>OY744614.1:25643680-25716180 GCA_963556255.1 Allolobophora icterica
AATCGGAAACGTTCTGTTCGACGGCTTTATTTGTCCAGAGCAGTCGTGTTGCCAGGTTCTAACAGATAAGAATGAAATATAGGCCTATATAGACGAAGTTTGCGATCCGATGATGGTGGTGGTATGTATGTGTGTATATTATATATATATATATATATCTGTGTATATATGTATGCATGTATATATGTGTACATGCATGTATGTATGTATTTGTGTATCTATGTACACATGTATAAATACATGTACGTATGCATGTACGTATGTATGTATGTAATAATAATAATAATAATAATAATAATAATAATAATAATAATAATAATAATAATAATAATAATAATAATAATAATAATAATAATAATAATAATAATAATAATAATAATAATAATAATAATAATAATAATAATAATAATAATAATAATAATAGCGTTCAGAGGCACTTTCCCCAGCCAGGAGTTAGAATAGGGCCATTCCGGACTTTTTATAAGTTACATTAATTAATATTGAAGTCCCTGAGGGATCCTGTATACCTCGGGGCAAAAAAAATAATAATAATAATAAAAATAATGATAATAATCTGTTCTTTTATTAAGCGCCTGCAAACGCACTGCGCTGTACTGTGAACATACATATAGTACAGTGGTTCCCAAACTTCTCTGGGTCGCGACCTACTTGTGAATATCTTAGCAGTCTCGGTACCCACTGTTTAAATTAAGCATTGCGTACTCAAACTTCTTCGAAAATTGGTGTTGATATATGCGGAATTACGTACAGAGTTAAGAAATTTAAAGCATTAAAAGGAAACTTAGGTAAAAACATCCACAATTTATTTCAATCCAGCTATAGTTCTAGCCCAACCATAGCCAAATATTGTTGCAGCAAAAAATAAATGTTTCTCGGAAAAATTTGGCGACCCACTTGCCAGAGCTTCGCGACCCACTTTTGGGTCGCGACCCACAGTTTGGGAAACTCTGATATAGTAGAAACGGCAGCCATGCCGGGCGCCTTACATACATGTATACAGTGGAAGCGCATGATAACAGTTTTACAGGAGTCGAATACAATTGTTTAAGCGGCAGCCACACGGCGCCACTTATGGTCTACTATTCATTTAACCACTGCCACCTAGCGAGTGGAAGGCTTACGGGGTCTACCGGATTCGATCTTGGAACCTTCAGCTCTTTACACCAGTGTGTTATCCATTACTCTACGAGTGAATATTTACTTATGCCCGTAAATGGTTAATAGAGGCAAAGGGTTAACGCATTTGTCATACCAGTATCGGCAAATTAACGGTTGTTATATCATCTGTCTCATTGCCGACCGACATGCCTTCGTCGAACGTATATTTCTTGTAGAAGTCATAAGAAAGGCGATTGTGCGATAATGATACGTGCTTCATCTTCATCGTCAACCTGTCGTCATGAAAAGGAAAGTGGCGTTATTATTATTATTATTATTATTATTATTATTATTATTATTATTATTATTTTTACTTTATTTTTTTTGTCCCGAGGTAAACATGATCCCTCGGGCGTCACAAAAATTTGTCAGGAGACAAAAGAAAACTAATTATTCTGGAATGGTTGCATCTCCTCAGGGTTATTATTATTATTATTATTATTATTATTATATTTTATTATTATTATTATTATTATTATTATTATTATTATATTATTATTATTATTATTATTATTATTATTATTATTATTATTATTATATTTTATTATTATTATTATTATTATTTTTATTATTATATTTTATTATTATTATTATTATTATTATTATTATTATTATTATTATTATTATTATTATTATTATTATTATTATTATTATTATTATTATAAACAATTTTAACGCGCGCAAAGTCACACAGAAATGCGAATCGGAGGTGCGGTTAGTCATTCGCCAGGTGAAGTGCAATTAGATATCCACAAGACTGAAGGAGTTAGAGCAACGGATTAGCATTGGTAGTCGATTCCATTCCTGGGGGGCTGCAACACGAAATGCACGAGAGCCCATGGCAGTGCTGCATCTAGGCTCAACCAAAAGACCCGAAGACCGCAGACTGCGAGGAGGAATGTAAGGAGACAGTAGGCCACTAGGCCTAGTGGTTGAAGGTAGGTAAGAGTGCACGTTGTGAGGGTTTTATATGTCAGGCAGGCCAGTTTAAATCTAATTCTGAATTCTACAGTAAGGAAATGCAGCTGATTAAGCAGAGTTTGAACGAGAAGATGCACGCAGCACCACGCGAGCCACAGAATTTTCTTTGCGGTGAAGCCTGCTGACTTGAAGATCTGATAATAATTACGCTGGCAAACACAGAGTTGGCATAATCAAAACTCGAGCAGGCTATTCCTTTCTATTTTGCTCTGTCCTATTCTGCAAACCACACGCTGGGCGACTTTACAACAAACCATGCGGCCACACCCGTTTCCATACTGGCTTCTAAACATACGTGTTATCGTTAACCTAAGTCCATAAAAACGAGAGTAGCAATAGCAGATAAGATAAATGAGACCTGTAGACGTATGGTCCGATTTGGTTGACCGTCGTGTTCTTGCCAGTTTTGACGATTTCGTCCGGATTGGAGACGTTAAAGACGTAGAAAGATGTATTCCCGACCTGAAAGAACAAAGCCACGTTCAAATAGAATGACTTTCAAACACTTGCGGAATAGAGATAAAGTAAGATAAGCGACTATGAACGGCTATTCAATTTAATTCAAAGAACAAAGTTTACTATGTATAGATTACGAGGTAACCTATTACAATACGTTGGACCGGCTACTGCGAAACCCCGATGCTAGATGGTGAAAATTTCAGTTGGATGGGCAGCCATTATCAGCCTCAATCTGGGCCTAACTGTATCGCCAATTTACTAATTAGAGGGATATTTACTCATACTTATATATGAATAAAAATAGAAGTTTCTTCTAAACAGTTGATTCTGAAAACTTTGCGACGGGTCTTACTTGTTTGGTGTAGATCTCATTTCTGAAGACGGGAACAAGAATTCCTCCTATTATGAGCAGGATGGCTCCAAGAACAGCCACACAGATGAGCACTCCGTATAACCATCGCCCGATCATTCTGACTGTTAACGCTTTACTGAGCTCTGGCAATAAATGTACATAATATTACATTAGGCCTACCTTTTGTAATATTTTTTATTGCTTGCTGTAATAATTATATAGGTTACCTTTTCACTTGTGTTCCATACATGTAAGTCTTATTTGTGTGTGTGTGTGTGTGTGTGTGTGTGTGTGTGTGTGTGTGTGTAATATGCTTGTGTATTTGTGTGTGTAATATGCTTGTGTAAAAAACATGGATGGATAACATACGAGAGGATCTAGAGAAAATGAACCTGAATATGAGAGAGGCAATAGAAAAAATCAGGAACAGAGAAACCTGGAGACGTCAAGTTGAGGACTCATCGTCGACCCCGGCCTGACGGAAGAGAAACAAAGAAGAAGAATATGCTTGTGTGCGTATGTGTGTGAGTGCGACTACGGGTTCGAACCTCATGGACGAATCGAACAAATTGTATGTGCACACTTGCCTTTGTCATCAAACACTATAATTTCGTAGGGGCGTAAACTGGGAAGTAAATGGCGAACCCGCGATCTACTGGCTTTGTGTCCATGACCTTGGAACTCATCCATTGTTGAAGGAAGAGCCGGAGAGAGGGCAATGAGCTCCTCTCCTACGTTCCACAAGCGACGTTGGAGATGTGTGTCACATAATGGTTTAATGCAATGGTATACGCCCTTAAACTTCATTAAATTGGGAGGTACAAAAACAATTTTCAGGTGCAGTTTGGGTAAATTTATTATTTTTATTATCATCATCATCTTCTTCTTTACTATTATTATCACTCATTTATATGAAGATCCAGTATCTAAGGACCAATCACTAATCGATGGCACTGAGCAGTTGTGAGTGAAGGACTTTCTCAAGGTCCGTACACAAGAGGCTAGAACCCATACTCTCCGCGTTACAAGGCCAGCACACTGACCAATCAGCTACTGTGTCCTAAAAATATCCATAACCATAATTTTTATTGTTCATACCATTGTACAAGAGATTAACCAATTGTACAAGAGATGTAACCGATAAGATATAAGAGCAATTTGCGCACTTCGTTAGAGCTCCTAAAATTGGGGCCTATAAGCTAACGCACGGTTGATTGAAATGAACCCCAAAATTTCATGCAATGATGACAAACGATGACAAGATACATTGACAAGAGAAACCTTACCGTTTCTGACGACAGACAGTTGTTAACTGAAATCTTTGCAGCATCCAAGAACAATTTATCTGTGCAGACCAAAGAGATTACAGAATCTCCAGTGTTCCCTGCACATGACTGTCACATGAGAGTGAGAGATTAACCAAACGTAACAACAAATTACTAGGCCTTTTTCACTCCACGGTGAGCCCTGCATCCACTCCTTTGTGACAACATCGCATCAGCTCTAATTGCAGATGCAGTGCCAAGGCAGGTATAAGTTTTCCTCCGCAGCCGGTAATTGGCTCTTGTCCTTGGATAAACGAGCAACGCTTAAAATAGCCTTTTAGGGTATCATAATTATAATAGGTCGCTCTCAACAACGAATACAGGTCGGAGGCAGTAGTAGTATTTAGTGTTCAACGACATCTAGTGGCTGTCTGACTATAGTTGACGTCGACCTTACTTCACCTACAACAACTGTAAATAATAATGAATAATTCTTGGATCCAGAGTTTAACGACATCTTAAGGCAACAAATGCCGTTGACGTCGACAGAAATTAGTTTTGAACAGTTTTTACTTTTTACCATTTGCATTGGCGTCCACAGGGGGAGCAGAGGGAAGCAAACGCTCCCTCTGGATTTTGCGCATATTTTACAAAAATAAAGTCTTTTGATTACTATTATTACAATTATTTATGTAGTCCTTGACCATTGTTTATTTTTAAAGCTGAAAACGGGATCCCACTGCCAGAACGCTAACAATAGGTCCATATCATGTCAGATGCTTCCAGAAGCGCTGGCGGCTGTTAGGATCCACGTCAGACACGATCGAGCGCCGATGGCGACGCGATCGGTTGCTTTCGGCACCTTCGTTAGTCCCCTTGCCAACAATTTAAAACTTTGTTCCCCATACAAAAACTCCTGCGGACGCACATGACCGTCTGTATGACACAATGAAAGAATTCTTCAATTAAACGTTTTGATGAGCATAACAGCGTCGGCGTTATAAAGTAAGTAAGTAAGTAAATATGTTCTTTAATATAACCAGCTGCTAAACAGCACTCTGGTGAACAAACATCAACATGCATACATCAGAATAAATTAATATGTAAATAACATTCTGACTAAATGTTTTCCTCATTGATGGTCTGCTTTTGGCATCACCCGGTCATGGCGTCTGCGGCGCAGGCTGTAGTCTAAACCTCTGGCTTAACTGGGGAATGAACCCGTGAAGGGCATGTCCCGCGGTGTAGAGGTGAAAAGGTGTCTCAGTTTAGTATTGTGTGATCAAGTGTTCAACGAGACCTTGCAGCAACCAGGACCGTTGACGTAGGCTAGACCTCAACTTACCTTATTCTTGCAGAGATAATCTCCAAAGCATTCAAATGATTCGAATTATTAATATTTTCCGAGGTACATCTTATCCTATATTTGCGTGCACGTATGTGTGTTCAATTTTGTTCATTGGTGTATTTTAGCATGACTAAGATTGTAGGCTGTTCAATGAGCAGCATGATGGATGGTCTGTATGATCGATGGCGCGCTTGATCTTTAGCGGACAAGTTATATGCGCATAAGCTGGTGCTCAGCGCTTTATTTTCGAGTGGCGCTTTAGAAGCTTGGAGAATCCGATCACGATTACGATTGCCTTCAAGTCTCAAGTCTTTCTTTTTTTAGTCGTGGCTGGACTGGGAGCGCTCCTGAGCAGGAACGTAGCCAGACTTAAATTCAAGAGGAGGCAAAAAATTCTTGAAAAAAAAATTTGATGACTTTTTTGGAGATTGCTGCCCAAAGAAATTGATGACCTCTTTGGGTATTTCTTCTGAAATTTCTTCTCTTGGGCCAGGAGGAGGCAAAATCCAGGTGCAGGGCTATAACCCAAGGAAACTTTTTAAATTTATAAAAAAAAACAAGAGGAGGCAACTGCCTCCTCTTGCCTCAATGTAGCTACGCCTATGCTCCTGAGTAGGTATCTTGAAGGGGCGCTATATAACTTCTCAGAATAAATGAATGAATGAATTGCACGTGCCTTTGTCATCAAACACTATAATTTCGTATGGGCGTAAACTGGGAAGTACACGGCGAATAGACGATACGTAGGCTACTGGTTTCTTGGTAGAGAACAAAGAGGACCAACGGAAAACCAAGTGACAATTAGTCACGCAGTATAGTGATCACGCGTAACACATTCATGCGACAGCCTAGGCCTAATTGGCCATAATTTGGGAAATTTACTATCAACTGATAAACGGACATTATGTTTTCGTGTAATTACGTATGTGTGTGTATGTACGTACGTACGCATGCATGCTTGTATGAATGTAATTATTTATGTACGTATGTATGTATGTTGAGGTTGTACGTATGTATATATACAGTGGTAATGTATGTATGTAGCCTATGTATGCATGTATATAGGTATGTATGTATGTGTATGTGTATTTAATTACGTATGTACATTGTACGTATGCATGTATGTTTGTACGACGTACGTAGGCCCATGTGAGTATGGTCCATGCCGTGTACATTATACACCTGTGCTATAGAAGTTGCTAATTACAGTAATTATGTATGCAGGCCTGTTGCAATTATGCAAGCCTAAAATATACCAAAATGCTTGGGATCTGTTGATAAGAGCGACATAATGAAAGAGAGACATGACAGAAGAGTGACATAAATACCGTATCAAAAGAGTGACAACCTAAGAAATGAAGTCAAAACTGAAGAGTGACAAAAATGTTTATGTACTCAATACTCATTCAAAAGCAACAAATGTAGGCTTCTAGTCTGAATACTACATGTAGGATATGAGTCAAATAAATGTACCAAGGTGTCATTCAGTGTTTGATTCTTCTACCAATCTATGACACGAGGTCAAGTGCATATTGTGGGCAGTCCCTCGAAAGTACTTCTCGAGAGGTATAGTGCCATATCTCCCCACAACAGTTGAAACCCTCTATTCTCTTTGGAATTGCTCTTTCTTCTTATTTACTGGAATATTCCTTGCAATCAATCTGTCGACCTCTTGATCTGGGATATGGTTCTTTTTTATGACTTTCCATATAATCGAAAACACTTCCAGGTGGTAACGTTCCGCTACAGTTTCGAACTGGTCAATTTGCGCAATTAACAGAAAATGAGCCCATGCCTCATTAGGCTACCTCATTTCGCCCACTCAAGGACTTTTACCCAGCGCCTGTTCACCTCGACATCTGTGTTCCTTTGAAGCTAACATCGGAGTGCGGAACTCCGATACACATCAAAATATAAGTATGTGGCTGGAATTCTCACGTAGTCCAGAGAAGCTGTTCACAACGAACCTCTAAATAAACACCATCCTGCAAACTCTTCGAATAAACTTTCTCTTGCATATAGAACAAACTCACTTAACTCCTTGTTAAACAATGTGAATAGTCAGTAATTTCTGGCTAAGAATGCACGACCCCTCTTGTATATTCCCCAACAAACAGACTACGATATTAACCAATTTGTCGCTCTTTTGTTATGCCACTCTTTCGTTAAGTCGCTCTTTCGATACTAAGCCAAATGCTTACGAGAGACTAAACATCATTGTGCGCGACCTGTCGTGGATATCGTTGGATGTGTCTTCATGGTTCAATCTATCCAAGGGCTATAGATACATAAAGGATTTATACAACCTACCGTTTATACACAATATTTAACATATTTGTAACGTAACACGTATATGTTAATAATATGTATTATATAAATTAATACATAATTGTATCACGGTTGCCCAAATTGCAAATATAATTATACATCGATTTTCCTTCATAAATACAACAAACTGAATGTATTTGTTATGTAAACTAGACGCGATATTTCCTGTCCGCAAGAGTGCCGCGCTCAAACAAATCGTGCACGATATTAATAAAGACTTTCAAGTTCTGTGTATAATATTGGTCCTTGGTTTCAAGTCGAACACGATTGTTTTTGAAGATGTTATCAGGAAATTGTACAACACGGGACAAGGTAATTATCGAATAGAGTCAACAGACAAATGTTCCTTTAAAACCAAAAAGTCAACGTTGCTGTGGTTACGGAAGATGTTATTCGTGAGATGGCGCCTGTTAATGTGATGGGATTGGTTGCCATTCTGAGTGACCCTGAAACAAAATTAGGTCATGTTAAATGAGCTGCCTAAAAGTATAATGGAAGGCCCATTAGGCCTAACGCTATTCAGACACCAATAAAATAGACTATGGTAGAAAGAAGAAGAATGCGAAGAAGAAGAAGAATGAGAATATGAATAATGCGAATAATAATAATAATAATAATAATAATAATAATAATAATAATAATAATAATAATAATAATAATAATAATAATAATAATAATAATAATAATAATAATAATGCGAAGAAGAACAGAAGAAGAATATATGAAGAGTGTCAGGAATAAATGGAAGAGGAAGAGGAGAATAAAAAAGAAAAAGAAGAAGAGCTTCTTAGGTAAGCCTCTTAAGGTAGCCTGAGAGGACTTGAAGTGTTAGCGAATTCATTTTCATAGCATGGGCATATAAGTACAAACGTCATTTGGGAAGGGGGAGGGGCATTTGCCTCCCGATTTTTGGTAAAAAATGATGTTAAAAAGAAAAGGAGGAAGAAGAAAGGGGTAAAAAAGATACTCATTTGCAGCATTGGCTTACAGTTTAGCTTTGCACATGTAGACTAAATACAATGCATTTTAAAGAAACACCAAAAAGGTGAAAGAACATTTTTTCGCCTCTTTTTTGCCCCCCCCCCGGAAAAAGCTGAAATGACGTCCCTGTATTATGAGTTCGGTTGGCCAGCTCGCCCTCGTTGTCTGGATCGAGCACAACAAAACTAAGTGAAATTGAGCACGTCCAGCACTCTAGCCACTAGGGAGACTATAGCGCACCCCATCTACATGTAGACTAGACAAGACTGGACTGGACTGGAATATATTGGAATGAACTGGACTGGAATGGAATGGACTAGAATGGATCGGAATGGGATGGAATGGACTGGAATATATTGGACTGGACTGGAATGGAATGGACTAGAATGGAATGGAATGGACTGAAATGGACTGGAAAAGTCTGGAATGGAATGGAATGGGATGGACTGGACTGGAATATATTGGAATGGAATGGGATACAATGCAATGGAATGGGCTGGAATGGACTGGAGTGGACTGAAATGGAATGGAATTGACTAGACTAGAATAGAATAGAACAGAATAGATGAGAATAGACTAGAATTGATTAGATTAGATTTGATTAGATACCAGCTGAGATTACCTGTGAGATCGATATTTTGACGACGGCAACGATGAGAATAATAACGACGGCGACCATAAGGAAGAGACCGAGCCCAATGAGCCCGTTCCGCGTTCTGTCGTTCGCGTCACGTCTAAAGGTTAACACGTGCAGGCGCAATTTCTCACTTCCCCCCATCGAGTACTCCTAATTGGTACAGCAATGATAACGATATCGGTACCTGACGATAATCGCAAACGACGATAACATATAACGATAATAAATGGTGTTATAACGATCACAAGGGTAATGAAGATAAATGACGATAACTGATGATAGCAAACGACGATGACAAATTACGATAATGAATGACGATAAAAATCATAATAAAATGACGATAACGACAATGACAAAAATAAAGATTAAAACGAGAGCATGAATATGATGATGTGAACTTAAGATCCATTGGTTTGGCTATACGTGTGTGCGTGGGCTCACCGTTGGTGACGATCCTAGTTTTCTGTGCAGTATTTTGCTTACTGATGATGTTTCTGTTGTTATTGACGTGTCTGTGTGTGTGTTTGTGTGTGTGAGACAGAGAGATAGACAGACAGACTGACTGACAGAGAGAGAGAGAGACATAGAGACAGAGACAGACAGAGGCAGACAGAGAGACACAGAGAGAGACTGAGACAGACAGAGATAGAGAGAGAGACACAGAGAGAGAGACACACACAGAGAGACAGAGAGAGACAGAGAGAGAGAGAGAGAGAGAGAGAGAGAGAGAGAGAGAGAGAGAGAGAGAGAGAGAGAGAGAGAGAGAGAGAGAGAGAGAGAGAGAGAGAGAGAGAGAGAGAGAGAGGAGGCAGAGGAACTGCTAAAGCGAGTTTCCGTGAAGGACAAGAAACCTTGAACGGCGGATGATTGGATGGATTAGGGTAGAGAATTCTTAGTCCAATGACTAACGTCTATTCTAACTTCATGCCTCTTCTAACTTTCCTAAGAAGGCATTACGTTTAGAATCTAATCCGCATTACAAATGCAATTATTTATACAGAGCCATAAATGCTGACGACGTTCGCATTCTGTTTCAACGTTCTTTAGTGTTGGAATGACTTGATCAGTTGTACAGAACTGTCGCCTACCTCTTCCATCCAGGCTACAGGAATGACGATCGCAGTACGAAAGTTGCTCGTCGCACTGTTAACACAAAAAACAATTAAACTTTTCATATTTTATGAAAGTTTAAATCAGTAGCCTAGAGTTAAGTTAAACTACTGCTTAAGTTAAACTATAGCGAGTTAAACTACTGTTTCTGCTATGATTACTACAATAAGTTAAACTACGGCTTAAGTTAAACTACAAAAGTTAAACTACTGCTTCTACTATAACTACTGCAATAAGTTTAACTGCTACTTAAGTTAAACTATAATAAGTTCAACTGCTGCTTCTACTATAGCTACTACAATGAGTTAAATTACTGCTCAAGTTAAACTATAATAAGTTAAACTACTGCTTCTTTGAATATATTTCTATTTATTGCACTTAGTACGTGCGCAACGCCAGCAGATATGCATGGAAGGTGTGAGATAATTGTCCAGGGTTTAATAGGATGACAATCATCAGGCTCTAACTCGCAATCGGTAGAATCAGGATGCTATCGAAACGATCACCATGCAGCACCAAGTGGTCTGTTAACTACTGCGCCTCTGAATATTGTGATCAGTTTAACACTTTAACGACAAGAGTTCACTAAAAGCGACTGGGAAACCAATGCAGCTCGTCGCTGAAATGTTAATATTATTGACTCAAGATATTGGTTCATAGATGTAACCTTACTTGAATATATTTGAGTCGTTCTTCACAAACACATTAAACTGCTTCCTGGATCGTGATGCGATGACACCTCCCGTTAGCTGCAAGAAAAATGCCAGGTTGTAGGATATACTTTCAGATAGGATTTTATCAGAGAAATGGCATTGTTTCAGAAATAATATCGCCAAGTTATATAGCGTTTTAAAACAATTTGCGACTAAGCTGCGGGTCTCGTTAAAAGTTATTATTCGAATGGTCTCGTAGAAATTTAAGTCACAGAAAACAGCTTAATGGAAGGCGCTTGTTCCAAACAGAATCAGTAGGCAGGTAAGATCACGTTCCGTACTAGGTAAAGTACCAATGGTCAGCAGTTAAACAGTCAGACGGATACGGTGGATGATGTTTAGAACTGGAGTAGATAGAGAGGTAAAAAAAGAGGAATCAGGGCAGGATCCGTGGAAGAGAAGTGTTTTCAAGTTGGAATAAAAGACCCTCAGATTGAGTCGAATGGGAAATAGTCAACTTCAAATGTCTAACGCGTTACTCTAAAGCTAAGCACAGGGCACCAGCTTAGTCACGAGCGCTGCGTCATATCAGAGGGGTTGTCCAGAGATCGATGTCCAATGGAGGTCCGACTCTGGTTGCCAGAGAGAGGAGGGAGGTAGAGGAGCTGCTAAGGCGGGTTTCGTTGAGGACGAGGAGGCTTGGATGGCGGATGATCGGAGGGAATGGAACGGACGGATTGCAAGAACCACATTGTTGGAGGACTAGACAGATGATTGCTAAACAGACCATGGAGATGTCCAGTGAGGTCTCGTGTCTGTCCTTCTTGGCTGGCAGTAGGTTGTGAATGGCTGTGGCGAATCTCGGATCCGCTTGGTAGAAACACGGCTGCGACAGAATCCAAGGGATCCGTTCTAAACGCAACGAACACTTGAAACTAACATACGTTATTTATTTATTTATTCATTCATATATTTATGTCATTGCTAATAAAAATAATAATTAAAGTAATAATAATAATAATAATAATTGTTGTAGTAGTAATATGATAGTGATGATGATGATGATGATGCTAATGCTAATAATAATGCTAATAATAATAATAATGATAATAATAATAATAATAATAATAATAATAATAATAATAATAATAATAATATAAATAATAATAATAATAATAATAATAATAATAATAATAATAATAATAATAATAATTAAGACAACAACAAGTCAACAAGAACAGACTGATTTTCTGGATATTGACCAGATTACGGCTTAGTTTTGACGTGCCATCGGTTGATACCTTGTGCATTAGACACCGGCGCAATAGAAGTTACTAATTACATTACATTACAACAATGGTATTAAAAATAATAATTGAATTTCTGGAGTGGTTCTTCCCTTAGGTGGCGCAGTGTTTTCTATATCTGTATAAGTTGATATTAACTCTGCACATTTAAGCGAGTTTTGCTCTTGCTTTCCGTGTTCCCTTGGTAAGAGCACATCTTTCATATATTTATGTCATTGCTAATAAAAAATAATAATTTTCTCGCTCATCTTGGACAGTTTATCGTGGTTAGGCAGCAAGAACGGAAATAAGTATGAAAAAGAAGGCAATAAGCATAGAATAATTGAGGAGAAAAGTAAGGCAACAGGTACCGAAAAAATAAATGAAAAAATAAGTAAGACTATAATTACGAAATTAAGGATGAAAAATTGAGTAAGTAAGTATATTCTTTATTTGACCGGTAGCAATAAGTCAATAAGTAAAAAGATGGGAGAACTTAGTCATTGAAAAAAGAGCTAAGCGACAAGAACGACAATCAGTAACAAAACGGTAAGCCAACAGGTAAAAAATATATACAAGGGTGATGTAAGTTATCCCGCATACCTGTATTACATGAAGTAATATTGAGAACTCCTGATGCGAGGCATTTCTCTCCAATTGGCGTTTCTTCGCAGAATCCTTTGTTCTCCGGCCTCGAAGATTCTAGAACAGAACTCGGAAATACGTATCTTCCAGCACTTAACCTTTCCACTGTACTTTGACCTTCGTGCGACATGTAAATGGAGCGACACCAATCGGAGTCGAAGGCATCCAGTCTTTCGGATGAGGTTAAGAAAGGATGCCAGGCGTAGCCACCTAAAACGCAACCACACTGGCTCTAGATAATTATATTTAGTTGGTCGTTGGTCGGAACTCGCCCACCGACATAAATCATGGAGCTCTCAGTTTCAGCCTTGATTCAACTGCGCATAGGCGATCATTTTGTGTTCTACTACCCGTGGAGAATTGTAAGTAGCGCGTTTTCTAACATCCACTTCGAGCTCATCGGGCCTTCTCCTTACTTGGACTTTCCTCTTGGAACAGTCGTCCACTGCATATACATTTATATATTACGGACTGATCGTCTGGATGTTGACCTGATTACGGCTTGATTTTGGTGTGCCATCGGTTGACGCCTTGTGCATTAGACTTCGGCGCAATAGAAGTTACTAATTACATTACATTACATTTACATATGCTGCATTGACTCTGATGCTAAAACTCGCACTATTAGTGTCTTGATACATAATCTTCTCACTGACAGTGTACTGCCAGTGTAGTCGTTATGGCTGAGTTGGTTAAAGGGCGCAAGTGTGACCGAAATATCAAACAAATTTCTGCCCTGGCGAAGATTTGAACCCACGACCTTCATATTGATAGTCCAGCACACTAACCACGAGACTATGACGCAACCTCGGCGGCAGTGGCAACGGAGAAATCTTGCCATTCGCCTGCATGTGTAGAGGCTAAGAAATATGAAGTCTAGCACTTTACACTCATGTCTGCCTCTGGGCTAGCCTAAGAGACTACTCTTCTATACTACAAGCCTATATAAATGCACAAATGCATCCATACGCACACATACACACATAAATTACATGTATATGCATGAATATATGTAAATATTTTTCATGCTTACGTTTTTATATCCGGTTTTATGTTTTCGTGACTCTAAATGCTAAGTGGAAAGTACCTATACCCGCCAACCAGTACAAGAAGATATTCAAAAATTCACATACGAATTTATACAATTATACAGTATATGTATGCATGTATGTATCATCATCATCATCATCATCATCATCATCATCATCATCATCATCATCATCATCATCATCATCATCATCATCATCATCATCATCATCATCATCATCATCATCATAATCATCATCATCAACAACAACAACATCATCATCATCATCATCATCATCATCATCATCATCATCATCATAATCATAATCATAATCATAATCATCATCATCATCATCATCACCATATAAAGGTTTATATAGCGCAAATCAAATGATTTGCGCTACATAAATGATTTTATCAAATGATGTAGCGCCGTATCTTTACAAATCCAAATTATTAATATTAGAGTCGAGCACGATGGTTACAATTTACAAAAACGTACGTACTGGTCCCTCTGATGGCGTTGCTGCTATTCGAATTCCAATAATTTAACTTGCTTTCGGAAACAAAACAAAACAACAAAGACGGTTAATAACAACGATTTTTTGTTTCAACAGCGAAATGTTTTCCAGTTAGATTCCATGCATGGTATCCGACGTTTAACGGCTGTCAGGGCTGCTAGTGTAGTTGATGTAAGAGGGGAATTACGTTGCCCATTGATTAGATAGACAGTAGTTGTTTAATAACGCTGTGTCATAAACAAGATAATTAACAAGCGTTTCCATCCTGAACTATCCAGGCTTGAGACTGACACAATGACAGCATCCTGTAAGGACGAGCACTCACTTTACAACAGTGGTTGAAAACGGATCAAGTTAACACTGTAGCAAGCAACGACCTATTATACAAGGCAAGGCACAACGAAGGCCAAATCATAATATGATTTGCGCTTTATAAGTCTTCGTATGGTGATAGCGATGACGACGATGATGATGATGATAATGATGATGATGATGACGATGGTGATGATGATAATAAAAATAATAATAATAATAATAATAATAATAATAATAATAATAATAATAATAATAATAATACATACATACATACATACATTCATACATACATACATATATAATTATATGCATACTGTATGCATACATACAACATCATTAGATACATAATCCCTTACATATATTCATACATACATCCACAAACACAAACACACGAACGCACGTGCATACAAGAAACTTACACGAATACAAACATACAAACACACACACACACGCAAATACACAAACATGCAGTTACGTACGTCTGATTGTTCCACTGCTTTATGTTCCAAACGGAACTAAGCTCGTCAGTTCCTGTTGAAACCGTATATTCACCCATATTTCTTGTATGACTCGGAACGCCAGTCTGTAATTTCAAACATAAAATGCCTTAACTCAGACATCAGTACTAATTTCGACTGACAGACAGACAGACAAAAACAGACATACAGACAGTCAGACAGACAGACATACAGAGAGGTAGACAGGCAGACAGACATCCAGACAGACATCCAGAGAGACAGGCCGACGGATAGGCAGACAGACATACGGACAGACACACAGACATACAGACAGACATACAGACAAGCAGACAGACAGACGGACAGACATATCACAGTCCGTTTCTGAAGGGCAACTGCTGGACCACGAACAGGATACGAATGGTCTTCTAGCTTTTATTGCATTGTCTTCTTGATTACGACAGCGAATCATGATCTACACTATTCTACTTAAGTGGATAACATAAGTGTCCCTCGTTATTAGACATAGTTAAACCTTGCCATCGTCGCCTGATGTTAATTGTGGGGCGTGGTGGCTCAGTGGTAAGTTCGGCGCTTTGTGACCGGAGGGTTGCAGGTTCGAATCCCACTCTAGCCGCTGCGTACGGACCTTGGGCAAGTCCTTCACTCGCAATTGCTCGTGGCGCTTCGGCGTGAAAATTCCGACACAGTATCAATGCTGTAGTCGGGAGCGCCTCTGAGTAGTAGTAGACTTCGAGAGGCGCTATAGAAATATCCGGAATAAATAAAATAAATAAATAATTAGCAGGCCTCCAAGAGGCTGCTCTAGTTGCGACTCACTCTGACTGTCTATCTGTTCCTGGCTATATACCACTACTAGTACTGTTATGTCTGTCTGTTCCTTGCTATCTACCACTACCAGTTATGGGAGGGGTTAGCCTGTCTGTCTTTCTCCTTTTGTGAACTCTGGTGACTAAAACGAATCAGGGACTACGTCACTGAAGAGAGAGTGGTCTTCTGATTGTGACTAACTTGCTTTGCAACTCGCACGGTGTCTTTCGTCACTCAGCAAGTTATCAATTACATTATCTTATGCATCTCCGAGGCGGCTAGCTTAAAGTGACGAGGACGAGAAACCCGAGGCGCTATTTCAGCTATCGGGGCTGTTGGCAACATGGCCAACCGTGATCAATCTTGTCAGTGAAGCGTATCTCCAACCTCATCCTCTTTTCTGTCCTGTCTCTATTGAATTCTTGGGTGGCGTTTTAATGGAATACATGGATTTAATGGAATACATGGAGTGCCAGTCCCAAGCCTGGAGAAAAGAGGAGGGCGACGCTAATCATCTTTGTTATGACACAGCGTCGTTAAACAGAAACTAAGTAACTAACTAATGGAGTATGTTCGAGACCTTAGCTATGCTCCTACTTGCTTACTTACACACTTTAGCACTATGATAATCATACAGACATACATATAGACAGTCAGACAGACAGACAGGCAAACGGACAGAATAAAAGGTAAACAGACAAACTTACAGACAGACATATAGACAGACAGTCAGTCAGACAGACACGTAGACGGAGAGACAGGCGGACAGAAATACAGGCAGGCAGACAGGTAAACAGACAAACTTACAAACAGATAGATATACAGACAGACAGCCAGACAGACAGACAGACAAGTATGATTACCTGATGGAGAATTCCGATGGTCGTGTCGTTGAAGAGCTTGAACTTTTTGTTGATTCGGTTGAGTTCGTCGTTAGTGTATCCCCAAAGAAGTTCAGCAACAGAGATGTTCGTGAAAAGGGTTTCGTTGCTTCTTTCCAACTCACCGATCGCCTCCTTGTTCGGCTTCAGACGCAGCTTCGAGACGAGACTCTGAGGCAGACACAACGAAGGCCTCGTTAAACATGCACAATCAGGATGGTGTGGTATGGTGTCTGGGAATCTATAAAGAGCCTCTCACAGTGCGAATTATTCTCAGGAGATTTCAGTGTGTCAGCCTCGCGGAAACAGGAAGGACTTCAGAGAGAGAGAGAGAGAGAGAGAGAGAGAGAGAGAGAGAGAGAGAGAGAGAGAGAGAGAGAGAGAGAGAGAGAGAGAGAGAGAGAGAGAGAGAGAGAGAGAGAGAGAGAGAGAGAGAGAGAGAGAGAGAGAGAGAGACAGACAGACAGACAGACAGACAGACAGACAGACAGACAGACAGACAGACAGACAGACAGACAGACAGACAGACAGACAGACAGACAGACAGAGGAGAGACAGACAGACAGACAGACACACACAGACCCGACACAGACACAGACACAGACATACAGAGAGAGACAGAGAAAGACAGACAGAGACAGACAGAACCAAGCAACTAGGATCCCAATGCAGCTCGTCGTTAAAGTGCTAAGGTAAAATCCCATTTGGGTTCTAATCCAATTCACTTGAAGCGACCATCGACTGATTGTCTTTGGCATTATGATGACGGCGCTATAGAAGTCATTAGATCAGATTAGGCAATTCTAATTACTTATATAGCGCCGGTATAATAATGCACAAGGCATCGACTTCACCTAAGCAATAATTCTTATCATGCGAAGTTCGCGGAAATAATGTCAACTGTTAACTCTGGTTAGGAATTGTTTGTCTGGATTCTACGTGTGTGAGGGAGTCCGCCAGTGGTGGCTTTTCTCTAGTTATCTCAGCGCTGTTTGCTACGCATGAACTTTGTTCTGAATGATTTCACACTAGTAGGTTAGCGCAGGCACCGCCTCTGTCAGGTGCCTTACCAAAAGACGCTATCTAAATGTCTAGATACGTATATGCACACAAAACCACATACATGTATGTCACATATGTTTAACATATGTGAGAGAGAGAGTGAGAGAGAGAGAGATGTGAGAGAGAGAGAGAGTGAGAGAGAGAGAGTGAGAGAGAGAGAGAGAGAGAGAGAGAGAGAGAGAGAGAGGAGAGAGTGAGAGAGAGAGCGAGAGAGAGAGAGAGCGAGAGAGAGAGAGAGAGAGAGAGAGAGAGATTGCTGCTATTTGAGCAATGCAAACTAGTTATATATTATATTGGGCTTAATGTAGACCAATGCGATGCAGAATAGGGAACAAGGTGACCGATTAACCCCACAGTCAGGAAGTAGACTTCAGAACTAGCAAACAAGAACGAAGGCAGACAAGGACGCAGAGACATACTGACAGAGGATAGCAAGAACACACAGACACACACAGTCACTTAGACAGATACGGAGACACATGGAAGAGGGTAACCAAACATCAAAGACGGTCATGTTCTAAGTTTAGTTTGCTGCAGACAATTGCTGGCCAGCCGCGAAGCAGCTTGCTAGGTGAATTAGGCTGACGGGAAGCCAGTAGCAACCCACGGCCACAGCACAGGTAGGCTATAGGTTAATCCTAGCGTGAGGTGATTACCAGATATAACTTTAAAGGAGATGAAAATCTATGCCAACGCTTGGAATAGGCTGTCTAGTAGTTTGAGCTAGCACCGATAGCCTACTCTGGAGAGTGGAGGAAGTGACCACGGGGGATGGGAGATAGCCGGACCGGAGAGAGAAGAGGGATTACGAGAGTTCTGCAGTTGGGTTCTGGCCGTTCTCGCAATCGGACGCTCGCGAGGAGGCAGAACATTCTGGGCGAGAATGGACGCAGACAGACGTTGTAGAATCATGTCTAATACCAAGTAGATACTAGTCGTTCTTCTTGAGAGTTTAGATTATAAGTTCTGATAGCCGTTGCAGTATCGTAACTATCTCTTCATCGTCAGTATAACCGAACAATTGTTTGAAACTGAACTGTGTAGCCCTAATCACCGATTTGAGAGACTTTCGTATGACAGCAAAGTACTACTACAGAGAAGGGACATTCGTAGAATATGACAATAGAGTATTACTACAGAAGAATCTCTCATCTCGTGGTCTCAAGTGATCCAATGGTTACCTGTCTCAGTTAAGATAGGCACAGTAAAGCTATCTGATACATACATGGCATGACGGTCAGTGAATCAAGTTACAGTAATGCTCCGTGAGGTTCATATAAGCTCCAAACAAATGCCCATTTTCCTAGACATATGCATGCATACATACATACATACACACATGCATGCATGTGTCACCGTGCTATAGAGTGACACGGGGACAGAAATGTGTCCCCATTCCCACCCAACATTTGTAATTTTAACCCCATCCCCTCCCGTCCCCGCAGAACCATATCCAATCCCCTCACCGTCCCCGCAAACTGAATTTTCATCCCCGCAATGTCTTCGCATCTTTAAAGCAAGAAATATAAACTCGTAACATTATCATTGACAGTTGCGGCATCAGACAGTTTTGTACTGTAGTTAAGGACAACAATGCCGCCCTTTCCTTTGAGCAAGTGAAACACTCATGCTTCCATTTAATTTTTATTAAGTAATTATATTATTTTTTTCGACATTTTCAACAAAAGGAATGTCAAGCCTGCCTGATTGACCCGTTTGGATCTTGACCTGGAACCGATTTCACCCACCCACCCCCGCCTACCGATCGTGATTTGATTGAGCGCCTGTGAATAAGCCGGTTCCCGCGAATTAGTTTTTATAGGCCCTGTAGAAATTTCGAGATTACAATTACCGCAGCTTCCATATCCATTATCCATCCCCACGGTAACACCGTACAATGTTTCCCCATTACCGAGCTCTTACCGCAATTTTTTTCAAAACTCTACCCTATTCCAGCGGGATTCCCACAGTAACCGCTACCGTGTCACTCTCAGTGTATATGCATGCATTGCAAGCAAACAAACATACAAACATACATACATAAAGACACGTAGGCCTATCCATATATTCATACAAACAATTCTCACGTAGGCATTGCCACGCTAATTGCTCAAATACAGCTAATTTCGACAAACCAGAATTGGCACGTTGACGACCATCACCATTTCACCTTCGGACCGACCGCCTGAAGAAACCGAATCGAAGGTGTAAGATTTCGTCAGATGGTAAGATAGGGTGTTGTTCTTGTCATCTAAGATGATGTTCGTCTTCTTCTCCTTAACTCTGCACACACAGTTTTTTGTAAACAACCTGTTAGATTGGAACAATCTGCCACTGGACATATGATCATCTTAAACGGTTCTGGAAACATTTTCTGCTCGACTTAAGACACATTTGTTCGGTTTTATATTAGTATATTAATAGAATGATAGACAGACAGACAGGCATTTAAAACAAATAAATAAATAAACAAATACGCAAACAAACAAATAATGCACTGATTTATTAATAGATTGATAGACAGACAGAGAGAATGACAGATTGACAAGCAGGCAGAAGGCAGACATACAGATAGGTAGACAGAGAGACAGACAGACGACTTACATCAGACAGACAGACAGAAAGACAGACAGACAGACAGACAGGCAGACAGAGATAGACAGATAAATAGAGAGATGTTGACCTGTAGACGAAAGGACCTTTCTCTTCGACTGTTATATTTCGACCGAATCGAACGACTTCTTCTGGATTCGTCACATGGAATACATGGAACGTCTCCTTCCTCCCCTCTTCACTCCTATTCCACGCATTGAATCCATCCGAGCTCCAAGTCAGCCTCGCTTCCTTAACAGACACCAAACAAGCCACTGATGAAAGCATTCACACAACTATGACTCGATGAATGGTCTCTACATAAAGCTGCATGCAAGCTCTTATACAGGCGAACTCCGCTACTGTTTATCTCGGGTAGTGCCAGTCCCGACCTGGATAAATGAGGAGGGCGACGTCAAATCCATTGCAGTGATAAGATTTTGTTAAACGTTTCGGGTGGTGCCAGTCCCAAGCCTGAATAAAGGAGGAGGGCGACGTTAACAGCCCTAGCAGCTATAAGATTTCGTTAAAGGTTTTTGGGTGGTGCCAGTCTCAAGCCTCGGTTAAAGAGGAGGGAGACGTCAACAGCCCTGGCAGCCACATGACTTGGTAATTTCGGAGAGTGCCAATCCCAAGTCTGGATAAAAGAGGAGGGCGACGTCAACCATTAGATTTCGTTAACAATCGAAACTACTACTAGTACTACTTATGCAGGCGGTCGTAATCTGACCTGCTCTGAATATTAGTTTATTCCAATGACTTCCATATCCCGTTATCTCAATGCATTAGACATCAATCCTCAGTCGCTTCAACTGAAACCTTAGACAACAATAATAATCCGTTGTAGTCCACCAAGTCCAATTGAACTTCGGTGGGTCATACAAACCAGAATTAAGGCAAGAGTGGACTTAAATTTACCTAGCGCCACCTCCCTAGAACACCAGGAAAATCCAGTCATCAGCCCTGTTGTCAAATATAATACCAGTGCTTCTGAGTTGGGTCCATTCAGTGCAGTGTCTCAGTTATATGGATTTGACCGCTGCAGTATGAAAGGTATAAGAGAAGGAAGTAAGCGATTAATTAATTAATAACTTCTATAGCGCCGCTGAATAATAATAACGGCATAAACCGATGGTGCAAATTACACAGCAGTACACCTATGAGCAGGGGCGCCCCAAGCCTTAACAAAACTTGGAGGCACACCGTGACACCCCTCCCGTCTCCTCCCATCCACACCTGTCCTCTGTCTGCCACTCTTAGTCATAGACTGAAAATGACTCAGAGTGACTAATAAAAGTACAGCATAACACATGCATATGATATCATAATTTTGATTAGGGCTGTAGGCCCCTACCGTATATTCGCTTCGTATTCGCTTCGGGGCCGAATAGTGGGCCAAATAGCTATTCGGTATTCGGCCGAATATGAATAGTGGTCACGTGACATCTGTTTCTGCTTATGCGGCTGCTATAGCGAGTGGAGTGAACGTTAAGTAAGTGACAATTTCTTAATTTAGTTAAATTAGTTCCATTCCTAGTTTACCCAGACTGGCAGAATGATGCAAAAATTACATGTAGTTAACTGTTTACTTTTAGTTTAAGTATTAAATATGCTGAACTGAAACTTTTGCTTACATTTGAAATTTTGAATGTTGTCGGTAGACCTATTTGAACACTATTCGTATTCGTATTCGTATTCGGTACAGCCCTAATTGTGATATTATTTATACACACTGTATGGTAAACCAAAATTATACAGTGAAATAGTCAAAAATATCGCCTAATCCTTGTAAGGATTTGATTCGGTGGGTGGACGCACGTGCGTCCAGTGCGTCATGCAGCCGGCAGAGGCGCCGGCTGCATGACAGTCTCACCCTCCAGTCTAATCTGTTTAAATAGCCAAGTTTATTTCTAGGTTCTCTTTAATCGTCCTCGATACGAGGGTTGGTCGCATTGTAGACGATTCTTCTCCATCCTTTCCTGTCTTCGGCTACTCGCAGCAACCTCTCTGTTGATAATCCCAACCATTCGCCAATGTTGTCCATCCACTTCTTCCTTGGTCTTCCTCTTGCTCTTGTTCCCGGTACCGTTCCCTGCATAATTTCTTTCTCTAGGCAATCCCTCTGTTTCCTCATTATGTGCCCAAAGTATGACATCTTTCTTCTTTTGATTGATTCCAATAGGTTCCTTTCCACCCCCGCCGTTTCCAGTACCCATTCATTTGTTTTCTTCTCCGTCCATGATATTCCAAGGATTTTTCGTATGCATTTCATTTCAAATGCCTTTATTCTATCCTCCTCCCTCTTTTTGATTGTCCAACTCTCACAGCCATACATCATCACTGGCCATATAAGTGTCTTCATTAACTTTAGTTTTGTGGTCATTTTTATGTTATGGTTTTTCCACAATTTATTCAGATCTGCTCCTATTCCCAGTCCTCTTGCAGTTCTTATACCTATCTCCCTGCTACACTCCGCGTCTTCTGTTATGAGTGAGCCTAAGTACACGAAAGTTCCCACTTGTTCTATCTTGCTGCCTTGTACTTTGATGTAGCACTGCTTCCCTGTCAGCGCCATACACTTTGTTTTGCTCATGTTGATCTCCAGGCCCTTCTTTCGTCCTTCTCTGTCCAATCGAGACACCAGTTCCTGCAGTTCCGTTTCCGTGCTTGCCATTATCACGATGTCGTCCGCATATCGTAGATTTTTTATCCTCCTTCCTCCAATTTGAATGCCTCCTGTATATCCTCTCAGAGCCTCCCTCATTACCATTTCTGATAGTATGTTGAATAAAGTTGGCGAAATTACACACCCCTGTCTGACTCCTCTTCTTATTCTAAACTCACTTGACAGTACACCTCCAAATTTTACCTTTGCTGTCTGTTTCCTGTACAGTTCTGCTATCAGGTTAATAATGTGTGCTGGATATCCCATTTCAACCATCGATAGCCATAATTGCTCATGTGACACACAATCGAATGCTTTCTTAAAATCTACAAAGCACATGTATAGCGGTCTTTGGTGCTCTCTCATCTTTTCCATTATAATTCTAAGATTCGTCACCTGATCTCTCGTCCCTTTACCACGCCTAAACCCTGCCTGTACATCTGTCAATTCTGATTCTGTACGACTTCTTATCCTTTTCAATATGATCTTCAGCAAGATTTTACTCGCATGTGATACCAATGCTATTGTCCTGTAGTTCCTGCATTGTTTCATATCTCCATTTTTTGGAATTGGTATGAATATTGACTTCGTCCAATCCTCTGGCCATTCCCCCGTTTCCCACACCTCTACACATATCCTATGCATTCTGTCTGTTGCCGTGTCTCCCGCGAACTTGAATAACTCTGCTGGTACTTCGTCTGGCCCCGCACTTTTCCTTCTGGCTGATTCCTTTATCGCGCGTTCTACCTCCGATCTCAAAGGTGCAGGTTCCTTTGCGTGCTCTCCCTCTATTTTACCTGTATCCTCACCGTCATATAGTTCCTCACAATACTCCTTCCATCTTTCCACTATTTCTTTTCTTTTTGTAATCTCTTCATCTGTTTTTGATTTTATACACATCAGCTGTGGTCTAAACTTCCCTGTAAGAGTCCTTACTGTTTGGTATACCTTTCTTGTATCCCCCCTATTATTGGATTCCTCCAAATCCTCGCAGATGTCCTCAATTTGTTGTTGTTTATCTTTTCTTATTCTCTTCTGTACCTCTCCTTTCAGTACCCTGTATCTCTCCCTGTCTCTAGTCTTTGCTTCCCTTTTTTCCACAATTAGTTTATACGTTTCATTTGTTATCCAAGGTTTACATTTCTGTTTCTTCTTGTATCCAATAGTTGCCCCCGCCGCCTCAATTAATATTGTTTTTGTATCCTCCCATAAGCAGTCACTGAACTGGACTCCATCGGGATGGAAGAGGAAACGTGGGAGGCCGAGAAAGACCTGGCGAGCCACAATCGTACAGGATCTGGAAGACGGAGGGATGACATGGGAAGAGGCTGAGGGAGCTGCAGAGGACAGAATGACGTGGAGGAGCTGTGTCGCCCGATGCGCTACAAGCGCGTGGAGGGACTAAGGTCTAAGGTCCTCCCATAATTCATCCGGTTTTCTTTCTTCTTCCCACATCCCCAATTCTTCAAATCTGTTTTTGACTTCCACATTGTACTCTTCCGCCTTCTGTCCGTATAGTTCCTCTATATTCAACCTTTTTGTCTGTTCCATGTTTTTCTTTTTTATAAGTTTGATCTTCAGCTTTGCTATTATCAAATTGTGATCCGAGTCACAATCTGCTCCTGGGTATACATATACATATGCAAAACATACATGTAATTATACATACACACAAGTGTCACACATGCATACATATATACGTACACACATATATATACATACATACATACATACATACATACAAGCATACATACATACATACATACATACATACATACATGCATACATGCATGCATACATACATACATACCAGCATACCTACGTACATACATACATGCATACTTACTTACATACATACATACATATATACATTCATACATACATACATACATACATACATACATACCAGCATACTGACATGCATACATACATACATACATACATACATACATACATACATACATACATACATACATACATGCATACATACATTCATACATGTACAGTATTGTACACCACATACATACATGCAAACATACATATTAAACATGCGGATGTAATGTAATACCTTCTCCACCAACTTCTTAGCTTCTTTCTCACTGTAGAATGCTATCAATATTCCTGTAGCGACGAGAATAATGCCCGACAAAACAAAGAAAACACCGACCGCACAGACTTGCTTCCTGTTCATTTTCCTCTATTGGAACGATAGTCGCACCTGATGTATATATAACAACGACACCAGTTACTAATCAAAGAAGCGATTGACTGTTGCATAGAATATCAGCAACTGCTCTGTACAACAGCATGTGTTGCTTTAATCCAAAGAAATCGACGGTTGTTCAAAGTAGCTTTAACTATCAATACAGTCTGCTTATACTACAACGAAATCAACCAGTATGTGCTATCCCAACGTATAAGTAACGAGAGAGCTATGCGCACTGCTGCTACGGGCACAGACCAGCCCTCGCTTTCATATATACATCCGGGTGTGAACTGACAACTCAAAACGCCTTATACGATCAGCCAAAATTTTCTGTGAGATACAGGCCTAGTACACACGTTCTCTAGTCCGTGAACAATGACCCATTTAAGATGGTAACAATTGGCTGTGTAGTGTACATCATTTCGTTTCGGCCATATATGTACCCGGCACGAATTCAATAACGAGCCAGTCAATATCACAATGAAAATTTTCAGCTATATAGAACTCATTATACCTTTGGGAATTCCTAAGAGATGCCATATAAAGAGCCATGTGCATACATTACACACATACATACATGCATACATACAATATATATACACACACATACATATTATATACAATACATATATATATGCCAACGTACATACACACACATACATACATACATACATACATACATACATACGCATACATACATGCATACTTACATACATACATACATACATACATATATACAAACATATATACACACA
The DNA here is from genome assembly GCA_963556255.1 of Allolobophora icterica. Taxonomy (NCBI): domain Eukaryota; kingdom Metazoa; phylum Annelida; class Clitellata; order Crassiclitellata; family Lumbricidae; genus Allolobophora; species Allolobophora icterica. Next base: position 25,670,217 of record OY744614.1, read on the forward strand.
TGCTATATAAATATATATACATGCGTACATACAACCAATACATACATACATATATACATACATACACACATACATACATACATACATACACACATACATACATATACACATACATGCATACATGTATCTCTATTCAAATCTCGTCTGAAATCATTTATCTTGAATGGTTGTTAACGGACCTTGGAACGACCACAGGGTTTGGCCAATGCTGCTCGGTGGGCGCGCCGCGCCGGGTTACGTGCTGCTCTTCTCCCCATTCATTCATTTTTTCTCCTACTTATTCTTTTCTTATAGGACTGATAGTCCTATTTTCTGTTTCTTTGTTTCTTTTGTTGACGTTTAGTTAAGTATATATAAATGATTAGTTAAGTTTAACAATGATTTATTTTGCTTTCTCTCATGTTTCCACACCAGACCTCAACTATCTACTCCCTCTGGCTTACCATGACTTGACAGTCACTTAAGTTATGTACAACACTGGTAGGTGTCCCTGCTTAGCGGGAGTTACCTCCCTTTAGGGCCACCTTTTGCTCTATCTGAGACAGAACCACAATCCGACTACTTATAGTTTGTTACATAACATGTTTTTGTTTTGTTTTGTTTTGATGGAAGCAATAAAATGATTTGATTTGATTGATTTGATTTGATACATACACTCACATACATACACGCATACATACATACGCACATACATGCATACACGCACACATGCATACGCACATACATGCATACGCACATACATGCATACGCACATACATGCATACGCACATACATGCATATACACATACATGCATACATGTATCTCTATTCCCCGATTAAATACATACATAAACACATAAAACATACGTAGGCCCTACATGCATGAATATATGCATATATGTCCTATTCGACCGATATGACGATAAAGTTGTTGGATTTATATGGCTATAAATGTGTCAAGACTATGAGAGGTAAAGACATGTACATGCACACGACATAAGTGTCTGCAAGCTTATACATAGATTCCTACAGAAGTACAAGTATACTCTACAGACTATTATAACGCCAGATTTCAATATCATAGTTAGCTACCGATGTACTTTAACGAAGTCACACAAGGTCACCAAATCTACATAAGTGTATGCAGCAGATAACGGTTGCTGAAAACTAATAGTTGTCAAACGCAGTTAACGAGGTTGCAAATCTAAAGCTATCATCAAAAGTCAGAAGTCGGCAGACCACTTAGGTAGATTCTGTTTAGCGGAGCTGTGTCATAACGAAAATGATCAAGGTTGGCTCCTCTTTTGTCCATTCTTGAGACTGACACCACCCAAAGCAGTGCACCATGGCAGAGCTATCGTCACTTGATTAAAATTAGAAGTAGGCCTAATGTCTACTAAGGGTAAATTATTTCAATTGGAGTGATAGCTACATGTCTAGTAGGCCTACTAAAATGTAGCCCAAGCGTATTCAGTCAAACAATAAGTTGGCTCTTTGTTATAACCTTGTAGCAATGTCCGATGGCTTGGATGCAGCAGTAAGTTCTTCTAAAGTTACGGAGATAAAATCAGCTCAAATGTATGTGTCTATGCATGTATGTAGGCATGGATGTACATGTATATATGTATTATGTATGTAAGAATATGTAAAGATTGCTACATCATGTGACTGCTGGTATACTTTAGCCATACGATATTAAACAACATTACTTAGCATTTGTATCAAACTGACCAATTAAATATGTATGCAAATAAACACAGTTAATTAGTATAATTATATGATTGTGTGTGTGTGTGTGTCATTTCCGTATCATGACATTAGGCCTGTAAATTATGGACTTGTTTATTTTTTTCTCACATGACAGTAAACTAAGGCTTGCTTAGATTGCCTATATATATGTATGTGTGATTGTGTGTGTGTATATATATATGTGTGTGTCTGTGTGCATGCATATTATACGTTTGTATAGTTGTGTATGTATTGTGTATGCATGTAAGTGTGTATATATATGTCAATCAATCAATCGAAATTTATGTATGTAGGCCTACATGTATGTATGTAGGGTAGGCCTATAAGCTGCATTCCGATCCGGCTGGATTGGTCATTATAATCACCATGCCAGTGGGTGGCCAGTCTTCAAAAGAATGCAGTCCTACAGCTGAGCATGGGGAGTTGGGGCTGTATAAGGCAGCAGAGCAAAAAAGTTCGGGATCCAGCACGTTGCTCACACGGCTTAGGCCGGACCCCTGTCCCGTTTGTCAACCGGGAAAAGGGGTCCTAGCATGTATCATTATTTTAAAAATAAACAGCGATAACGACAACGACAACGTGCTCTCTCTCTCTCTCTCTCTCTCTCTCTCTCTCTCTCTCTCTCTCTCTCTCTCTCTCTCTCTCTCTCTCTCTCTCTCTCTCTCTCTCTATCTATCTATCTATCTATCTATCTATCTATCTATCTATCTATCTATCTATCTATCTATCTATCTATCTATCTATCTATCTATCTATCTATCTATCTATCTATCTATCTATCTATCTATCTATCTATCTATCTATCTATCTATCTATCTATCTATCTATCTATCTATCTATCTATCTATCTATCTATCTATCTATCTATCTATCTATATCTGTCTGTCTTTCTGTCTGTCTGTCTGTCTGTATGTCTATCTATCTATCTATCTATCTATCTATCTATCTATCTATCTATCTATCTATCTATCTATCTATCTATCTATCTATCTATCTATCTATCTATCTATCTATCTATCTATCTATCTATCTATCTATCTATCTATCTATCATCTATCTATCTATCTATCTATCTATCTATCTATCTATCTATCTATCTATCTATCTATCTATCTATCTATCTATCTATCTATCTATCTATCTATCTATCTATCTATCTATCTATCTATCTATCTATCTATCTATCTATCTATCTATCTATCTATCTATCTATCTATCTATCATCTATCTCCTTGTCGACCTACACCCAACGGCCATCCAACATCCAGTCCCTGCGCTACGTGTATGTATTTATGTATGTATGAAATTAATGTATTATGTGCTATTATATTTGGCTTACAAACGGGTCAATCCGTTTAAATGACGCTAATGCGTAGATCTGAATGATAACATTTCTCAGTCTGTCGATAGCAAACAGTTCTCCGTTGGAAACTTCCGTGACTTTGCAAAAGCATTTGACACCGTGGTTTATGTGCACTTGTTAATTAAGGACTGGAATTCTACTGAGTACGAGCACTCCAACTGACTTGGTAGAGGTGTTATCTTAAGGATGGAAAACAACAGATTTCTTGAATAGAACCATGCCCAGCATCAAATACATCCGTAATGGAGTTCCGTAAGGCTACCTTTTGTTTTTATTGTATAAATGACCATAGAAACTCACTTACATGATATATTCGTCAAAAAGGCAAAGTATGTAATAAGTACAGGATTTGAGAGTTCGGGAACATCCCTGATTTTAAGTTTCTTGAAAGCATAAATCTCTGCCCTAAGACGGAAAAGCTTTTTAACACAAACCCAGTTAACCCACCCATCAGCCACTATAGCTGCTTGCTTTGCCAGGTCTAATCTAATCTAAATCTAATCTTATCTTATCTAATCTAATTACTTCTATAGCGCCGTTATTTTAGCGTCTGTTTTATTTGGCATTGATTTCACTGGTTCGGGTTGAGAGAACCACTAGTCTTATGAGTTCTTCTTAATGTGGCGCCATATAAATGTCAGGCTCTGCTCCATCATACCTTAGGGACAGTTGTAATTACAATTATTCTGACGTATTCATATCATATAAATATGACGTAATCTAAGCCTATTATTACGTCATCTTGAAAATTATTAAACCGCGCGTTTCTCATTGCGAGTTGCCACAGCGCGTCGAGCGAGACGAACGAGAATTTCTGCAACTTTCAATTCGATAATTATATTTAAGGCTACGATTTCGTTAGAATTTCTTTAACTTTTCGAACGTCTTTACGTCGATTAGGCTTACTATCGAAGACTGCTAACGAAACGATATGCGACAAAAGAGTTCTTTATTCACAGTCAATTTTCTTTATTGTTTATCAAAGGTTTTGAAACTTTTTGATCGAAATTTTGTTGTTGTGATGACTAAAATTCTCCGAAATCATTTCTCATTAAGATAATTAGAATTCAGCGAAATTTTAGCTTAGGAGTTAACACCTTAACGACGAGATTATATTAAAAGCGACTGGGAAGCCAATGCAGCTCGTCGTTAAAGTGTTAATAGAATCTGGTTTTGTATAACGAACTCTTAAGTCGCATATATAATTGTTCGAGAGTTATAATCATAAGTCACGCGAAGAGAGGGATGAGCGTCTGTCATGCTGGAATCGACTGACAGAAGAAACTCGCAGCCAACTCCAACAGGTTTACCACGAATTTCAACTAAAATAAGAAGTTCGGCATAGCGTCAATATTTTGGTTACTCAGTTTAACTCATAGTTAGAATTTGATGATGACGATGATGATGATGATGATGATGATGATGATGATGATGATGATGATATTCGTTTATTGTTTATAAAGTAAACACATGCTGACAAATCGCAGCACGGAACAAAGTTAGACAGAGTTTTGAGAAGTAGATAATGTTGAGTATATAATGTTCGGGAAATAAAGTCTCTATTGTTTTTAACTGGAAGACAGTACTGGTGATTATGGGGACGCAATGAATATACAGTTTTATGGACTGGTGGTAAGAGAGGCCAAAGGACGTGATCTTGATTGTCCTTAATAGATGTGAATAATCGGCAATAATCTGCGTTAAGTCGAATAAGGTTAGGTAAAATCGGGTAGGGTAGGGTAAGATAGGCCTACAACATGCAAAGGCGAGGAGATGTAATTCGAGACTGCATATTCGTGATCTTAATCGTAATTGTAATCGTAATCTCCAAATTTCTACATCACCACTTGAAGGCTAAGCGCATGGCACCAGTTTATTCAGGGTCACCAGGTTAAGTCACAAAAACTATAGCAGAATAGATAAGTAAGATGTGGTCTGGTAGTTTTAACTGGCGCTATAGAAATCTACTTAAGGAATGAATGTAACGTTAAATCTCTGGATTCCGCAGAATTACATGGTCTTTTCGTATAGACCTACATCACCACAAGCAAGAAATCTCTTTTGCAAATCTGGAAGACCGTTCCAGAACTCAAATACCAGAGGTGAAAAACAGAAATACCTCCAAGATTAGGGCCTACTAGGCAGTGTGTAATCTAGTCCCCTTGTTCTGGGGGGGGAACAAGGTTTCTCGGGGGGAATTTCCCCACCAAAAGGTCTCTGCCTTACAATATTGCTGAGTTCTGGGGGGAAACTTCAATCCTGGGGGGGGGAATTTCCCCCCAAAAGACGTCTAGATTAAACACTGCCTACTAGGTCATATTAGAAGTTTGAAAGAATGAAAACTCTCTAACAAAATTAGCATAAGACTTACTAATTGATAAAAAAAAATTGCACACTAGAGAATCAAGAGACCATCTTGGCCACGTCACGTGAACAGACTCCCATATATTAATATATAGGCCTTCTTCTTGTCTTCTTGTGCAGTCGGCTCTAGGAGCCCTAGCGATCGTCATGATACACAGTCTCCTTTGCCGTCTTGCTACTTCCCCAGTAGCCCTTGAGTCGCGTTCCGGCCTGGGAGTCCCACCATCAGCGCTCCGGCCTGGGAGTCCCACCATCAGCGACCATCGGCGTGGTTTGGTGTGTCTCATGACGATTTTCTTGGCATGTTAACAGGGGTGGTTTGCCATTGCCTTCCCCTGGTTTTGCCTGCCGTGCCCGTTCGTTCCCCTTCCTTCGGAAGGGTACCAACAGTTCCCCTTCCTTTGGAAGGGTGCCAACAGTCCGCACCACGTGAAGGTGGGCACGGAGGACTTTGGTTCACCAGCCCAGGTCGGATCCGAGTCTACGCTCATGAGAGACGTCGGTCAGGTCGCCTCCCTGCTTTACTCTGTAACAGAGTGACTGGTGAACCTTATAGGCCTACATACCTATATATACGCGCACATACATACATATATACATAAATACATGCATGCAAACATCCATAGGTATGTATACCCAGATAGATACATAAATACCTATATGCTGTTCCCTTCCGATATCAGTTCTCTGTTACGGTCATTCATTCATTCATTCATTCATTCATTCATTCATTCATTCATTCATTCATTCTAAGGATTTGATATAGCGCCTCTTCAAGATACCTGATACCTACTCAGAGGCGCTCCAAGCTCAGCCACAGCTAAAGAAATGAGACTTGAGAGACTTGCAAAAAGCAGGCGAGTTTACCAGTGGCAGCAAACGCAGGTTTAAAGGTAGGCCATTCCAGATGGAGGGTCCTACAACCGAAAAGGCCCAACACTGTCTAATAGCAGTGCGAGCACGGGAGACTAAAAGCTCCCCCTTGCCGAAGAGCGGAGAGATCGACGAGCTGAAATATCAGAGACAGGCCGACAAAGATCAGACAGGAAGGATGGAGCACAGCACCAGCTTAATATGCTGATGACGTACAAGCACATAACTACTGCGGTGCGGCTGATGCAGTAGCTTCTTTTTGACTGATGTGTCATGCTATTGATACCCTCTCTGGTTGGATGGCCTCAAACCGACTGCTTTTCAACCCGTCCAAAACTCAGTTTATTTGGCTAGGTGGCCACAGGCAGCTGACGGGGGTTGATCTGCACCTGTTGCTTCAGACCTTTCCCATGTTACTTAAATTATTTAATCGCTTACTGTCCGGGGTATGGGTGTGACACTTGATCGAGAGCTTAGTCTCTCACAACTCTTTAACTTGGTAACGCGGAGCTGCTATCATCAGCTCCGGCAGTTGCGTGTTGTACTAGGGCCATTCCTGCAATTCGGTTCAATAGTATGTCCCAAACATGTTTGAATGCGGATACGTAATAATATCATCAGATTAGATCAAATACTTTACTACGTAAATATAAAAATGTTATTTGACTTAAAATGTCTTAAAACAATCATCAATATCGTTATATACGGCACAGTAAAATAGTTTTGTAATCAGCAGGGTACAGTCAGTAGCGTTGTCCCTTCTGCATTTGGCGGTAATAATCTTGATCATTCTACTCAAACAGTGTGTAATTTCTGCGTGTTTGTAAAATATTCACATAACATCATGTGCTGGCCGTAATATAAGTTAATTTTACTTTCTGTATCAGAGCTTATAACAGTAATATTTCTTTAATAATGAGAGTCCCTAGGAATTTTGTCAACTCTGTTACTTTAAACTATTATTAACATTTTGGATGGCATCTTGATATGTTTAGTTTTATTTAATTCATCAGGTGGAGCACTTCTGTGCGGTTTAAAATTGATGAGAAGATTGGATGATTTTATGTATGTTTTATAGTCCTAAAATTTCCGCTTTTATTTATTTTTACATCGTACATTTGGAGTATGTCAACTCTGTTACAGCAGTATGACCTTGATAATGTCCAAGTTTACGATTTTTCTTTCAGAAATCGTGATATACAAGTAATCTAAAGTCTGAATATTAAATTCAGTGATATTAAGAGGAAGCATTATGCTAAAAACATTTTTTTTCGCGTCAAATGTCATACTCTGTTACCGTCATACCCTGTTACCGCGCTGAGATAACAGAGTTGACATGTCTGTAACAGAGTTGACCAAACATAGTTCTGCTGTAGTTTCTGGTCATATCTAATCAGCCCGCGGACAGCAGGCGCCACAGATCTGGGCCACGGCAACAGTCGTCTTGTAAAAAGATCTAACATCGCCTTCGCTCTCCGCGTTGTGGTTTTCATCTTAGTCTTATCGGGATGTGGAGACGTAGGTCAAATTGCAAGCTTCTATATCCTTCATCAATTAGAAATTCGTATGTGGATTCACACTCATTTTGTCGGCCTTGATATGACTCCTCACCCCGGAGTCTCCTCACAATCTCAGAATCAATAACTGTCCTTGGTTAAATATATCCGAGCCGGCTAGCTGAAGAAAGCTCCCTCCGTTACGTAATATAGGCCTAAGCATTTAAGACGTCGTTGATTTTGACTTGTAAACGTCGAGTTCCGATTTTGCTGATAGGGAAAATGGATAAATTTGTTGTTAAACGAAAACGAGTAGATAACATTATAGACGATAACATTGCCATTATAGAGGTAAGCTCATCAGCGTTTCATAATCAGTTACTGACAGGGTAATATGTCCAAAATGGTCTCCCTGTGAAAAGCGAAAGTGGAGAAGAAATTGGTATTTCCCACTTTTTAGACCAAAGTACGCCCCTGTATGGCTAAATTGACAGTATTTTTACTGTGTTAGTATCACAACTTGCTCTTGAGTGTGTAGTTAGTATGCTTGTCAACTCTGTTACCCGTCAACTCTGTTACCCGTCAACTCTGTTACGAGCCTTTGACACTTTTAAACAGTTTCTATAGTATTTTACGAAGACGATAAATGTCATACACTCAAATAGTGTGCATCACATTTAAGTATTCCTGTAAGTTTAATTACTATGTGAGTTCTGGTTATTTGTCTACAGCTGAATCTATGTCATGCTTGCTATGCATAGTACACAATATTTGTAATGATTATTGTTTAATAAATATATTGGCTATTTTTCAGTTTCATTTTTGATGTTATTTTAACATGGGGACACTTATTGTTACTAGAAACACCATCCTTTTAAATATGTAATAACTTCTACCTACCCACCTACTACCGTGTTTGTCGGTAACAGGGTTGACAAGTTAACGACAGACATACTAACTTTTACGCGGATCACATCTCTATGAGTTGTCTTTAAGCCTGCATATTTTGCATCAAACCCCAACAGTATAATATTTATCCAAATACCACGTCAAAGTTTCTTGAAAAAATACTTCAAATAAATATTTTTCAACAGTCTGTTTTGCACCCGATTGCAGGAATGACCCACTACTGTCCCTTTCTACTATTATCCTTGTTGCTGTTTTTGTCACCAGTAAAATCGAGCACTGTTGTTCGGTTCTTGCCGATCACTCGTTAGGCCCTTAAGCCATCTCTGCTGCTAGGCTTATCGTTTGTATTCCAAAATATGTCCCGGTATCTGCCTACATGCGTGACGTCTTACAATGGCTCCCGGCCTCGGAGCGCATTTCCTGGTTTCGCGATGTCTCACAGGTAGTGCTCCGTCATATTTATCTGAACAATGTTGCCCGATTTCAGGCTTGGCCTCCCGCTGAGCCTTGCGCTCTGCGATTAGGGAAGATCTTATGGTCCTTCAGACTCGCCTTACAGTCAGACAGCGACGAGACTTCTCGATTGTTGGCCAGGCTACCTGAAATTGACTCCCGCTTGCCCTGCGCTCAATCTCCCGGAACAACCTGCCTGCCTTCTACCAATTCTTGAGTCTACCCTCTTTTGCCGTGGCTAGGCTGGGAGCGCCTCTGGGCAAGCCTTTTGAAGAGGCGCTATGTAAATTTGCAGAATGAATGAATGTATACATAAATACGTACATGCATACATACATACAAAGTCACAAACATACGTACGCGTATACATACACACGTACATACATAAATACATACGTATATATTAATTTCAGCGTTGGATTGCATGCACAAATGCTAATGCCTGTGAAGTGTGCTTTTTGTATTCTAACCATGACCGAAACTTTTCCAAGGTCCGGCGACAGTGGCGTCACCTGGGAAAAATGACAGTTAACAATATTATGCCCATGCACTAGTTCACCTTCTTTACAATGTCTAATACGTATGTATGGCTTTATAAACTGTGTACCACATCATCATGTTTATAAATTACACAGGGCACAGAACACTGCCACTTTTGTGACCGTTCGTCGTGGCAGCCTGTCAGCTCTGCTAGCTGTGGCACCGTCAGCCCCGGCATCGTCAGTATTGGCACCGTCAGCCCCGGCACCGTCAGCCCTGGCACCGCTAGTTCTGACACCGTCGGTTCTGACACCGTCGGTTCTGACACCGTCAATCCTATACACCGTCGGTTCTGACACCGCTACTCTAGCGCAGGCGGCAATATTACCACCGAGACATCTGACGCCGTCAACCATTGGCAGAATGAAGGTCTTCGCTCGAAGGATCACAACTCCAGAAAGGGGCGACACAGTTCACAGACTCCTGGTTGCAGGTAACTTTGAGTTTTAATAAAGATTTGTGACGAATCCAATAGAGGGCTTGCTGCTGAACCCTCGTTCACTTTTTACGATATCAAGTAATCGAATCTAGAGGACGACAGATATGTTTACATAACTCTTATTCTGCCCTTTGGTAACAAAACGTATGTTTGATTTTTTTAAAATCTGGATTCACGATGTTTTATTAAGCAAGAAATGAAATCTTTTCTGCTCTGTGTTGTAGTGTAAAAAAGGAAATTTGTATGATGTGTCGTCACGTTGAAGCTTCTGGCTCGAGAAGTGACAATTCGAGATAGGAGCGACTAAGACGATCCAGATGACCCTGTCTCCTGGATGCAGATAAGTGTGATTTTTTTTATGATGGTTTGCGACGAATCCAATAGAGGGATGTTGATGAAATCGTCGTGAACACAGTTGCATGATGCTAAGGAAGAAAAACTAGATCAGGATTAGAAGCAGCACGTTTTATTTTCATATTCCTTAACCTTTAAGGGACTTATGCTATATATAGCCTATATCTTTTGGTTTGCGAGAGAGCTGTCATATATTGCAGTGTTTGTGTTATAGATTTGATTTCAATGACAGAAATGGTTTCGGTTAACGGAAAATCGTGCTTAGTTATTTTTACGTAATCATGGAATTTGTTTGGAGTTAGATTTGAATGATAAACAGGGCGTTAGCGCGCTCCAAGAAAGCCAAGGGAGCGACATTCGAGCAGCTAGAACTGTTTGAGTGGAACATAATAATGGGAGTGAATTAGCATAAATGAAACCCGCTCTTTTTCAATAAATGGACCGATGCGACAATTGCTATGATTAAAGTTTTTAAAATGGCCCATTATATTTGAAGGGACAGATGACATTGAAGCGGATAGTCAGTCGGCTCATGTCACAAAAAGAGGGGAAAGAAAAATTTTGGGTAGAATCTTGGCAATGGTGTTTAAATTAATAATATGATAGTTCTGAAGCAGAAAAATGCTGTTGCCAATTTTTCTTTCATGGTTTAGGCCCCCTAGCGAACGTTTTAGCATGACGTCATATCTCCACCTTAAAAACTGCCAATTAGTCAGTCAGCTTGGTGTAAAAATTGCTCACTTGATGTTGGAAGCATGAAATTTGGCACATGGTAACAACATACGATGAAGAAACATTTTAGCTAAGCTAGGGCCACCGCAGATTTGCCTTCTGGCCTCATTGGCAGCCATTTTCCAAGATGGCCGACCGAAAATCGAGATTTTTCAATATCTCAGCTTCTAGTTCACTTAGAATCGTAATCTTGGTGTCTAAACATACATATTTAGGGGCAAGAGGTTTCCAATAGAACTAATTGCAATCATTTACCGATAATAGAAAAGCTAATTGTGGTTGTCATCTTGAAGTTAAGGTGACCTGAAAGGGTTAGTCCGGTGCATGAACCATTTGCTCATGAACCAGTTGCTCATAAACTGATAGAAGCATGAAATTTGGTACATTGTATGAACATGACCTAAGGGAATTTTGTAGCTATAGGGCCATCGCAGATTTGCCTTCTAGCCTCAGTGGCTGCCATTTTCCAAGATGGCCGACCGAAAATAGAGATTTTTCAATATCTCAGCCTCTAGTTCACTTAGAATCGTAATCATGGTGTCTAAACATACATATTTTTGGGCAAAGATTTCAAAAGAACTAATTGCAATCACTTACCTATAATAGAAAAGCTAATTGTGGTAGCCATCTTGAAGTTAAGGTGACCTGAAAAGGGCAGTCTGGTGCAATACATGAACCAATTGCTCATTAACTGATAGAAGCATGAAATGTGGTATATTGTATGAACGTGTCCTAATGGAATTTTGTAGCTATAGGGCCATCGCAGATTTGCCTTCTGGCCTCGCTGGCAGCCATTTTCCAAAATGGCCGACCACAAATAAGTTATATAGCATCGTTCACGTCATTCACGGTCACATAGGCCTGTACACAGACAGAGACCAGCACACTGTCGAGCAGCTATCACACATTTGCGCTATGCCCTACAGCCCTTCTCGCAGCCACATCTGAGCAGTTCTATCGAGAAGCTTTGGCAAGTGTTGTCCACTTCACTTCCCAGCCTCCTACGATCGTTTGCAGCCACCCCCTTTCACCAGGACATGGTAGCTTTAGAACAGCTAGGAACATCTGTGCCCAGACATGACCTGCCTGGTTGGCAGCGCTCTTGGTGTGTTCCACAAGTGCAACTTGATTTGGTGAAAGGCCATCCACTGATCTGCCTTTCTGCTAGAACAGCTGCTTCCGTACCTCATTCACCTTCTCCTCACTGCTCGCACGGTCATACGGAAGAACTACAAAGCGCTCCAGTACATCGAACTGATCATCAACAGAGTTGGGAGTTGATGCTAAGGTGCAGAAGGCTGGGGTAACGTTGTTGAATATCTTCCAAATGTCCTGTACAGTCATTTTTCCACTGCCAGCAAAGAATGACACTGTGTCACATCCACTAAATGCGTGTAGGAAGGGCAAGGCTACGCACTTCTCTGGGCCAAGGGCACGTGCCATCTCATGGGTTGGTAGTTACCTCGAGCTTTGCCTGAGGAAAAGCCAACCCATAGTTCGTCAAAGCTGAGCTGCTAAACTGCTGCTATGGCTAACACCAACAAGATGCCATGAACAATGTGTGCAGGTGCATGCAGTGTCAGGCTTCAGCATCCTAACAAAGACTGCTTCATCCAGGATAACACAATCAACAGTATGTACTCACAGCGAAAGGCCTGGCTGGATATCTGGGATGGCGTCATCTGTTGAAGTGGGAACCACCTCTTCTAGGAGCTCACAATGTCTGATTTGGTTCCTAGCCGCAAGTTGCCCATATTCGAAAGTGATGGCGAGTGTTAGCCGTGCAAGCAGTGAGGAGAAGGTGAATGAGGTACGGAAGCAGCTGTTCTCACAGAAAGGCAGATCAGTGGATGGCCTTTCACCAAATCAAGTTGCACTTGTGGAACACACCAAGAGCGCTGCCAACCAGGCAGGTCATGTCTGGGCACAGATGTTCCTAGCTGTTCTAAAGCTACCATGTCCTGGTGAAAGGGGGTGGCTGCAAACGATCGTAGGAGGCTGGGAAGTGAAGTGGACAACACTTGCCAAAGCTTCTCGATAGAACTGCTCAGATGTGGCTGCGAGAAGGGCTGTAGGGCATAGCGCAAATGTGTGATAGCTGCTCGACAGTGTGCTGGTCTCTGTCTGTGTACAGGCCTATGTGACCGTGAATGACGTGAACGATGCTATATAACTTATTTGTGGTCGGCCATTTTGGAAAATGGCTGCCAGCGAGGCCAGAAGGCAAATCTGCGATGGCCCTATAGCTACAAAATTCCATTAGGACACGTTCATACAATATACCACATTTCATGCTTCTATCAGTTAATGAGCAATTGGTTCATGTATTGCACCAGACTGCCCTTTTCAGGTCACCTTAACTTCAAGATGGCTACCACAATTAGCTTTTCTATTATAGGTAAGTGATTGCAATTAGTTCTTTTGAAATCTTTGCCCAAAAATATGTATGTTTAGACACCATGATTACGATTCTAAGTGAACTAGAGGCTGAGATATTGAAAAATCTCTATTTTCGGTCGGCCATCTTGGAAAATGGCAGCCACTGAGGCTAGAAGGCAAATCTGCGATGGCCCTATAGCTACAAAATTCCCTTAGGTCATGTTCATACAATGTACCAAATTTCATGCTTCTATCAGTTTATGAGCAACTGGTTCATGAGCAAATGGTTCATGCACCGGACTAACCCTTTCAGGTCACCTTAACTTCAAGATGACAACCACAATTAGCTTTTCTATTATCGGTAAATGATTGCAATTAGTTCTATTGGAAACCTCTTGCCCCTAAATATGTATGTTTAGACACCAAGATTACGATTCTAAGTGAACTAGAAGCTGAGATATTGAAAAATCTCGATTTTCGGTCGGCCATCTTGGAAAATGGCTGCCAATGAGGCCAGAAGGCAAATCTGCGGTGGCCCTATAGCTAAAATGTTTCTTCATCGTATGTTGTTACCATGTGCCAAATTTCATGCTTCCAACATCAAGTGAGCAATTTTTACACCAGCTGACTGATTAATTGGCAGTTTTTAAGGTGGAGATATGACGTCATGCTAAAATGTCCGCTAGGGGGCCTAAACCATGAAAGAAAAATTGGCAACAGCATTTTTCTGCTTCAGAACTATCATATCTTTAATTTAAACACCATTGCCAAGATTCTAGCCAAAATTTGTGTTCCCTTACATAAGCCAACGGACTAGGAGCAAGTCTCCAGACACTGAGCCACACGGCACAGGACAGAATGGAGTTGAGAGACATTGTCAGTAAGTCATCGTACACCTACAGGCGCTGACCCCATGGTTATTGATGGTGGTGGTGATGATGATGATGATGATGATGATGATGATGATGATGACGATGGTGACGATGGTGACGATTGTGTTGATGATGATAATGATGATGATGATGATGATGATGATGATGATGGTGGTGGTGGTGGTGGTGGTGGTGATGATGATGATGATGATGATGATGATGATGATGATGATGATGATGATGATGATGGTGACGATGGTGATGATGGTAATGATGATGCTGATGATGATAATGATGATGGTGGTGATGATGATGATGATGATGATGATGATGATGCTGATGATGATAATGATGATGGTGGTGATGATGATGATGATGATGATAATGATGATGATGATGATGATATAGAAGCCATGTGAGAAACTCTGACAATTTTACTGCTACGATTTTTTCAGTTCCATGGAAGTATTCGTGTGTTCTAAAGACGCCAACGTGCCGAGGATCATCTTGAGGGACTTTCGACCAAGGGAAAGTTATCGCAATATTGTCTTGCGTAGTGGACTCGAGCATCAGAACGAGGACCACGGAACGAGAAGGACCTCTGAAAGTTACCTGAATCGCAGCTGTCAACCCCGAGGAGTGTATGTCATCAAAATGCCAGTGACCTGGGCTTATACGACATTTGCCTGTCATCAAGACTAAGTTACAACACAGATGATTAGCGTCGCCTGTGCAATTTTAACAAAGCTTGGAACTATCACCATCAATGGTCGAGTCTTTCTGTCATCGATTGTGTAATTTGTAATTGTAATTGTAACTGTAATCGAACATGTATTAAAGCGCCACTCAAGGATTCAGAGGCAGGACTACATTATGTACCTCTATAGCTGTATGTATATTTACAGACACGAATAGTAGCCTCCACTTTGTAGGAGTCAAACTCCACGTATACGTCCTACAGTCCAGCGATATTTATAAGGTTATGGCTGCATGTTGTGATGGGTTCTAACAGCGTAGGCGAGTTATCCAATATTCCCCATTAGTTCCCCTCATCCCTTAAATAAGCAAATTAAAACTAGTACAATTGTTTACATTTAGAAAATCAGAACCAAATTACACTGAACGAGAACACCTTTGGGTAATAAACAGAAAATAGAAATTCATGGGTTCCCGTCTTGACATCGTTCAACCGGTTTACGACGATGTTTGTTGCAGACTCTTATCTGCATGTGCAGTTGATGACGGAGTTCGGTCGAGCAGAACCAAATCCCAAGAGTGATGAACCATGACGTAGCAGCAATATGTTCTTAGCAGATTCCAACTCTTAATACTGACCCAACTTTCAACGGTGGATAATCGTGTCCTCGAGTGGGGTTTTGATCCTGTCAGTGCGCACCAACTTCGTCTGTTAGGAAACGAGCATCAAGCAACTGACCATGAGCGTCCAGATGGGGGGGGGGGTAAGGGGACATTCCCCTCTGGAATTTGAAAATATTTTACAAAAATAAATGTTTTTGATTATTATGATTATTCCAACAGTCCCAACACGAATTTCAATGCTAAAAACACTTAATTATTTAGGTAAGGCAGCTATTGTATGCAAACAACGTCATTTTGCTCCCCCTAAAAACATTTTCCCCCAGAAAATTCCCCTCTGGAATTTGACATTCCCCTCTGGAATTTGAAAATATTTTACAAAAATAAATGTTTTTGATTATTATGATTATTCCAACAGTCCCAACACGAATTTCAATGCTAAAAACACTTAATTATTTAGGTAAGGCAGCTATTGTATGCAAACAACGTCATTTTGCTCCCCCTAAAAATATTTTCCCCCAGAAAATTTTGCCCCCATCCCTGGAAAAATTCCTGCGGACCCCCATGCAACTGACTATAATTTATATTAATTTATCATTCGTTGTGAACCCTGACGTTGTTATCCTGAGCAGGGCAGGAAGGCACCAACAGGTTGTTGAAGGGCGCTTTGTGGGTCTTCAAACACAAGCAGCCGTTTGTTCGGTATCTTTCGAGGTGGCGCGATCGATTCGTCTGAAACGCCACTTGTGAGATCCTTGTCCCACCGTTTGGTCCCTCGGTCCTCTTCAAAGTTTCTAGATCTCCGTCAATTGCTTATCGTTGTGTGTTGGATCAGGGTGGTTCCATCTTGACTGCACCCGAATGACGTCTGGACGGACCCAGACTTCCAACCACCTGTCCCCTTTGTCGCGCGTGCCTTGGATTTCCTCTCCTATACACGCCAACAGTTTGTTTAACTACCTTCATCTTCAAGTTCTCTGTCCAAATCGAAAAGGTTCGTTAGATGTCCAGTGGCGCCACCTTCAGTCGGTTCGTCATTTTCTGTAATATTCGGGTATCTACAGAAAGATGATTCCCCATGCCTTTCACTCGATGCTCTTTCTTAGGCAATTAGTGTGGGAATTGTAGAAAACAAGACTGGGAGGGTTAAACATTTTATCCGTATTTTACAAAGTGATGTCAACGAAATTTGAAGGCAGCTGTTTTCAACGCTAGGAACGCTAGAATCAAATCATTTCCTTTGTTGAGAAAATTAAAAATGCATAGGGCCTCCATGATACACCATGGAAATTTCTTCTCTTTGTCACAGACTCAGAGTCAAATAATGCTAAATCACACTAGCAACACCGATGAGGTTGGAAAACGACCCCCTGGGGTGTACAATGAAGACCTAACTAAAAGTCATGGTAATAGTTATGGTAATATCATGGTAACGGTTATGGCAATAGCTATGGTAATACTTGTGGTAAAAGTCATGGCATGGAAATTTTAATAACAACAGTAACATTGCCATTGCCAGTACTATAATATAAAGCTATATAAATACAGAAATTGTTTTTATGTAATAAATAAATAAACTTAAGTTTCTTGTCGTAACCCTCTCAAAAGGACACCAGTGATAGGAATTCTAACTATAACGATATTGGAAAAACTAATGACTTTATAAGTCTAGAATATATCTATCATAAATAATAGCCAAGTGACCGATATTCTTAACACTGTGATGGCCTACGCGAAAATCCGTCATAGGTATTCAGACGGCCTATAAAAATGAACAGATCCTAGCTTTCTTTTGAAAAAAATGTGGTATACATAAACTATACAACACTATAGGCATCGCTAGCATCCAAGCTTTCAACCATTATTAAAAACTTGTGAATCTAGAACCGTAATATGATATTACTCAGAAAATTATAACAAAGACACGTATGGGCGCAGTATATATACATACAACTGTGTACACAAAATTGTCTTGGTATATTTTGTATAGGCCACGAATTTGTAATGTAATGTAAACATATACGAATAATAATAACACGTTCAATTTCTAAAGCGCCGTAACGCGACCATGCCGCTACAAGGGCGCTGTACAGAAACCACCTACAGCCTAACATAACATCCGGTCCTATTCATCGGAAGGTTAAGCCTTGTAGAAGAGACGACGAAACGCATAAAGCACAGTATTTAGTAAAGTATATGTTAAAGATTAGGACCTTAATGTAATGCAATTGAAGCAGGCATTTGTACAGTCTCAATCTATCCGTAAAAGAATGTGCGTCACAGTACCTTCAGAGACTTACAATAAATAGAGACAGCCATGGTTTCGTAGGCGAATTTATGAAGCGCAGTTTTATTCCAGCGTCTCTGTAAGAGCCTCGCTGATGCATGTATGTCCGGAGTTTCGAACCAAAGTCTTATGTCACCACCACCGGCCTTGAGTTTGCATCAGAGGGTGGCCGTAGCCCGACAGGTTTACAGATCCAACGGACCCGATTCCGTACGACGCCCCCAGTCCGGACGCCGAAGCTCCACTCGCGATGTTGTTCATGCACGACCCAAGACCGGATATGTACCCGGCCTGCGACGAGTAAGCGGAAACTCCGAGTCCGCCATTCTGTAGCGACGCCATATCCGGTATTTTCATCATTCCGTCCATGCACGAGGCGGCCGTCACGCTCGACTGCGGACACGGCTTCCCGTCGCGGACGAGCACAGGTACGGGGATGCGGCGGGGTGAGGCGTGAACGGCCGCGAGGGCGTTCATGTCGAAGCCCTTCTCCTGACGGGCCTTCTTCATCTTGTAGCGATGGTTCTGGAACCAGATCTTGACCTGCGTTGGAGTCAGAAGGAGGATGCCGGCCAGATGCTCGCGTTCAGGTGCCGACAGGTAGCGCTGTTGCCTGAAACGCCTCTCGAGTTCGTAGGTCTGAGCCTTGGAGAACAGAACACGACGCTTCTTCTTCTTCGGTCTTTCCTCTGCGGCGCTGGCGTTGGCGGGGGTGTCGCGGGAACTGCCAAGGCTGTTCCTGTCATCGGCATCGCCCCCCGTCGTACACTCCTGGCCTCTGGGACGTGTCGTGGCGCCACAGACGGAGGCGGCGGTGCTTGAGGTTGTTGGGTCATGAAGGGAAGAAGGAGCTGGTTTCCTCGTGCTGTCGAGGTCGCGGTGCTGTCCGACTGCAATTGCCGACGAGGGAGGAGGAAGCTGCTGCTGTGGCTGGTGATGATGATGCTGAGAAGGATGCGATCCTCCGCCTCCTCCTCCTCCACTGGAGCATCCGGGGAAAACAGCGGATGACGATGACGAAGCATTTATGGCCGATGAGGATGACGAAAGATGGCGGAAACCTTCAAATCAAAGTCCAGCCATGACGTCAGTATTTCATTCATTCATTCATTCATTTTGAATCTTAATATGGCGCCCCCTCAAGGTGCCTAGTCAGAAGCGCTCCCAGCCCAACCACGGCAGTATAAACTTGACTTCAATAATTTGTAAAACATAAGCGAACTATCACTAGGCAACAGGCCTATCTCCAATGGGAAACGATTCCAGTTGGACGGGCCGACCACAGAGAAACCGCGACGCTGCCTAGTTGGGCTGTTAGCACGATGAACCTAGAGCTCACCTGCAGAAGAAGAACGAAGGGCTTTAAATAAACCGGGGCACAGCCAAGGAGGCTATTATATATTTAAATGCATATACACCACTTTTTAGTCTCATCCATAAACTTTTATAGCGCAAATACCCTTACGCGAGGGTCAAGGGTCACTCCCAAACCAAACTGAATCCCCGAAACCGCAGTCGATTTAAGAGAAGAAATTGATGTACGTGATGTCCCAGCATCAGGAGACTTCAGCCCTGGCCTATACACCGGAAGTTCAACCACTGCAGAAAGATACGGTTCAGCTGTAACGCCAGTTTCTCTAACGTAAGCCTTCATTCTAGTATTGCATTGTATTGTATTGTATTGTATTGTATATAGGCATTTATGAAGCGCCTCTCGCGGTATAGACCATTCAGAGGCGCTCCCAGTGCGCGAGACCCCGAGAGAAAAAGCAGGATTTAAGGTGAGAAAAAGAGGAAGCAACGCTTCCAGAGAGAATGGTGGTGAGGACAGAAGGAGGAAGTCGGTTCCAAAGTGAGGGACCTACGCAGACAAAGGACCTGGATTGAGCCATAGTAGCCCTGACACGAGGAACTAAGAGGTCAAGACGATCAGAAGATCGGAGAAGACGCAGCGAAACAGCAGAATGGAGCCGCAGAATTAGATGACGCAAGTACTGTGGAGCAAGACCCAATTGAGACTTGAGACAATTGTAACTAAGACAATTTCTATTGCATCGTCAATAGCAAACTACTCTAGGATGCTTCACACTGTCAACTGTCTGCGCATATGCATGCTATGAGTTACATAGTAGGTTCTTACATTTTAGACTGCTTTTTGAACATGAAGGCCTTTGGCTTTCTGAATAGGTGCAGGAAGACTCCATTCCTGAAGACATTCTGGTTTGGAGACTAAGATAGAACATCATTACCTTTCGAATGCGTGTTTATCATAAAAAATGGTGTAAATATATATCGAAAACACTATACAGTAGTTCGCAATCGTAATCTCCAAACTAGACAAGCGCAGGGCGCCATGCAGGCTATTCACGAATTTCATAAAGCGATTTAGTTCTCACTCATTCCCTCAAAAATTCTGTTAAATCTTTACTATTCACTTGTATACCCTTACCTCTCTTATGGCAATTTAGTCTGGGCAGCAAACTACAAGTCAAACTTACAACGTCTTGTAGTCCTCCAAAAGCGCATTATTCGAGTCATTACTAGATCCCCAAGAAATTCCCATACCTTCCAATTATTCCAGTCCATGGGCTTATTGACCATTGCCAGTATAACATCTTATCAAATCTGCGATTTCATGCACCGCTATACCTTCAATTCACTACCCAATGCATTTTTTAACTTTTTCACAAGTACTTCGGATATTCATCCCTACCCTACTAGGAATAAACCCAACACTTACCAGATTGAATTTGCACGTACTAACATACGGAAATTCTCAATAACCTATCTAGGACCAAAACTATGGAATAGTCTCCCCTCTGATTTACGACACATTCCAAGTTACTATGTTTTTAAAAAAAGCCTTCGTTCACACCTACTTATTAGACAGATTGCCCAGTGACAGCCTGCTGCGACCCCCTCCCATCTGATTTATTTTACTTTGTTGTTTTTTTTGTTTTTTGTTGTTTTTTTTTGTTTTTCCTTTTTTGCCACTAAGTCTTACTATTCTGTTAACTAGTTGCCCACCTTTTGCAAATTCGTTGTCTCTAAATAGGTCTACTCAAAGGCTCATGTGTACATGGCCGTCGTCGAGTTTTGTTAAGTAAATGGGGGGCCCTTACTAGCGGGACCCTGGTCCTTTTAGGGCTTCCTATTGACCACTCACAGCATGATATAGCCTTCTAAACCCATGAATATCTTAATGTTTCAAACCTTTTCAGCATCATAGTGGCTATTTAAATTATATTTTCTTGTATATTGTCACGTTTGCTTTGTGGATAAATAAATTGATTGATTGATAGATTGATTGAAGTGTTTCGCTTAGAGGGAAGCCATTTACCGGAGTCAAACATACGGTACACTACCTACTTCCTACAGCCCAACAATATTCATCAGAAATCAACAAATGTGACCGTCAAGGTTAAACAATTTCACTGTGACATGAACAATGGCATTATTGAAATCATCCAATAAAATGGCAATATGGAAAAACCATTTACCGCGCTGAGACAACTCAGTATTGTTTTCTTCCGTCAACTCATCACTGAAATTTGCAAATCGTTCCATAGCCATAGCTGTTCCACCGCTCTAGAGCTAACTCCATCCAGTATTACGACAAATATCTGATCCATCCTACGAACTCACCAAAACCTCACCTCTTGCTATCTCTTCACATGTTTTCACTCAAAACTGAAAACACTGCTCTTTCAAAATCTTACCCAGAGTCCTCCTCTTTCACAAATCTTATCCCGAGTCCTCCTCTTCCCCTTACCTCCCTCGCCGTTTCAACCCTAAACACCCCCACCTTAGCCGTCTAATTGGTCTCTTTGGATCTTGACCTGGAGCCGATCTACCGACCCCCCAGTCTATCGATTATGATTTGACTGAGCGCCTGTGAATAAGCTGGTTCTGTCGACATGGCTTTTTGGGCGCTGCAGAAATTTCGAGATTACGGTTACGATTACAATTACAGTGAAGGTCGTTAGGGAGTAGGCCCTATTAGGTGACTGGAAGCTGCAGACCATTTGAGTCACGTTCGCGGACCACCGGTGGTGCGCAAATCATACCTTGAGAACCACTAACAACGAGGTGCATTTAAAACTACAGGTCACGTAATTTGGATGCCAAAATGATTTACACATTTGAAAAATTACAGGCGAAATAAATTTCCAAATTAGCTAATCATCGAGAGATTTTGTCGACTTCAAATCAAAAGAAATAACTGAATCTCATAAAACGATTAGCAAATGTTTTCGCTGATTATACTGCTTTAATAAAGAAAAATAGCAGCAAATAGTTGGCTTTCTAATAGAATTGCAGTTTTCCAGCGTTTAGAACCTGTGTGCTTGGAACTCGCCACTTTCTAAACACCCGAGAACTGTTTGCGTACTGATTAACTTGTTCTGTCTGATAAACTTCAACATAGCTATAGGCAACGTCTTGTGAAAATACTTGAAATATTTTAAATAGCCTACCTTAAGAATCTAGGCCACTAACTAACTAGACGCAACGCGTGAGCGTTTCAGGACATCTGCCCTTGACGGCAATAGTTCTAATTAATATTATCCTAAAAATAGGACAATATTATCCACGGAATTTAACACTATCCTCGAAATTTAACATTATCCTCGAAATTTAACATCATCCTCGAAATTTAACATTATCCTCGGGATTTAACATTGTCCTCAGCAGTGATTTTCTGCCGGAACGCTCCGGAAAGGCGTTTCGGCACCTTTTTTCTATTATTAGAAATGATTTAGTTATTTTAATTTCATTTAAGTGTTTCTGTGTTTATTGATATATATATATATATATATTCAATTCAATTCAATTCAATGTCGTTTATTGCATTCCTGACAGTTGTAACACATATTTATACATATTTCTTGCAATCATTTCGCAAGGAGTCTAGGAAGGCAAAAGGAAGACCCAAAGAGACCAAGGTCCCGCTGACGGGCCGCCTATGTATACATGTGAATTACCAAGACAAATTAAGATA
The DNA here is from genome assembly GCA_963556255.1 of Allolobophora icterica. Lineage (NCBI taxonomy): Eukaryota > Metazoa > Annelida > Clitellata > Crassiclitellata > Lumbricidae > Allolobophora > Allolobophora icterica. The sequence continues at coordinate 25,693,322 of OY744614.1, forward strand.
AGAAGCAGGAAAAAAGCAGAGAAAGAAGATGAAAGAAGAAAAGAAAGAAGCTCAATGACAGCATAACCAAAAAGAAAAAATAGCCATCTAGGTAATCTTAACTACTCTTAACTAAACTTAGCTCGCGCCAGAGGCCATTCAAACGACCTCCCCGCAACCCCACGCCGCGCACACACCCACCGAACAGAATATACCAGAACGTTTCTGAGTGGGGCCACATTTGGGAGTTCCTCGGTTTAGATTCAGGTGATCACGAAACAAAGTAGAAATTCTTTAAGATTTTTTTTGAAAGCATAATAAGTGGTAGCGGAGCGGATAACCTGAGGGATTGATTTCCACAGCTTAGGTCCTGAAGATTTAATGCCAAACCCTCGTAAATTTGTACGCGCCCTGTCAGGGCGGTACGTGTGAGCATTTCTTGTTTGATAAGCGTGAACCTGCGATCCCAAAGTGAAGTACCCTTCAAAGGACGCTGGTAGCAGTTTGTGCTCATATCGATAAAGGAATTTCCCTATCTGGAGGGCTCTGATTTGGTCTATTTCAGAGCCCTCCAGATAGGGAAATTCCTTCATAACTATTATATGTATATATATAATTAATTTAAATCACTGCGCATTACAACATTATTCCATTAAATACCTTCCATCATTGTTCAGTTCCGGAACCTTTTTTCCAGAAAAAAGTACTGGTCCTCAGAGTTTGACATTATCCTCGGAATTTTAAGATTATCCCCAGAATTAAACATTATCCCCAGAATAGAGTTCATTCTGGTTCCCTTGTTACATAGCTGATAATGCATAAATTATTTATGAGGCTATCTAAACAGATCATTAAAATACGCCTGCTTTCAGAATGCCAGAGAACTCCGCACTGACAATTTCGACGCTATTCCGCTTAAATGTTTTTCTATCGGCTTCATAGAAGTTGTTCAAACAGACTATATTATACTTTCTAGGATCCTTCATAAAACTGTAGTCCATTCATAATGTATAGGCCTAGTCGCGATTTAACCTGCTTGCAGAATAATTTAGCCGAAGCATCTTTCTACTTTCATGAGCAGAACGGCATGCCTTTATTCTACGTATTTTCCTAAAGAAAAGGTGCAAAAGAGTTTATTCTCTGCATACTTCCAAAATTTTCGCCTGTTTTGCTTCTTTGTGTTGACTGAAGTCTACATTCTACTTGCAGCATATTCGATGCCATTTCGATCGTTTCTCATCCGGTCATAGTCCATAAACCTCAGCATTGCAATGGCTTAAAGCAGTCGACTTATGCCTCATCAAGAAATAATAGGTCCCTTCAGACTGCTGACGCTAGAAGATATTGCAGTAAAGAGATGATGCGATAACAGTAGAAATATTCTAGATAGCTAGCAGTCAATAAATATAGGCCTATTCTGACTCGTCCAAATGCAGACTTGTATTTAGATTGTTCAGCCGCAGAGGAAAGATTTTTGCTATCTATAACTTCAAAGTTAGTAATTAGTAATTAAAACTTAATATAATAGAGTGAGCAAGAGAGAAATCATGAGAATCTCCTTGCAGAAAAATTGTTTCGATATCGAGTAAAGAAATTCGAGCGACGACATGAAGCATATAATTATCTGTCTCGATTCAGCGAGAGAACATGAACAATGACACTGTCCAAGACGGGTATGCGCTATATAAGTTATCGGTTTTCAGCCTTAAACTTGGATGAATATCAGGCAAGGAATGAGTCCACTTGCTTCGAATTAGGTCCACTCTCCTTTGGTATCTCTGGACAAAATCCTCTGACACGACGTAGAATAAACTCGTATACCCAGATGTTATCTTTAATTACGTGACGCTTTAGATACCTGTTAGGTTACGATAACAGTTGCGGTAACGTACCCGAGTAGGAGATGACTTCGTTACTCTGCAGCCATCTCGTGTAAGGGTTATCCGCGTCGTAATAGGAGAGATGCGCAGATGCATTCGCCAGCTGCTGCTGATGTTGTTGCGACTGTTGTAAGATGGACATCGACGGCTGCTGCGACAAAAGAAACAAATATATATATGTGTAAGAGAAGCGCATCACCACCACTACTTCACACAACATTCGTTTTGCATATTTTATGCTAACGCTTCTTTGCGAATTTTCTAGATTTCGTCCACTTTCCTCCTCCGAGGAGCAGCAGTGGCGGCGCTCTTGACGGCAACCCTACAGACGACGCGGCGGAAGAGCCCTTCTTTTCCTGGCGGGCGCCTGGAATTCCTTTTGAAGTGCGCATTCGGTCCACTCCAGTCTTCCTATAGGAACTCTCACGTATAGCCTCTCACCTGCGACAGTGGAATCGCGGACATGACGACAAGAAACCACCAGCAAAGGTCAGGCGAAGTGGCGAGAGCCGAACCCTTTGCGCTGGGGCTGTTCGTTGAGGATGTCCTATTGAAGGTGAAGTGTCAGGACGTGAGGCACGGACGGATGGACCCTTCCCGGTCGGCGGACGGTCGGAGGGAGGGCGGCCAGCATCGAGGGTGACGCTTATATACGGTAATCGTCTCGGCGCCCGGAGGCGATTCTTATTGTTGTTGACAATGCTCTACGGCGTCGATTTTTATCGGGGCCACTTCCTTCGAACCGCGCGACGGCAAGACACGCCCTCGACAGCAAAGCAAAGAAAGCAATCTGTCTACCACTCTCGCTCTCCAACGCGCCCTTAAGTAAGCCGGCCGGTCGCCCGGCCTGTTGCGGAGAAACCCTGCCCCGTGCCGGGCGGACGGGAGGACGGGCAACGCTGCTGGCCTCTGTGCTAATTCCGTTCTGGCCGACTTGCAGATGAATTTACGATTAATGTCCGACGCCGATAAGTCAACCCGTGTTTCGACGCCAAACGTGATATCTGACGTCATAATGATGTCATCGGGATGTTGATTTTGTAACGCAAGGCGAATAAGCTCAGATGAGATCCCCATTACGTCATTTCCTTTCTGGTGCGCAACGCACCAAGAAAGATACGACGCCATCATGACGTAGTGACTAAACTAAGTGCAATTGGTAGGTTGCTGATGAGGTTACTTGGTTCCTTGTGTGTGACGCTAACATGACATCACAGAAGATTGGAAGCCAGCAAGACGTCATAGTGACCTTCCTTGTGACCAGGAAGAAGAGTGTTGTATGCTTGAATTAATTACGCATATTCCCTACACTGCCGGCATGCCCACATGGACCCCATGTAGGTCCCATATTTCCACATGGAACCCGAATAGAACCCATATGGATGCCCGTGGAAATGCTAGCAGTATAATACTCGGGAAGTTGTATACAAGTTACTTTAAACAATACAAGTACTAAACAAAGATTGTTAAAAGGAAAAATAAACAAAGAAAACGTAGAGGTAACAAAGAAGTTAGTATGTAAAATAAAACATAAACATAACGTACACAAAATCGAGTTTCTCCAAAAAACATTTATAGCTTTAATCAAGGTCGACAATTATGTCTAAATAGTAGTCAACATATGGAACCATAATCCAACTATTACTAATCAGGGTGATTGGCTGGTGATAAAAGAGATATTACGCAGTGGCTAAGCTGTGTCAATATCCCAACCCATTGCTGTGGGGTTCTGTTTAAACAGCCAATGAATGAGTTAAGTTTAATATTCTAATTTTTTACGAGTGTTTCTGCCTAATTGGCCAGCAGATGTCCTCCGTGGGCTGTCATCCTGAGGGCGTGACGTATGCTGGCGTCATGACTTGGCTTTCATGTTGTCTTGCCGGACGACGTTGCAACTTTATTGGAAAAGTCTCCGTCAACACATCTCTCGTCCGTCCATCCGTTCGTTCTTCTTCCGCGTTCTTTCATCTCCTCAGGTCTTGCATTAAGACTGATAATCGTCGGCGCGCCTTCTCCGTCAAGTGCTCGGTCAATAGTCGGCCATTACCATGCACCGGACAATTAACCGCACTTGGCTACGCCCCTTTCATCACAGCCCGCCCTCTTCAGCCTTACCTCCTACGCGAGGCGGAAAATGTGAACGAAGTAAAACCTTAGCACTGTGTCGAGGGTAGCTAGACCTTCGACGGGGTGCGAGGAACCCATAGGGTTTCCAGAATTTGAGGCCCTTCAGGATGGGCCTCTCACTATATCTGTTCGCTCTCTCTCCCTGTAACTGTTCTCTGTCTCTCTTTGTCTGTCTGTCTCTATCTGTCTCTCCGTCTCTCCCTGTCTCTTTCTTTCTCTCTCTCTTTTCTTGTACTGTTCCTTCTGATCAGTCGCCTATGTCAATTCGTTCTCGCCTTAGGACTTAACTTTCTCAAATTGCTTATCAACCATACAATACCTCACCTCTCTGTCTTATTGGACTGATCTTCTGGATATTGACCTAATTACGAATTGGTTTTGCTGTGCCATCGGTTGATACCTTTGCATTAGACATTGGGGCAATAGAAGTTACAAATTAATGATGATTACACTGAATTTCAAAATGAACCGAATGTCAAGTGCTTGTAAAAGGTTATGCAAAGTGCAGCCTTTCAAAAGCATTTGGAATCGCCATAGACGCCACAAGCTGGTCTACATAGTGGTCCCAAATATAGGCCGTCCATAGGGTACCCGTGGACAGCGAACACGTACAAAACCCTACGTTAAGGCCTACATAGAGGTCTCGCAACGAGGCTCCGCAAAGAAGTTCTACTTTAAGGTCTCGCAATGAAGCCCGCGTTGTTTGGGGCCTTGGCTATGTCTTCTTTCTGGTGGGAGCCTAAATCGAAAAAGTGTTAAGTATACCTAGTCGCATCCCATTCGAAAGAGTCTCGATGGAAAGACAGGGAAGTCTTCAGATCTTATATGAACAGTTAATTTCAAATCTAATTCCAGACAAGGCAATGGATAGAATCTGAAGAAACCATTGGGTAAATTGCTAAAACTTTCCACCCAGCCGCTTTAAACGTCAACTTATCCTAGAAATCCATACTTAGCACAAATACTAATATTGAATTATTACAATTACAATGATATTAATGACAATATAATTATAAAGTTTTTAAACCTTCCAGAGAGTATTGTTCTTAGTGGTGTCTTCTGAATTTTGAAAGGCTTAAAACTTTGGAACATAAATATTAGGAGCGGTGTACGGATTGCAGAAATCGTTTTACTAACGGATTATTAAATTATTAAATTAAGGACATGGTTTGGGCATATAACAAGATAGGAAGAGATTACCAGCAAGGGCATTATACTGCCACGTTGAGGGAACACGGAGTCGAGGAAACAAAGACATGGGTGGAAAACGTGAGAACAAGACTGTTCTTACAGAACAAGACATGAACATGAGAACGGCAATGGTTACTATCAGAGACAGAAAGAAATGGAGCCATCTTGAACAAACCTCATCGTCGGCACACACCTACACGATGGAAGAGATACTGAGAAGAAGAAAAAATCCGTCTCTGCTACAAAGATCATTTGGTTTAATTTATGTAGAGCCATGTTGAGTAACTCGGTTGCTATTATTAACAATAGATCGCAAAGGAAAAGTGAAACCACGTCATTATTACTAGTAGTTTGTATATAGCGGCAATATCTCCTGTCAGTCAATGGGTATAGAGGCTCTGTGGTTTTTGTGGTATCGTAGTCGTAATTGTAACGCTAACATTTGTTATCGCTAAAGACAGTTGTCAAAGGCAGGGTACGAATGCACTTTTGAAGAAATGCTTGAAGACTATTCTGTTTCGTTAAGATAGGACTTCCGATTGGAAGCGCTACATTGGTGTCAGTGGCTGAATTCGCGAATATCACTGCGAGCTATTGCTTGATTTTGTTTGTTTTTTAGACTAGACTTAATTTGAGTTTCTGCTCTGAAGAGTAATCACGAGGACCATCGAAGCTGATCTTTCAACGACAGAACATGCGGAAGAAAAGTACCTTTAAGAGTCTAACTACTTCAGCGTGTTAATCATGAAGTTAATTATGTTAGCTGGACATAAACAAGTAAGGGTATATCTGAAGTAGGCGTCAACGATAATTGATCGAGACACTGTCAGTAAGAATTGAGAATAACGAGGGAGTTTAACCGCACGCACATCATTGAGAAGCCTGTTGAGTCACTCATAAACGTTACAATACGAGTCCAACACAAATGACTCGGCGTTCATCCCTGACGTAAATGACAGACTATTGTGTCTACAGGGACGAATATTGTGCTCAAGGAGGAACAGACAAAAAGGATTCTGCTAAAGCGACATCGGGACAGACAGTTGGTCCATAGCGTCGTCGCACGTGGAGGCACAACAGCGAACCGTTCGCTCTGCTTGACACAGATTCGCTCCGTCTGAAGTTCTCCATTAACCGGAGTGCTCACCTCAAAACCGCCCAGCGTGTCTCGCTCCTTTCTTGCGGCGTTACGCTCTTTGTACCTCCGACCGTCTTCGCATTTAGCCGCCTTTGTTTCGCGGATTCAGACGTCACACACACGGTGAAAGAAGTTCGACAAACGTCGATCACTCCGCCACGTGACGTCGCCAGAAAAGCCAGACCGGAAACCTGATTTATCCGGTCGCACATGTACCGGAAGTGGTAGAAGCGTTTCCTGGCAGCGGACGGTAATCTGGTCGAAATCGATCGCAGTTGGCGGTTTTCGACCATTGTCGAAGTCATGGTCGGTCGATGTCTTTGCAAACAGCGCTCGCCCGATCGCATCGATGCTGGTCGCCAGAAAAGGAAACAGTGCAACGACGAAAATTACGAGCTAGAGCACACAAAAAACAAAACAAACGGTTTCGATACATGAGAATCAACAGCGTCGCTGTAGACTTCATCCGCGAAACAGCGCTCAGCCTGTGACACTTTCTAAAGAACTGCCTCTCATTTTCGGCTGCTTTCAGGCAATAAATTTAGTTGAAACTGTCAAACTAATCCGAGTGATGTCAAAACTCCGATAAAGTGGTTCATAATACGTGCAGTTAATTATCCGCGAAACGCTGGCATATCCGTCGTGTTCACTGATCGGAGGACTTTCTTTTAAGAGTCCCTATACAAACTTGCGATAACAATACGATTGTTAACTTTTTCTTGAAGCTGATCAACCGCAAAGGAAGTGTGTAGGCCTATTTGTGTCATGCCAGCTATTTACAGGTGTTTAACACGCTCCGATAGAGCAAAATCACATCTTTTCTGACCGTTGAGATAACAAAAGAAATAAATCATACCACGCCATCCATGTAGCGTGATTAGTTTAGCGTATTGTTTGCCTAATTAATTATTTATCATTTGGCCTATTGGTACAAATAAAGCAGAAACAAACCAGTTGTCATGTAAGTCTTTTATCATCGGTATTACAATGGTTATGTCATGTTCGCAATTTAAAGTTTTTTAGCAGCGATAAAAATTAATTATAATAACGTTTTTAAACGTTTCTGCGATAGAAATGGAAAGAAAACAAAACACGTTATTTATATTGCGCATTTTTAACGCGTTTTCAGCTACAGATGGCCAGTTCTTGAGGATTTTTGTCACACCCATGGGGGAAACATCGGCATTTTTGCACTGCTTATGTATATGACTTACACCAATTAGGCTAATCTGACAGGTGTCAGCGTCACCCTATATAAGAAAGGCTTGTAACTATTCCTATGTCTAACCCGTTCATCGGCTAACAGTTGTACTTTGCGATATTATATTTATAGATGGCTCGTTACAAAGTGTGGCCATACACATATTTCCAAAGTTTGTGGCAGAAACATCCGCATTATTGTCGAAGGCATCAGCCCAACAGGAGATGTGGAAAATCGGTCAACACGTTTAAACGGACTACCGTGCTCTGCCACAGCGCCATGTGCACTCAACAGTGCCATGTATGATTAGTCCCATCGTCGCCATCAATAGCCGATTGATGCTCTTGAAATTGAGCCCATTACCAGAGAAATGTGTGAATGAATGTCCTCCATCTTATTCTTGTTCTTCTTCTCTTTCCGGTTCCGGTGTTTGTTCCGGGTCTTTCTCGTCGACGTTGTTTGCTGAAGCGACAGAGAGAGCGAGACACACCCCTTCCTCTCCCCATTCCCTCCTCAGCAGTCAGAGACGGAGAGAAGCCAGTCATCCCGATGTTAATCGAACGAGTAAAACTGCAAGGTCACTTGTAATGTAGTTTCCTGAAAATAACAATACCATGATTCGAATAAATAATGTCGAATTGATTCCGAATCCATAACACTAGCCCAGTGACAGCCACTGGCGTAAATTTGCCCAAAATATTGGGGGCGGGGGTATTAGGCTATTATTTCTATACTTGTTGCATTAGATGTACAGTCCATCTCAATTATTGGGGCGCGTGCCCCGGCTGCCCCCCAGAGTTTACGCCTATGGTGACAGCCCTTTGCTTCAGCGGAACTACGGTTCATACTGGGACTATGGTTCATACTAGGACTATGGTTCATACTGGGTCTGTGGTTCTTATACTGGGACTATGGTTCATACTGGGGCTGTGGTTCGTATACTGGGACTATGGTTCATATTACTGGGACTATGGTTCATACTGGGACTATGGTTCATACGGGGACTATGGTTTACACTGGGTCTGATGTTTGAACCTCCAGAACTTGTTCAGTACTTCAAGTTATACCGGTACCTTTGTCGATATTTGGGTTTACTAAACGAAGGCAAGTGAATGAATGATTGTATGAATCTGAACAATTCTTTAGAGCATTCGAGATGCCTTATTTAAGCGTCTATCGCTCGCTTAGCTGCTGCTACAGTTAAAAAAGAATATATATATATATATATATATACATATATATATATTACACAGACAGTTTTTGAGATATAAAGTTACTTCACTTCGGTTCTCTCAAACAAACCTATCAATCAATCAATCAATCAATCAATCAATCAATCAATCAATCAATCAATCAATCAATCAATCAATCAGTCAATCAATTAATCAATCAACCAAGCAGCCTGCCTTCCCAGCGTTTTCGCTGTGTATATCTGCTTATCTCTCTCTGTATGCTTGTATGTATGCCTGTCTGTCTGTCTGTCTGTCTGTCTGTCTGTCTGTCTGTCTGTCTGTCTATCTATCTATCTATCTATCTATCTATCTATCAGTTTGTCTGTCTGTCTGTCTGTCTATCTATCTATCGGAATGAGAGCCGGAATCACAATTTTTTTTCGTACTCAAACAAACGACTTACGTTTGTATTGTAAAACACAAAAACAGAGCACGTTTTCATACAAACATGGGCGCCCGTTCGTTGGAACTGGGAGGGCACTTCCTCCCGGCTTTTGAATAATTATATAATTTTAAATAATGAAAAATGTTACACCTACAGCTATAGTGAGTGTTTGGGAATCCGATTATAAAACACACATAATTGAAAAGTATTAATTATTGATGGAATTTACTCTGTTGAGAAGATAATGTTCCAAAAGGGTTCTGGTTCTTGGCATAGCAAATGAGGGTGTCACTTGCTCGGCCTTGGTTGTTTTACTAATTGCAGGTTGAAGGCATAGACTACCCAGTTGAGAGTGTTTCTCATAACAGTCCGGCGCCGACGAAGATGAGCCTTCTCTTGCTCGATGTCGGTCGTTCGGACTAATTAATGAGGAGGAGGTTATTTCTGATGGACGAGAGATGCTTCAACCGACTGATTGCCGCCAGAGAAGCAAGCCTTCACTTGCTCGATCTCGGCGGCCCGGCCGATTCCCGGAGTGAGGGATTGAACACGATATTAATGGACTCCTTCCCACGGTGAACCGATACACTTTCAGAACACGATCGCTGTAATGTGAAACGAAACTGCCAGGGATACAGTTGACAGAAACCACTCGCTTCCTGTGAGGTCCATTGTTTGAGATTAGTTTATTTTATAAAACAACATTACCTGGAGCGTGGGGCAGGCACGCGACGCAAGGTAGGGCGCCTGTAAGTCTGGTAGGGATAGAAGTCACGCGTTTTCTGGGAGGTCGTCTAAGCTCTCGTACATGGAGCGTGGGGAAGTCACGCGACGTAAGGAAGGGCACTATAAAATTGGGCTCAGTCAGCTCAGTCGGCGCAGTAGCTCAGGAGTCGATCGAAGTCGACGAAGTGAAAAAGGCAGTTATTACGGAAATTAATCCAGTTGAAGTTGAAGAATGATATTAAGAGATACGTAAGATAGGAATCTGTGTGGAAATTAAAATGAGGTTCTTTCACTTATAAGTAGAATTTAAGATAACTAAGATATGATAAGAATTCATCATTTCGAGTCTAGAAGTGAGAAAAATGTCGATCGATATGATGAGTGTACACAACAGGAAAAATTAGCCACAAAAAAGAATTCAGGAATAATGTTGTGGGTGAATTTGGTGAGGATCGTCGTTGACTTCAGTTTCTCTTTAGATAGGTGTGCACCAGTGTTATTTTAGTTCTAGAGAATAAAATAGGAATAATAATTATTTAAAATTAATTCCCCGGAACGAAAACTGGAACGAAAAATAAATGTGGAACGAGAATAGAATAGGAATAAAAAATTTCAATATTTTTCTAGAACGAGAACGGAATAGAATAAAAATTAATTTTTAAGAAGAGAACGGAATAGAATGAAAATTATTTTAAAGGTGCCTAACCGATAATTCTAACGTTAACTAATAACTATGCGGAATGACATGTTGTCCTCGAGACCAAGGTCTTGGTCTTGGTCTCGAGTGCACTCGAGTTCGTTTTTAAAAGTCTTGGTCTTGGTCTTGGTCTTGAGACCAAAAGTCTTGGTCTTGGTCTTGAGGTTCGAAGTCTTGGTCTTGGTTTTGTAAGACCAAGACCAAGACTTTGACAATATGAACAGTCATTTAACAAAAGGCAAGGATTTTTTAAAATTTATCCAATAATTACTAATACAATTGCTTTAGTATTTACACGGTGTGAATGAGGCTTTACTGTTGTTTTGGACATTTATTTTGACTTCCGGTTATTTACCATGGAATGATTTCAAAACAGACTCACAATTTGTACATTTACATCTGGTACTTGAAAAGCTGTTCTGTGTGCCAGTGAATTCAGCACTGTTGAACGTATTTTTCACATGGCACAATTTTTAAGAGACCCCACAGGTCACGTCTTGGTGAGAAAATTCTGAGCTAATTGCTTTTTATAAAATGCAACAGGCATTTGGAATAACATTTCGCAGGAAGGACTTTTGTAAATACGAATTCGGAATTCTCTGCAGTCTGCATTTGGAGATGTTTTGTTTGAATAAAATAGGCTTAAAAGATTCACGTTTTCATTAAAATAGCGAGTAGTCCGACTTGACAATTTTTTAGTAAGGAATAGAAGTCTGGATATGGTTGTGATTTTTTGGGTATTGTTCTCGGTTTTGGTCTTGAGTTTCAAGGTCTTGGTCTTGGGCTTGAGGTTCAAAGTCTTGGTCTTGGTCTTGAGGTTCAAAATCTTGGTCTTGGTCTTGAGGTTTAAGGTCTTGACAACAAGACTTCGGAATGACGACGGCTCTTGATTGACGTCACGGTGCGACGCAATGATAAACTAAATCTTCTCCGTGATGGAGATGTAGAAACGCACTGAGTTTAAGATCTTAATGCTACACTTAATTGCTTTAAGGCTGCGCTCCTCCTCATCTCAGAGTATTGTGTGTATCAGTTCCATCTATGCCTGGCTGTAGATTTCTCAGCTGTGCTGCACACGGCGACCTGGCAGTTTCCCTAGTCCGAACCTCTGCAGTGCAGCAAAGAAGCTTCGCTGTGATCGGTCCAACTTTCTGGAATAGATTGCCTAGCACTCTATAACATGAACACCTCCACCTATCATATAAATTCCGTAACCACTATATTCGAATCTGGAACTTTGTCATAGGGTCGGGAGCGCCTCTGATGAATCTTTTTCGGAGAGACGCCATATCAATCTATAATTAAAAACTATAACAATAAGAAAAAAGACTGGAAAGACTTAATTAACTCAGTGACAACTTAAAATGCAAGACAGCTTCAAACTTTTGGGGACGTATTTAAGATATTTCTGTCGTTGGATGATCTCTCTGTCTGGTAGCAAACTGGCTGAACGTGGCCGTAACTACGATGTAACGCCACACTGTAGTTCTGTCCTGGGCCTTTCTCCAGCTATGCATCTAATTTCCCAGTTCTGTGTGATACGATAAACGCTAAAGGAATGTGGGGACTGTCTGGTAACTGATGCTACGACGACCTTCCTAGGGCCGGCATATCAAACGGGCGAGCGAAGTTGGCCCGGCCGCCGACACTCGGCGCGGGGCAGGTGAACGTGCGGGCGCACACCCACACGGATGGTCGGACGGACGGATTGGCACATGGACAAACAGCGGTTGCTAAGTCTATCTCTGCCACCCTCCCTCCCGTCCTACCTCTCCCTCTCCTACCCTCTAACTCCTTCCTTTCATCCCTCTCCCTCTCTCTGCGTTCGACGACCTTCGCAAGGCTGGCATATCACGCGGCCCTGCGAAATTGGCCCTGCCTGCCGACACTCTGTGCTGGGCGGGTGGACGTGAGGGCGCACACCCGGACGGACGGACGCACGGTTGGACAGACAGACAGACGGATTGACACATAGACAAACAGCGGTTAGTAAGTTTGTCTCTGCCTCCCTCCCGCCCTACCTCTTCCTCTTCATCCACCGTCATATATGACGGGTAATCATCTAGTACAGAATGAAGGAAGAAGTTTAGCTCTGCGAGATCCTTCTACACGAGTTTAGTCCAAGTAGTTCCAAATCGAGCACGTGGTCTTCTCCAATCCTTGTTCATGGCGGCTCCAGGGAAATCCGGTGGTCCACGTCTTCTGGAGCGTGGGCAACATATCCAAGAAATGCGCAGTCTCCGTCTTCAGAGACATCAAATGAAGATGAAAATCGGTTGCCAGAAGTCCAGAGCGATGAGGAGGAAACATACAAGATGCTACATCATCTTATAAATGACCAGCGACTATGTGCGTTTCGATAATGGCGCTACAGAAGTGCCCAAATTAGCATAGAGAACTGTTAGCCTTAATATGCTATTTGGTCTCTGCTTCGAGAGAAGTTCACCTTAAACTGAGATTTATATCATGGAGAATTCTATCACCCATAGGCGTTATTTGTTGAGGGGATAGACGGGGTATCTGTACCCCACCTTTTGGACTGGGGTACCGCACCCCCAACTTTTAAACAATCCCAATCAATAGTTTATTATAGTGCCTACCGAGAGATCGCAGCCCCCGCTGACTTCGTATACATAGACAGAGTGAGGAGTGTGTATACCACAAAAGTACCGAAGTACTTAGATACACAGATAAACCGAGAGCCAGACGAACTGAGTCACTGGCAGTCAGACAGCCAGACTTTCAGTCACTCAGACTGACCTCCGTGACCGCCCCGCAGGCACAACATAGTTATATGGACCACGGCTACACCCTTCTTGGAAAGATCTGACATCACCCCGACTCCACCTTATGGTTGTCATCTTAGTCATTTGTACCCCAACTTTTTGGACCAAAGTTACGATCCTGCTCTCACCGAGAATTCTCAGAACTTTTGGATTTGTCTGGTTTAAAACCAATTCAACCTACCTGTTTTCTGATGCAACAATATCTGATAAGTTTCGAGGAAGAAGAACAACTGCAAACGAACCACGATTAAATCTTAATTGTAAACGATTTATTATACAATCGTGAAAGACTTTGTTACAACAATAATACAACTAATTAGCGTACAACATAATTTGGCCAATGCTAATAATGAAGTTCTAAGACTAGTTAGGTTCATTGAAGGTCCTAAAAAATGCATGTATGTATGTATCATGTGTATATATGTATGTATGTATATATGTATGCATACATGTACGTATGCATGTATGTTTCAGGACACTTATTATAGCACATTTGTAGTATATTATCTCAAAAGCAGCGTAAATTACTGTCTTCATTCGGAGTCCAAACCAATAGTTAACACCACCCATTTTAAAGCTACTGAAGCTAGTAGTGATTAAACCAAGGTATTCGTTATAGGCAAATTAGTGCTAACACAAAAGTGACATACGCATTGATAAATTTCTAACGGTTTCCTAGATTTATAGTCCATTTGTTGAAGCTTCTGCAAAGAAACTTCAGGCAAGATTGAGCCGCTAATCGATCCGAATTCTTCTCTCAACTCGGCAACGCGCTATGAAAAGAAAGAAGCACAAGTTCAAGGCAGACAATTAATGTTTTAGGAAATTAACATGAAAAAACAATGGCACTTATTGTAATTGTAATCGGACATTTATATAACGCCGCTCAAAAGAACTAAGCAAATCAGAGGCGCTCTCTGCGCTACCCTATGATGTTGAATCAACCAACCAACCAACCAACCAACCAACCAACCAACCAACCAACCAACCAACCAATCAATCAATCGATCGATCGATCGATCGATCGATCGATCGATCGATCGATCAATCAATCAATCAATCAATCAATCAATCAATCAATCAATCAATCAATCAATCAATCAATCAATCAATCAATCAATCAATCAATCAATCAATCAATCAATCAATCAATCAATTTGCCTTTAATCACAATCTGAAGCTGACATGATTGCAACTTGTTATTATGCCTTTAAGAACTATAATATTAAATTAGTTAGCAATACAATACACAGCAAACTGGAAAAGTCACCAGTGGCGGCCCACGCACACACTTACAGCCATCCAACGGGTTCCCATCGACAGCTGACTTGTATGTAGACATGATGCAAAATAAGTTATGCCAAGTAATCCACTTTGGTCCATGTTAAGTCGCGAAGACTTGTCTGGTCTCAAAGAGTAAAGGAACTGCGGTCGATAAATTGCCAAAGAATGAGCGAACTGTTTAAATTACTGTGTGAAAAGTATTTCTGCTTCTAATCTGTAATTAAATTTGATCTAATAGATTATATAGCGCCTCTATCGTAAGGCCTCAGTCGATGGTCGCTTCAAGTGAAATCTCGATCTGTATAAATCGTGCCTGCATGTTCCTTGGTACTTGAAGCCTCTGGAACCGATTTTTACCTTATCTGCTTGTAGAGTTTGAATTGTCAGCTTTTGATCGGGGAACTGAAAAATTCATAGATGTCCGGATGTCCCAACCAGAATTTGTGGGTTAGGCGTACGTGTACTAGATCCTTAGCTGTGTAAAAAAATGGAACAATGAAGAATAGGGGCCTGCTTATAGGAAAACTCTCGAGTTTTATTTTCAGAAGATTTGTAGCTCTAGCAAAAAATTATGACTTAACAAACACTGCTTAATGTAAACTTTTGCTCAGGGTTTTTCTCAGGTTTTGTTCGTAGCGGTACCGTAGGAACAAAAACTGAATAAAACACAAAGCAAAGGTTTTCATTAATTAGGAAGTAATTACATTGAACCATTGAAAGCTACCTGGGGTTTAAGTAACTTTTGGAAATTAATTGGATGCGTTGAAAATGATTTCTGCCGATGTCTCTAGCTCCGCCGTTCATGATAATATAATAGACAATAAAACCCTATTGTTTGACCCATAGTTAGAGTATACTAGGACTCAGACATAAAAACAACCCATTCACCTAGAAATCATTCAACTGGATTAAATTTAACTACCTGGTCTGTCTGTCTTTCTGTCCGCGTCTCCGTATCTATCTGTCTGCTTATCTGTATAAACAGTGGCGCCGCTAGACGCCAAAAAAGTGGACGCAAAGTCGCAAACATATCTATGACATAAAACATTGCCAGTCATTTTGGTCAATCAGTGATCATCATGGGACAATGAAGCATAAATGAACATTACATGCAGGTCTACCACTGCATAGACGGGAAACTCCTAAAGTCTTAGACATTAATTTTTACACTCAGTGTCAATTCGGTATCATACGGTAAATATGTGAAACTTTCATCATGCCATTTGAATGATTTGGTTACTAACAATCATTGTCTCTGCTCGTCACTCGGAAATGCCAACGCAATGCAACGATGACCACTCCGATCAAATTTCAGATATTTACATTTAGAGGTTAACGTACAGAGGCTCTGATTAGTGTCATTAATATTTCATTGTCTACTGTTTAGCCAAACAAAGGATTAGCAAATGCGTCTAATTAATGCGTCCGCGTGCCGGCTCCACTGTGTATAAACTATGTGTGTATGGCTGCCTGTCTGCCTGCCTGTCTGTCGGCTAGAAACATGCAATGAGGGAAAGATCTATGGACAGGATCGAATGATTGGTAAATGTATTTTCCGTGCGCCTTAGCACGAACTTGTGTTGAGAATTCCATTTCCTTCCTTTAAACAAGTATGAAAGACGCCGGTCACTGGAAATGGGATGAATGGTGAAAGTGCATTCCAAAATAAGGGCGGTCTAAATCGGCGAGGGGAAGAACACAGCTTCCCTGAAACCTGCACCTAATAAACGGCATCAGGCCTTAAAGCTAAAGAATCTAATAAAAAGACTTACAATGTGTTTACTTTGCACTTTGTGTGTTTCGATTCCCTGGCTAGGCATTGCTGACATCCTGAGTAACCGAGTTCGCCCCTTCGTCGTTCAAGCTCTGGTCTCCACTGACACTGTCGACATCCACACTCTGATCATTAACAGCGATGGAGCACTCGTCAGCGCTGGAAAGGTCAGCGGCAACTTGCATCTCGGTCACCTTTGCTGAATCTTGGCTGGCTGAACCACTGTCGACACTGGCACTCTGGGCATTAACAGTGTTGTTCGTCTCGTGGCTGCCGGATTTGGTGGATTCGTCAGCACTGGAAAGGTCTGGGTTAACTTGCATCTCGGCGACCTTTACTGAATCTTGGCTGGCTGAACCACTGTCGACACTGGAACTCTGGGCATTAACAGTGTTGTTCGTCTCCTGGCTGCCCGATTTGGTGGTTTCGTCAGCACTGAAAAGGTCTGGGTCAACTTGCAGTTCGGCGACCTTTGCTGAATCTTGGCTGGCTGAACCACTGTCGACACTGGCACTCTGGGCATTAACAGTGTTGTTCGTCTCGTGGCTGCCGGATTTGGTGGATTCGTCAGCACTGGAAAGGTCTGGGTTAACTTGCATCTCGGCGACCTTTACTGAATCTTGGCTGGCTGAACCACTGTCGACACTGGAACTCTGGGCATTAACAGTGTTGTTCGTCTCCTGGCTGCCCGATTTGGTGGATTCGTCAGCACTGAAAAGGTCTGAGGCAACTTGCATCTCGGAGACCTTTGCTGAATCTTGGCTGGCTGAACCACTGTCGACACTGGCACTCTGGGCATTAACAGTGTTGCTCGCCTCGTGGCTGCCCGATTTGGTGGATTCGTCAGCACTGAAAAGGTCTGTGGCAACTTGCATCTCGGTCACCTTTGCTGAATCTTGGCTGGCTGAACCACTGTCGACACTGGCACTCTGGGCATTAACAGTGTTGTTCGTCTCGTGGCTGCCGGATTTGGTGGATTCGTCAGCACTGGAAAGGTCTGGGTTAACTTGCATCTCGGCGACCTTTACTGAATCTTGGCTGGCTGAACCACTGTCGACACTGGAACTCTGGGCATTAACAGTGTTGTTCGTCTCCTGGCTGCCCGATTTGGTGGTTTCGTCAGCACTGAAAAGGTCTGGGTCAACTTGCAGTTCGGCGACCTTTGCTGAATCTTGGCTGGCTGAACCACTGTCGACACTGGCACTCTGGGCATTAACAGTGTTGTTCGTCTCGTGGCTGCCGGATTTGGTGGATTCGTCAGCACTGGAAAGGTCTGGGTTAACTTGCATCTCGGCGACCTTTACTGAATCTTGGCTGGCTGAACCACTGTCGACACTGGAACTCTGGGCATTAACAGTGTTGTTCGTCTCCTGGCTGCCCGATTTGGTGGATTCGTCAGCACTGAAAAGGTCTGAGGCAACTTGCATCTCGGAGACCTTTGCTGAATCTTGGCTGGCTGAACCACTGTCGACACTGGAACTCTGGGCATTAACAGTGTTGCTCGCCTCGTGGCTGCCCGATTTGGTGGATTCGTCAGCACTGAAAAGGTCTGGGGCAACTTGCATCTCGGTCACCTTTGCTGAATCTTGGCTGGCTGAACCACTGTCGACACTGGCACTCTGGGCATTAACAGTGTTGTTCGTCTCGTGGCTGCCGGATTTGGTGGATTCGTCAGCACTGGAAAGGTCTGGGTTAACTTGCATCTCGGCGACCTTTACTGAATCTTGGCTGGCTGAACCACTGTCGACACTGGAACTCTGGGCATTAACAGTGTTGTTCGTCTCCTGGCTGCCGGATTTGGTGGATTCGTCAGAACTGAAAAGGTCTGAGGCAACTTGCATCTCGGAGACCTTTGCTGAATCTTGGCTGGCTGAACCACTGTCGACACTGGAACTCTGGGCATTAACAGTGTTGCTCGCCTCGTGGCTGCCCGATTTGGTGGATTCGTCAGCACTGAAAAGGTCTGGGGCAACTTGCATCTCGGTCACCTTTGCTGAATCTTGGCTGGCTGAACCACTGTCGACACTGGCACTCTGGGCATTAACAGTGTTGTTCGTCTCGTGGCTGCCGGATTTGGTGGATTCGTCAGCACTGGAAAGGTCTGGGTTAACTTGCATCTCGGCGACCTTTACTGAATCTTGGCTGGCTGAACCACTGTCGACACTGGAACTCTGGGCATTAACAGTGTTGTTCGTCTCCTGGCTGCCGGATTTGGTGGATTCGTCAGAACTGGAAGGGTCTGAGGCAACTTGCATCTCGGAGACCTTTGCTGAATCTTGGCTGGCTGAACCACTGTCGACACTGGCACTCTGGGCATTAACAGTGTTGCTCGCCTCGTGGCTGCCCGATTTGGTGGATTCGTCAGCACTGAAAAGGTCTGGGGCAACTTGCATCTCGGTCACCTTTGCTGAATCTTGGCTGGCTGAACCACTGTCGACACTGGCACTCTGGGCATTAACAGTGTTGTTCGTCTCGTGGCTGCCGGATTTGGTGGATTCGTCAGCACTGGAAAGGTCTGGGTTAACTTGCATCTCGGCGACCTTTACTGAATCTTGGCTGGCTGAACCACTGTCGACACTGGAACTCTGGGCATTAACAGTGTTGTTCGTCTCCTGGCTGCCCGATTTGGTGGTTTCGTCAGCACTGAAAAGGTCTGGGTCAACTTGCAGTTCGGCGACCTTTGCTGAATCTTGGCTGGCTGAACCACTGTCGACACTGGCACTCTGGGCATTAACAGTGTTGTTCGTCTCGTGGCTGCCGGATTTGGTGGATTCGTCAGCACTGGAAAGGTCTGGGTTAAATTGCATCTCGGCGACCTTTACTGAATCTTGGCTGGCTGAACCACTGTCGACACTGGAACTCTGGGCATTAACAGTGTTGTTCGTCTCCTGGCTGCCCGATTTGGTGGATTCGTCAGCACTGAAAAGGTCTGGGGCAACTTGCATCTCGGCGAACTTTGCTGAATCTTGGCTGGCTGAACCACTGTCGACACTGGCACTCTGGGCATTAACAGTGTTGTTCGTCTCCTGGCTGCCCGATTTGGTGGATTCGTCAGCACTGAAAAGGTCTGAGGCAACTTGCATCTCGGCGACCATTGCTGAATCTTGGCCGGCTGAACCACTGTCGACACTGGAACTCTGGGCATTAACAGTGTTGTTCGTCTCCTGGCTGCCCGATTTGGTGGATTCGTCAGCACTGAAAAGGTCTGGGGCAACTTGCATCTCGGCCACCTTTGCTGAATCTTGGCTGGCTGAACCACTGTCGACACTGGCACTCTGGGCATTAACAGTGTTGTTCGTCTCGTGGCTGCCCGATTTGGTGGATTCGTCAGCACTGAAAAGGTCTGGGGCAACTTGCATCTCGGCCACCTTTGCTGAATCTTGGCTGGCTGAACCACTGTCGACACTGGCACTCTGGGCATTAACAGTGTTGTTCGTCTCCTGGCTGCCGGATTTGGTGGATTCGTCAGAACTGGAAGGGTCTGAGGCAACTTGCATCTCGGAGACCTTTGCTGAATCTTGGCTGGCTGAACCACTGTCGACACTGGAACTCTGGGCATTAACAGTGTTGTTCGTCTCCTGGCTGCCCGATTTGGTGGTTTCGTCAGCACTGGAAAGGTCTGGGGCAACTTGCATCTCGGCCACCTTTGCTGAATCTTGGCTGGCTGAACCACTGTCGACACTGGCACTCTGGGCATTAACAGTGTTGTTCGTCTCCTGGCTGCCGGATTTGGTGGATTCGTCAGAACTGGAAGGGTCTGAGGCAACTTGCATCTCGGAGACCTTTGCTGAATCTTGGCTGGCTGAACCACTGTCGACACTGGCACTCTGGGCATTAACAGTGTTGTTCATCTCGTGGCTACCGGAGTTGACAGTTGTGTCAGTACTGTTCGGCACTGGAAGAAGATATCCTTCGACCTTGTTTGACCACTGAAGTGCGGTGACGACCAGAAAACAGGATAGGGCGATGAACTTCATGTTCTGTATTGTTGATCAGCGATGTTCCCTCGACTTCAAAATGAATCTTGTGCTAGTGTCTGTAATTCTGCGTTGCCGTCCTGAGAATGAAGTAGATATGTCTGAAGTGCCGCTTTTATAGCGCTTGAGTTTGAGTTTGGCCTACGTCATGTTTTGTAACCTGAGGTCGAACATCTGGGTTTTGTTTTCTTGTTGTTCTGTGTCTCATGCTGTATGTTTTAGTTGCGAACAGTGAACCTTTCTGTGTATTGTAGACCATTGTAGTTTTCAGTTGTTTGTTCCGTCGTTCGTTCCCCCCCCTCAAATTTTCTACGTAAGTCAACGTCATTATTTATTTTGCGTATATGTTATGTAGGCGGACCTATCGAATTTTGAAGATCTGTTGATTTTATCGAATTTCAACTTGCACCTGCTGCTAAAATGTGCTGCTCTGTCTGTCACCGATCGAGAATCAAACAACACGACTTACATAATACGTGAGGTCGCTGACCGACTTATTGGGTCTTCTATGCTTTATTATTACTAATACTAAAATTAATATTAAGTAACGTCAATGACACCGATATCTAAATTATTGCGTGGCTGCTCGAACAGGACTAGAAGAGTTACTGTGTAGGTCCTATTATTTATTCTTTGAATTCACTGTATACTTTTATTTTAGTTTTTATACATTACAGAAGACTTTTCTCCCTCTGTCTCTTCTTTGTGTTTTTTTCATCAACATTGAGTTTGTGATTTTGCTTTTTCTTTTCTCTTTCTAGTCTTTGTACGATTAAAATACGTGTATGAGCTTTAATTATCGTAATTCCTACCTTACGGCCACTAGCTCATACTACAGTAACTACAATTTGTACTCTGGTGTCCCTAATCAGCGAGACCATGCACTGATCCCTTCAGGGGTCGCCCTGTGAAGCCGAAATATAATTATATGTAATCGCGGTGATTTAATGTTGATTGAATTGGTTGCAGAATAAACTATTGATTGATTGACAATTGATTGATTGAGTTAACCACAAGAGTAGAAAGTATACATGCCAAAATACAATACAGGCAAAAGTAAACTACATGCCCTACTTGTAAGATGTGTTTCAAACACGTCGTCGTCATCATCATCATCATCATCATTTGTTGTCGTTGGTTGGAATATCTCTGACACTGGAATGAACATAGTGTTTTCTGGTAGTCGCAAAGGAGCTGGGAATCGACGATTTTACAGATTACCAAATTACGCGAACACAGGTCAGAATCTATTGTTCTTAGTAATATCACAGTATAGATAATTATTTATACTGTGGTAATATGTTGCACAAAAAGAAACAACTTACGACTCATTAACATTGAACTATGTTTTGTAGCTTCCTTTCGTCGGTAGGACTACGGTAGCTTTGTCGAAAGCACCATGCCTGCCAGATTTAAGCCAAGAAATAACACATTTTCTATATTTTTATACTGTAGGAGGCGGACCATTGATGCCATGAAAGAGCCGACATGTTTTCAGTTATTTAGCTGAGGGGGTTAGAAGAAGAGCTGAGGGCTGAACCCTAACACCCCCAGCAACTAAACCACGTGGAATGAAATATGCGTTGATGGCGTGACCCCTATAAGAATTGGGGAGTAGGCCTATTGTCCTCAAGCGCCATTGTTTAAGGGCATCGAGTTAAAAGTGATAAGCAGTCTATGGCACTTATACTTCCTAAGCCGGGTTATTTTAAAGTAGGCCTATAAGTTAACATTTCACTGACAATGTTTTCTATAACACCGTAACACGCCAACAGAAAATTTTAATTGTTCATATCATAGATGATATGGGCCTACCTATATTCATCCAGTGTGATTCTCGTTAACGATAGCAGTAACGAAAATGTTCGTAAACGAAAATAAAATGATTTATTTAACGATAACTGTAACTGCAACTAAAAATATCATTAGCTATAACCATAACGAAAATAACACTAACGAAAATTCATCGTTATTTTCATTATAAAAATAAAAAGTGCAATTTCGACAAACATGAGAACGTGAAAATGCGCTACATCTAATAACCTGTGTCGCCACGGATTTTGGATTTGTGAATTGTCGTCGGCGGCGGCGGCGCGCCGACATAAAAAAATCGGCGGCGGCGCCCAAGAAATGTCGGCGGCGGCGCCCAAGAAATGTCGGCGGCGGCGCCCAAGAAATGTCGGCGGCGGCGGGCCGGCGGAGGGCTCTGCCTACAGCTAGTGAGTGGTTGGTAATCCGACTATAAAACATCTATAATTGAAAAGTATTGTATGTTGGAATTTACTCTGTTGAGAAGAGAAATGTCGCTATGGGGCTCTACTTCTTGGCATAGCAAATGAGGGCGACACTTGCTCGGCCTTGGTCGTTTCACTAATTGCAGGCTGAAGGCATAGACCACCCAGTTGACAGTGTTTCGCACAACAGACCGTCGCCGACGAAGACTAGCCTTCTTTGCTCGATCTCGATCGTTCTGGCCAATTAA
>OY744614.1:25721180-25726180 GCA_963556255.1 Allolobophora icterica
CGTTGCTCAGAGGTCTAGTCATTTACTGCAGACCTAGACCCGTCGATGTGGTCGGCTCTGATGTAAACGAAGACGGAAAATATCGCCCAGAGTTCGAAACGATTATATACTTATACAAAGTACGCCTGCATATTATACAAGCATGCATACACACACATTCCACACACATACACACCTCCTCACACACACTCACACACACATGCACACGCACACACACACACACACACACACACACACAAAAATCACACATATGCTCTGGATACGTAGGCCTATGTATATGTAGTGTGTGTAATGTGTATATATAATCATGCATGTATATATTTAATTAAATATATATAGTAATGTAATCAGTAATTTAAAAGGCTATAATTATACATATAGATATATATACACACACGTGTATATATAGTACATGCATACGTACATGTGTATGTATGTTTAATATGATGTTTGTCCGTCCTAAGACGTGAAGTTTATTATGAACTTCACGGTTTAAAAATTTGTGAAAATGTGATCGTAAACAATGTTTTGCGTAAAAACATTTTCCATTTACACTCTCTACTCTCTAGCTTAACGACGTTTCTTTTCAACAGGATCGTCATCCATGATGGCGTTCGAAAGTGTTTGGCGTTGAAATGATTTCAATGAACAGGGTACTGGTTTGATGCAGTGTTAAATGCGTCATTGGTGGCTCCCTTTTGTGAAGGGAATAATGATGCTCTCGAGTCCGAGTGAGCAAGAAAACTAGCCATCTGTTCTTTCAAACTATTAAAGTCAAGCGTCCCAAATATGGGAAATGTATGTGAAGGCCGTTAAACTATCAAAGTACTTAGAGAGGGAGGGAGATTCGTACAGTCTTCTGACTGGTTCTGCGAATTTTCTGCGCGATAGTCTAGCGATGGTGTGCTGGACTGTTGGCCGAGAAGTTCGGAATTCAAATCTCTGTCAGGGCAGAAAGTTCTTCCGAGATTTTAGACCCACCTGCACCCTAGCAATCACAGCAATAATGAGTATACTGACACTGTTGTTGGAAAGATCTGACATTGAGAAGGAGGGAGATTCGTGCAGTCTTCTGACATTTTGCAAGTTTTTCTGCGCGATCAGCCACTTACTGTCATATGCCGAGGCTAAGAAAATGAAGTTGCTAACACTTCATACCCATGACTGCCTCTCCAGGCTAGCTGAAGCAGCGGCTTTTCTTATTCTGCAAATTTTTTTATTAAGTCCCTTACTATTCTTTTGCAACATGGTCTATTACTATAGATTACTCTCTGGCTTGACGACGTTTCTTTTCAACAGGATCGTCATCCATAATGGCGTTCGAAAAGGTTGCGATTAGTGAGAAGATCGTAAAAAGCGGAATAAAAAAATTCCTTCTATGAGGATTGCATTTACTCACACAAAGGATTCAAAGGAAACAACCTAGACGTGCAACGTAAGCGTCACATGCATGGACTAGGGTTCTATATATAGAGTATACACATATATGATATTATTAAGCATATGTAAATATTTATTAATATACAAATATACGCTGCAACGCGCATTTAAATATATATATAGAACTATAATTATAGAAGCATAAAATCATCATCATCATTTCCTGACGCCAGCTATTTTGCGGCGATGGGTACAAATAGATAATTTCCATTGTCCTCGGTCATTTGCAATGTCTATTGTCCCCTTAGTGTTAGTCCAAGTGATGTTATGTCCTCATTTATATTATCTATCCAGCATAATTTCTCCAGTGGCGGCGATCTTGTCTGAGAGGTGGGGGACAAAGTCGTCCAAAGTCTGATCGATTACCTCTTTTTAGGAATTCATGTCCTAAAAAAATTTGTTTACTTTCTTTCTCCACAAAATCCTGACAACTTTAAAAAAATTCATCTCTGAAAAAAGTTGATGACCTTTTTTAGTCATTGGTGTCTTTTTACTACTTTTTCCCAGTGGTAAATTTTTTCGTCCGTAGAAGACTTTTTCCGGATCTCATCTTCAAAAAATCCAAAATATTTTCAATCTCATCTTCCAAAAAGT
Source organism: Allolobophora icterica (assembly GCA_963556255.1). Lineage (NCBI taxonomy): Eukaryota > Metazoa > Annelida > Clitellata > Crassiclitellata > Lumbricidae > Allolobophora > Allolobophora icterica. Next base: position 25,723,215 of record OY744614.1, read on the forward strand.
TGAAGACCTTTTTTTTAGTCCTCCACCTACTTTCGTTACTTTTTCCATGCCTTCCAAATAACTGACGACCTTTTTTAGCAATTCGTCTCCACTTAATTTTTTTTGCCTTTTTCCTTCTCTTCCTTTTTTCCTTCTCTTACACAAGTTCATTTTTTTGCCTTTTTTCCTTCTCTTACACAATTTCATTACTTTTTTCTTTAAATTTTGGGGGACACTTCTCCTCAACAACTTATCTCATAAAAAAAACACTCAAAACTCATTTTCGCCCTCACACCCAATTCCATTTCTTTACCTTTTTTGGTGTCTCTTCAAAATTTGGGGGGGTCCGATGTATGGCGTGACCCCCCACTCTTAAAGGTGGGGGTCTTGTCCCCTCGACCCCCTAGATCGCAGCCCATGTTAGTCTCGGTCTGTCTTTGTTTCATTTCATTCGAATCTTGCATGTAGTGCACTGTATGTATATTATATTATGTACATCTGTGAAAATCTAAAGGCATATATGTATATATGTAAGACACAAACACACATACACACATACATATATGTATATATAAGGCATATAGTCTATATATACATTCGTGGTAATACGTGTATGTAGATGTTTGTATATTAATGTATAAATATTCATAAGGCTTTCAATAACAGAAACACGTTTCTTCGCTAAGGGTCGCAAATGACGGACTTCCTCGAACGCATTTCCTATTCGGCTACAACATGCAGTAAGTTATGCAGAGTGGACGTTGTTTTTCGAGCACAAATCAGCCGGAAAAGGAACTCAAGAAACTCTACATTGCCACCCACGTCGAATGTTTTTGCCTAGGTCTATTGTTTGCGCATACGTGATGTGTTTGTCTGAGTATACATAAAGTCTTGTAGACCGTGGACCGTGGTAGGACCTACATAATAAGTGACACTCGATTTAAAAAATATTTCGACTATAGTTTCAATATAGTATAATACTTATGCAATATTATAGTATTACTTTTAGTTATAATCAGGTCAGTATCAAGAATATCAATCCAATAAGACAGAAGAAGAGGACCTATGGTTATGAGTGAAATGTATGGGGAAAATGCATATCCGTCCTGAATGCGGTTACTAGTGATGAATTGCTCCGCATTATCCTTTCATCGCCACCCAAATCTTGCGAACTGGATCCTATTCCCACCTTCTTACTCCAGGAATTCATCGATATCCTGCTCCCCCTTCTCACAACACTCTGTAATCGCTCTCTTCAGGAATGCGACTTACCACCGACGCAGAAGAGATCAATCCTGATTCCTGCCTTAAAGAGTGACAGTCTGGATCCGGATGTCCCTACGAATTACAGACCGATAGCAAATGTCACCTTTCTCTCTAAAATCATCGAAAAAGTCGTTGCCATGCAGCTCGTCGCTTACTTAGAGAAGAATAATCTGCTGCCGTCAAGTCAATCGGGTTTCAGGAGATACCATTCAACTGAGACACTTCTACTTCGGCTTCTCTCAGACATCTACGGAGCGATTGACAGGGGCCAACTCACACTACTAGCACTCTTCGACGTCGGTGCTGCATTCGACACTATTGACCATGAGATCTTGCTAGAACGGTTGCGTGTTTCGTTTGGCCTTTCTGGAGACTTTTATGAATGGATAAACTCATTTCTTTGTGAACGTTCCCTCTGTGTGATCCATGGCATCACTAGGTCTTCATGGGTCCCTGCACGGTACGGGTTGCCCCAAGGCTCCGTCCTATAGGACCTATTTTATACATTATCTATACCTCTGGTCTTTCGGCGCTCATGGCTGCACATGCGGTTCTAAGTCAGCAATATGCTGATGATGTCCAAGCATACATGCATTGCCTCTCTACCAATACCATTCCAGCAGTCCGGGTTATGAGTGGGACTTTAGATGCCCTGGAAGCGTGGATGTCGTCAAATCGACTACGCCTGAACCCGTCCAAAAGCAAATTTATTTGGCTAGGCACGCGACAGCAACTCGCTAAACTTGACCTCACTGCTCTTGCAATTGAATTTCCCAACTATACCTTCTCAACTCTTGTCCGTGATCTTGGTGTCTGGCTCGACCAGGAGCTTACTTTTGCTCCACAAATACACCGTCTTACTAGGGACTGCTACTACCAGCTGCGCCAGCTTCGCACTGTCACTTGTTCGCTAACGCCCAGTGCCACTGCTACACTGGTCCACTCCTTCGTCACAGCCCGCCTTGATTACTGCTCATCGCTTTATTTCGGTCTTCCATCTAATCGCATAGTGTGTCTACAGCGAGTTCTGCGCTCTGCAGCCCGTCTCATTGGGCATATTCCTAAACATGGCCAAGTCTCTAGATATATGCTGGAGGTCCTTCACTGGCTTCCTATGCGCTTACGCATAGAATATAGGATCGCTGCCTTAGTATGGCGATGTTGTCAGGGTCCTGCCCCTGCTTACCTTCGAGAGCTTTGCTGCACAGTTTCAGGTGTCCAAGGCCGACGTTCCCTCCGCTCAGCGGGAAAAGGGGTACTTTTAGTTCCATTTGCTCGTTCCACGACTATGCAAAGTCGAGCTTTTTCAGTGGTGGACCCGGTAGTCTGAAATAGACTTCCCTTAGAGCTCCGCATGTGCCCTGGGGTAACCCCTGGCATATTTCTTTCAAAACTTAAAACTGTCCTATATGAACGTGCTGGAGTCGGGAGCGCCTCTGAGTAGTTCCCTTGAAGGGGCACTATATAAATCTTCGAATGAATGAATGAATACCGTCTATGGCAGTCTATGCTGGAAAACATTGACAATTGCCACCATGAAATAGACTTACTATAACAAAATTGTTGCATGAACTTGTATTTTGGTGATCAATTAAGCTCATGATTGACTTGAATTGACAAGTAATTTTGATAAGGTATACGACTTAAGCCGAGAACGAAATGACATAAATTATGCTACTTACTCGATTGACTGAGGCAATCTTGGTTTGCAGGAATGAAAC
>OY744614.1:25730491-25732991 GCA_963556255.1 Allolobophora icterica
TACATTTCAGCCAAAAACTTTAAGTTTCCACAAATCCGCGTATTCCACGACATAACCAAAACCGTGCGAATGCGAGCTCAGGTTGCCAATTAGCTTTACTTTCAAGCGTTCAAACCTTTAAAACATCATCCTGTCGCATAGACCTGCACATTCTTTTTTCATAAGTTTTGATATTTTAACTCAAAATTTGTGCAAGAGTTCGCTAACTGGACACGTCTACATCCAAACCTGTGTATGTAAAATGTTGGGCAATGCAGCCGTGCATGCCATATGGATCGATATCTAAACCTTTCCATGCTAATATTTCACCAAGTTGATCGTCTAAAACACGCAAATCAGCGTGCAGATCTTTCGTTGAACCGAAGAAAGTTGTAAATTTTAGTATAGAAATCACCCTGCCCAGCGCTCGTGGAACTCAAAAGCTCACATTTTACTCTGCAAACCTTTATGACAGCTCTCCTAAAACACTTCAGTTTCTCACCTCGTAGGCGTCTCTGCATTCCAAAAATTGTGTGTTTGCACTCTTCTCAGCAGACTTTACCTCGTAAGAGATGTCACTTTGCAATGTCTTGCACATCTTTGTAACATAAACGGTCTCATTTTAGCTCTACATCTTGCGACTTCACATGATAAAGTCGACATTTTACTGTAGAAAACCTTCATGCAACTTGCAAGTCCTAAGTTTTATAAGTAAACTCACAATCCAACTGAATGTGCAACGTGAAAGACGTTAGCAAACCTTCAACACCTGTATCTTTGTACCAAAAACTTGTCATTTAGCCTGTATGCTCACAAGTCCTGCGTCTTCGCAGACTAAAAGTTTGGTATGTTGGTGTGGAAATTAGCACATTTGGCTGTACAGTGTGGAAAGACTTAATCTTAGCAGCACCTAAAATGTGTAATTTTTACAATATGGACCTCCACTCTAACTGCCTCACCAGACCGTGCAACAGCTTTATGCTGAGAACATTCGTCTCACTCATCTATCGAAAGAAAATTTTATCATGTTAAGGAGCTTCTCAAACTAAAAAACCTTCGTTTCATCCAACTTACAGTCTTAAAGTTGTCAACTGGAGGTTAAACCCACTGTAAAACCCGCTGCAATCTCAGTCTTTGCCTAGTATAACTTGTAAGTTTAGCATTCAAACTATCGTTTGCATGTGTCTGTCGAACTTACAATTTGATGTTTTAGTGAACAAACTATCATGGAAATTATACCTTTTCCCTAAAACCTCTTCTCTCGCCCTCTTCCTCTCTCTCCCATTCTACCTCTTCCTCTCTCTCTCTCTCTCTCTCTCTCTCTCTCTCTCTCTCTCTCTCTCTCTCTCTCTCTCTCTCTCTCTCGCTCTCTCTCTCTCTCGCTCTCTCGCTCTCTCGCTCTCTCTCACCCTCAACAGTCTTACAAACTAAAATTCATAAGCTAACATTCGTCTCACACATCTATCGAAAGAAAATTTTATCATGTTAATGAACTTCTCAAACTAAAAAATCTTGGTTTCAACAACCTTACAGTCTTAAAGTTGTCAACTGGTGTAAAAACCATTGCAATCCCAATCTTTGCAAAGTATCAATTGTAAGTTTAACATTCAAACTATCGTCGCATGTGCCTGCCAGACTTAAAATTTGACAATTTTAGTGAACAAACTAACATAGAAAGTAGGACTTTTAATCTAAAACCTCTTCTCTCTCCCTCTTCCGACTCTCTCTCTCGCGCTCTTCCTCGTCCTCGTCCTCTTCCTCGCTCTCTCTCTCTCTCGTCTCTCTCTCTCTCTCTCTCTCTCTCTCTCTCTCTCTCTCTCTCTCTCTCTCTCTCTCTCTCTCTCTCTCTCTCTCTCTCTCTCTCTCTCTCTCTCTCTCTCTCTCTCTCTCTCTCTCCTCTCTTTAAAACCTCTTCTCTCTCCCTCTTCCTCTCTCTCTCTCTCACACATACTCTCAAACAGTCTTACAAACTAAAATTCGCACGCTTAAACTTTCATTCCACTTGGATTTGGAAAACTTTACAGTCTTAAGTTTATCGCAGAAGTTGTCGTCGCATGTATCTCTTCAACTAATCGGTACCATTTTAGTATAGACTCAAACATTATGCGCTTTTCACCTTAGAAATTTGGACTTTTACCCTAAAACCTCTTCTCTCTCTCCCTCTTCCTCTATCTCTCTCGCTCTCTCACCCTCAACAGTCTTACAAACTCAAATTCATAAGCTTCATACTCTCATTCCATGAGTATTGGAAACTTTAAAGTCTTAAGTTTATCGTAGAAGTCGACATGGTATGTATATCTTCACCCTAACCGGCATCATTTTAGTGTAGAACCAAATATTATGTGCCTTTTTCAACCTAGAAAGTTGAACTTTTATCATAAAACCTCTCTCTCTCTCGCTCTCCATCTCCCTCTTCCTCTCTCTCTTTCGCTCTTCATCTCTCTCTTTCTCTCTCCCTCAACAGTCTTACATCCTCAAATTCGTAAGCGTCATACTAAAACTCTCATTCCACTTGGCTTTG
>OY744614.1:25737991-25742991 GCA_963556255.1 Allolobophora icterica
AAAAGATTTGTATGTCGGGCTGGCATTGTCCGCACGCGAGGAACTAATATGACATAGAGGACCTTCAGACGGGCATCAGTGGTTAATGATTTGAATCAATGAATTAAATGAGAATGCATGTCTGACATACGTGTATATGTGTATGTATGGATGTGTGTATGTATGGACGTATGTATGTGTATGTGGGTGGATGGAAGTATGGATGAATGAATGGATGAATGAACGTGTGCATGCATGTATGTATGTACGCATGCATTTATAGATGGATGGATGTGCGGATGGACGGACGGATAAATGTGTGTATATAAGTCTCTTTGTATGTATGTCTGTATGTCACATAATATATATATAATGTCTAATACACATGGCTGTGCGTATGTATGTATGTATGTATGTATGTATGTATGTATGTATGTATGTATGTATGTATGTATGTATGTATGTATGTATGTATGTATGTATGTATGTATGTATCTATGTATGCATGTATGTATGTATGGATTGACGTATGGATGGATGGATGAATGTGTATATGTATGTACGTGTGTATGTATGATAGATGAATGTATGGATGAATGCATTGGTGGATGAAAGTGTGCATGTATGTATGCATGTATGTATGTATGTATGTATGTATGTATGTATGTGTGTATGTATGTATGTATGTATGTATGGATGAATGGATGGATGGATGGATGGATGGATGGATGTAGGATGGATGGACGGGTGAATGTGTATATGTACATGTATGTATGTACGTATGTTTGTATGCATGCATGTATGAACGTATACGTACGTATGTATGGTACATGTACGTAGGCCTACGAAACTATGCGCGTATACATGTAAATGAATGTAGCTGCAAAGTTACGCAGTGCTTTAAAATTCACTCACAAATGAAGGCGCTATTTAAAGAACCTGGGTATTGTAAAACCTTAGAAATAAGAAAGCTTGTAGGCCTATTCGAAGCGCCTATATGTCTACGCCTATCTCCTTTACATAAGTTGTTTATCCCAGTGACTGGGTCTCAATTTCATCGTATCGGACTTTGTTGAACAGTCGTGTGATAGTCAATGGGCTGGAAATCAGAAACCTTTCACATAACAGACTATAGGCCTACTCGTTTTTCTTCTCATCTAACACTCTCACGTTCATCAAACACTCGTCTAAACGTTGCTCTCTGTAAACAACACCTACAGCATATGCAACACATACAACATGGACAGCACACACACAACATGGACAACACATATACAACATAGACAATACATATACAACACATGTACAACATTTAAAAGTCACATATATATATACAAGAATTACAACATATACAAGAATTACAACATATACAACATCCACAACATATAACAATTACAACATATACAATATTTACAACATAACAATTACAATATATACAACATTACAGAAAATTTACAACACATAATTATACAGCACATCAATATAATACAAAACATTTACGGCACATACAGCACATTCACACTTGAACTTCAAACAGTTAGTTTTTCGTCTGTGATCTTGATCAAGGATTAAACTTAAGCTCACCCTCATTTCAGCTTCACTCAAATGTCAAACCATCTTTCATGGAAGGCATTCATCATTTGCTGGATTTCTTTTGCGGGCCATCTGAACAGTGGCTCGAAATTCACTTGGGCAGTTTATAATCTCACGGGTCGACTTTCTTGATTGCTATTAAAAGCGCTATAAAATTTCTTTTCTTTAGTTGGTGCGTTTTGTAGATCAACTTACGTAATCGTCAATACTTCTTCTGGAAACGTAAAGACTTCTCGAAACGTGGTGCGTTTTTCTGACGACGACATGGCTTAAATCCAGCATTTCCTGTTCCGGTATTTGATCGTCATTTCCGTTATCTTTCTTCTTCTGTTTCTTTTTCTGTCGTCGACGCAAACAACGATATAACAGAAATCCGCCAACGATCGCAACAATCAAGATAACGACACCGAGGACGAGCGTTGGAAACAGAATGGCGTAATCGTGGCTCGATGACGTCAGACCTGACGTCGCCTGGTCTTGGCTGATCTCGGCTTTCGGAGGCAACATGGAGGCGTTGAGGTTTATGAAGAGGTCGTACAACGTTGAACGTTTCGGAACGCCGTTGTCCGTGACTCGAACTGTCAACCAGTGGACTCCACAGTCGTGCGAGTAGGGCGTCGAACCAGCGACTGTTATTACTCCGGTCTGGGGATCGATTTCGAACAGCGGCGTGAAGTTGCTGTTCGTCGTTAGGAAGTAGGTGACCGTGCCTGCGGGGCCGTCGTCAGGGTCTGTCGCCTGAACCCGGGCAACGGCGGAACCGGGAAGAGCCCGACAGGGTACCTGTAACATTGGTTCCTTCTCCGTTGGGTAGATGACAGTGGGGTTGTTATCGTTCTCGTCGGTGACATGAATGACGAGTTGGGCGGCTGTTTTGAGGGAGGGAAAGTCTTCGTTGGATGCGGAGACGGTCGCTCGAAAGACTGACTGTTGCTCCCGGTCGAGAGACCTAAGTGTTCGAATCTCGCCCGTCTCGGCGTCGATGTCGAAGACGCCATCGCATCCGCGCAGGGCATATACAATCCGACGATAGACGAGGTTGGCGTCGGCATCCTCGGCGCTGACGAGGCCCGTCATCGTTCCAGGCGGCTGGTTTTCGGCCACCTCGAAGTAGTAGGTCGCCCGCGAGAAGATGGGCGGTTCGTCGTTGACGTCGAGGACCTCGACGGTCAGCATCGTCGACGCACACCTCGCCGTCTCCGCTCGATCGCAGACGAGGACACGCTGCGTATAGATCCTCCGCCACTCGTAGTTGAATACGACGTTCGCTCGTACTTCCCCGCTCGCTGCATCGACGACTATCGGAGCCATGTCCGAGGTGCCGCCTGGATAGTCCAGCTCGTAGCGCAGCTCGCCGTTCAGTCCGGAATCTTCATCGGTGGCGTTCAGTCGTAGCAGAAGCGTTCCGATGGCGTTGTTCTCCGTAATCGACACCTTGAAATTGTCTTGAATTCGAGGACTGTGATCGTTAATGTCGACTATTCGCACCGAAATCTTCGTCGTGTTCGTTAGCGGCGGCAGACCGTGATCGATGCACGTCAGAACGGCTTCTTTCGTGTCCCTCTCCAGTTCACGGTCGAATGACCTGGCTGTCCGCAGCGTGTACTCGCTTGCGTACTGGGACTCGAGGAAGAAGTCTGTCGACGGGCTGACGTCGCACGTCACCCGTCCGCTCTCTCCGCGGTCAGCGTCGCGTACAAGGACGTGCGCCACCAGCGACCCGGCATGAGCATGCTCTTCAATCTCCGCCTGGCCAGAGGAGGTCAGCGTTGAGACGGTCAGTTGAGGTGCGTTGTCGTTCGTATCTGCAATTCGTACGGTCACTCGGGTGAAGGCCGAGTTCGGACTGGCCCCTCCGTCGATGGCTGTGACTCTCAGGTGAAGTACGTCCTCGTTCTCTTTGTAGTGCAGCGGGGCCCTCGTGCTGATCTCGCCCGTCAGGTTGTCGATGGCGAAGACCTCTCCGTACATGGACTCGGTGTATGGAGCGAAGCTGTAGAAAACAAGAGCGTTCCAACCGACATCTGCGTCGGTTGCCCGGACCGTTAGGATGACGGATCCCGGTGGTACGGTCTCCGACAGATTGACCCTATAGGATGGCGAGTCGAAACGAGGGAAGTTATCGTTGGCGTCGGCCACGGTAACGTTAATCCTCAGCTGGCCCTTCTTTGGTGGACTTCCGCCATCCACGGCTGTCACAATGAGGTAGTAGGCGTCGAGGGTCTCGCGATCCAGTCGGTCGGTTACGCGAAGTTGAATGGCAGTGGTGCCGTCTCGGTGGTGGGTGATCTGTAGTTCGAACGGGGTACCCCTCGGAGACAGTTCGTAGCGCTGGACCCCGTATGTCGAGCTGTCCTTATCGAGCGCCGCTGGCAACGACACGAGGCTTCCAATTGCGGCGCTCTCGCTCATCTCAACGGTAATCGTGTCCGGGTCAAAGGTTGGCGTCTGGTCATTGATGTCTTCGATGACAACGACGGTCTTGATGATCTGGAAGAAGTTGGAAGGACTGACAACAATGTCCAGTCGAATATCACAGGACGGCGAAAACGGGCAGGCTGTCTCGCGGTCGATCTTCTGACTAGAGCGCAGTAGCCCGGTCGTTTCGTTCAACCGGAAGTACTTGTAGTTGCCGTCCGTTCGACGAAACTGAACCTTCATCTGGTTCATGTCCTGCGGAGAGTAGGTCGTCGATAGACCGTAGTCCAACAGGACGTTGCCGACGAGCGTGTCCGGCGGCTCCTCCTCGCTGAATCGGTACTGGAGGAGCGAGGCGGCCTGTGGACACCCGACGAGGGACCAGAGCAGTCCGGAGATCGAGATCAGGGTCTTGACCGTCACATAGGAGTAGTGCGTGACCCTGCGAGCGACCCCGGACCCCATAAATACCATCAATGAATGTTTCAACTCATTTACGAATTAACTATCTCGACGAAGGCGTCGCTCCTATCATTGCTTCTTTACAATTGTTTCCGCTTCATTCTACCTTAGCCAACCTCTCGTTTCGGCTTATTTACTATTAAACAGATAATCAGCGAAGGACTAATTTATACCTTAGGGGCCTATTTTAAGACAGATGGCATTAGTATTCCACTGGCATCGATTTAGAAGAGGGGTACAGCGACGATTCGTTTATATAAGTCCGCAATAGACATTCTAGAAGCATTCCGATCGTATCCACGATAGCTTTTCCAGTTTCACCGACTCACTATTTTCTTTACTTCCAAACAATTGCCGGTCCTTTGTTGAACCTGCATTTGTAGGCAGGATGCGATGCTCAGAATTGCGGCAGACAAATACTCCACTCGCTTCTTCTCCGGGCAGCTGTTCGAAGCATTCATAGCGTAAACAACGACATTGAACGTGGCTCTACCGACAACGAGACTTAAAGGTCCTGAAAGCGCTCTCCGACATCGCGATCCGTCTTA
>OY744614.1:25747991-25750491 GCA_963556255.1 Allolobophora icterica
GTATCTTAAAATAGCGCTTAATAATGTGCATTGTGAATGTTCAATACATTGACTCAAGCATTCAACGCAAAGCGCTTTGGATCCAACCGCATAGGAGACTGAAGCGATATAAGTTACCTTACACTGCATCCAGGTCCGAAACATGGAATTATATAGCGCAAGATGATGAATTACGGTCGTCTGTGGATTTATTTGTTCATCTGTGTTCATGTGTTTAGTTTTCATCCGATCGAAAGCAGTCGTGCGGTAATACGAGTAAATAGAATTAGCAGCAGTCTTAAGTCGCATCAGGTCACTGCCGCTGTCTGTCTTTCAGTCTACGGCGGTGTCTCTGTCTCTCTGTCGCTTTGTCTCCTTCTCTTCGTTCGTGGGCCTAATATCTATCATTTTCTTGCCGATCTCATTTTCTGCTCTTATAGTATTCAGATCTGTGTTTTTCATTATGTGTATCTGTGAGTTATTCTCCTAATAGCTTTGCCTGTCTGTTTCTTCTCACGTCTGTCTTCTGCTCTCCTGCTCTCACTCTTTCTTTCGATTTTTCTATGTCTCGTGTTATTTCTCCTCTTTCTTCTTCATTAATCCATTAATTCATTCATCCATTCATTCATTTTTTCAATCTTTATTTCTTTCTTTTTTGTCTTTCTTTCCTTCACTCGTTCATTCATTCATTCATTCTTTTCTTCGTTCGTTCATTCGTTTACTCTTCCAGTCTTCCTTCCTTCCTTTCTTGCTTTCATCCTTCCTATGTGCTTCCTTCCTTTCTCTTACGGTCTTACCTTCGTTCCTATCTCTCTTTCTTTTTAATTCATTCGTTCATTCTATCATTCGTTTACTCTTCCTTTCTTCCTTTCTTATTTTTACCCTACCATTGGTCTTCCATTCTCCTACCTTCGATCCTATCTTTCTTTTTAATTCATCCATTCACACATTCTACATTTCTATTTCCCTCCCATGTTTCTCATGCCTTTTTTGTACCTCCATCTTCGTCCCTACGTATGTTCCTCTGCATAAATAACCCGAATGGTTTCTATCCACGTAATAACATGTTCTTCAGTGTCCCTCGTGCGTTTGTGTATTCGAGACCACGGCGTATATGGAGGCCTTATACACGACGTCTACTAACACGAAACTGAGTTTTACGCGTGTTTACGCGGATCAGTGAAGAAAAAACGTTGATTGTATAAGGGGAGGGTGATGTCCATAATAGTTCCCAGTTGGATTTAATGAGCCATGAAAATAGAAATATTGAAATGACTTACCATGCTGCAATATCTGGCCTTGTCATTTATGGCAGAATACTCTCTGCAGTCACGTCTGTGTTGCCTTCGAGTGGCGTTCATCTGCCTGGCTCCGTGGTTGCTTGTCTGCCTACGTGTCTGTCTACATGTCTGTCTAAATGTCTGCCTATCTGTTCGTTCACCGGTCTGGCTGTTAAGAACAGGATAGTAAATCAGAAAGACGAAGAGAATAAAAAATTATGGCGAAAGACGTCTAAAGAGAGAGATGAGGGTCAAGGCAACAGACACATACAGATACATACACACAAACAAACACACACGGACACAGATGGACCAAGACAAAGACATATAGAGACGGAGATCTGCATGAATAGGAAGAGGAAACGCGGACCTTGTTAATGAGATTGAAAAGGACACAGAAAGATAGACAGACACACAGTCAGAGAGACATAGACACAGAGAGACAGACACACAGATAGACAGACATGCAGAGAGGCAAACACACAAACACACAGATATATAGACCCAAAGAGACAAACAGACACACACATATACACACCGACACACAGATACACCGGACACAGACGGACGAAGACAAAGACATAAAGACACGGAGATCTTCATGGATAGGAAACGCGAACCTTGTTAATGAGATTGAAAATTAGACAGACAGACAGACAGACAGACATACAGACAGACAGACAGACAGATAGACAGACAGACATACAGACAGACAGACAGACACAGATACTTACACACCGACACATACATACACTGGACACAAACAGACATACAGATATATAGACAACGACCAGATTCGATGTTTCATCAGTCAGCGTTCTGTTTTATTTACCGTGGACTGTAGAAATCTAAGTCTTTGAAGTCGGTGCGGAGTGAGTCAGTCCACCCCCGCGATTTAATATAAATCACTTTTGTAATCATCTTGTGGCTGTATACAACGCAACGCATCGTGTTTATAAAAGGCAGTGCAGTAAAGCCACTTCAACAGCAAAAAATAATACCAAAGCCTCATGTTGATATATATATATATATATATATATATATTATATATATATACCACATATATATAATATATGTCAATATATGTTAACATATATAATAGTATATATATGTTAACATAATTATATAATATATGTTAATATATATAATACATGTTAATATGGACTCCTTTCTGAACCCGGTTGCATTACTTATGGAGTTCCCCAGGGATCAAATCTTGGGCCACTCCTTTTTTTGTTATA
>OY744614.1:25755491-25907991 GCA_963556255.1 Allolobophora icterica
CGATCATTTTTTAGTTTGTGCGTTTGAAATTATGTTTAATTTTCGTAGTTTGTGGTTTTGAGGTTGTGTTTAAGTTTCATAGTTTGCGCGTTTGAAATTCGGTTTATGCAGCGTGTATATTTTACTACTGTGTAACTTGAATTGTTCTTTCTGCCTTCGGCAGGCTTCGGGCGTAATAAAGTGCTCATTTAAGGTCCCTGTGTACGGACCGTGCTATCCCAAGAGTTAATTAAGTCTCTAAAATAAGCCACAATTGGTATGCGAACCTGCATTCACACTCGCCTAGAGGTGCAAGGGACATACTCTCTAAGCAATGTAGTGGGTAATGGGCACGGTACTTCGTCATTCAATTCCAAGGTGGTGCCATTCCCAAACCTAGATAAAGGAGGAGGGCGACGCTAATCGTATTCGCTACGACACAACGTCATTAGACAGACTCTCCCTAATCATGCTCCGTTAACTTGGATGGTGCCAGTCCCATGACTGAGTAAAAGAGGAGGGCGACTCTAATCGTCTTCGTTACAGCACAGCGTCGTTAAACAGAAACTACAGAACGGGGACGTTGGCACGGTAGCCGATTGGTTAAAGCGCTTGGTTCGTAACGCAGAGCGGTTCGAGCCTTCTCTGAGGCGGTCATTGTGTACAGTATGTAGGGAGTTTGAGCAATTCCTGCACAGTTTCTCAGAGCCATTGGTGCCCCGCTGTTTGGTCGCCTGCGCACATCCGAACTCTGAAGAGGGACAGTCCCTTAAGCTATCCTTCAGGCAGCCATGGATATGAAGTGTTAGCAACTTCATTTTCTTAGCCTCGGCATTTGCTTCATTTGCTTAGTCCTCTCCCTCCATCACCGTCTCATTTTTCCACCGACAGTTTTCGGTTATTGTACTCATTATAGCTGAGTTGGCTAGGGGGTGCGGGTGGAGCAGAAATCTCGAAACTAATTTCTGCCCTGAGGGATTTGAACCCCGACCTGTCAATTGACAGTCCAGCACGCTAACCACTATGCTATCGAGTACCCACATCCGAACTTTAGAGGGAAGCAAATGCCAACACAGTAACTTTTGTATTCGTATTTATTTAGATTTATGTTTAGTCCAGAGGAGCGCAATAGTCTAGTGGTAAGCGCACTGAACTGTCAAACGATAGGTCAAGGGTTCAAATCCGTCAGCGCAGAAATTTGTTTCGATATATTATATTCACTTGAGAGGACCTATAGCCAACTTAGCCATGGTCAACACACTGACACTGTAAGTAGGAAGGACAGGCAGCGAGAGAGAGACAGAGACAGACAGAGACAGAGATACAGAGATACAGAGAGACAGAAACAGAGACAGTGACAGAGAGACAGAGAGACATAGAGACAGAGAGACAGAGACACAGAGAGACAGAGAGAGACAGAGAAACAGAGAGAGAGAGAGACAGAGAGTGAGACAGACAGACACAGAGAGAGACAGAGACAGAGACAGAGGGAGAGAGAGAGGAGGCTGTCGATCCGCCCTGTAGCACTATTGGGAAACGCTCAACGGCCAAAGCAGCCATCTTACTGTGTATATTCGTTTATTATAATCAAATCTAGATGACACACCGCACCTAGGCAGGTGCGACTCAATAGGAAACCGAGAAGGCATGTTGAGCTGAATCACACGAAGCAGTATAGGCCTAAGAAGCCTACATTTCACCCAGGTTTGCGGCGGTTGATAAGGTAGATTCTGTTTAATGACCCTGTGTCATAACGGATATGATTAGCGTTGCCCCCTCCTATATCTAGGCTTGGGAATGGCACCATTAGAGTATACATCCACATTTTTGTCTGTCTGCAGATAACATCGGACACAAGATATATAAATAATGTAAAGGTGGTTGGTTCTGTGTTATCGTGGGTTGTAATCAATTCGGAAGCGCTTCTGATGAATGTCTCTATTGGAGGCGCTATATAAATTGTAAAATTACAATTGCAATTATATACACAGCAATGTATGATATTAAGAGACATTTCTTCATAAGCACGCAGTGGCGTCACTAGGGTTGGTGTCAACTGGTGAGGTAAGTCATGGTGTCACCCCCATTAGAAGGTTCAAAAAAGTAAATTAGGAGAGTTCAACTTTTGGCAAATTGATACTGATACAGTACATGTAAGCTGGGCTTACGAAATATGTTTTGTTGTTATCTGGTATTGTTAATATAAAAATAATAAATTTAGGCTGAAACTCTGCACAACATCTTTTAGACGGTCATTTTGTCAGTTTGGTGTCACCCCCTCTGAGGGTGTCGCCCGGTGTGGCCCGCACCTCCCGCACCCGCCTTGTGACGCCACTGGGGCTGCGTTCCACTGGCGTCGAGCACTGGTGTCATTCAGTCTAGCATCTCTGATTCCACACCATATAGAAGGCGTAGATGACGTAACCATCGCCGTTCGATTTCCTGTGTAGAAGAGAGCATGCGCATAAAAGTCCAGGAATCCGAAAAGAAACAATAATTATTGGCTTACACTGTTACACGGCGTCTAATTACTTGATTTAACTTTCGCCGTGTAACAGTACAACGCAATACAGTACAACAACAACAACAACAACAACAACAACAACAACAACAACAACAACAACAACAACAACAACAACAACAACAACAACAACAACAACAACAACAACAACAACAACAACAACAACAACAACAACAACAACAACAACAACAACAACAACAACAACAACAACAACAACAACAACAACAACAACAACAACAACAACAACAACAACAACAACAACAACAACAACAACAACAACAACAACAACAACAACAACAACAACAACAACAACAACAACAACAACAACAACAACAACAACAACAACAACAACAACAACAACAACAACAATCTTCGTTTATTAATTCAAACTGACAAGTACGCAGTAAGATCACATGATTAACAGACAGACAGTAACAGACGATGACAAGTTTAACAGGAGTCGAATTTGCCTGTATGGCAGCCATGCAAGGCGCCCATCTGTACTACTGCTCATTTTACAATCGCCACCTAGCGAATGAAGGCTGAGTCAACCTTATGGGGCTAGCGAGTATCAAACCCGCGTCCTTCTGTTCTTCGTGCCAGCGTGTTACCATTCAACCATCTCCCCGCCCCGTTGTGATTGCAATACGCTGTTATTCGGAATTATTATTATTATTATTATTATTATTTTTTTTTTTTCCCCGAGGTACATATAATCCCTCAGGAGTCAGATACTAAGTATGTGAAAATTATTCTCTGGAGTGACCATCTTCACCGAGACCCGGAAGTGCAAAAGTGTTGCGGAAGGCGGCTGCGTTGAAGCGCTGGATTGTCACAGCTAAGCGTTGGAAGAGGAAGCTAGCTTCTCTTGGGTCTCCTGAGACCTGGCTCAGAAGACGTCCAAGGTCCTTGACAAATGCTAGTCCAGCAGCGTTGATTGGGCCGAATGTCTCAAAGGCTAGTGGAACGAAGCAATAGCACTGCGACAGTTGCTTGTATTTTGTTGTCTTTCTGGCATCCGCCAATTCGGCTGCGCCTCCGGCCTGAATTGATGTGGTGGGCCTATTATTATTATTATTATTATTATTATTATTATTATTATTATTATTATTATTATTATTATTATTATTATTATTATTATTATTATTATTATTATTATTATTATTATTATTATTATTATTATTATTATTATTATTATTATTATTATTATTATTATTATTATTATTATTATTAAGGAGCATTTACATAGTGCTCCTCAGGGCCGTCTACTCAGAAGCGCTCCCAGTTCAGCCACGGCTAAATAAAGTAGTCTTTAGATCAGTATAAAAAAAATAGCAGAGTGATCCATAGGGACCAGACGCAGCGCCATTGGAAGCCCGTATGCATTCATTAGCATTTATGAAACGTCTTTTGGATGAGCTCTAGAGGCGCTGAAACATGGTTCGGAAAACCAGATGTGACTTGATATCAGCTGAAAATACGCTGTTTTCCGCCTTCGCAGATGGGGTTGAGAGGTTCTTATAGAATGCGCTTTAAAAAGCCCAGATATATGCACAGGAACCTTGGTCCTTGGTGTGTATATTTGTTTAAATTTATGACGAAGGAGAGAAGTTCCTTAAGCAAGCCCTTAGAGGCAGTCACGGGCACTGGCGTTAACTTGTCCAAAATATTGGGGTGGAGGGGGGGACATGGGTCTGGACCAGAGGTGAAAAACAAGTTTTTTCAAGATGAAAAATTGTTGTTTTTTATGTTTTTTATGTTTTGGTTGTTTTTAAGATTTCGGATTTCGGATCATAAAAATCATGAAAAATGCCATGAACAAGAGCTTCAACTCAGTTTAATTCAGTTGCGATTTCCGAAAATTAAAAATCATTAGGGCCTAAATCAATGTTATTAAAATAACTTCTACAAAAATAAGAAATTTATTTAAAAAACAAATTTTGTGGTTTTGTTTTTGTTTTGTTTTTGTTTAAAACCGAAAACACTTTTTCACCTCTGGTCTAGACAGTCAACAGAGGCTTCCGGTGTTACGTTAATGCATATGAAATGGGGCGTTTTGTTTACATATATGAAATGGGGCGTATTGTTTACATGTATATTTGTTTCATATCGAAGATAAAAATAAATCTTTATTTTCATTATGAATTTGAAAATAAATCTTTGTTTTCATTATGAATTTCTGATAGTATATCAGTTATGTGTCTCTGTTTTTCTGTTTCTGAAGAAATTTGTCTATATTGAAGCATAATATTTAATATTTGAAGAAATTCTCCTCTCGATTTTTTTTTGGGGGGGGGCATTGCCCAGGCTCCTCAATTATTGGTGGGAGCACGTGCCCCGGCTGCCCCCACCCCAGAGTCTACGCCTATGGTCACGGGTTTGAAGTGTTAGCGACTTCATTTTCTTAGCCTCGGCATATGAGGGCGGGTGGCCAGTCCTCTCCATCATCGTCTGATCTCCCCAGCGACACTGTACAGTCAGTGTACTCATTATAACTGAGTTGGTTAGAAGGCGCGGGTGAAGCGGAAATCTCGCAACAAATTTCTGCTCTGCCAGGGATTTGAACCCTCGACTTCTCGATTGACAGTCGAGCACTCTATGGAAATTCTTCATAGTCGATCGATCATTAGGCTGAGGCGCAACCATGACCAAAGCAATCCGACGCCAAGACGGCTTTCTTAACCTTCCTGCTTGCGTTGCTATACTCATTTAGCGACCCCGAAAGACTGAAGGGCTGAGTGGGCTCCAGATGGATTGACATTCCATCAATGTCATCATCGATGTATTAACCGCCTTCGATGTTCTTTCGCATACATCACTAAGACGTCTTTGATTGCATGTCCGTTTGCATGTTTGTGTGTGAGTCTATGTGTGTCTGTTTGTGTGCCTCTGTTCTGTCTTTGTCTGCATCACTGTCTGTGTCGCTGTATGTGCCTATGTCTCTGTCGTTGATTGTGTCAACTTGTAGAGTCTCAAAGCAACACACATGTCCAATCATGGCCCATCAGGTCAATTTAGGAATTCATGCAGAGCGTAGTAGCAACTCTGTAAAGATTAAACCTAGCGCTGCTTCTTCTTAGATTAGGCCTCCAGAGAGAGAGAGAGGAGAAAGAGAGAGAGAGAGAGAGAGAGAGAGAGAGAGAGAGAGAGAGAGTGAGAGAGAGATGAGAGAGAGAGAGAGAGAGAGAGAGAGAGAGAGAGAGAGAGGAGAGAGAGAGAGAGAGAGAGAGAGAGAGAGAGAGGATGAGAGAGAGAGAGAGAGAGAGAGGAGAGAGAGAGAGAGAGAGAGAAAGAGACGGACAGACAGACGGAGAAAAAGACAGAGAGGGAGAGAGATAGAGAGAGAAAAAGAGAGAGAAAGACAGAGAGAAAAAAAGAAAGACAGAGAAAGAGAGAGAGAGAAAGAGATAGAGAACCAGAGAGAGAGAGAGAGAGAGAGAGAGAGAGAGAGAGAGAGAGAGAGAGAGAGAGAGAGAGAGAGAGAGAGAGAGAGAGAGAGAGAGAGAGAGAAACAGAGAGAAACACAGAGATAGAGAGAGATAGAAAGAGAAGCAGAGAGAGAGAGAGAGAGAGGAAGAGAGAGATAGAGATAGGCAAAGAGAGAAAAAGAGAAAGAGAGAGAAAAAGAAAGAGAGACAAAGATACAGAGAGACAGAGACAGAGACGGAGAGAGACAGAGACAGACAGAGACATACAGAGAGACATACAGGAAGAGATAGAGAGAACGAGAGAGAGACAGAGAGAGAGACAAGCAGAGAGAGACAAGCAGAGAGAGAGAGAGAGAGAGAGAGAGAGAGAGAGAGAGAGAGAGAGAGAGAGAGAGAGAGAGAGAGAGAGAGAGAGAGAGAGAGAGAGAGAGAGAGAGAGAGAGAGAGAGAGAGAGAGAGAGAGAGAGAGAGAGAGAGAACAGAGCTCACTGATTGGAACGCCGCTTAGTCAAAGAATATAGCCAACCATCGCCAACCAGTACCCTACCTAGACTGACCGCCGTTGGGATGTCTAGATAATAACGCCCCAGGCTCGTGGTCCTGCCTTGGCGCTATCTAACGAATGACATGACAACAAAAACGTTGTCTAGAAAAGGCGACTTATAATCAACTTTAATTTTATGAAAACGGTTAAGATGTTATCATTGTAATTTTGTTAACAGATAGCGTCTCACAAGTTGTAGATTATCTATATAATAAGCGGGTCAGTTGTAACCTTAATTTTTATCACATGATACGGTTTGCTCGAAGTCCACTATGCAAGAACCAACCGGCATAATATTTATGATGAACTAATTCATCAATTTGACGCAATTGGCAAAACAACGACCACCTTGGTTGCCGGCATGCGCATAATACTCTTCTTATAGAATAGATAGTGTTTCATTATCATGTTATTAGATCGCGAACACCTCTATTACACCACAAGAGGCAGCAAACGAACCAAAAAGGAGGAAAATATACAGCATCAAAACACTCAAGTTACATCCAATTCACTGAATCACCCATTAATACGCCAAATGGCCACGGAATAATCAAGAGAAAGGAAACATGACCACATTATATTGTATTGTATTGTATTCGGATATTTATAAAGCGCTTCTAGCGGGAGGGCCATTCAGATGCGCTCCCAGTGCGAGAGACCCCGAGAGAAAAAACAAGTTTTAAGAAAGTTAAAAGAGGAAGAGACGTTACCTGAGAGAATAGAAGAACGAACGAACGGAGGAAGCTCATTCCAAAGAGCAGGACCAATGGAGGCAAAAGACCTAGATTGAGCCAGAGAAGTCCTGACAGAATATATAGAATACCTGAAGGACCAACTGAAGCCATTACCCTAGAGCACCAGCCCACCCAGATTTTCTGATGCCCTGATGTGATGCAACGCTTCTCAGGCGCCCTTGTAACGGTATGGTTGTGTTACGGCGACATAATAACTTGTCATTATGGTTAATCTTAGACCAATCGGAATTCAACTTGATTTCTCCCACGGATCATGATTTTGTATTATACGATGCACTGTACTCTGTTATAATTGTCATTTGGATGCAATAAAGATTCTTGATTGATTGATTGATTGATTGATTGATTGATTGATTGATTGATTGATTGATTGATTGATTGATTGATTGATTGATTGATTGTTGATTGATTGACTTGAAGCGACCATCGTGATAACGGCGCTATAGAAGTCATTAGATTCGATTACATTGGATCAGATAAGATTGGATTCGATTCGATTACATTGGATCAGATAAGATTGGATTGGATTAGTTTAGATTACACATCATTAGATACTCAATACCGCAACAGTTAAATAAAAGGGAGTTGGTTAATTAAACACTAATTTAGTCATTAAGCATTAATTTACTATACCGTAACAAATATTAGTTAGAGCGACATTGTACATCTATCGCTCTAATCAGACTAGCCAAAATGAGATGTAATGCTGCAGCCAAACTTCGTAATCTTTACGCTGTCCTTCTGTTTATTTGGATTTTTTTCACATATCGGATCGGGAGTGAAAACTCTTCTTCGAATATCGCGTCTCCAATCTACCGCATTGTGAGTTATTTCCTTCGCACAGCGCATAGCTGTTTCGTATGTGATGTGAGGTTCAGGCTTATAATCTGACATCCATGTACAGAGATAAGAAAACTATACTGGTCTCAAAGTCATCTGTTAAAGATCACAGTTTAGCGTCTCAGCGCTACTGACACGTTCATAGAAACCTCTGTACAATTATAGTTTTGTTTGTATGTATTTAGAACTTAATTATGCAAACTTTTAAGATCTCACAAAAGCACAGACTAGCCAAGCTTTGTGATACTAAATTTAATTACGAAGAAGTAGTTCGTCAGTAAGCAAACAATGTTCAGGTAACTATGCAAACGTCATTACTGGCGAGCTCCCGAACACACGCAGGCCCAACCGACGGATTCTCAACCAGAGTTCACAGTTCAGAGTTCCAAGTCAGCGTTGTGTTCAGAGCACTGACGAAAACGATGAAAACCGCAGCATATGGTTAGTTCGCATCCTGCTCTCCCTCGTAGATGGTAGAAGACGCAGCGTCGTATATGCCTCGGTCCAACCGTCCGCGGGTGAGCACGGAGAGCATTTGCTCCCCCTGGATTTTGCGTATGTTTTACAAAAATGAAATCTTTTGATTATTATGATAATTAAAACAGTTCCATCACGATTTTCAATGCGAAAAGACATTTAATCATTTAGGTAAGTCCTGACTATTATTTATTTTTAAAGCTGAAAACGGGATCCCGCTTTCAGAGCGCTACAAACAGGTCCCATATCGTGTAAAATGTTGTAAACTTTAGATATATGGCCAACACGAAAGCAAAGCCAAATTCGAAGTCAAGCTGTGAAGTGAAGACACGAGGTAATTACCTCCAGGCTTTTAAAACTTTCCGCAGGCGCCTTGAACACATCTACCAGCACACTTTCGACCCCCCAGCTAGAGTGAAACCCCTCAATAGCCTAAAATCAGCCACCAAGAGATACCACAAACTCATTGCTGCTGCTAAAAGAAATATTATTCCTCACTTATCCATTCCAGCGCCTCAAACCCTAGACATCTCTGGAAAGCTGTAAACACTCTCCTTCATCGCAAATCTCCCTCCCCACTGCCTAGCTCCATTCCCTCCTCCTCTTTTGCTGATACCTTCTGTTCATTTTTTTCAGACAAAATCTCATCCATTCGCTTTACATTACAATCCCTTCTAGACAAACTTACCCCCCTGCCTCCTCGAGCACCGATTCACCCCCTTCTCTCAACCCTACTCCTACCTCTCAGTCATCGCTCCCAATTTTCTCTCCCGCCTCTGAAGCAGAAGTGTCACACCTCCTAAACTCTCTCCCTAACAAGCAATGCGAACTTGATCCTATCCCCACCTCTCTTTTAAAAGACTGTGCCTCTGTCCTGGTTCCTGTAATCACCAAAATTATCAATCTCTCACTCTCTACCGGCAATTTTCCTATGGCCTTTAGGCATTCTATTGTCACTCCCCTTCTCAAAAAAGCTAACATTGACAAGGAAACCCTATCTAACTACCGCCCAATCTCAAATCTTTCCTTTCTATCCAAATTAACAGAACGAATTATCCTTTCTCGGCTAAACGACTACCTCTCTTCTAATTCACTTCTTAACCCCCACCAATCTGGCTTCACTAGGCACCACTCCACTGAAATTTTACTCGCCTCTTTGTACAATAAACTGGTCTCTGCTGTCAGCCATCAACAAGTCTCCTGCCTCTGTCTTCTCGACATCTCCGCCGCATTTGACACCAGGGGCGTCTACACCATAGAAACCTTGGAGCAAATGCTCCATCCAAGAAATAAGGGGGGAAAGATTTGTCAGTGTGTGTGCCACCATTTTAGGGGGGGAAGGAACGGCGAGGGGGGAAGAAGAGGGGGAAAAAGGACTTTGCTCCAATGACTTAGGGGGGGATAGACGCCCCTGTTTGACACCATTGATCACAGCCTCCTTCTCCAACGACTGTCTTCTTGGTTTGGCGTCTCTGGCACTGCTTTACTCTGGTTTCAGTCCTACTTGTCTTCCCGATCATTCTCTGTTAAAGCCTTCAGCCAATGCTCGCAACCCCTCCCTTTTTCCTGTGGTGTTCCTCAAGGCTCCGTCCTGGGTCCACTCCTTTTCATCCTTTATACCACACCTTTAAGCCATCTCATAAAATCCTCCTCTGTCGACCATCATCTCTATGCAGATGACACCCAACTCTTCATATCCTTCTCCTCAGGCTCTTTCTCCACCGCCATCACACAATTACATAACGTGGTTAATCTTATTTCACAATGGATGTCATCCAATCTCCTCTCTCTTAAGCCTTCCAAAACTGAATTTATCATCCTAGGCCTTCCTGATCAAATCAAGAAAATCCCTGATCCTTCCATAAACCTTTCCACTAACTCATCGTCTCTCACCTTCACCTCTGACTCCCCTGTTCGCAATCTTGGTGCTATTTTTGATCCACACCTCTCCTTCTCTAACCACATCTCCAACCTCTCGCGCTCCTGCTTCATGCACATTCGTGACCTCCGACGCATTCGGCCCATGCTCGACCTTAAAACTGCTTCCACCATTGCTACCTCCATTGTTCATTCAAAGCTTGATAACTGCAATTCTCTTTTCCAAAACTCATTAGCCAGAGCTATAACTAGAACGCCCAAACATCATCATATCACTCCCATCCTCAAATCACTCCATTGGTTAAAAATCCCAGAGCGAATCCACTTCAAAGTCCTATCACTAACCTACAACTCCCTACAATATTCCCAGCCCAAGTACCTTCGTGATCTCTTCATCATTCAGACAACCAGCTCCACCCGACCCTCCTCCTATCTTAGTCTTTCTCGACCCCCAGTCACTACTCACCTCAAGTTCTCCAACCGAGCCATATCCAACACAGCACCACGCCTCTGGAATGATCTCCCTCTGAATTCCGCAGTTTCTCAGTACCTCCATCATCATTGCAACCCGTCCTTCATCCTCATGTTCCTCTATCTATCACCCCTCGGGCTTTCCACTCAAAACTGAAGTCTCACCTTTTCAAGTATTCCTACCCTGACTCATCTGATCCTCCGCCTTCCAATTATTCTCGCCGTAAACGACACCCGCCTTGACAGCTGCTCTGCCTCTGCTGATCTGGTACCCTGGAAATCGGACTTGGACCTCTTTTGGACTACTCTCTGGAAACCCCATCTGATCTGACGTTGCGCTGGTGAATAGGCTGGTGTCCTGCGCTTGGCCTTCGAGTGGCGCTTTAGAAGTTTGGAGATTACGATTACGATTTTAACGCCTTCATTTACCATATTTTTAAAATTGCAACAAACGTCTGAAAATCTGTCGAAGTCATTCTGTGTGCTAAATACTCGCAAGATTAGTTGAATATAAAAAGGCTACTTTGGGGGTAGACCCTAAGATTGCATTCTTAATTCCAACTGTAAGACTGCATCAAGAGCATAATAGATCATAGATGTCTATGATCAAGAGTGAACTTGACACCTCTTATAATACGATATAAACTCCTTGTTGACGTATTGAACACAAAAAGATGACGTCACCATTATCAACGACCGACCCTATTAGGTAAGGTTACAAAGCTACTGTTTAAAATTAATTCATGTTAATCGTTCGATAATAAGTCAGTTTTTGCCATTGTTCAATTCATTTTCCATTTCAGTAGAATGTTCGAAAATAATTATCAGTGTGAAGTCTCGCAACTAAAGGGCCGCGATTAATATAATTGCGGCGTTTGCATATCCGTCGTTCGTTATGTTCGCAAAATTATGTAGGCTACATAATAATTATAAGCGCAATCTTCCAAAATTTCTTCTTTATTATATCAAATATGGCAACGCATTTTACACCCATAAGATATCGCTATAAATGTCTTTTGAATCTGAAGTGTATTTCTAATTTTTCATTTCGTGTGGTTTTCTCCTTTAAATGTGGCTTCTCGCGAGGTTCTTTAATTCTTCAATCTTCATATTTCTATGTACATGTAAAAATGAGTTTACAAGCAATAAGCTGCTCGTTCATTTAGATTGTAATAGCTGCAGTAGTCTTTATGTTACGAACATTTCAGGGAATCCTCCATTTTATCAGTGAACGCTATCTTCTTCCTTTTGATGTGCCTTAAATAAGGAACTACGTTCTATGTTTGAAACGGCTGCTAGTCGTTATCCTGTGGCATGAGGAATGTGCTCCAGAAATCAGCTGCATTCAAGAGCTGAATTACTATCTATTGCTTGACAGCAGGGATATTTCTTCTACTACTGTCTGTTAAAACAGAATAACTTTATGTTACTATAGAGTTCCATATGTTATTTCCCTCAACTTTCTAGATTAGCTTTTGTTAGGTTTTGACGGGTTCTGAAGTGAAGGAAAAGTTGCAAAATCCTGCATGGTTCTATTTTGAATGAACTATCTGTGATTTCTACATGTTAAGATACATGCGCATTCGTTTGAATACAGTGTGCAGCGACTACTTCAGATAGTGGAATACGGACAGTAAAATTCACGTTCCACGTGATTTTTTGCTATCGTCTATGCAAATTGATATCGGGTCATAGGCGATCAAGCTGGCGGAATTCTGAATCCTCACCCAGATAGGTTTTGCATATTGCAACAACGATGCTTTTATTTTCTAATAGGTTGACAATATGAATAAATTAATGCAAGAAAAAAAATAAATCTGCTGCTTTAGGTATTTACTGAATGCATATTGAACATCATACTTTTGTAGCCGAAATGTTACGATATCAAAACTGTTGCTGACTTTTTTGTATTAAATTGGTTGCGAAATAAACTATTGAGTGATTGAAACTATTGATTGCTACTGAAGCAGGCACAGAACTGGCGAAGTAAGCGAAGTTTACTCCACAGAAACTTGCTTGAGGATCAGTGTTTTCAACTCTAGCTTTGCGCATACCTGAAGCACAAACTCAGACAAATCATAATAATTAATTATGTCGAAAATCATATCTTCTAAGCATTCAGTTGGAGATTCCACCGGAAATGCAACTCAAGAAAAGATAGAAAGTTCCCAGCTATGTCAAAAATCATTTGTGCTGGATAATCATACGAAGGGGAAGAAGAAGATTCATTCCAAAGGAAAGACACACGAATGCGAGATCTGCCAAAAAATATTTACACGCACCTGGAGCCTACAGAGACACAGAAGAATCCATACTGGGGAGAAACCGTTTCAGTGCGAGGTATGTAAGCAACTATTTTCTCATTTTAGCAATTTACAGAACCATATTAGAATCCACACTGGAGAGAGGCCTTATAAATGCAAAGTATGTCAAAAGCGTTTTTCCAGATCTTCAAATCTAACATGTCATGCAAGAATCCATACCGGAGTGAAACCGTACCAATGTCAGTTATGTGAGTTTAAAACTAACAATAATAGTACTCTAGCAAGGCACACGAGAGCACATACTGGAGAGAAACCATACCTTTGCCGGGTATGTCAGAAAACATTCTCAAACAGTTCAGATATGAGATGTCATGAAAAAACCCACTATGAAGAGAAACCCTTTCTGTGCATACTTTGTAACAAAACATTTTCCTCATCTTCATCGCTACTAACTCATGCTAGAATCCATACTGGAGAGAGACCACACCAATGTCAGACATGTAAACACTGTTGTTCCCAAGCTTCTGAACTGCGAGATCATGTTCGAATTCATACTGGAGAAAAACCATACCAATGCCAGGCATGTCAAAAACGGTTTATCCGATCTTTCGATCTAAAAATTCATGCAAGAATTCATACGGGAGAGAAACCATACCACTGCCAATTATGTGAGTTTAAAACCAATAATAAAAGTTATCTAAAGAGGCACACGAGAACACATGCTGGAGAGAAACCATACCTTTGCCAGATATGTCAGAAAACGTTTTCATTCTCTTCAGTTCTAAGAAGTCATAAGAAAACCCACTATGTGTCTGGCTCAAGTTTGTAAAAACATTTCCAAAGTTTACAGTCTACAAAATTATGTTGGAATCCATACTTGAGAAAAACCAAACAAATTCCAGTTATACCAGAGTACATTCTCACGCGATTATTTCAAGTACGCCAGGAAAAGTTTTTATGCACCTCTTCTGAAATACATGAATGAACCATAAATGGAAGGAAAACATTCTGTGTCGGGTTTGTAGAAAAACATTTTCGCGATCTTCGAGTTTACAAAGAAACCAAAGTCTCAATCAGAATTACCTGAACTATCTGACGTTACTGAAGTTCATCAACAACAGTTGGTGAAGAAAGCAGAAAAATGGAAGTGTGGAGCTACATAATCTATGATGATAGGCCTACACACGAACGAATTCATGAATATAAATTTTGTATTCAAAGTAAGAGCTTTAGTATACTTCAACAGAGTATTCCTGTAGGACTGGACATATTCAAAGATCCTGCATTAGTTTTGCGCTTTTCGGAACATTTTTAGTTCAATCTAGTATTCTAGCTGACCTATTATTATGCTTGTGACTAGTAATAGTTACTTTAAATCTATCTATCTTTAAATCATATCATTACAGTGTTTTATCATTACACTGAGGATATACTTCACATGATATACTGTAGCCGCTTTCGTGTTGTTTTCGAACGTTCATGCTGTTTCTGTTGCTGTTCCAGAACTGCAATCACAAAATAATTGCTACGATTATTTTACACATCCACAGCGCTGATTGTAAAGATGCTGTTAACGTTGAATTCTTAGCAAATAAAGTTTGTTCGATCTTTATTTTTTATAGTTAGATATAACATCCATGCACAGCGGAGGGCTGAAGAGATCCGAAGCATGATGTAAAAGTCCTTTACATCATGATCCGCAGTAAATTGTCCACAACAAAGTGAAAGGTCGCAATATTTGCCAGCCGAGTGGGCCCTATAAATCAACGTGTATGAGTTTATTGTATTTGGGTTTGAGTTTTATTTCGCTTCAAAAGTTCTGCATTCGCATGCGCCCGATAATACTGTAGGGGTTGACACTTCTGGCGCCATATAATTAATGCAGTCAGACGCAGACTGAGACATCCACGTACGTAGAGCATCAGTTTCAAATGCCAGGCGGTCGAATATAGACCGACTCACCAGGTTACCAAGTAAGTAAGTAAGTATGTTCTTTATTGAACCGCTTGCAGACGCACTGCGGCTTACAAAACACAAGCATGCGAAACGAGGCGCAATAAACAGAATAAGGAAAACCAATAGATAAGTTAAATGATGATAAGTTGGTGAAGATGAAATTAGGTTAGATTTAACCACGTGGACAGAACACACAGACGGACAAAGATGTGTAGGGCCTACGGACAGAGACACAGTGAGAGCTATGAACATACGTAAATATTGCTACGTGAGTAAGCTAATAATCCAACCGACCTGCTGTATAGGCTGAGCTAACATGTACGTTTTATTGTTAATAATTCAAACACACGCCTGACAAACTGCAGCTTGGAACAAGCTTAGATAGGGTTTTGAGAAGTAAATAATGTTGAGTATGTTGTACGAGAAATAAAGTCTCTATTGTCTTTAACTGGAAGACAGTACTGGTGATGGAACGCTTTGAGATAAGAGAGGGTGGTCAGACGAGTGCTACCTCTGATTGAGTGATCTGGTACATTGAAGCAGTGGTGATGAGGTAGGTACCATACATCCGCATATTTGGCCATCTTATTTTCTGGTTGTAGCCCAGATGCATATTTTTTTTAATTTCACCGGCCACATACGTCTACCTGAACCCTGGATAACTGCGGAGTTGATATATGGAACTGTACAGGATCTGCCGGCGAATAGTGTTGAATGAGAACGAGGACAAGGAAGCTATGTATCCAGTTGTAGATGTTATCTGGGATCGATAGTTCTTGAAGATTTTGTGCGAGGGTGAAATGCCGAACCGTATCGAAGGCTTTCGAAAAATCGAGAGCGATAAGCGCTACGAAGGGTTCGGTTCTGAGTAGTTTGCAAATCTGATGTTGAATAAATGTGAGTGCCACCGTTGTTAATCCTGAGGGGCAGAAGGCAAACTGGTCCGCAAGAAGCTGATGGACACCCAGTTCAATTAACGACTGTTACTATTATTTTTTCCCGAGGTACATATGATCCCTCGGGAGTTCAAAAATTAGGATGGCATTGTTCTGGAATGGCTAGTGTTCACGTATGGTTTTAGCGGTGCAGAAGCTGCTACCAAAAGCGACTGCATATTATTGTTATTATTATTATTATTATTATTATTTTTTTTTTTTTCCCGAGGTATATGTAATCCCTCAGGAGTCTAAAAAATTATGCAAGGAGCTGTTGTTGAATGTCTGAAAAATCAGGCCTCGTCCTCCGCAACATTAGTGAAAGTGCCACGAAATGCGATGGCGTTGTAGCGCTGGATGCAGATGGAAAAGCGTTGAAAGAGAAAAGTGACCTCCCGCGGCTCTCCAGAAACGGACGAGAGACGCCGGCCAAGCTCACGGATGAAGCTAACCCCGGCAGAGTTGATGGGACCCAGTGTTTCAAGGGCAATAGGCAGAAAGAGGTGTGATGATGGCAGCCCCGAGTACTTCTCGATCTTACGTACTGCGGCTTGTTCAGCTGCGGCCCCTGCTGCGTTCGCTGTGTGGGCAATGTAGGATGCCGCACAGGTGTGCACCACTGTGGCATCCCAGGCCAGATGTTTGCCTGCCGCCCAGGGAATCAGCGTAGCCCCGTCTGGTCTCCTACCATCTACACGAAACAAACCAGAGGGTTCTTTCGTGCTTGGGACATCGGCTTTCTGCAGGGCCCGCCAGACTATATCGTTAATGGCGTGGTGACGAAGGGCTCGCCCAAAAGCCAGTCTACAAGCGAGGCCATGGTGGCCGTCAGGACCTACTAGGACACCGCAGCTACACTGATGTGGGCTGCAGAGATCCAGTCCCAAACGAAGGCCAACTGCCACGCGCACTGCCTCATTGCTGAGGCAGAGGCCACAAGATGGAATTGGCAGGACCGTCAGCCAGTCGCCGGAGTGAGGGGAGCTCACTGCCAGCAAGCGTGCTCGGTCAACTGGGTTATCGCTGTTATCCCAAACTGCCAATCTATCTGCCTCGATTACTGGCATGTCCCAGGTCGCCTGTTTTACCGGCATTGGGTCGACACAAGATGGAAGTGTCCCCCTACGAGCCTACGAGTTATTATTATTATTATTATTATTATTATTATTATACGGCAGTTATTTATAAAGAGAAAAATACCGAGAGAGAAAGCAGAGAGACAATGAGAGAGGTATTAGTAAATCGCTGTTCACGGGCGATTAACTTAATGCTATGCTTGATTAAAATACAGTTTAGTCTTACCTACGTGTAAAGCCGATTTGGATGTGAACCCTGGAAAACACAGCATAAACACAAACCGTTATTTACACAGCGATTAAATTAAGTATTTTAAGTTTAATTGCCTTCAACGCCTTCAACTGAACGCCTAGTCTATAGGTTATTCTTTGCATTATGACGTGTGTTTTAACGTCATTGCATTGTTTGTTACAATCAACGTCAGTGTTTCAATGAAACTGAGCTTAACTATTAATAGCGCAGTGTATCTGTATAATAATAATAATAATAATAATAATAATAATAATAATAATAATAATTATAATAATAATAATAATAATAATAATAATAATAATAATAATAATAATATCCACGCACCTTCTTAATCTCTAAGAGCCTGAGGGTCATACCTCGGGCGGCAAAAAAAAAAAAAAAAATAATAATAATAATAATAATAATAATAATAATAATATAAAATAAAAATAAAAATAATAATAATAATAATCTTCGTTTAATATTTTCAAACTGACAATTACGCAGTATGATTACAAATCAGTATGACGACGTGCCTTTAAATAGATTTTTTTGTCGCATTGTGACGTCATCAGTTGGTCGATATACTGCCCAAGGAACTCAGACAAAGAACATAGATGAAACATTGAGAATTATTGTCATCTGGTTAGGCCTAGACTTAGTCATTGTGTCAGTCAGACAATCACTAACCAGTAACTCAGTCATTCAATCAATCGACCGGTACGTAATTCGCTTAATCACTCCGTCATTCATTCATTCACTCAATCAATCGACAAGTCAGTGAATCAGTCAGCCATTAACTAATTAATGATGTCAGTCAGTTGGTCCTATGCTATCATTTTCATGGGCATTAGATGGGCTCCATGTGGGCATGCTGACAGTATTTGGTCAGTTTCTTAGTCGGTTAGTCCGTCACCAATTCAAATCTGTGCCAGCTTTTAAAAGAAGACAATCGTCAACAGATTCGGTTAATTGTCGGCCGTGTGAGATAGGTCCTTCTTTGCTTTAGCTGAATCATCCGTCATTCAATCAATCGACAAGTCGGTGAATTATGACAGTATACGCCTACAATCAAGATCTTAATTAAACACACGGTTTGGCAGCCATGCAAGGCGCTGCCCTAGAGGGGTTCCGGTAGCGAACCGAGATCTAATGCTCTCCTGGCCATGAGTGTAACCATTACTCTATCCCCCTCCCCGATTTCGATATGGATGTCATTCAACTGCCTCCGGCTTAATCCCGGAAAAACTCAACTGATCTGACTTTGTGACCGTTGGCTGCCCGTAAAAATCGACACAGATAACTTGCAGCTTCACTTTCCGAATGCCGCCTTTTCAACTTCGGCGCGTGACCAGAGGATGACAATGGACTAGGAATAGCGGATGTGCAGATCTTCGCGAGGACTGAGTATGCAAATGTAAAGCGTTCATTATATGACGTCACAATATACAGTTTCAAGACGTCATTATTTAGGCCCTATTCATTGAAGAGATTCGGTCTTTTCGATTATATCTTTAATTTTGATACAATTTAAATTAATATAATTGTTTCAAGTGATTCGCTTATATCATAGGCTGTTTATTTGCGAAATCGCAGGATATAGTTTGCAAATCTCGTTCGGTTTGTTCGGTATTTATCAACAAACGATTGATGTGTCTTGCAGAATTGATGTTGATTGTAGTAAGAAGCGACGTTTGTTCTTCTGCAGATCCTAGAATTCCCTAATGCTATGTGGTAGAAACGACCATCATCTGAATCTAATTCATTCATTCATTCATTCATTTGAGCATTTATATAGCGCCCCTTCAAGGGAACTACTCAGAGGCGCTCAACGATGACCAAACGAACTAAATCTCAGACTGTAAGCTAATGCAACTAAGTTTCTAATAGTTTGCTTTACAGTAGTTTGTCATTTTAATAATGCAACCAATTTCATATGAAGGAAATTTCTTATTGCTAGTGTCCGAAAATACATAGCCAATCACTAGCACAGCTTTTCTTTGTTTATGTATATTCAGTAACGTACGCGAAAGCTCCTGAGACAGCCAGCTCTTTACATGACTGTAGTACAGCTTCTTTGTTAATTCTATGCTTCTCCATATCCTGCTCATTATTCCAAATGCTTGTGAAGCGCGTCCAATATTCCTTTGTATATCTTTTTCGTTGCTACCATCCGCGTTTATTAGCCCTCCTAAATAGAAGAATTGTTCTACATGCTCAATGGCTTCTCCTTGAATTATGATAATTATTGGTATCTCTTTGGTCTTTTCAATCACTATTGATTTGGTTTTCTATGCATTGATCATTAGGCCAAATCTTCTACTGGTTTCGTCAATCTGTGTTGTAATATCCTGTAGTTCTGGCCCGCTTCTAATGAGAAGCAGTGGCGTCGCCGCCTATATCTGATTATTCACCAGCCCTCCATTTAATTTGATTCCTGCCTCGGTTTTGCTAAGGCTGAGTGACACTACTGCTTTTAACACAAGGTTAAATACGCATGGGATAAGATACATCCTTGTCGCACTACACTTTTCGTGTGAAAGTACGAAACAATTACACAACCTATTTTCCTAAAATTATGGATTGGAATGTTGGACAATGCGAAAACAAGATAAGAGAAGAATTCTCACAGTAAAAATGAGCTGGCTGCGAAAGATCGCAGGAATTTCAAGACTGCAGAAAGTAAGAAACGATGACATAAGACAATCATTAGGTATCCAAACAACTCTGCTAGACAAAGTCGTGCAGCGAAGACTCCGATGGTTGGACATGTAGGGAGATGCCAGTTGACCGAATTCCACACAGTGCACTACATGCAAGATTTGAAGGAAAAAGACACAGTGGCAGACCAAGACTACGCTGAATAGATAATATAACTGAGGACATAACATCACTTGGACTAACATTAAGGGGGGCAATAGACTTGACAAATGACCGAGGACAATGGAGCTCATTTATTCGTACCCGTCGCCACCAAATGGCTGGCGTCAGGAACTGATGATGATGATGATTAAAAAAAATAATAATAATATAAAAAAAAATAATAATATAATAATAATAATAATAATAATAATAATAATAATAATAATAATAATAATAATAATGATAATCTGCATTAATTTAGACATCGCTTTTATTATTCCTCTGTAGTGCGCCGATCACGCATGGCATACGAGAAGCAGTTCATTACCGAAGAAACCGAACACAAAACTGCTTTTTACCATCAACTGATAGTGTAGCACAGATTTTGGTTCTTATGTAACCAAACATCATGATTCAAGACGAAAAAAACAGTACATTTAGGTACCGCATGAAGAGAATAAAGGTTATGTACATAAATCGTACCGCGTCTAATCTATATCTTGATCTACATTCCGCCACTCAGCATCTTCCAAACGGCCTGACAATTTAATCAGGAATCAGGCTATCGGATACGTCGCAAACCTAAAAAACTCAAACTAACCCAGCTGCTTCCACGAGAGTCGGTCAACTGGATCGTCTTGATCGCTTCTGTCTCGAATTGCTATCCTTCGAAAGAAGAGGTTCATTCTGCCATGAATAAAACATATTGCCTTTTGACAGTACAACACAGCAAAGACGGATTTTTGGGTCTTCAGTTATAAAATATCGTGAATCCCGATTAGAAATTAACCATACGTTTTGCTACCAAGTGGCAGAACAAAATAGAGCTACATAAATCGTCCCATATCTAATCTATAGTCTACTAGCATTTCCGTGTGTCCTAGATGGTGGCAGAAGCACACAAATAGATGTCAGCTAGCAGCTAGCAGCTGCGTCGGATACGGGTCAGACGACGCATCTGTCGGTCAGCGCTGCAGTGACCCTCATGCACTCGGTCATCAGAAACGTTCTGGTATATTCTGTTCGGTGGGTGTGTGTGCGGCGTGGGGGTGCGGGGAGGTCGGCTGAATGGCCTCTGGCGAGAGCTAAATTTAGTTAAGAGTAGTTAAGATTACCTAGATGGTTATTTTTCTTTTTGGTTATGCTCTCTTTGAGCTTCTTTTTTCTTCTTTCATCTTCCTTCTCTGCTTCTTCATGTATAGGCGGCCCGTCAGCGGGACCTTGGTCCCTTTGGGTCTTCCTTTTGCCTTGACACTTGTTTATTTGGTAACCAAACTTTTACAGTTAAAGCAGAAGCATGCATTATTATTATATTCCAAAGTTTGGCTACTCAGGAGGCCCAAAAGGGGTCAAATGACCCCACTACAAGGGCCACCTGGGTAGTAGTACAGTAAGTGGAAAGCAGTCAATCATCCATCATTCTTAACTCAGTACTTAATTAAAGCCTGTAAGTATAATTATCGTTGTACAATGTTTTCACTGTTCATAACAAGAACTTAACTAACGCCAAGATAACATAACCTGTGATCAATCATGTGAACATTTATAATAATTCCGTGGTTTAAACTTTTAGAGAAAACCTCAGCTTATTCATGAGCAGTCACCTAAATACATACTTTCATGCCAAATTAGCCCACACGCATATATGCACACTTATACCCACTTGCACCCAAGCGATACAACCTACTTATACACCTGAAAGCACTCATACCTTTTCATAGCCCTACATATATGCATGCGTGTCAACAACATACATACACTCTCATATACATACACGCAACACGCATACAAACACTTAAACAAACATACATAGATACATACAGATTAGCACATGTCCACACACCATCCCATATACATACATACCGGTACTCAAATACCAAATTGATTACACAATCTGCAGAGGAGTAAATGAACCCTTCTGTAAAAAACATTAATTCATAAAATGTGACGTGACAGTGCATCCATATGATGTATTATACAATATACAGTGCATTTAATATGCAATAAGATAGAGGTTACCCAATGAAACCCTTAAGAGGTTATCTAATACAGTTGAGAAGTAAAATACTTCATTGTAATTGAAAAATAGTTCACATCAATGCATCTGTAAATTAGGTAATATCCATGCATTCACAGTAGGCTACATCATTGCATTCCTAGGACAGGTTGCGACAACACAATCATTAAGCCAGCTATATAAAATTAAAATAAAATAAACAATACATCAATGGTGCATGTTACACCAATGCCTCAACAGAGCAGGTTTCACAGAGTGACTATGAATCAGATACTCCTTTGCACTATAGGAGAGACTACGAGCTAGGCTACAGTGTAGCAGATTACACATGTAATAATAAGCGAAGGCAGTGTTAATCCTATAACTATAGCAGTCACCGGCATTTTAAGAAGCAAATCCCAACAACCAAATCAAATTGAATCAGAATTTTGAGCTATCAACCAGGAGTGAACTTTTCTTTTAAATGAGTGCAAATTGGAGACTATGCGGATCTCTTCAGGTAGTGCATTCCAAGCTGAAGGACCTGTGATTCTAATCGAGTATCTACGGGAGTTAGTGCGTGCAAAAATAGTTCTAATGAGGGATGGATTTCTGATGTTTTAGGAGTGAACATCAGCAGTGAAAGTAAAAAGGTTATTATATTTTTTGGGTAATGTTTTAAATATGTAATGGTGCATAAACTCATTGATCTGTTTTTGTTTAATCTGGTCAAGTTTTAATACTCGATAGTGAGTGAATAAAGGGTCCGTATGAGCAGAATAAGAGGAGCCTGCTATGATGCGCATAATTCTTTTTTGAAGTGTTATTACTTTGTGCAGTCGATGAGCATAGTTAGAACCACAAATCATTGTACAGTAAGTAAGATAAGGATAAATCAAAGTATAATGTAAAGTCTGTCTAACTTTTTATAGGTATTAAGTAAGAAACACGAGATATAACACCTATGTTTTTTGCTATTTTCCTAGACTCCATGCGAAATAATTGATATATGTATAGATATGTGTTACAACTGTCAGGGTGGCAATAAACGATATTGAATTGAATTGAATTGAATTGAATTGAATTGAATCTTAACGAGTCTGGATTATAGAAATTCAGGGCAAACGTTCGCTTTAGCGTATTTAATTATTGGCAGAATTTCGAAAAACTGAATAGCGTATTTAATTATTTCATCCACCTTCCAGCTTCTAGTTTAGTTTAATATTACACATTTTAATCGCTCATCCATCCAGCTTCCAGTTTTAGCTCATTTTCATCGCATATCCAGCTTCTATTTCAAGTTTTACTATGAAATGTTTTCATCGCTGATCCACGGCAATGAGCGGCGTTAAACGATACAGTTTCATCGCAATTCCAACACCTAGTTTCCGTTTATTATGTAATATTTTCATCATTTATCCAGCTTCTAGTTTCAATAATATTTTTATCAATCATCCAACTTCTAGTTTGAGTAATATTTTCATCAGTCATCACAATTGCTGATAACTATCCACTATAAGAGTGTCCATAATGAACGCACGTAACGTGGAGGATTACCTTCTTTGCACATCCAGCTTCTCGTTTGATCTCCATTTTCATCGCTAATCCAGCTTCCAGTTTCACTTATATTTTCATCGCTAATCCAGCTTCCACTTTGATTTGTATTTTCATCGCTCATACAGCTTCCAATAATTAAATACGCTACAGCGAACGTGGACATTTCGTCCAATAATTAAATACGCTAAAACGAACGTTTACCGAAATTCAGTCCTTGCGGGAGCCCTCCCAGGATTCCGTTTGTGTCCGAATCCGAAATTTTCGACTGTCGTTCGTGCAGCTCATTGTACTTGATGATCTTACACTAATTGTGCATATTACATTACATTATCGTGGCAGGGCTCCATTCACGCCCTGGCCTGTGTCACCCAACCATTTTACTTGGTGACTCCAATTGGGTCATTTCACTGAAAATGTCGAAATGCTGGCTCAACAAAAACTGGTTCCAGAGTTCGACACTTAACCTTCATATATGACAAATTTGTGATGTTGCACGGCATTCCTACAACTCTGACTTAGAGAATATAGAGAAAACAGTAATGAAGTACAGTACGGCTTGTCGAAGTGACAAAATTTGACGCTTCGGAAATCCCGATTTCAAAGGCGTAAAAAAGTTCGAAAATTTTTAGATGGCTTTAAAATACAGCCACCTTGTGAATGACCGTCTCGGCCATCATCGATCAGCGCCATCGCCTTGTGATCCCTCCTTTACTGCATCCGACTTCTCTAACTACTTCGTCGCAAAAGTCCCCGAATCGGTTCGCAATGACACCGCTGGTTCTCCTCCGCCTGACTTTCATCCTACCGAAATGGGCTCTCAGTTCTTCATGATATATCCAGTCTCGAGTTGCGCACCATCGTATTGGCTTATGCAGCGAAATCTTGCGAGCTCGACCCCTTCCTCCTTTCCTGCTCCAGGATTACATCGATGTCTTTCTCCCTTTTCTGACCCTACTATGCAACTCCTCGTCCGAGACGGTACTATTCCAGATTCGCAGAAGAGGTCGATCGTCACTCCTATCCTCAAGCAAGCCGGTCTCGACTCTTCTGACTCTGCACACTTTAGGCTCATTGCGAACGTCTCATTCAATTCTAAGATCATTGAGAAATTAGTCGGTCAGCAATTATTGGCTTACTTTGGTGCTAATAACTTACTTCCTGTCTATTATTCAGGCTTCCGCAAAGTCACTTTACGGAAACCCTTCTCCTTCGCCTTCTCTCTGATTTCTAGGGCGCAATTGTTCGCTCCAAAGTCTCCCTTCTTGCACTCTTCGATGTCAGCGCTGCCTTTGACTCAGTCGACAATGCCATCCTCCTCAATCGCTTGTCTGTATCCTTCGGTCTATCTGAAAAGCCCTTTGAGTGGCAAGCTTCCGACCTTTCTAACCGCTCCTCATTAGTTGTTT
The DNA here is from genome assembly GCA_963556255.1 of Allolobophora icterica. Taxonomy (NCBI): domain Eukaryota; kingdom Metazoa; phylum Annelida; class Clitellata; order Crassiclitellata; family Lumbricidae; genus Allolobophora; species Allolobophora icterica. Next base: position 25,780,669 of record OY744614.1, read on the forward strand.
ACTGTTCTACCATGTCCCTCTGAACCCCAGTCCGTTTCGCCTTCCTCAGGGATCAGTCTTAGGCCTCCTTCCCTATATTATCTTCACCTTTTGATCTCAGTCGTTTCCTTGCCACCTGCTCTTTGTCTAGCCAGTTAAATGCTGACGACATACAGGCTTACACCCACTGCTTTACCTTTGACGCCGCTGCTGCAGTCCGCCTCATGTGCCATTCCACTTACCCTAACTGCCTGGATGTCTTCCAACCGCCTTTGCCTGAATCCCTCTAAGACTCAAACATGTGGCTGGGCACCCCTAGGCAGCTCATTAAGATTGATCACGCTAGTCTTAACTCTGAGTTCCTGCATATTGTCTTTTCTACCTCCGTCAGAGATCTTGGCGTCATCTTCGATTCAGAACTCGCCCTCTCTCCGCATATCTCGCAGCTGAGCCGCGCTTGCTACTTTCAACTGCGACAGCTTCGCGCTGTTTCCCGCTCTCTTTTCCCCAATCTGCTGCTTAGAGCAGAGAAGAAAGCGGTGGATGAGTTTCGAGGAAGAGACCGCAGCTCAGGAGGAAGCCCATTCCAAATTGTCGGTCCAACCACGGAGAAAGCGCGCTGCTGCATAAATTACCACGGAGAAAGCGCGCTGCTGCATAATAGCGGTGCGTGCGAAAGGAACAGAGAGGTCACCACGGGCGATAGAGCGAAGAGAGCGGTGACCAGGTGGAACAGAGGCACGAGATCAGAGCTTACGCAGATAGAAGGGAGCACAGCCAAGCTGACATTTCCAGACAATGGAGGCAACGCGGTAGACAATGCGTTGCGAGAGTGGTAACCAGTGGAGGACGTCTCGCATGTATTCAGAGACATGGCCAAATTTAGGAATGCGCCCATTCAAGCGCGCAGCGGGATGCAGTCGAGTGAGAGGAAGCCCAATATAGAGGAAGCGGCAGTAGTCAAGCCGACAGGTAATGAAAGCACGAGCGAGAGTAGCAGCAGATTGGGGGAAGGCGAGCGGGAAACAACGCGAAGCTGTCAGTAGCTGAAAGTAGCAAGCGGGGCTCAGCTGCAAGATATGCGGAGAGAGGGTGAGTTCTGAATCCAAGATGACGCCAAGATCTCTGACGGAGGTGGAAAAGACGATATGGGGGCACTCAGAGATAAGGCTAGCGTAACCATTCTTAGCAAGCTGCCTATGGGTGCCTATGGGTGCCCAGCCACATGTATTGAGTCTTAGAGGGATTCAAGCGAATGCGGTTGGAAGACATCCAGGTAGTCAAAGAGTCAGTGGAATGGCACATGAGGAGGACTGCAGCAGCGGCGTCAGAGGGAAAGCAGTGGGTGTAAGCCTGTATGTCGTCAGCATAGAAATGGTTGGACAAAGAGCAGGTGGCAAGAAGACGACTGAGATCAGAGGTGAAGATAATATAGAGGAGGGGGCCCAAGATTGATCCCTGAGGAAGGCCAAAACAGAGAGACCTGCTAGAACAGTAAACAACCAATGAGGAGCGATCAGCAAGGTAGGATGCTTGCCACTCAAGAGGCTTTTCAGATAGACCGAATGATACAGGCAATCGATTGAGGAGGATGGCATGGTCGACCGAGTCAAAGGCAGCGCTGACACCGAAGAGTGCAAGAAAGGAGACTTGGGAGCGAACAATGGCGCCATAGAAATCAGAGAGGAGGCGAAGGTTAAGAGTTTCCGTAGAGTGACCTTTGCGGAAGCCAGATTAATAGACAGGAAGTAAGTTATTAGCATCAAGGTAAGTCAATAATTGATGAGCAACTAATTTCTCAATGATTTTAGAAATGAATAAGACGTTCGCAATGGGCCTGAAGTGTGCAGGGTGCGAAGAGTCGAGACCGGCTTGCTTGAGGATAGGAGTGACGATCGACCTTTCTGTTAAACTGGAAGAGAACCGTCACGGAGCGAGAAGTTGCAGAGGAGGGTAAGGAAGGGGAGAAAGACATCCTGGAGCAGGAAAGGAGGAAGGGGGTCGAGTTCGCAGGATTTCGCTGCAGAAGCCAAGATGATGCTGCGCAGCTCGAGACCAGAGACCTCGTGAAGAACTGAGAGCCGATGATCGGTAGGAGGAAAGTCAGGCGCAGGAGAACCAGCGGTGTCATTGCGAACCGATTGGGCTTGAGCAGCGAAGTAGTTCGAGAAGTCGGATGCAGTAAAGGATAGATCACAAGGCGATCGATGACGGCCGAGCAGGTCGTTGAAAGTCGATCAGAGACGCCGTGGATCGCTGATAATATCTTCAACCAGCATTCTAGTATTACTTAGTTGCTCGTATAGAAACTGTCAGAAAAAATAGTTGATCCTTTGAGGATCTTTGCGTGATTTTCAGGGAAATGACCCAGTTTCTACTGAAATTTTTTAACCGTAAGAAACCCAACGCTGAAGTGTTGTTATTTGCCTATCGAGGATTGTACGACTGTGTATTTTTGCGTAAACGCTTGGGCTGCGTCGTGGCTCTTCCTGCGCCAGGGGTCGATAAGAATCGGGCTGCTGCCCGCAGGTCTAGGTTTAAGGATAACCCGTAACCGGATGCAGTTTAACGTCTTGCCCAGGACAATGGGATGTATGGGGGTCAAGACGCACTACTTCAAGCTGGCTTATACTGAGCTGTGTTGAACCTGTCAAAGTGCCATTGTAACGGCAGTTGTCGTGTTACGGCGCTGTATAAATCGTCGTATTCATCACCATCACCATCACCATCATCATCATCATCATCATCATCATCATCATCATCATCATCATCATCATCATCATCATCATCATCATCATCATCATCATCATCATTATCATCATCACAGGGTAACTTCATCTAGATTTAAATACCTAACATCGTCCCAGTGTCCGAGAATTTCATCAGACACACCTACTGAAATCGTCAGAAAATTTATTCAAAGAAACTTAAAAGAAACTTATCTTTTTCCATGAGAGTCGGTCACTTGGACAGCCTTGGGCGCTCCTGCCTGGAATTGCGATTCTTCGAGTGAAGATCGTCATTGTTCCATCGGTTGACGGCTCGGTAGAAACATTGCTGCCAGGGCGGACGGTGCCAAAACTGCCGGAGTTCTCTGGCCTGTGCAATTTATCGACATGATGATGTTGCATGCGTCTGTAGGCCTGCAGCGCCTTAACCCTCGAGTGCCCAAGGTAGTCTTTGGTACACGAATGCCCGAGAAGGGGTCCAGGCGAACCCATGGGGTGTTTTCATTGTAATATCTGGTGAAGGGATTGGAATATTGTAACGGGTTTTGGCGTAGGCCTTTAGTGCTACAATGTCAGTTATTCTAACTGTTCCACAATTTTATTAAATTTATTTATTTGGACTTTAGTACACTCTTGTACTGCTTTGCAATTTCGGGACTTTTCACAGGCCTGTATGACCTCAAATAGGCAGCAGACACTACAGTATATCAAACTGCTTAACACTCAGCGTTGAATTCGCCATTACATAATATGCGTTGCCCAATTTATTTCTGGGCTGGTAACCATGTGCCTGTATGACCATCAGCCGTACATCTTGCGGTGTCCTTGGTATATGCTATGGTTGTGGGGTACGGGGTGGGAAAATGCTCACGCAAAATATACCATATAAATTGGTGGCTTTAGGATGTCCCGAAAACAGTTATACAATTTTGTAGCCATTCTAAAGTTATCCGTGGAAAAACGGACCGACATTCTCCTTGGGCACTCAAGTGTTAATATGAATGGTTGACTTTAAGCTAATGTTCGATAGAACATTGTAAAGAATGTAATGTAATCGTCTATAATAGCCGACTCTTATTTCTGCATACTTGACGCCATTGTCGTCTTCCTTTGTGAACCCCAAACTGCCTGTCTGTCTTGGTGTGGCTGTTTGCACGGAAATACTTCGGTTATGGCATGTACCAGCCCAAATACAAAGAATAGGCCCCAAAAGCATAATGGTGGGTCCATAGAATCGAACGCCGCGAGTTCCTGGCACGAGATCTTCAAAAGACGTGACCGGATACAGAAGCTCACAAAGTAGGCCAACACAAATTAAAGGATCCTGTGATCCAGGAACTGTAAAATGGTAATTGTTTCTAACCTAACCTCTGAAGCGCGTTTACAATGGACAGGTTGAATATCGAAAGAATCATCACATCGAACCGCACAATCAAGATATTATCGACATTGGGCTCTAATAAAAAATATGTTGAATTTCATTTTCTCTTCAATCTGTAATAATTGTTAGAATTATTGTTAGTGACTTTCAGCGGCAATCTTTACGCACACTGAATCCCAGGGACACTCAGTGAAACTAATGAAACTCAAAAAATTAACGCCCCATCTAACGAAACCAATAACAAACGAATTATGTCTAATGAAACTAAATGAATCCCACAATATCTCATAAACATTTTCACTAAAAGTGAATATCTACGTTTAACTAAATTGTCTCAATTTAGACATCGCTTTTATTATTCCTCTGTAGTGCGCCGGTCACGCATGGCATACTACAAGCAGTTCGCTACAGAAGAAACCGAACACAAGACTGCTTTTTACCATCAACTGATAGTGTAGCACAGATATTGGTTCTTGTGTAACCAAACATCATCATTCAAGACGAAAAAAAACAGTACATTTAGGTACCGCATGAAGAGAATAAAGGTTATGTAGGCCTACATAAATCCTACCGCGTCTAATCTATATTTTGATCTACATTCCGCCACTCAGCATCTTCTAAACGGCCTGACTATTTCATCAGAAATCAGGCTATCGGATACGTCGCAAACCTTACAAAACTCAAACTAACCCAGCTGCTTCCACGAGAGTCGGTGAACTGGATCGTCTTGATAGCTTCTGTCTCGAATTGTTATCTTTCGAAAGAAGAGGTTCATTCTACGATGAATAAAACATATTGCCTTTTGACAGTACAACACAGCAAAGACGGATTTTTGGGTCTTCAGTTATAAAATATCGTGAATCCCGATTAGAAATTAACCATACGTTTTGCTACCAAGTGGCAGAACAAAATAGAGCTACATAAATCGTCCCATATCTAATCTATAGCTGCTAGCAGCTAGCAGCTGCGTCGGATACGGGTCAGACGACGCATCTGTCGGTCAGCGCTGCAGTGACCCTCATGCACTCGGTCATCTTAACGCGTCTGGATTATAGAAATTCAGTCCTTGCGGGAGCCCTCCCATAATTCCGTTTGTGTCCGAATCCGAAATTTTCGACTGTCGTTCGTGCAGCTCATTGTACTTGATGATCTTACACTAATTGTGCATATTACATTACATTATCGTGGCTGGGCTCCATTCACGCCCTGGCCTGTGTCACCCAACCATTTTACTTGGTGACTCCAATTGGGTCATTTCACTGAAAATGTCGAAATGCTGGCTCAACAAAAACTGGTTCCAGAGTTCGACACTTAACCTTCATATATGACAAATTTGTGATGTTGCACGGCATTCCTACAACTCTGACTTAGAGAATATAGAGAAAACAGTAATGAAGTACAGTACGGCTTGTCGAAGTGACAAAATTTGACGCTTCGGAAATCCCGATTTCAAAGGCGTAAAAAAGTTCGAAAATTTTTAGATGGCTTTAAAATACAGCCACCTTGTGAATGACCGTCTCGGCCATCATCGATCAGCGCCATCGCCTTGTGATCCCTCCTTTACTGCATCCGACTTCTCTAACTACTTCGTCGCAAAAGTCCCCGAATCGGTTCGCAATGACACCGCTGGTTCTCCTCCGCCTGACTTTCATCCTACCGAAATGGGCTCTCAGTTCTTCATGATATATCCAGTCTCGAGTTGCGCACCATCGTATTGGCTTATGCAGCGAAATCTTGCGAGCTCGACCCCTTCCTCCTTTCCTGCTCCAGGATTACATCGATGTCTTTCTCCCTTTTCTGACCCTACTATGCAACTCCTCGTCCGAGACGGTACTATTCCAGATTCGCAGAAGAGGTCGATCGTCACTCCTATCCTCAAGCAAGCCGGTCTCGACTCTTCTGACTCTGCACACTTTAGGCTCATTGCGAACGTCTCATTCAATTCTAAGATCATTGAGAAATTAGTCGGTCAGCAATTATTGGCTTACTTTGGTGCTAATAACTTACTTCCTGTCTATTATTCAGGCTTCCGCAAAGTCACTTTACGGAAACCCTTCTCCTTCGCCTTCTCTCTGATTTCTAGGGCGCAATTGTTCGCTCCAAAGTCTCCCTTCTTGCACTCTTCGATGTCAGCGCTGCCTTTGACTCAGTCGACAATGCCATCCTCCTCAATCGCTTGTCTGTATCCTTCGGTCTATCTGAAAAGCCCTTTCAGTGGCAAGCTTCCGACCTTTCTAACCGCTCCTCATTAGTTGTTTACTGTTCTACCATGTCCCTCTGAACCCCAGTCCGTTTCGCCTTCCTCAGGGATCAGTCTTAGGCCTCCTTCCCTATATTATCTTCACCTTTTGATCTCAGTCGTTTCCTTGCCACCTGCTCTTTGTCTAGCCAGTTAAATGCTGACGACATACAGGCTTACACCCACTGCTTTACCTTTGACGCCGCTGCTGCAGTCCGCCTCATGTGCCATTCCACTTACCCTAACTGCCTGGATGTCTTCCAACCGCCTTTGCCTGAATCCCTCTAAGACTCAAACATGTGGCTGGGCACCCCTAGGCAGCTCATTAAGATTGATCACGCTAGTCTTAACTCTGAGTTCCTGCATATTGTCTTTTCTACCTCCGTCAGAGATCTTGGCGTTATCTTCGATTCAGAACTCGCCCTCTCTCCGCATATCTCGCAGCTGAGCCGCGCTTGCTACTTTCAACTGCGACAGCTTCGCGCTGTTTCCCGCTCTCTTTTCCCCAATCTGCTGCTTAGAGCAGAGAAGAAAGCGGTGGATGAGTTTCGAGGAAGAGACCGCAGCTCAGGAGGAAGCCCATTCCAAATTGTCGGTCCAACCACGGAGAAAGCGCGCTGCTGCATAAATTACCACGGAGAAAGCGCGCTGCTGCATAATAGCGGTGCGTGCGAAAGGAACAGAGAGGTCACCACGGGCGATAGAGCGAAGAGAGCGGTGACCAGGTGGAACAGAGGCACGAGATCAGAGCTCACGCAGATAGAAGGGAGCACAGCCAAGCTGACATTTCCAGACAATGGAGGCAACGCGGTAGACAATGCGTTGCGAGAGTGGTAACCAGTGGAGGACGTCTCGCATGTATTCAGAGACATGGCCAAATTTAGGAATGCGCCCATTCAAGCGCGCAGCGGGATGCAGTCGAGTGAGAGGAAGCCCAATATAGAGGAAGCGGCAGTAGTCAAGCCGACAGGTAATGAAAGCACGAGCGAGAGTAGCAGCAGATTGGGGGAAGGCGAGCGGGAAACAACGCGAAGCTGTCAGTAGCTGAAAGTAGCAAGCGGGGCTCAGCTGCAAGATATGCGGAGAGAGGGTGAGTTCTGAATCCAAGATGACGCCAAGATCTCTGACGGAGGTGGAAAAGACGATATGGGGGCACTCAGAGATAAGGCTAGCGTAACCATTCTTAGCAAGCTGCCTATGGGTGCCTATGGGTGCCCAGCCACATGTATTGAGTCTTAGAGGGATTCAAGCGAATGCGGTTGGAAGACATCCAGGTAGTCAAAGAGTCAGTGGAATGGCACATGAGGAGGACTGCAGCAGCGGCGTCAGAGGGAAAGCAGTGGGTGTAAGCCTGTATGTCGTCAGCATAGAAATGGTTGGACAAAGAGCAGGTGGCAAGAAGACGACTGAGATCAGAGGTGAAGATAATATAGAGGAGGGGGCCCAAGATTGATCCCTGAGGAAGGCCAAAACAGAGAGACCTGCTAGAACAGTAAACAACCAATGAGGAGCGATCAGCAAGGTAGGATGCTTGCCACTCAAGAGGCTTTTCAGATAGACCGAATGATACAGGCAATCGATTGAGGAGGATGGCATGGTCGACCGAGTCAAAGGCAGCGCTGACACCGAAGAGTGCAAGAAAGGAGACTTGGGAGCGAACAATGGCGCCATAGAAATCAGAGAGGAGGCGAAGGTTAAGAGTTTCCGTAGAGTGACCTTTGCGGAAGCCAGATTAATAGACAGGAAGTAAGTTATTAGCATCAAGGTAAGTCAATAATTGATGAGCAACTAATTTCTCAATGATTTTAGAAATGAATAAGACGTTCGCAATGGGCCTGAAGTGTGCAGGGTGCGAAGAGTCGAGACCGGCTTGCTTGAGGATAGGAGTGACGATCGACCTTTCTGTTAAACTGGAAGAGAACCGTCACGGAGCGAGAAGTTGCAGAGGAGGGTAAGGAAGGGGAGAAAGACATCCTGGAGCAGGAAAGGAGGAAGGGGGTCGAGTTCGCAGGATTTCGCTGCAGAAGCCAAGATGATGCTGCGCAGCTCGAGACCAGAGACCTCGTGAAGAACTGAGAGCCGATGATCGGTAGGAGGAAAGTCAGGCGCAGGAGAACCAGCGGTGTCATTGCGAACCGATTGGGCTTGAGCAGCGAAGTAGTTCGAGAAGTCGGATGCAGTAAAGGATAGATCACAAGGCGATCGATGACGGCCGAGCAGGTCGTTGAAAGTCGATCAGAGACGCCGTGGATCGCTGATAATATCTTCAACCAGCATTCTAGTATTACTTAGTTGCTCGTATAGAAACTGTCAGAAAAAATAGTTGATCCTTTGAGGATCTTTGCGTGATTTTCAGGGAAATGACCCAGTTTCTACTGAAATTTTTTAACCGTAAGAAACCCAACGCTGAAGTGTTGTTATTTGCCTATCGAGGATTGTACGACTGTGTATTTTTGCGTAAACGCTTGGGCTGCGTCGTGGCTCTTCCTGCGCCAGGGGTCGATAAGAATCGGGCTGCTGCCCGCAGGTCTAGGTTTAAGGATAACCCGTAACCGGATGCAGTTTAACGTCTTGCCCAGGACAATGGGATGTATGGGGGTCAAGACACACTACTTCAAGCTGGCTTATACTGAGCTGTGTTGAACCTGTCAAAGTGCCATTGTAACGGCAGTTGTCGTGTTACGGCGCTATATAAATCGTCGTATTCATCACCATCACCATCACCATCATCATCATCATCATCATCATCATCATCATCATCATCATCATCATCATCATCATCATCATCATCATCATCATCATCATCATCATCATCATCATCATCATCATCATCATCATCATCACAGGGTAACTTCATCTAGATTTAAATACCTAACATCGTCCCAGTGTCCGAGAATTTCATCAGACACACCTACTGAAATCGTCAGAAAATTTATTCAAAGAAACTTAAAAGAAACTTATCTTTTTCCATGAGAGTCGGTCACTTGGACAGCCTTGGGCGCTCCTGCCTGGAATTGCGATTCTTCGAGTGAAGATCGTCATTGTTCCATCGGTTGACGGCTCGGTAGAAACATTGCTGCCAGGGCGGACGGTGCCAAAACTGCCGGAGTTCTCTGGCCTGTGCAATTTATCGACATGATGATGTTGCATGCGTCTGTAGGCCTGCAGCGCCTTAACCCTCGAGTGCCCAAGGTAGTCTTTGGTACACGAATGCCCGAGAAGGGGTCCAGGCGAACCCATGGGGTGTTTTCATTGTAATATCTGGTGAAGGGATTGGAATATTGTAACGGGTTTTGGCGTAGGCCTTTAGTGCTACAGTGTCAGTTATTCTAACTGTTCCACAATTTTATTAAATTTATTTATTTGGACTTTAGTACACTCTTGTACTGCTTTGCAATTTCGGGACTTTTCACAGGCCTGTATGACCTCAAATAGGCAGCAGACACTACAGTATATCAAACTGCTTAACACTCAGCGTTGAATTCGCCATTACATAATATGCGTTGCCCAATTTATTTCTGGGCTGGTAACCATGTGCCTGCATGACCATCAGCCGTACATCTTGCGGTGTCCTTGGTATATGCCATGGTTGTGGGGTACGGGGTGGGAAAATGCTCACGCAAAATATACCATATAAATTGGTGGCTTTAGGATGTCCCGAAAACAGTTATACAATTTTGTAGCCATTCTAAAGTTATCCGTGGAAAAACGGACCGACATTCTCCTTGGGCACTCAAGTGTTAATATGAATGGTTGACTTTAAGCTAATGTTCGATAGAACATTGTAAAGAATGTAATGTAATCGTCTATAATAGCCGACTCTTATTTCTGCATACTTGACGCCATTGTCGTCTTCCTTTGTGAACCCCAAACTGCCTGTCTGTCTTGGTGTGGCTGTTTGCACGGAAATACTTCGGTTATGGCATGTACCAGCCCAAATACAAAGAATAGGCCCCAAAAGCATAATGGTGGGTCCATAGAATCGAACGCCGCGAGTTCCTGGCACGAGATCTTCAAAAGACGTGACCGGATACAGAAGCTCACAAAGTAGGCCAACACAAATTAAAGGATCCTGTGATCCAGGAACTGTAAAATGGTAATTGTTTCTAACCTAACCTCTGAAGCGCGTTTACAATGGACAGGTTGAATATCGAAAGAATCATCACATCGAACCGCACAATCAAGATATTATCGACATTGGGCTCTAATAAAAAATATGTTGAATTTCATTTTCTCTTCAATCTGTAATAATTGTTAGAATTATTGTTAGTGACTTTCAGCGGCAATCTTTACGCACACTGAATCCCAGGGACACTCAGTGAAACTAATGAAACTCAAAAAATTAACGCCCCATCTAACGAAACCAATAACAAACGAATTATGTCTAATGAAACTAAATGAATCCCACAATATCTCATAAACATTTTCACTAAAAGTGAATATCTACGTTTAACTAAATTGTCTCAATTTAGACATCGCTTTTATTATTCCTCTGTAGTGCGCCGGTCACGCATGGCATACTACAAGCAGTTCGCTACAGAAGAAACCGAACACAAGACTGCTTTTTACCATCAACTGATAGTGTAGCACAGATATTGGTTCTTGTGTAACCAAACATCATCATTCAAGACGAAAAAAACAGTACATTTAGGTACCGCATGAAGAGAATAAAGGTTATGTAGGCCTACATAAATCGTACCGCGTCTAATCTATATTTTGATCTACATTCCGCCACTCAGCATCTTCTAAACGGCCTGACTATTTCATCAGAAATCAGGCTATCGGATACGTCGCAAACCTTACAAAACTCAAACTAACCCAGCTGCTTCCACGAGAGTCGGTGAACTGGATCGTCTTGATAGCTTCTGTCTCGAATTGTTATCTTTCGAAAGAAGAGGTTCATTCTACGATGAATAAAACATATTGCCTTTTGACAGTACAACACAGCAAAGACGGATTTTTGGGTCTTCAGTTATAAAATATCGTGAATCCCGATTAGAAATTAACCATACGTTTTGCTACCAAGTGGCAGAACAAAATAGAGCTACATAAATCGTCCCATATCTAATCTATAGCTGCTAGCAGCTAGCAGCTGCGTCGGATACGGGTCAGACGACGCATCTGTCGGTCAGCGCTGCAGTGACCCTCATGCACTCGGTCATCTTAACGCGTCTGGATTATAGAAATTCAGTCCTTGCGGGAGCCCTCCCATAATTCCGTTTGTGTCTGAATCCGAAATTTTCGACTGTCGTTCGTGCAGCTCATTGTACTTGATGATCTTACACTAATTGTGCATATTACATTACATTATCGTGGCAGGGTCCCATTCACGCCCTGGCCTGTGTCACCCAACCATTTTACTTGGTGACTCCAATTGGGTCATTTCACTGAAAATGTCGAAATGCTGGCTCAACAAAAACTGGTTCCAGAGTTCGACACTTAACCTTCATATATGACAAATTTGTGATGTTTCACGGCATTCCTACAACTCTGAGTTACAGACTATAGAGAAAACATTATTGAAGTACAGTACGGCTTGGACTAAGCCCTTCTACTGTTGTCGAAGTGACAAATTTGACGCTTAGGACATCCCGATTTCAAAGGCGTAAAAAAGTTCGAAAAGTTTTAGATGGCTTTAAAATACAGCCACCTTGTGAATGACCGTCTCGGCCGTCATCGATCAACGCCATCGCCTTGTGATCCCTCCTTTTCTGCATCCGACTTCTCTAACTACTTCGTCGCAAAAGTCTCCGAATCGGTTCGCAATGACACCGCTGGTTCTCCTCCGCCTGACTTTCATCCTACCGACCATGGGCTCTCAGTTCTTCACGAGATATCCAGTCTCGAGTTGCGCACCATCGTCTTGGCTTCTGCAGCGAAATCTTGCGAGCTCGACCCCTTCCTCCTTTCCTGCTCCAGGATTACATCGATGTCTTTCTCCCTTTTCTGACCCTACTATGCAACTCCTCGTCCGAGACGGTACTATTCCAGCTTCGCAAAAGAGGACGATCGTCACTCCTATCCTCAAGCAAGCCGGTCTCGACTCTTCTGACTCTGCACACTTTAGGCTCATTGCGAACGTCTCATTCATTTCTAAGATCATTGAGAAATTAGTCGGTCAGCAATTATTGGCTTACCTTTGTGCTAATAACTTACTTCCTGTCTATTATTCAGGCTTCCGCAAAGTCACTTTACGGAAACCCTTCTCCTTCGCCTTCTCTCTGATTTCTAGGGCGCAATTGTTCGCTCCAAAGTCTCCCTTCTTGCACTCTTCGATGTCAGCGCTGCCTTTGACTCAGTCGACAATGCCATCCTCCTCAATCGCTTATCTGTATCCTTCGGTCTATCTGAAAAGCCCTTTGAGTGGCAAGCTTCCGACCTTTCTGACCGCTCCTCATTAGTTGTTTACTGTTCTACCATGTCCCTCTGAACCCCAGTCCGTTTCGCCTTCCTCAGGGATCCGTCTTAGGCCTCCTTCTCTACAATTTATCTTCACCTTTTGATCTCAGTCGTTTCCTTGCCACCTGCTCTTTGTCTAGCCAGTTAAATGCTGACGACATACAGGCTTACACCCACTGCTTTACCTTTGACGCCGCTGCTGCAGTCCGCCTCATGTGCCATTCCACTTACCCTAACTGCCTGGATGTCTTCCAACCGCCTTTGCCTGAATCCCTCTAAGACTCAAACATGTGGCTGGGCACCCCTAGGCAGCTCATTAAGATTGATCACGCTAGTCTTAACTCTGAGTTCCTGCATATTGTCTTTTCTACCTCCGTCAGAGATCTTGGCGTTATCTTCGATTCAGAACTCGCCCTCTCTCCGCATATCTCGCAGCTGAGCCGCGCTTGCTACTTTCAACTGCGACAGCTTCGCGCTGTTTCCCGCTCTCTTTTCCCCAATCTGCTGCTTAGAGCAGAGAAGAAAGCGGTGGATGAGTTTCGAGGAAGAGACCGCAGCTCAGGAGGAAGCCCATTCCAAATTGTCGGTCCAACCACGGAGAAAGCGCGCTGCTGCATAAATTACCACGGAGAAAGCGCGCTGCTGCATAATAGCGGTGCGTGCGAAAGGAACAGAGAGGTCACCACGGGCGATAGAGCGAAGAGAGCGGTGACCAGGTGGAACAGAGGCACGAGATCAGAGCTCACGCAGATAGAAGGGAGCACAGCCAAGCTGACATTTCCAGACAATGGAGGCAACGCGGTAGACAATGCGTTGCGAGAGTGGTAACCAGTGGAGGACGTCTCGCATGTATTCAGAGACATGGCCAAATTTAGGAATGCGCCCATTCAAGCGCGCAGCGGGATGCAGTCGAGTGAGAGGAAGCCCAATATAGAGGAAGCGGCAGTAGTCAAGCCGACAGGTAATGAAAGCACGAGCGAGAGTAGCAGCAGATTGGGGGAAGGCGAGCGGGAAACAACGCGAAGCTGTCAGTAGCTGAAAGTAGCAAGCGGGGCTCAGCTGCAAGATATGCGGAGAGAGGGTGAGTTCTGAATCCAAGATGACGCCAAGATCTCTGACGGAGGTGGAAAAGACGATATGGGGGCACTCAGAGATAAGGCTAGCGTAACCATTCTTAGCAAGCTGCCTATGGGTGCCTATGGGTGCCCAGCCACATGTATTGAGTCTTAGAGGGATTCAAGCGAATGCGGTTGGAAGACATCCAGGTAGTCAAAGAGTCAGTGGAATGGCACATGAGGAGGACTGCAGCAGCGGCGTCAGAGGGAAAGCAGTGGGTGTAAGCCTGTATGTCGTCAGCATAGAAATGGTTGGACAAAGAGCAGGTGGCAAGAAGACGACTGAGATCAGAGGTGAAGATAATATAGAGGAGGGGGCCCAAGATTGATCCCTGAGGAAGGCCAAAACAGAGAGACCTGCTAGAACAGTAAACAACCAATGAGGAGCGATCAGCAAGGTAGGATGCTTGCCACTCAAGAGGCTTTTCAGATAGACCGAATGATACAGGCAATCGATTGAGGAGGATGGCATGGTCGACCGAGTCAAAGGCAGCGCTGACACCGAAGAGTGCAAGAAAGGAGACTTGGGAGCGAACAATGGCGCCATAGAAATCAGAGAGGAGGCGAAGGTTAAGAGTTTCCGTAGAGTGACCTTTGCGGAAGCCAGATTAATAGACAGGAAGTAAGTTATTAGCATCAAGGTAAGTCAATAATTGATGAGCAACTAATTTCTCAATGATTTTAGAAATGAATAAGACGTTCGCAATGGGCCTGAAGTGTGCAGGGTGCGAAGAGTCGAGACCGGCTTGCTTGAGGATAGGAGTGACGATCGACCTTTCTGTTAAACTGGAAGAGAACCGTCACGGAGCGAGAAGTTGCAGAGGAGGGTAAGGAAGGGGAGAAAGACATCCTGGAGCAGGAAAGGAGGAAGGGGGTCGAGTTCGCAGGATTTCGCTGCAGAAGCCAAGATGATGCTGCGCAGCTCGAGACCAGAGACCTCGTGAAGAACTGAGAGCCGATGATCGGTAGGAGGAAAGTCAGGCGCAGGAGAACCAGCGGTGTCATTGCGAACCGATTGGGCTTGAGCAGCGAAGTAGTTCGAGAAGTCGGATGCAGTAAAGGATAGATCACAAGGCGATCGATGACGGCCGAGCAGGTCGTTGAAAGTCGATCAGAGACGCCGTGGATCGCTGATAATATCTTCAACCAGCATTCTAGTATTACTTAGTTGCTCGTATAGAAACTGTCAGAAAAAATAGTTGATCCTTTGAGGATCTTTGCGTGATTTTCAGGGAAATGACCCAGTTTCTACTGAAATTTTTTAACCGTAAGAAACCCAACGCTGAAGTGTTGTTATTTGCCTATCGAGGATTGTACGACTGTGTATTTTTGCGTAAACGCTTGGGCTGCGTCGTGGCTCTTCCTGCGCCAGGGGTCGATAAGAATCGGGCTGCTGCCCGCAGGTCTAGGTTTAAGGATAACCCGTAACCGGATGCAGTTTAACGTCTTGCCCAGGACAATGGGATGTATGGGGGTCAAGACACACTACTTCAAGCTGGCTTATACTGAGCTGTGTTGAACCTGTCAAAGTGCCATTGTAACGGCAGTTGTCGTGTTACGGCGCTATATAAATCGTCGTATTCATCACCATCACCATCACCATCATCATCATCATCATCATCATCATCATCATCATCATCATCATCATCATCATCATCATCATCATCATCATCATCATCATCATCATCATCATCATCATCATCATCATCATCATTATCATCATCACAGGGTAACTTCATCTAGATTTAAATACCTAACATCGTCCCAGTGTCCGAGAATTTCATCAGACACACCTACTGAAATCGTCAGAAAATTTATTCAAAGAAACTTAAAAGAAACTTATCTTTTTCCATGAGAGTCGGTCACTTGGACAGCCTTGGGCGCTCCTGCCTGGAATTGCGATTCTTCGAGTGAAGATCGTCATTGTTCCATCGGTTGACGGCTCGGTAGAAACATTGCTGCCAGGGCGGACGGTGCCAAAACTGCCGGAGTTCTCTGGCCTGTGCAATTTATCGACATGATGATGTTGCATGCGTCTGTAGGCCTGCAGCGCCTTAACCCTCGAGTGCCCAAGGTAGTCTTTGGTACACGAATGCCCGAGAAGGGGTCCAGGCGAACCCATGGGGTGTTTTCATTGTAATATCTGGTGAAGGGATTGGAATATTGTAACGGGTTTTGGCGTAGGCCTTTAGTGCTACAGTGTCAGTTATTCTAACTGTTCCACAATTTTATTAAATTTATTTATTTGGACTTTAGTACACTCTTGTACTGCTTTGCAATTTCGGGACTTTTCACAGGCCTGTATGACCTCAAATAGGCAGCAGACACTACAGTATATCAAACTGCTTAACACTCAGCGTTGAATTCGCCATTACATAATATGCGTTGCCCAATTTATTTCTGGGCTGGTAACCATGTGCCTGCATGACCATCAGCCGTACATCTTGCGGTGTCCTTGGTATATGCCATGGTTGTGGGGTACGGGGTGGGAAAATGCTCACGCAAAATATACCATATAAATTGGTGGCTTTAGGATGTCCCGAAAACAGTTATACAATTTTGTAGCCATTCTAAAGTTATCCGTGGAAAAACGGACCGACATTCTCCTTGGGCACTCAAGTGTTAATATGAATGGTTGACTTTAAGCTAATGTTCGATAGAACATTGTAAAGAATGTAATGTAATCGTCTATAATAGCCGACTCTTATTTCTGCATACTTGACGCCATTGTCGTCTTCCTTTGTGAACCCCAAACTGCCTGTCTGTCTTGGTGTGGCTGTTTGCACGGAAATACTTCGGTTATGGCATGTACCAGCCCAAATACAAAGAATAGGCCCCAAAAGCATAATGGTGGGTCCATAGAATCGAACGCCGCGAGTTCCTGGCACGAGATCTTCAAAAGACGTGACCGGATACAGAAGCTCACAAAGTAGGCCAACACAAATTAAAGGATCCTGTGATCCAGGAACTGTAAAATGGTAATTGTTTCTAACCTAACCTCTGAAGCGCGTTTACAATGGACAGGTTGAATATCGAAAGAATCATCACATCGAACCGCACAATCAAGATATTATCGACATTGGGCTCTAATAAAAAATATGTTGAATTTCATTTTCTCTTCAATCTGTAATAATTGTTAGAATTATTGTTAGTGACTTTCAGCGGCAATCTTTACGCACACTGAATCCCAGGGACACTCAGTGAAACTAATGAAACTCAAAAAATTAACGCCCCATCTAACGAAACCAATAACAAACGAATTATGTCTAATGAAACTAAATGAATCCCACAATATCTCATAAACATTTTCACTAAAAGTGAATATCTACGTTTAACTAAATTGTCTCAATTTAGACATCGCTTTTATTATTCCTCTGTAGTGCGCCGGTCACGCATGGCATACTACAAGCAGTTCGCTACAGAAGAAACCGAACACAAGACTGCTTTTTACCATCAACTGATAGTGTAGCACAGATATTGGTTCTTGTGTAACCAAACATCATCATTCAAGACGAAAAAAACAGTACATTTAGGTACCGCATGAAGAGAATAAAGGTTATGTAGGCCTACATAAATCGTACCGCGTCTAATCTATATTTTGATCTACATTCCGCCACTCAGCATCTTCTAAACGGCCTGACTATTTCATCAGAAATCAGGCTATCGGATACGTCGCAAACCTTACAAAACTCAAACTAACCCAGCTGCTTCCACGAGAGTCGGTGAACTGGATCGTCTTGATAGCTTCTGTCTCGAATTGTTATCTTTCGAAAGAAGAGGTTCATTCTACGATGAATAAAACATATTGCCTTTTGACAGTACAACACAGCAAAGACGGATTTTTGGGTCTTCAGTTATAAAATATCGTGAATCCCGATTAGAAATTAACCATACGTTTTGCTACCAAGTGGCAGAACAAAATAGAGCTACATAAATCGTCCCATATCTAATCTATAGCTGCTAGCAGCTAGCAGCTGCGTCGGATACGGGTCAGACGACGCATCTGTCGGTCAGCGCTGCAGTGACCCTCATGCACTCGGTCATCTTAACGCGTCTGGATTATAGAAATTCAGTCCTTGCGGGAGCCCTCCCATAATTCCGTTTGTGTCTGAATCCGAAATTTTCGACTGTCGTTCGTGCAGCTCATTGTACTTGATGATCTTACACTAATTGTGCATATTACATTACATTATCGTGGCAGGGTCCCATTCACGCCCTGGCCTGTGTCACCCAACCATTTTACTTGGTGACTCCAATTGGGTCATTTCACTGAAAATGTCGAAATGCTGGCTCAACAAAAACTGGTTCCAGAGTTCGACACTTAACCTTCATATATGACAAATTTGTGATGTTTCACGGCATTCCTACAACTCTGAGTTACAGACTATAGAGAAAACATTATTGAAGTACAGTACGGCTTGGACTAAGCCCTTCTACTGTTGTCGAAGTGACAAATTTGACGCTTAGGACATCCCGATTTCAAAGGCGTAAAAAAGTTCGAAAAGTTTTAGATGGCTTTAAAATACAGCCACCTTGTGAATGACCGTCTCGGCCGTCATCGATCAACGCCATCGCCTTGTGATCCCTCCTTTTCTGCATCCGACTTCTCTAACTACTTCGTCGCAAAAGTCTCCGAATCGGTTCGCAATGACACCGCTGGTTCTCCTCCGCCTGACTTTCATCCTACCGACCATGGGCTCTCAGTTCTTCACGAGATATCCAGTCTCGAGTTGCGCACCATCGTCTTGGCTTCTGCAGCGAAATCTTGCGAGCTCGACCCCTTCCTCCTTTCCTGCTCCAGGATTACATCGATGTCTTTCTCCCTTTTCTGACCCTACTATGCAACTCCTCGTCCGAGACGGTACTATTCCAGCTTCGCAAAAGAGGACGATCGTCACTCCTATCCTCAAGCAAGCCGGTCTCGACTCTTCTGACTCTGCACACTTTAGGCTCATTGCGAACGTCTCATTCATTTCTAAGATCATTGAGAAATTAGTCGGTCAGCAATTATTGGCTTACCTTTGTGCTAATAACTTACTTCCTGTCTATTATTCAGGCTTCCGCAAAGTCACTTTACGGAAACCCTTCTCCTTCGCCTTCTCTCTGATTTCTAGGGCGCAATTGTTCGCTCCAAAGTCTCCCTTCTTGCACTCTTCGATGTCAGCGCTGCCTTTGACTCAGTCGACAATGCCATCCTCCTCAATCGCTTGTCTGTATCCTTCGGTCTATCTGAAAAGCCCTTTGAGTGGCAAGCTTCCGACCTTTCTGACCGCTCCTCATTAGTTGTTTACTGTTCTACCATGTCCCTCTGAACCCCAGTCCGTTTCGCCTTCCTCAGGGATCCGTCTTAGGCCTCCTTCTCTACAATTTATCTTCACCTTTTGATCTCAGTCGTTTCCTTGCCACCTGCTCTTTGTCTAGCCAGTTAAATGCTGACGACATACAGGCTTACACCCACTGCTTTACCTTTGACGCCGCTGCTGCAGTCCGCCTCATGTGCCATTCCACTTACCCTAACTGCCTGGATGTCTTCCAACCGCCTTCGCCTGAATCCCTCTAAGACTCAAACATGTGGCTGGGCACCCATAGGCAGCTCACTAAGATTGATCACGCTAGTCTTAACTCTGAGTTCCTGCATATTGTCTTTTCTACCTCCGTCAGAGATCTTGGCGTCATCTTCGATTCAGAACTCGCCCTCTCTCCGCATATCTCGCAGCTGAGCCGCGCTTGCTACTTTCAACTGCGACAGCTTCGCGCTGTTTCCCGCTCTATATTCCCCAATCTGCTGCTTAGAGCAGAGAAGAAAGCGGTGGATGAGTTTCGAGGAAGAGACCGCAGCTCAGGAGGAAGCAATTATTGTGGGTTGTACCCAAATTGTGGGTACAACCACGGAGAAAGCGCGCTGCTGCATAAATTACCACGGAGAAAGCGCGCTGCTGCATAATAGCGGTTCGTGCGAAAGGATTAGAGAGATCACCACGGGCGGTAGAGCAAAGAGAGCGGTGACCAGATGGAACAGAGGCACGAGATCAGGGCTCACGCAGATAGAAGGCAGCACAGCCAAGCTGACATTTCCAGACAATGGAGGCAACGCGGTAGACAATGCGTTGCGAGAGTGGTAACCAGTGGAGGACGTCTCGCATGTATTCAGAGACATGGCCAAATTTAGGAATGCGCCCATTCAAGCGCGCAGCGGAACCCAGTACGCGTTCGAGGTAGTTCAGTCGAGTGAGAGGAAGCCCAATATAGAGGAAGCGGCAGTAGTCAAGCCGACAGGTAATGAAAGCACGAGCGAGAGTAGCAGATTGGGGGAAAGCGAGCGGGAAACAACGCGAAGCCGTCAGTAGCTGAAAGTAGCAAGCGGGGCTCAGCTGCAAGATATGCGGAGAGATGGTGAATTCTGAATCCAAGATGACGCCAAGATCTCCGACGTAGGTGGAAAAGACGATATGGGGGCACTCAGAGATAAGGCTAGCGTAATCATTCTTAGCAAGCTGCCTGTGGGTGCCCAGCCACATGTATTGAGTCTTAGAGGGATTCAAGCGAATGCGGTTGGAAGACATCCAGGTAGTCAAAGAGTCAGTGGAATGGCACATGAGGCGGACTGCAGCAGCGGCGTCAGAGGGAAAGGAGTGGGTGTAAGCCTGTATGTCGTCAGCATATAAATGGTTGGACAAAGAGCAGGTGGCAAGAAGACGACTGAGATCAGAGGTGAAGATAATATAGAGGAGGGGGCCCAAGATTGATCCCTGAGGAAGGCTAAAATGGACTGGGGTCCAGAGAGACCTGCTAGAACAGTAAACAACCAATGAGGAGCGATCAGCAAGGTAGGATGCTTGCCACTCAAGAGGCTTTTCAGATAGACCGAATGATACAGGCAATCGATTGAGGAGGATGGCATGGTCGACCGAGTCAAAGGCAGCGCTGACATCGAAGAGTGCAAGAAAGGAGACTTGGGAGCGAACAATGGCGCCATAGAAATCAGAGAGGAGGCGAAGGTTAAGAGTTTCCGTAGAGTGACCTTTGCGGAAGCCAGATTAATAGACAGGAAGTAAGTTATTAGCATCAAGGTAAGTCAATAATTGATGAGCAACTAATTTCTCAATGATTTTAGAAATGAATAAGACGTTCGCAATGGGCCTGAAGTGTGCAGGGTGCGAAGAGTCGAGACCGGCTTGCTTGAGGATAGGAGTGACGATCGACCTTTTCTGTGAAAATGGAAGAGTACCGTCACGGTGCGAGAAGTTGCAGAGGAGGGTAAGGAAGGGAGAAAGACATCGATGTAATCCTGGAGCAGGAAAGGAGGAAGGGGGTCGAGTTCGCAGGATTTCGCTGCAGAAGCCAAGATGATGCTGTGCAGCTCGACGAGACTAGAGACATCGTGAAGAACTGAGAGCCGATGATCGGTAGGATGAAAGTCAGGCGCAGGAGAACCAGCGGTGTCATTGCGAACCGATTGGGCTTAAGCAGCTAAGTAGTGCGAGAAGTCGGATGCAGTAAAGGATAGATCACAAGGCGATCGATGACGGCCGAGCAGGTCGTTGAAAGTCGATCAGAGACGCCGTGTGTCGCTGATAATATCTTCAAACAGCATTCTAGTATTATTTAGTTGCTCGTTAAAGACTGTATAGAAACTGTCAGAAAAAATAGTTGATCCTTTGAGGCTCTTTGCGTGATTTTCAGGGAAATGACCCAGTTTCTACTGAAATTTTTTAACCGTAAGAAACCCAACGCTGAAGTGTTGTTATTTGCCTATCGAGGATTGTACGGTTGTGCATGTTTGCGTAAACGCTTGGGCTGCGTCGTGGCTATTTCTGCGCCAGGGGTCGATAAGAATCGTGCTGCTGCCCGCGGGTCTAGGTTTAAGGATAACCCGTAACCGGATGCAGTTTAACGTCTTGCCCAGGACAATGGACTGTATGGTAGGGGGGGGGGTCAAGACGCACTACTTGAAGCTGGATTATACTAAGCCGTGTTTAGACTGTCAAAGTGCCCTTGTAACGGCATGTGTTGAGTTACAGCGCTGTAGAAATCGTCGTAATCATCATCATCATCGTCATCATCATCATCATCATCATCATCATCATCATCATCATCATCATCATCATCATCATCATCATTATAAGCAATCTGGCAGGGTAACTTCATCTATATTCGAATACCTACATCGTCCGAGTGTCCGAGAAATTCATCAGACACACCTACTGAAATCGTCAGAAAATATATTAAAAGAAACTTATCTTTTTCCATGAGAGTCGGTCACTTGGATAGCCTTGGGCGCTCCTGTCTGGAATCGCGATTCTTGGAGTGAAGATCTTCATTCTGACATTGGTTGACGGCATCAGAGTTGTCGGTAGAAACATTACTGCCAGGACGGACGGTGCCAAAACTGCCGGAGTTCTCTGGGCCTGTGCACGAGGTGACGGGCGGCCAGAACGGACGATGGCAAAATTGCCGAAATTCTTTCGCCTGTGCAATTTATGGACATGATGACTCACACAAATACCTTTCGTTCCTTGATGAACAATTCAACAGGGTAAAGATTGAAAAAATTGATTCATGATGATGAAGAACCTTGACATAAAGGAAAATACAGCTAAGACATTTTGTTGGTTTGTACACAACTTTCTCAAAACATAATATCAGGTTTCACGTTGCACATTTTAACCTGATTTTAATTTTAATCAATCTTTGGATATTTTTGCTTGTTCAGTGAGAAGAAGCAATGGAGGATACCATCTGAAAGCGCAGACTCAGGTGTTTCATAATTGACGTGATGTAACAATAGGCCTTTGTTTTTAAAATTGAAATTTATACAATCAACGTGTTTCATAATTAAATTGACGTAAAATGGGCCTTTATTCTTAAAATGTAAATTTACTAGTAAAAACGTGTTTCATAATTGAAATGATGTTCCAATAGGCCTTTATTCCAGGGGCGTAGCTTTGATCTAGAAAGTGGGGGTCCAAATTTTGCATTCTTTTAGCTTCGCGACTGTTAAATAAATATAACGGCATCGTTTATATTACAAGCACAATAATAATTATAGGCTTGATGATGATGATGATGATGATGATGATGATGATGATGATGATGATGATGATGATGATGATGATGATGATGATGATGATGATGATGATGATGATGATGATGATAATAATAATAATAATAATAATAATAATAATAATAATAATAATAATAATAATAATAGCGACAATAATAATTACAACAATGAGAGTGATGATGATGGTGATCACACTGATGATAATGCTCGGTGATTGTTTGAATCTTGAAGGCTTCTTGAGATAAAATAATAATGGACAAAAAGAATGAGTATGAAAAGTGGGGGTACGGTACAATCCAGTCCCAAAAAGTGGTGGTGCGGGTACCCCTCGCACCCTCCATAAATTATGCCTATATTTTAGAGAAGGAGAGGCGTAGATCAAAGGTAATACCAAGATTGCGGAGGTGAAGGTAAGAGACCACGAGTTAGTCGATAGGTGCATGGAAGGGTCAGGGATTTTCTAGATTTGATCAGGAAGGTCTAGGATGATGAATTCTGTTTAGCAATGGTTAAGGCAGAGGAGATTGGATGGCATCCACTGTGAGATTAGGTTAACCACGTTGAGTAATTGTGTGATGGAGGTGGAGAAAGAGCTTGCGGAAAGGGTTATGTAGAGTTGGGTGTCGTCTGCGTAGAGATGGTGGTCAACAGAGGAGGATTTTATGAGATGGTTTAAATGTGTGGGTATACAGTAACAGGATGAAGAGGAGTGGACCAAGAGGTAGCCTTGAGGGACACCACCGGAGAGAGGGTGGGGTTGCGAGCAGTGGCTGGAGGCTTTAACAGAGAAGGATCGGGAAGAAAAGTAAGACTAGAACCAGAGTAGAGCAGTGCCAGAGACGCCAAACCAAGAAGATAATTTTTGAAGGAGACTGTGAATGGTGGTGTCAATGCGGTGGAAATATCGAGAAGACAGAGGCAGGAGACTTGCTCATGGCGGACGGCAGAGACCAGTTTATTGCACAGATCTATGCAACTAAAGTTTCTGTGGAGTTGTGTTTAGTCAAGCCAGATTGGTGGGGTCATAGAGTGAATCAGAGGAGAGGTAGTCGTTTAGCGGAGCAAGCACAATATTTCGTTTCAGTTAACTTAGAGAGAAAGGAAAGATTGGAGATGGGACGGTAGTTAGATAGGTTTTACTTGTCAAGATTTGCTTTTTGCGGGGAGAAGTGACTAGACTAGAGAGTGTTTAAACGCAATTGGAAAGTTGCCGATACAGAGTGAGAGATTGATAATTTTGGTGATTAAAGGAGCGACGACAGAGGCACAGTCTTTTAGAAGAGAGGTGGGGATATCAAGTTCGCACTGCTTGTTGGGAAGAGAGTTTAGGAGGAGCGACACTTTTGCTTCGGAGGCGGGAAAGAGAATTGGGAACGATAACTGATAGGCATTAGGAGTAGGGTTGAGAGAATTGGGTGAATCAGTGCTGCAGGAGCTAAGAGGGAGTGTGTGTCTACAAGAGATTGAAATACTCTATTACTCCTTAAACGATATCTTAATTCCCATGTCGAAGGAAGACGAGGCATGCCTCGTCTTGCCTCGTCTTGAGAATTACGACGAGGCACCCGCCTCGTCTTGCCTCATACTGGCTACGGGCCTGCCCGGCACCACAGGACTGTCACCCATCTCATCAGAAAACGAAACCCCATCCAAGCCCTGCACCACAGGACTGCCGCCCATCTCACCAGAAAACGACAGTCCATCCTCCAAGCCCTGCACCAAAGGAATTTTGCCCATCTCATCAGAAAACGAAACCCCATTCAAGCCCTGCACCACAGGACTCTCGCCCATCTCATCAGAAAACGAAACCCCATCCAAGCCCTACACCACAGGACTGTCGCCCATCTCACCAGAAAACGACAGTCCATCCTCCAAGCCCTGCACCAAAGGAATTTTGCCCATCTCATCAGAAAACGAAACCCCATCCAAGCCCTGCACCACAGGACTGTCACCCATCTCATCAGTAAACGAAACCCCGTTAAAGCCCTGCACCACAGGACTGTCGCCCATTTCACCAGAAAACAAAACCCCATCCAAGCCCGGCACCACAGGAATGTTGCTCATCTCACCAGAAAACGAAACCCCATCCAAGCCCTGCACCATAGGACTGTCACCCATCTCACCAGAAAACGAAACCCCATCCAAGCCCTGCACCACAGGACTGTCGCCGATCTCACCAGAAAACGAAACCCCATCCAAGCCCTGCACCACAGGACTGTCGCCCATCTCACGAGAAAACGAAACCCCATCCAAGCCCTGCACCACAGGACTGTCGCCCATCTCACCAGAAAACGAAACCCCATCCAAGCCCTGCACCACTGGACTGTCGCCCATCTCACCAGAAAACGAAACACCATCCAAGCCCTGCACCACAGGACTGTCGCCCATCTCACCAGAAAACAAAACCCCATCCAAGCCCGGCACCACAGGAATGTTGCTCATCTCACCAGAAAACGAAACCCCATCCAAGCCCTGCACCACAGGACTGTCGCCCATCTCACCAGAAAACGAAACCCCATCCAAGCCCTGCACCACAGGACTGTCACCCATCTCACCAGAAAACGAAACCCCATCCAAGCCCGGCACCACAGGAATGTCGCTCATCTCACCAGAAAACCAAACCCCATCCAAGCCCTGCACCACAAGACTGTCGCCCATCTCACCAGAAAACGACAGTCCATCCTCCAAGCCCTGCACCAAAGGAATTTTGCCCATCTCATCAGAAAACGAAACCCCATCCAAGCCCTGCACCACAGGACTGTCGCCCATCTCACCAGAAAACAAAACCCCATCCAAGCCCGGCACCGCAGGAATGTTGCCCATCTCACCAGAAAACGAAACCCCATCCAAGCCCTGCACCACAGGAATGTTGCCCATCTCACCAGAAAACGAAACTTCATCCAAGTCCTGCACCACAGGAATGTTGCCCATCTCACCAGAAATCAAAACTCCATCCAAGCGCTGCACCACAGGACTGTCGCCCATCTCACAAGAAACAGAAACCCCATCCAAACCCTGCATCACAGTAAAGCCTCCCCATGCACCAGAAAGCGAAACGCCATCAAAGTCCTGCACCACAGGAATGCTGCCCCTTTTAAAAACCTCCCTCAAGCCATTCTGGGTGTCATCATATTCAATTTCAGGCATAGCAACAAAACCCTGTGTGTTAAACTGTGTGAAAATCGAAGCATAGAAGAACAACCCAAAACTATTCCATCATCATCATCATCATCATCATCATCATCATCATCATCATCATCATCATCATCATCATCATCATCATCATCACCATCACCATCACCATCACCATCACCATCACCATCACCATCACCATCACCATCATCATCATCATCATCATCATCATCATCATCATCATCATCAACAACCATCTGACCCATCGCCACACGAGATGCAAGACATGCATTTGCATGGGCAGAGCGAACGTCTGCATTTGTAATTTCAATTAACGCCATCATCGTCAAACAAGTCATCATCATCATCATCATCTAGGCCTACTTGACCAACTGTGACACGATGTGAGAGAAGCACATTTGCACGGGCAGAGCGATCGTCTGCGTCATCACTGTTATCACAATAAAGCAAACGTCATCAAACGCAGTCATTATCATCAGTCACAACCTGTTTATCAGAAACAATGGTCTGAGGGAGAGTTAGATCAGCGGTTTTCAAATAGTGGCACGCGTACCACTAGTGGTACGCCAGGTGTCACTAAGTGGTACGCGAAAAAAATTCAAATACAGAACTCGAACCAGATTTGCGTTTGAAATTGACAAATATTAAACCAGATATATAGCCTACTAAATCTATGCTTGTCGAAACAAGCCCCACAGCTCACATTAACACTTTCCAACACTGATTTGATTGCTCCTTTTGTTGATATGACTACATTCTTAAAATAATAATTATACAGTGCATATTTTAAGGATTTTTGACTACTGGGACAAAATCAGCCATGGGTCGGAGAAAGTCGGCCCATGATCTGGTCGAAGAACTTTTTTAAGGAATAAATCTTCACAACACTTTTTCTCAAAAAAATTTCAAAATTCATCTCCGAAAAAAGTTGATGACCTTTTTTTTTTTTTTTTTTTTAGTCATCACCTTCTTTTACAACTTTTCTCGGGTCTCCCAACCAATAACAAGGGGTCATTCACCAATAATGTCATACCTATCTCATTATACTACTGGGACAAATCTTTAAATTCTTCCAACATTTGTCCCACTAGTTGTACTTTATACATACATTGCCTGGGACAAATCGCTCTGACTACTGGGACAAATCCTAAGACTACTGGGACATTTGTCCCACTAGTTATACAGTTAAAATATGCCCTGCCTTGATCTGACCTTTGCTGGTGGTACGTCAAAATTATACTTTTTACCTGGTGGTACAATAAAAATAAAGTTTGAAAATCGACGAGTTAGAGGATAGTTGAATACCCTGCCAGCCGCAGCATCGCCCTCAACGTCATGCACACTCTCGTCTAGGCCTACCTGAACATCAAATTGACACAATCGGTTAGTCCTACTGCCCCTACAACAGCCGAAGCATCGCTTGAATCCCCAACATCACGTTGACAGCGCCTCTGAATAGTTCGCATTGTAAGAGGCGCTTTATACATTTCCAGATACCATACCATACCATCACTCACGGCACAATCGTCAAAACCCTGCATATGGCCTACCTGGACACGAAATGGAACGACGGTCGACTGGAAGAACGTTCAAAGAGCGCTTGACAACCACGTCCACGCCTTCTACCGGATCTTCACGATCCCAGGACCGACCAGCGAAGAAACGATGTAGGCCTCCGTCGAAGCACTCCACCAAACATCTCGTCTCGACAAGTCATCGAGAAAAGACCAACTAACAGATATATTTTAAAATGGCAGAGAAATTTCTTCAGAGGATCGCCAAACGACCCCAACCATCTCGGACATTAAATCGATAATCACGATGACGTCATCTGAAGATAATCAAAAGTCGATAATGACGTCGTCGATTGATCAGCGCCGCCGCGAGAATCTTTGAAATGGCGTAATTTACCGGCATAAACTTTATTCTCACACGGCAGTAATAATTACGGTAATATAATCATAGTGACAATAAAATTATAATTAACAACTGAAATAATAACAGCAATATATTTATCCTAGACAAGAAATATTTAATTTTATGCGAGTCCGGACCCCCATAGACATCTTCTATTTACTAATAAATGTCTATGCTTATACTTTACAACTTTTCAAATTATATAGCGCTATGGCAGATAGGGTGATCACATTTCTTTCCTACGATTCCGGGACACCACAGTCTTCCAATATAAGTCAAATTCATTTGGGAGCTGCCATGGCCTCATTGATAAGAGCGCCATACATGTATAAGCAGTGCCACTGAAATATATTTGCAAGATCTTAGACCAAAATTAAGCACTTTATTTGTAGTTAATTAGAAAGAAAACGAGCCAAAAATACAAATTGGTCAATTTATTACTCAAAATCAAAATAACTTAAGATTCAAGCCTAGATAATAAAGACCTGATAAGGTGACTACGGGTCCAAGCCATGTTTTAGCGATGATGTACAACATTGTACAAACATCATCATGTCACACCCATCCTTAAATTTCTTTAAAACGTTTGGCTAAAAAATATCAGAACGAATTCCACCTCACCTATTTCCCATCACTAACCTACAGGCTACAGCTCCAAATAAAATTCTCAGCCCAGGCTGCCCAGGTACATCCGTAATCTCTTCGCCATTCAGGCAAGCCGCTCCACCCGGTAGTCCTCCTATCTCAGTCTTTCTCGACCCCCAGTCACTACTCATCTCAAGTTCGCCAACCGAACCATATCCAACACAGCACCACGACCCTGGAACGATCTTCCATCTCAATTCCGCAGATTCTCGGTTCCTCCATCATCACTGTAACCCGTCTTCCATCCTCATCCTCATTTTCCTCTATCTTTCCATGGCTTTCCCCTCAAAAATGAAGTCTCACCACAGAATAAATATATATTTATACTGTGGTCTCACCTTCTCAAGTAGGGCCTACCCCTACCCTTGCTCGCTCCCAAGTCTCCCTTCTTGCACTCTTCGATGTCAGCGCTGCCTTTGACTCGGTCGACAATGCCATCCTCCTCAATCGCTTGTCTGTATCCTTCGGTCTATCTGAAAATTCCCTTGAGTGGCAAGCATCCTACCTTTCTGACCGCTCCTCATTAGTTGTTTACTGTTCTACCAGGTCCCTCTGAACCCCAGTCCGATTTGGCCTTCCCCGGGGATCAGTCTTGGGCCACCTCCTCTATATTATCTTCACCTCTTATCTCAGTCGTCTTCTTGCCACCTGCTCTTTGTCTAGCCAGTTAAATGCTGACGACATACAGGCTTACACTCACTGCTTTACCTCTGACGCCGCTGCTGTAGTCCGCCCCATGTGCCATTCCACTGACCCTAACTGCCTGGATGTCTTCCAACCGCCTTCGCCTGAATCCCTCTAAGACTCAAACATGTGGTTGGGCACCCCTAGGCAGCTCACTAAGATTGATCACGCTAGTCTTACCTCTGAGTTCCTGCATATTGTCTTTTCTACCTCCGTCAGAGATCTTGGCGTCATCTTGGATTCAGAACTCGCCCTCTCTCCGCATATCTCGCAGCTGAGCCGCGCTTGCTACCTTCAACTGCGACAGCTTCGCGCTGTTTCCCGCTCTCTTTTCCCCAATCTGCTGCTTAGAGCAGAGAAGAAAGCGGTGGATGAGTTTCGAGGAAGAGACCGCAGCTCAGGAGGAAGCACATTCCAAATTGTGGGTCCAACCACAGAGAAAGCGCGCTGCTGCATAATAGCGGTTCGTGCGAAAGAACCAGAGAGGTTACCACGGGCGATAGAGCGAAGAGAGCTGTGACCAGGTGGAACAGAGGCACGAGATCAGAGCTCACGCAGATAGAAGGGAGCACAGCCAAGCTGACATTTCCAGACAATGGAGGCAACGCGGTAGACAATGCGTTGCGAGAGTGGTAACCAGTGGAGGACGTCTCGCATGTATTCAGAGACATGGCCAAATTTAGGAGTGCGCCCAATCAAGCGCGCAGCGGAACGCAGTACGCGTTCGAGGCAGTTCAGTCGAGTGAGAGGAAGCCCACTATAGAGGAAGCGGCAGTAGTCAAGCCGACAGGTAATGAGAGCACGAGCGAGAGTAGCAGCAGATTGGGGGGAAAGCGAGCGGGAAACAACGCGAAGCTGTCAGTAGCTGAAAGTAGCAAGCGGGGCTCAGTTGCAAGATATGCGGAGAGAGGGTGAGTTCTGAATCCATGATGACGCCAAGATCTCTGACGGAGGTGGAAAAGACGATATGGGGGCACTCAGAGATAAGGCTAGCGTAATCATTCTTAGCAAGCTGCCTAGCCACATGTATCGAGTCTTAGAGGGATTCAAGCGAAGGCGGTTGGAAGACATCCAGGTAGTCAAAGAGTCAGTGGAATGGCACATGAGGCGGACTGCAGCAGCGGCGTCAGAGGGAAAGCAGTGAGTGTAAGCCTGTGAGGGTGAGTTCTGAATCCATGATGACGCCAAGATCTCTGACGGAGGTGGAAAAGACGATATGGGGGCACTCAGAGATAAGGCTAGCGTAATCATTCTTAGCAAGCTGCCTAGCCACATGTATCGAGTCTTAGAGGGATTCAGGCGAAGGCGGTTGGAAGACATCCAGGCAGTTAGGGTCAGTGGAATGGCACATGGGGCGGACTACAGCAGCGGCGTCAGAGGTAAAGCAGTGAGTGTAAGCCTGTATGTCGTCAGCATTTAACTGGCTAGACAAAGAGCAGGTGGCAAGAAGACGACTGAGATCAGAGGTGAAGATAATATATAGAGGAGGTGGCCCAAGACTGATCCCCGGGGAAGGCCAAATCGGACTGGGGTTCGTAGCGACCTTTGGACAAGTTGCTCACCCTCATTTGTCCGACGCTCCTGAAAAGGCTGGTGCCCTGCGCTTGACCATCTGTTGGCGCTTTAGAAGCTTTGAGATTACGATTACGATTAAGTTTTGAGATTAAGATTACGCTTAAGTAATCTTGATAAGGGCGAGACAAACGCCAGAACTGTACAACAACACCGCATACCATATCGCAAGGTGTCAATAAAACACGACACAATATTATTATAAACCAGTGCTTTTTTCTGGAAAAAAGGTTACGGAACGGTAAAATAGGTTCCGGAACGGAATAATTATGAGCGGGCTAAAATCTCTAGGAAAACGGGGTTGGGAGTTGGGAGGGGTCTCAATAAACACTGAAAACAGTTCAAAACACTGAAATTGAATTAAACTAACTAAATTATTGTTTTTATTATTAAAATAAATAAATTATTTTTTATTACCTAAAATGGTGCCGGAACGTCGTTCCGGCTCGTTCCGGCTGAAAAAAGCACTGTTATAAACAGTTTGGAAAGTCTAACAATATATTATACAGTGTTGGATATCTATGGTTAGGTTTGTGTAGTTGGCCCGAACAGAACATTTGTTTGTGTTTAGGAAAGTGGTTCTAGTGAAGAAAGAACACTAAAGTACAGTAATGCTTGACTGGTTTTGGTGTGGCCATCTAGCGGTCATTACAAATTATAAAAGCGAATGTCTTAGGAGTTTCTGAGAGACGTCGATCATCTTCGATATGACGGCGTCGTTAAATAAACGTTACAAACCAGCTTCTGAGAACTTGGTTTTTAGATTTTGTTCTGACGAGATCTTCTGTTGTGTTAGGGCATCGAGTCTCATTTGTGAAGTTAAGTTTGAAGAACCGCACCAGGTTGCTTCTTTGTCTGTAACTGCTCATTTTCTGAGGAGATTTTCTATAACATTCACAGCGTCTGTTGTTAGGTTAAGTTAGGTTTCGAGTGTTCGTCTGTTGAAGCTTGAAGACTTTTTGTGAGTCGGTTTTGTCCGTCTTGTCGACAAGACGGTATAAATGTAGGCCCCTACGCTGTATTTTAAAGATTAGAATGGTTTTTATCATATCTCTAGTGAGCCTTTCTAGTTGTACTAGATATATTTGAGGGGAACCTTCTAACAACAGTTATTAAGTTCGCAACTAACAGCATAGAACTGTATATAGGTCTGCGATTGAAAAAACGTACAGATTTATATTTGAACAATCATGATAACTAGCAGTATCACATACAATTCTGTATTAATATAGTGCCACGCAAAGAGCAGTTCGTCTCGTGAGCAGGGCTGTAGTCGAGGGTATACGCGGGTATACAGCGTATACTTACCTCTATAGAGACCGTATGCTCACCTGACAAAATATTTATATTTATTTATATTAAAATACTGTAGTGTATACTCACAAAATACTGTAGTGTATACTCACCTCTAATTTGTTTGGGAAAACTTACCGGTAGCGTATACTCACCTCTAATTTTACCACTACAGCCCTGCTCGTGAGCTTGCGCTTACTGTAATGAATACACGTAAAGAAAAACAGATAAAAAAAACAGAAAAACAGCTAGCCTATGCGAGAGGATCAGCTAAGAAATTCTAATAAACATTTCCAAGTGTTCATCATAAAAAACTAAGTAAGTCACTGAAACAGCAAACAATTAGGACTATAAAGCACACAATCAAAAACATTTTTTTTTAAACTTACATTCTGAGTCTTCATTTGCTTGCTCGTCATTATTACGTTCAGCTGATGCTCGTTTCTTCAACGTTGTATAAAAGGAGTAGCAATTAACGTTAATACTGCAAGAAACGCCAATTGGTTGTATGTAAATGCTGAGGAAATTGATTGAGAATTAAAACGCAAGCGCTACTGCAAAGACCAAACGCTTACGAGAAGAATTATACAAAACTTCAAAAGCTAATTAATTAATAAAAATTATATTACAATTAAAGACGTTGTCGAACTTTTGAAATAGATAACGGCATCTGGAAAACGAGTATTGTGACGTCACATAAACAGTGACGTCATACACTTCATATTCGTTAATACTGCTGTCATTATTATTGAGATATTAATTATTTTCATAACTGTCTCTATAGTTTTATACATCGTAAGACTATGCAGTTTTAAGAAAGATGATAGTGAAATGAGGGCAATGATGATGCTACTAGATTTAGGCTAAGTTTAGGTATTGTGTAGATTTAATTGTTTTGTTTGTTTGTTTGAACATTTGCTTAACTAACTTTAAACTACACTTTATTAAGGTTGAAGACTTGCTATTTAGGCCTACACTCACCAGCCGTCATCTGCCTCAAGCTCCTCTATAATCACTGAAACAGGAACTGAAAATATTCTTACGGAATGATCTTATATAGCTTACTGACCTGATTACGGCTTGGTTTTAGTGTACCATCGGTTGATGCTCTGTAGGGCCTACAGTAGACACCCGCGCAACAGATGTAACTAATTACAATCACAATTATGAAGAGTAACAGACATAGGGGCCGTCTTTTGCTTATGTCTCTGGATACTTGGGTCCTCCTCCCTTCCCCTACCCTCTCCCATTCCCTGCCCCTTCTCCCTCCCCTTAGGTAGGTCAGTTTTAGCGGACTTGTTTTCTTGTCAAGGGTTGCGAGGTTAGAAAAGTATCGGAAATCGGTGACGACTTCCGGTGTCATTATTCATTTATTACTTTAAATAATAAATAAATAAATAAATAAATAAATAATTTATATACGGGGTGGGACTGTGAGATCATGCAATGATGGGTAGTTGTGTTGTAGTTGTACTTCTCAAGTTGTGAGATAACTTAGTTGTAAAATATTTGAATTTAAGGTCCGAATTCTTCTTGGTGCGAGGCACCTACTGAACGTTCTCTCTGGGTGCATTCGCACCAAATTAAGGCTTCCAAGGAGTCGGCGCATATATGGTAACAGACCTGCGCAGATGTAGGCCTTGGTCTGGCGATTCTGCATAGTGGATCAGATTTATAATTGCCATAAAATTGACGTGAGTTTGACATCAAATTGACGTCAGTCCCAATGCTTTTCACTCCAAAATTGAGCCTCATAACATCAAGACATTCTACCCTAATCTTTCCGATACTCTGCCTTCAAATCTTTCTCGTCCTAGGCGGTACACACAAGCCTTATAAGAAATTCAGCCCTTAGACACGACACAGCACTTGGTTCTCAGCATTTAATTCGAAGTAGACCCTATAGCTCCTTAATTATGTATCTAGAGATCATGATATCACGGTTTGAAATTGAGCATAGGCCCTACTTGCATAAAAAATTATTACGTTAATTCGCAATAATGACCCAGCTCTCCAACAGTAAGGCCTATGCTCCCTTCCTTCTTTAAGAAACTATTTAATTGTCAACAAAGTCTTTTTAAAAGTACTATGATTAGACTTTATACTGTTAGGCTACGCGGTTTCGTGCAATTTCATATCTTGTTTAGGCGCGCTACAAATGCCAGAATAATAATAATAATAATAATAATAATAATAATAATAATAATTTTTATGTGATTAGTGACTACGATATTATAATTAAAGTCTTAGTTTTATTAGTAATATTATCATTTTCCATCGAAAGAAATCTACGGAAATAATAATAATAATAATAATAATAATAATAATAATAATAATAATAATAATAATAATAATAATAATAATAATAAGGACGTAGCGGCAATAGTGAAAGGTTGCGCCCTTCTGGGTTTAACTATCAACAACTCGAAATGCGAGATACTAGCCAAGAACACAGAGATCGCCCTACCAGAACCTGTGAATCAATTCCTGCGTATTGATCCATCATTAGCTAAACTGTTAGGCGCACCACTATCGTCACGAGAAGCCTTAAACGAATCCTTCAAATCAGTCACGACGAACTTGGCAAGAGCCATGAAAAAACTTGAACAAATACCAAGACAGGATGCGCTCCTGATACTACGGAGTTCAATAGGAGCGCCGAGGCTCATCCACATCTTACGCTGCACGCCCAGTCATGACCACCCGGGCCTCACGAGATTCGACGAAAAACTACGCTCGGGTATCGAGAGCATTCTTAACATCTCTCTTTCTGACGACCAATGGACACTCGCTTCCATGCCTATCAGGATGGGCGGGCTTGGAATAAGGAGAGCTTCTTCGTTGGCACTTCCAGCTTTTTTAGCTTCAGCCGCAAGATCTCACCTCATCCAATCACACATCCTCGCCCTTACACAGGTACCTGAAGACTCTGTTGTGGAAATAATGAGAACTCGTTGGCAGCAGAGCATCGCGGAACAGATCGCCTTCCCGTCTTTAGATTACAAACAGGCCTCATGGGACATACCATTGTTATCAGCAGCCATGACAGAGATCGCATCTCGATCTCAGGACCCGTACGATCGGGCCAGGCTAAATGCCATACAGGCCCCGCACGCCTCAGACTGGCTCCATGCCCTTCCGCTAGCCGCACAAGGCCTAAGACTGGATGACGAGTCACTGAGAGTAGCTGTGGGCCTAAGACTGGGTGCAGTCATCTGTGCCCCCCACACATGCGCATGCGGAACGACGGTTTCAGCCAGAGGCTCACATGGATTGTCATGCTCACTAAGCTTCGGCAGACAAGCTAGACACGCATCGATAAACGACATCGTGCTGCGCAGTCTCATTAAGGCAGGCACCCCTTCAATCAAGGAACCGGCTGGCCTCTCCCGACTAGACGGGAAAAGACCTGATGGTCAAACTCTGATTCCGTGGAACAGCGGGCGTTCCCTGATTTGGGACGTAACGATCATCGACACTTTTGCGCCATCATATTTGGCCGAGACATCTACAGCAGCGGGAGGAGCCGCAGAAATAGCCGCAACTCGAAAGAAATCCAAATATGCGGAGCTATCGTTGAGATATTGCTTCACTCCAATCGCAATAGAAACGATGGGACCTATGGACCACGAAGGCTTGGCATTCATCAAAGAACTCGGCCGACGATTGACGAGAATAACGGAAGATCCTCGAGAAACGTTCTTCCTGTTACAAAAACTATCAATCACAATCCAGAGGTTTAATGCTATCGCGTGCCTAGGCACGATGGGGAATCTCCGACCAGAATCCCGACTTTAATGTAACCGGATAATGATAACGCAATAATAATAATAATAATAATAATAATAATAATAATAGCTCCGAGGGAACGTGACTTGGCAAAATACATTGCATCAGCAGTAGCCAGCAAGTTGGAAGATGGTAACTACAAGGCTGCCATTCGCCTTATCTGCAGCGATGACGAACCAGCTCCCGACACTCCTGAGACGTTGGCTGGACTAAAGGCAAAGCACCCGCCAGCTCCGTCGGACAGAAGACCAATCTGTGACCCAAAGCTTTCTGATCGGTTTGCTCCGTTGAGGATTTCAGAGCAATCGATCGTCAAGGCCATCTCTTCGTTTCCAGCAGGCTCGGCAGCTGGTCCAGACGGCATCACTCCACAACACCTCAAAGACTTAACTTCGGTTGGAGGCGATTGTAACCTCATCCACCAGCTGAGCGAATTGGTCAATCTGATGCTGGAAGGCAGCCTACCGATCGAAGTTAACGAAATTATATACGGGGCCAATCTGATTGCTCTGAAGAAGAAAGACGGAGGCATCAGACCAATCGCGGTCGGATACACGTTGCGACGCCTAGCAGCTAAATGCGCGAACACCCACGCTGTTACGAGATTGTCTCCTCTGCTCGGCCCTATCCAACTGGGGGTTGGCATACCAGGAGGCGCAGAAGCAGCAGTACACGCAACCCGCCGCTGGGTTACCTCGATGCCGACAGATGGAGTTCTGGTAAAATTAGATTTTGTCAACGCATTTAACACTCTTCGCAGGGACTCTCTGCTGGAAGCGGTCGCAAGAGACATACCAGAACTTTACCGTTTCGCACATGCCGCATATTCCTGCAAACCGTTGTTACGACATGGAT
The DNA here is from genome assembly GCA_963556255.1 of Allolobophora icterica. Taxonomy (NCBI): domain Eukaryota; kingdom Metazoa; phylum Annelida; class Clitellata; order Crassiclitellata; family Lumbricidae; genus Allolobophora; species Allolobophora icterica. Next base: position 25,817,483 of record OY744614.1, read on the forward strand.
CAAATATTATTCGATCAGAAGAAGGAACTCAGCAGGGTGACCCGTTGGGTCCGCTGGAATTCTGCATCACAGTGCAGCCGATCCTGTTGAAGCTGATGTCGGAGTTGAGAGTGGCATTCCTAGACGATCTGACACTGGGAGGCAAGTTGGGCGAGGTTGCCCAAGATATTCAGTTGATCGCTCAGGAGTCAGCTAAGATTGGGCTTCAACTTAATCGCGCGAAATGTGAAATAGTCTTTCAGAATCATGAAAATAAAATTGACGATCCATCGTTCCACGGCTTCACACACATGCCATTAGGAGAGACAACGCTGTTGGGCTCACCTCTGATGCCTGGACCAACCGTCGACAAGGTGATAAACAAGAAGGCGGATGACCTGGAACGAGCTGTAGGGAGACTCTCCATGCTTCACTCGCATGACGCTCTAATCCTGTTACGAAATGGATTGAGCGTGCCAAAGCTCCTTTACACAATGCGCACAGCCTTATGCGTCGACTGTCCTAGTCTAACAAGATTTGACTCTTTGTTACGAAATGGATTGTCGAAAATTTTGAACGTGGAACTGTCGGACGAGAATTGGCTTCAGGCATCCCTTCCGGTGAAGGATGGTGGCCTTGGGATACGCTGTGCTGCTACGCTGGCACTTTCTGCCTTCTTGGCTTCTGCTGCGAGCACAGGCGAACTCCAAGCACACATGCTGCCACCAGAATTTGCTGATGCCTCAGACGACCTTGTAACCACAGCACTGAAAGCATGGACAACACTCACGAGTGCGGAACCACCAACCGGATCTACAGCTCATCGTCAAAGAGAATGGGACAGCCGCTGGATAAATAAGGCGTGGACAACTTTGCACGAGTCTGCGAACAATGCACTGGACCGGGCTCGTCTCTTAGCTTCTCGGGCACCACACGCGGGAGACTGGTTGCTAGCTCCTCCGGTCACTGCATTGGGCCTCCGCTTGTCCGATGAAGTGATACGGGTCGCGGTTGGAATAAGACTTGGAACGACTCTGTGCGAACCACATGTGTGTCAATGTGGCGAGAGAGTTGACGCCAGAGGACTCCACGGTCTTGTCTGCAGAAAAAACGCTGGCAGACATCAACGGCACAACATGCTCAACGATGTCATATGGAGATCATTTGGAAGAGCAAATATCCCTTCTCAGAAGGAACCGTTGGGCCTCACCAGAGAGGACGGCAAGCGACCTGACGGTGTGACGCTTATCCCGTGGTCATGCGGAAGGTGTCTCACTTGGGATGTGACCGTTTCGAACACATATGCAGCGTCACATCTGGCTGTAACATCAACCGGAGCAGGTGAGGCCGCAAACCGGGCAGCCGCCGCCAAAAGATCCAAATACGACACAATCACCCGAACGCATGCTTTTGTAGCGGTTGCAGTGGAGACGAGTGGTGCATGGAGTTCCGAAGGATTGGATTTTGTGTTGGAACTGGGACATAGGCTGACGGATTCAACTCAGGACACGCTTGAGACAAGCTACCTGTTTCAGAGACTGTCTATAGCTGTCCAACGCGGGAACGCCATCTGCTTCTCGTCGACCTTTTCACGATAAATTGTTCACTGAGTGACGCTGAGATGGCGCTTCAGATTATTTAATCATCATTGTTAAATATAACAATAATAATAATAATAATAATAATAATAATAATAATAATAATAATAATAATAATAATAATAATAATAATAATAATAATAATAATAATAATAATAATAATGTATGGGACGTCACCGTAACTGACACTGTGGCGCCCTCTTACCTTCATGCAACGTCCGCGACATCAGGAGCAGCAGCGGAACTAGCGGCCACGAGAAAGAACAACAAGTACAGCCAGATCCGCGCAGACCACTTTTTTGTCCCTCTAGCTTTCGAGACCTTAGGCCCTATCAATGACGACGGAATGGCCCTTATAAAAGACTTGGGGAGATACTTAGCTTTAACCACCGGAGACCCTAGGGAGACTTGTTATCTACTCCAGCGGTTGTCAATCACCATACAACGCTTCAATGCTGTTGCCTTCATAGGAACTTTCATGCGGCCAGAACTTGTCGAATGATGTTTTAAAAAAATAAATATATAATAATAATAATAATAATAATAATAATAATAATAATAATAATTATACTAATATTATTATTATTATTATCATCATCATCACCATCATCATCATCATCGTCATCGTCATCGTCATCGTCATCGTCATCGTCATCGTCATCGTCATCGTCATCATCATCATCATCATCATCATCATCATCATCATCATCATCATCATCATCATCATCATCATCATCATCATCATCATCATCATTAAGCATAAAATCCTGCATGCTGTAGTAACTTACGCTAAAAGTTATTCGGTAGATGGCAGGATATACTTACCAAAACTGCAGCTCACTTGCCATTATAGTTGAACACTTAGATCGCTCGCCATTTTTTTGCTGGTGACAGTTTGAACTAGATTGTCAGGAAATTCGATTTCAACGCCAATCGGGTTACATTCTATAACTCTGTGCATAAAATTTGGTAAACGTACGTTTTAGGGTAATTAATTATTGGACGAAATGTCCACGTACGCTTTAGCGTAATTAATTATTTTAATCTGGATGAGTGATGAAAATAGAAATCAAACTGGAAGCTTGATGAGCGATGAAAATATAAATAAAATTTAATGGATAAACGCATTTAATAAACGACAGCTAGGACAATGAGGGAGTTGCTAATATTATGGTTTGAGAGCAATATTTTATTCTCTTCATTTACTCATGATGACGTCATGAGCGCCGAATGGCGGCCAAAAACAAATTCACAAATTTTGAACTTAAACGTAAATTTATGAGAATAATAATAGCTTATCATTACTCAAATAACTGATATGACTTTTCAATTTGTCTCTGGACTCTGGATTTTTCTCGTTTGTTCCACGATATGGATTACTTCCACCAAAACGGTAACATTAAACTTTGAAATGTCCCTCTCCGATAGGAAAAGTGCACCAATTTCACTTCTGCCATTTGAATACAGCCCAAAAGCACTGATTACCCTTAAACCCAGTAATAACTTTTTAAGAGTTAATTGCTACCTCTACAATCTCCTAGGAATTTTAAAACGAAATGGAATTCTACATTTTCGAGGAACCAGAGGAGGCTGTCGTAAAGTGAGAAAAATTTACACCATCAAATCTCGACGCTCACCCAGATCTACTCCCTCTGTCTCTGCATGTAAGATCCGCTACCTCACTTCAATTCCACTACATAATCAGTTTGTTTCATCTCCTAAGTCTTTACCTAAAACCGATTTTCCATCACCATTCAGCGGAATGGTAATCAACGCCAGTTCTATTGCCAAAAAAGATGCGCTTGACCATTTAAGCGCTTAACTTTTTGGATACAATCTCGACTTTGCGATAATCTCTGAAACTCATCTTAAAACTCATCACCTTGAAGACATTTGTAAAATCCAAGGCTACCAAACTTTTCGAAGGGACCGAAAAAGAAGAACAAAAGGCGGAGTTGCAATATATATTCGAGATTCAATATCTGCTACACAACACCATATCAAAGATCTCCGTACCGAAATTGAACTGCTCTGGGTTAAATCTGTTGTTGAAGATAAAATAATTTTCATCGGAGCACTTTACCACCCACCCAAACCAATATACCAACTCAATTCAATTCTTCTTTGGATTGAAAAATCAGTAGAAGACATTTCTCGATCTGATAATAATGCTCTCATTATCTTAGGTGGTGATTTCAATCGCCTAAACATTGATAAAATTATGGAACTAACTGGATTACTTCCAACTGTTTTTATTCCTACTCGGGGAAGTAACGTTCTAGATCAGCTCATGGTTTCCACACCTGATCTATTCAAAATAAAAGTCATCTCTTCAACCATTCGTAGTGATCACAAAGCAATCATTGCCACGACCGGAAACTCAATCACAGACAGAGGAAAGGAACATACAACTATAACTTTCAGGAAAAGATCTCCTTCACAGCATTCTTTGACATTACAAGGTTTTGATGACTTTGATTCAAGTCTACTTCTCTCTTCATCAGATCTACAAGAAGTATGGAACAATTTCTACCTAGATGCAACTGATCGATTAAATCTCAACTACCCAATTCGAACCATCACAATTACATCTAAAGATCCTCCACACATTACTCCAGAAATAAAGCGATTGCTTCGACTTAAAAACCGACTCATGCGGAAAGGAAAAAATGAGAAAGCCGAAGCTTTAACTCTTAGGATTGCTAAAGCCATCTCAAAAAAGAATGCATCATTCCTTAAATATTCCAATCCTCGAGAAAGTCCTCAATCCCTTTGGAAGAAAGTAAATCTACTCACTAAGAAACCAAACCATCCCTCAACATCCTCATCAATAAGTGCAGACGATCTAAATAAATTTTTTGCTGACGCCTCCACTGATCCTAATTATATAGCTCCCCTCTTTAAAGCTACTACCACCTCTCAGCAGACTCTTGTAACAGAAACTAGAATATTCAATTTACTAGATCATCTTAAACATACTGCAGATGGCCATGATGGCCTTCCTGCTTGGTTTCTTAGAATAACTGCACCTGGTTATTCCTATGTCCTTTCCCAACTAATCAACCAATCATTAATTCAATCTTTTGTTCCTAGCCAATGGAAAACTGCCATCATACGTCCCAAGGCCAAGATCTCTCATCCAACAAAACCTTCTGATTTCCGACCTATTTCCGTTCTTTCTGTTTTATCTAGACTTGTTGAACGTATAGTAGTCCAGTCCTTTATCTATCCTAGTTTTCAAAGCTTGCCAAAACATATTTCCCTTCATGATCAATTTGCATTTAAACCTACTGGTTCTACCACTGCAGCAATAACCTCTATCATACATCATGCAACAGACCTTCTCAAAAATAATAAATATGTTATCATGATCTCTATGGATTTTTCTAAAGCTTTTGATTCTGTCAGTCACTCTGCCATTGCACACTTACTAGCTTCACTTTCCCTTCCAGACAATATATATAACTGGTTAATTAACTATCTTCAAGACAGGAACCACTATACCATTTTTAATGGAACCAAATCCATCATCATCTCAATTAATGCCAGTGTTGTACAGGGATCAGTTTTCGGCCCCACTGGATTTATTGTCTGTATCTCTGATCTCCATCCTATTCACCATCAAAATCGTCTATCCAAATATGCTGATGATACATACTTATTAATTGGATCCAATTCATTAAATACAGCCAATGATGAAATCCAACATATTTACAATTGGTCTGAAACAAAGAACCTGAAAATCAATCCTGATAAAACTCGGGAAATGGCTATCATCAAACGCAACCAACCCTCACTTTCTGACAACCCTTCAATCACAGGAGTTAAACGGTCAACATCAATCAAGATTCTCGGAGTCACCATCGGAGAAAAATTAACAGTCACTGAGCACATCAATCAACTGATAAAAAGTGGAACCTCCTCCTTTTTTGCACTAAGAACTATCAAAAATCATGGAGCATCTCAAGACTCACTACATCTCATCACTAATGCAACAATCGTATCTAGAACCTTATATGCTTCTCCAGCCTTGTGGGGCCTTATAAGTGGCAAGGATAAATTGCGCCTTGAACAATTCCTGAACAAACTCAAACGATTTGGATATGTTCAAACTATCTCTCCCTCCATAGCTGAGCTTGTGCTCAAAGCCGAAATGGCCTTATTTAAAGCAGCTTTACTCAATGAAAATCACTCAATTAGATGTTTATTCCCAACCAACCATATTACTCCTTACTCCCTAAGAAATCGTCCTCACAATTTTAATCTACCAGATAAAGACTCTCGAAACTTCATATCTAGAATGTTATTTTCTAACTCTTACTAAGCTATTATTAACAATTAACAATTTTAATTCACTTCCTTGTACACCTACAGCGTTATGTCTGTTGTTTCATTAAACGAATATAAACATAAACATAAACAATGCGATGGTAGATTTCAGTCATTTGGCAACTTAAGATCTCAGATCTGGGTAAAACCGTAGTTTACATTGCTAAATTAATGCCATGTCTTCAGTCCAACTTCTAGTTTGACTTTTAATATGAAATGTTTTCGTCACTCATCCAACTTCTAGTTTCAGTTATATGTTTATCGAGGATCCAGCTTCTAGTTTCAGTAATATTTTCATAAATAATCCAACTCTGGTTTTACTATGAAACAATTTTCGGTAATCCTGGGTTTTAGCGTCCGAAATTATTTAGGCCCTACATTGCGTGAGCGATGAAAACGTTTCACAGTTAAACTCGAACAAGAAGTTGGAAGATTGATGAAAATATCAATGAAACTAGAAGCCGGATGATCGATTAAAATATTACATAATAAAAGTCAAACTAGAAGTTGGAATTGCGATGAAAATATATCGTTTTAGCGCCGATATTATTCCGGTAATGTTTGTCTTTAGCGTCCGAAATTATTTCAATGTAAATGGTCGTTTCATAATCAATAGTTGTTCTAATACAATATACAATAAATAATCATCGTTCATCCAACTTCTAGTTGCAGTTATATTTTAATCAATTATCCAGCTTCTAGTTTCGTGAATATTTTCATCAATCTTCCAACTTCTAGTTCGAGTTTATCTATAAAATGTTTTCATCGGTCATACACGGGAATAATATCCGCACTAAAACGATATATTTTCATCGCAATTCCAACTTCTAGTTTGACTTTAACTATGTAATATTTTAATCGATCATCCGGCTTCTAGTTTCATTGATATTTTCGTCAATCTTCCAACTTCTTGTTTGAGTTTAACTGTGAAACGTTTTCATCGCTCATGCAATGTAAATAATTTCGGACGCTAAAGACAAACATTACCATTATTCCCGTGTATGATCGATGAAAACATTTCCTAGTAAAACTCGAACTAGAAGTTGGAAGATTGATGAAAATATTCAGGAAACTAGAAGCTGGATAATCGATTAAAATATAACTGAAACTAGAAGTTGGATGAACGATGATTATTTATTGTATATTGCATTGGAACGTTTCAATGAAAATAATTTCGGACGCTAAAACCCAGGATTACCCAATTTTCGTACACGGTAATAGACCTAACGTGAAGGAATTTAGCAACGTAAACTTCGGATTTCCAACCACTGTCAATTTAACAACGTAAACTACGGTTTTACCCAGATCTGTTTGCTACTTTTTTGCAATCGTTTGTTACTGGGAAAATTATGAGAAAGGAAATGAGATAAGATTTCTCCTGTATTCTAACTGAAAGATTTCGTTTTTGGAATTCTTCTATCTAAATGTTGTTTTAGTGGTTGCAACTTAAAAGTAAACATTTATTTATTTATTTATTACAAAAGTGGATGGCCACACCACCAAAAGCAGGATATAAGCCAAGAGGAACAAGTGCTGTCACCTTACTCGTATCCATAGTGCTCAAGATGTCATTATGAACTGCAAGAAGAGCGGATTCTGCTGAGTGAAACTTATGGTATGCAGACTGAAATGGAGATTAGTGAATTAGAAGATAAGTGAGTTTGCATACAATTCTTAACTATGTGTTCAAGAATTTTATAAATGAAGTTCATAGTTGAGATAGATCATAGATCAATTCCAATTGTATTCAGACACAATATGTGGCTGAAGTTATGTTTCCTTTATCCATCATCTGGTCGAACATCATATTTCTTGGTCTTCCTTTGGTTTATTCCCTTCAACTTTTCCTTCAACCACTGTTCTCAGGAGCGAATTTCCACGTAATGTTTGGCCAATCCAATTGATTTATCTGTTTATTGAGTTGACCATTGGCCTCTCCTCTAGCTCCAATTGCAACACTTCCTTATTGGTTTATAGTCGCTCCAGCTTATTTGGCTAGTTTTCTCCACAGTCACATTTCAAATGCCTCTTAGAGCTTCTCCATTTGTGCCAAGGTTTCCAACAGTCCATGTCTCTGATCTATGTAATCATTATAATGTCATACTCCATATGACTCTTTTCACCATTCTTTTCTTTAGATCAAGATTCTGTCTTTCTCTCAGAGGCTCCATGTTTTCTTTCTATTTATCCTCATACTCTATTCTTCGAATGTTTTCTTCAGGGCATCCATTATTCTGTGCAGCCCAGCATTGGTATTTGCTACCATTGCCTGGTCATCTGCAAATCTTATGGCCTTCTTCAGACTCCCAAAACCTTTACTTTATCATCCACATTTTGAAGCACTCCAATGCTATGGCAATTATCTGATCCACCATACAGACTCGCCAGACCTGCTTCTCTTGCTACATCTGTGCAGGTCTTTAACTCTGCTTCTGCTCTTGATTTGAGAACCATAATTCTGTGTCCATGTCTTTAGATTCTGGTGATGCAGTCTGCAACAGTCCTTTCCAGCAGCAAGGCGACTCCTGTCTTGTGCTCATTCCATCCCGAGCATAGGCATAGACTCTGGGGGGTAGCTGGGGCACGTGCCCCCAATAATTGAGATGGACTGTACACCCAATGCATCAAGTGTAGAATGAATAACCAAATGCCCCCACCCCCAATATTTTGGACAAGTTTATGCCAGTGCTCTCCAGTATATAACCCTTAATCAGCAATTAAATTATGTTCTGTATTTTAAAACATATTCATGTTGAGGTGTTACTGTTCTTTTTAGCAAGTACACGAGGAAGATGATCAGCATTCTGTTAGACCTTCAAAATGCAGTTGTAAGACAACATCTATATATCTCTTCACCAAGAACGCCACAGTGGATTTAATTCATTACAACATTCGCTGTAGTCAATTGTTTCATCTTTGGTTAAAATCAAACTAACAAGAAGAAGAGTAGTCCTTTAAGGCAGCCATGGGTATGAAGTGTTAGCGACTTCATTTTCTTGGCCTCGGCATATGAAGTGGGTGCCCAGTCCTCGCCTTTTCAAACTGAACCATAGCATAAAGGTGTGCTCTTACACAAAGAATGGAAGTTTTCTGTTTTTCTTCAAACAAATTTCTTCGTGAATAAGTTCTTACTGTGCACGAAAAATAACTATACTGATGGATGAAACTTAAACCCTTTTGGTAAACATCTTAAACGAAAGATTAAATGAAGTCGTTGATAATTTGAGAAACTGGACACTACTGGCGTTGTAAAGGCTGTGACAACAGTAATTGCAGAAACATTTTAGACTTTGAAGTCCATACCAAAACTCATGCTTATGAAAACCATATAATTCCTGACTTTGTCTACAATCTGGCGATTGGAGAAGCACATGCGAATCATTTTAGGAAAAAAACTTGCACACAGATTTCAATTAATTCTTAAACCATGTGATGAAGGTGATCGTCTGACAGCTCGTCAAAGAATCACTCCTGGAGAAAAACAGTGAAATTATCAATTAAGTGAATTGCCTGATGGGAAATATGAGAACCCATACTGGAGAAAAAATACGGGAGCCAGTTTTATGAGGTATCATTTAATGAAGTAGATGGCTGGTGGTGCATATGAGAACTCATACTGGTAAAAGACGATGCAGTTGTCATCTATGTCAGAAACCATTTTTGGAGGTAGTCCTCTGAAAACGCACATGAAAAACCATACTGGTAATAAACCATTCAGGTGCCAGTTATGTCAGAAATCATTTAATCATGGTGGTACTCTGAAAAGGCACACGAGAACCCATACTGGTGATAAACCATTCAGGTGCCAGTTATGTCAGAAATCATTTAACCATGGTGGTAATCTGAAAAGGCACACGAGAACCCATACTGGCGAAAAACCGTACAGATGCAAGTTATGTCAGAAATCATTTAACCATGGTGGTACTCTGAAAGGGCACATGAGAACCCATACTGGTGAAAAACCATACAGGTGCCAGTTATGTCAGAAATCATTTAACCATGGTGGTACTCTGAAAAGGCACACGAGAACCCATACTGGTGAAAAACCGTACAGGTGCAAGTTATGTCAGAAATCATTTAACCATGGTGGTACTCTGAAAGGGCACATGAGAACCCATACTGGTGAAAAACCATACAGGTGCCAGTTATGTCAGAAATCATTTAACCATGCTGGTACTCTGAAAAGGCACACGAGAACCCATACTGGTGAAAAACCGTACAGGTGCAAGTTATGTCAGAAATCATTTAGCCAAGGTGGTACTCTGAAAATGCACATGAGAACCCATAGTGACGAAAAACCATACAGGTGCCAGTTATGTCAGAAATCATTTAACCATGCTGATACTCTGAAAATGCACACGAGAACCCATACTGGCGAACAGCCGTACAGGTGCAAGGTATGTCAGAAATCATTTGTTAATCCTGGTAATCTGAAAAGGCACACGAGAACCCATACTGGCGACAAACCGTACAGGTGCCAGTTATGTCAGAAATCATTTAACCATGGTGGTACTCTGAAAAGGCACATGAGAACCCATACTGGTGAAAAACCATACAGGTGCCAGTTATGTCAGAAATCATTTAGCCAAGGTGGTACTCTGAAAATGCACATGAGAACCCATAGTGACGAAAAACCGTACAGGTGCAAGGTATGTGAGAAATCTTTTGTTATTCTTGGTAATCTGAAAACGCACACGAGAACCCATACTCGCGACAAACCGTACAGGTGCAAGTTATGTCAGAAATCATTTAACCATGGTGGTACTCTGAAAGGCACACGAGAACCCATACTGGTGAAAAACCGTACAGGTGCAAGTTATGTCAGAAATCATTTAACCATGGTGGTACTCTGAAAGGGCACATGAGAACCCATACTGGTGAAAAACCATACAGGTGCCAGTTATGTCAGAAATCATTTAACCATGCTGGTACTCTGAAAAGGCACACGAGAACCCATACTGGTGAAAAACCGTACAGGTGCAAGTTATGTCAGAAATCATTTGTTACTCTTGGTAATCTGAAAATGCACACGAGAACCCATACTGGCGAACAGCCGTACAGGTGCAAGGTATGTCAGAAATCATTTAACCATGGTGGTACTCTGAAAAGGCACATGAGAACCCATACTGGTGAAAAACCATACAGGTGCCAGTTATGTCAGAAATCATTTAACCATGCTGATACTCTGAAAATGCACACGAGAACCCATACTGGCGAAAAACCGTACAGGTGCAAGTTATGTCAGAAATCATTTGTTAATCTTGGTAATCTGAAAATGCACGTGAGAAACCATACTGGCGAAAAACCATACAGGTGCAAGTTATGTCAGAAATCATTTAATCATGGTGGTACTCTGAAAATGCACATGAGAACCCATACTGGTGAAAAACTATACACTTGCGAGCTATGTCAGAAGTCATTTAAAGAAGGTGGTGCTCTGAAAAAGCACATGAGAACCCATACTGGTGAAAAACCATACACATGTGAGCTATGTCAGAAATCATTTAAACAAGCTGGTGCTCTGAAAAATCACATGAGAATCCATACTGGTGAAAAACCTTACAATTGCCAGCTATGTCAGAAATCGTTTAATCAAAGTAGTAATCTGAAAACGCACATGAGAACCCATACTGGTAAAAAACCATACCGGTGCCAATTATGTCAGAGATCATTAGCTAATTATGGTAATCTTAAAACACACATCACAACTCATACTAAAGAAAAACCACACTTGTGTGAGGTTTGTAATAAAGGATTTGCAGAAATTGGAAGTCTAAAGAAACACAGAAGAACTCAAGCAACTGAGAAGCAATACACGCACAATAAACCATACATCAAGAGCAATTCTTCAGCAAAGCAGTTTAAACTCCATGCAGGAAAACGGCCACAGGATCTTAAAATTGGAAGTGAAGTAATTGCTAACCTGTCTGATCCTTTCATCACATTTAGTAGTACAGGCGTCATTGCTAAACCAAACGAAGGTTTTTCGAAGAACATATATCTGGAATCTAGTGAAATTGCAGGTCCATTACCGAGAATCAGAGATGCAGAATGTCTCTATATTAGCAAATTCAAGTCTCCTATGGATACAAAATCGTTTTTGTCAAAGTGGTTTGGATGTGGTATATGTAATGAATTGCTTGAAATAGAGAAAGAATTTCTAGAGCATTGTTCTAGCCATCGATTTTCACCACCTGACGACTTAGCTGTTGACCTGTGCAGAATTATGATTCCACAAAATTACAGTTGAAAACAACAGGAATTTGAGATTAAGAAAAGATGCTTTAAAAGTTGTGAGATACCGGTACATGCATACATGAATATTTTAGTTACTTTGTACCACTTTCATTTCAGAATACTTAGACAGTAGGCATTCTAATTCAGAGGTTCCTCCTCAGAGGCACCACTTAGCTAAGGGTTTGCCTTCTTCTAGAATGTAGAATTGCTGCAGGTCATGAAAGTCAAATTTTATGCTTTACTAAAGATGCAGTACAGTCGTTCATTCAACTTTATTGTTAAATATTAAATTTAGCTGCACATAACCAGCTAACTAAGGTAGATATTTAATGGAGCGTTTAGCCTAACCCTAACCCTGAATATTTTGGACTACTGATACTTCGCCAATTGACCTTGCAATCATGATGTATTAAGTAATAGAATTAATTAGCTTATTCTACTTTGATTAAGTGTTGGACGTTATGTTTGGTCAATGCTAAAGATCAATATGTAATCAAGATTGTGATGTATCCTGATTTTTTTATGTCAGTTGATTTTTATGATACACATGATTCTGTACTTTAAGCATCTAAATAAATAAACTGCATGTCGTAAATTACACATACTCATATTTCTCTGATTGGAATATATTTGTTTAATAGACTGAAATGTTATACTTCGCATTGAACTTTGTCATCTAATTTCAATTGTGTTATATCCTTGTACCAAACTAACGTAAGCAAATTTACTGTATAGTGTAGTTTAAGAGTTAATCTTTAGTGTCAAATGACGCATGTAACGCACATTCACGTGGTTAGCTGATCAAAAGCGCATTGAGTTTAAGATGTTAATGCTTTTGCGTAATTGTCAATATCTTCTGATCTTCATGCCAGCATTCAGTCGTAAATTCGTTCAGCAATCAATCATTTGTTTATTCGTTCTTTCACTTCTCTTTCATTCGCTTTTTTTATTATGTTGAGATTGTTGCCATCATAGTAAGTACAGGAAAGTTAAAGACTCGATGAACAGATGCCTATATAATAAAACTAAGACTTGCACTTGTAGTCAGCGGACTTTATCGACTGCCCTCGTGTACGTATGTGTGTTATGTGCGTGTAAACCAACTTTTACCTTTCAGTCCGCCATTTTTTGTGTCATCTGTCATCTCATCTTCGCTCCGTATAAACATTGACTTTCTCTTTACCTTCTTTATTGTCTTCCATGGCTACTTCTTTGTCTATCTCTTTGTCTTCTCTCTTGCTTTCTTCTTTGCCACGTATACGCCGTCTTTTTACTTACACTGTCATCTGTTTGCTTTCTTTAAGTTTTTACTCACCTTCTTATTTGCCTTCTATTTCTGTTTCACTTTCTCTTTGCCTTTCTGTTTGCCTTTTAACTTACCTTCTTTATCTTTGCCTTCTTTGTCTTGCTCTTTGCCTTCTTTATAGCCTCCTTTACATTCTTCGCCGCAAGTTCACTTACCTTCCTCTGTGCCTTCATCTTTGCCTTTCTCTTTGTCGCCTACCTTCACTTTCTCCATATCTTCTTTACCTTCTTATATATATCTGCTTCTTTGTCTTTCTTTTTGCCTTTTTCGTTGCTTTCTTCTTTGCCTTTTTACTCACCTTCGCCTTGCCTCGGTCTCTGCTTTCTTCTTTGCTCTCTTTGCATTCTGCATTGCCTTTGACTTATCTTCTTCTCTTCCTTTCTTTTTGACTTCTTCTTGGCTTTCTTCTTTTCCTTCTTTTCCGTGTTCTATGCCTTTCTACTCACCTTTATCCTTTTCCTTTTGTCTCTATCTTTGCCTTCAACTTTCTTTGAATTCTTCTTTGTTTTTCTTTTTGCCATCTTCTTTGCCGTTTTACTTACATTCTTTGCTTTCTTCTCTGCCCCTTCTTTGTTTTTCTTTGCCTTCTTCTTTGCCTTTAATTTACCTTCTTCTAAGCCTTTGTTTTGACTTCTTGGCCTTCTTCTTTGCCTCTATTTCTTCCTCTTTGCCTTTTCACTGTCCTTTCTTCGCGTTTTTCTTTGCCTTTACTTACCCTTCTACTTTTTTTTACTTCTTCTTTGACTTCTTTTTTACCTTCTTCTTTGCCGTTTTACTTACCTTGTGTGTTTTCTTCTCTGCTTTCTTCTTTGTCTTTCTTCTTTGCCTTCTTCTTAGCCTTTTATTTACTTTCTCTTTCCATGCCTTTCTCTTTGACGTGTACTTGGCCTTTGCCTTCTACTATTCGTTCTTCTCTGCCTTGATCTTTGCCTGCTACTTTCTTTGACTTCTCTTTGCTTTCTTTTTTGCCTTCTTCTGTGCTGTTGTATTTGTCTTTGTGTTTCTTCTTTGCCTTCTTCTTTGCCTTTTACTTACCTTCTTTGCCTTTCGTGTTGACTTCTTCTTGGCCTTCTTCTTTGCTTTCTTCTCTTCTACCTTTCTACTTACCTTTTTTGTTTTTTCTTTGTCTTTGGCTTATGCTCTTTAACTTCTACTTTTCCTTTTTTGCCTTCTTCCTTACCGTTTTACTTATCCTCTTGGCTTTATTCTATGTCTTCTACTTTGTCTTCCTTCTGTGCATTTTTCTTTCCCTTCAACTTTCTTCGACTTCATCTTTGCCTTATCTTTTGCCTTCTTCTTTTTCTGTTTACTTACCTTCTTTGCTTTCTTCCTTGCCTTCTTCACTACCTTTTACTTACCTTCTTCTTTGCCTTTCTCTTTGACTTATTCTTGACCTTCTTGTTTGCCTTCTTCTCTTCCCACTTCTTTTCATTTATCGTTGCCTTCCACATTTTTTACTTCTCTTTGCCTTATTGTTTGCCTTCTTCTTTACCGTTTTATTTACCTTCTTTCCCTTCTTCTTTGTCTTTCTTCTTCATATGCTTCTCTGCCTTTTACTTACTTCTTCTTTAACCTTCGCTTTGACTTTTTCTTTGGCTTCTTATGTTGTACCTTTTTACTTACCTCTTTGGCCTTTTCCTTTGCCTCTATCTTTGCTTTATACTCATTGACTTCTCCTGTTTCATGTTCTTCCTTGCTGTTTTACTTACCTTCTTTGCCTTCTTCTTTGTATTTCTTCTTTGCCTTTATCTTTCCCTTCAACTTTCTTCGACTTCTTCTTTGCCATCATACATGCCTTCTTCTTTGCCGTTTTACTTACCTCCTTTTTTTATTCTTTGCCTTTCTTATTTGCCTTCTTCATTTTACTTACTTTTTTCTTCGCCTTTCTCTTTGACTTCTTCTTGACTCTCTTTTTTACCTTCCTCTGTTCCCACTTCTTTCCTTTTACTTTTGCCTTCTACTTTCTTTGACATCTCTTTGCATTCTTGCTTGCCTTCTTCTTTACCATTTTACTTACCTTCTTTTTTCTTCTCTGCCTTCTTCCTTGTCTTTCTTCTTTGCCTGGTTCTTCGTCTTTTACTTACCTTCTTCTTTGCCTTTCGCTTTGACCTTCTTGGCCTTCTTTGCTTTCTTCTGTTCTGTCTTTTACTTACCTTTCTTTATTGCCTGTTTCTTTACCTTTATCTTCGCCTTATACTTTCTTTGACCTCTTCTTTTTCTTTTTTGCCTTCTTCTTTGCTGTTGCTCTTACCTTTTTTTATTTCTTCTTGCCTTCTTCTTTGTATTTCTTCTTTGCCTTCTTCATTGCCTTTTACTTAGCTTCTTCTTCGCCTTTCTGTTTGACTTCCTCTTGGTCTTCTTTGCCTTCTTCTGTTCCTTGTGTCAGGGTAACAAGTCTCATTTGTATAGTCAAGTTTTAAGAACCGCACCAGGTTGCTTGATTGTGTGTTCGTTTTCTGAGAAGGTTTTCTATAGGACTAACGTTCAGAGCGACTGTTCGTAGGTTAAGTTACGTGTCGAGGGTTCGTCTGATGAAGCTTGAAGAGTGAAGACTTGTGAGCAGGTTTGTCCGTCTTATCGACGAGAATAATAATAAGAATAATAATAATTATAATATTAATAATAATAATAAAACGATTTATAGAGCGCCGTACACAGCCGAGGCCGAAGAAAAGGACGCTGTACATGAGTTACAAAAGTCAATGACAATCGTATGAAAGTTTAAAAAGATATTTCTTCGGTGTGATGTGAATACTTCGGAGACGGCCATGGTCGGCTTGTAAAAGCGGCCCGGGAAATTTGGTCATGGCACATAATCGAGCGCCGAAGGCCCGAAACCTTTCAGGATATATGGGCCCACATGTGTGGTTCCTGCCAATGCTTTTTGTAACATTTAACATAAATTGGAGGACCTTTTTAGGTATTAATGGGCCAAATGGCATAACATTAATAAATGAATATTAAAAGTTTAAGAAATTAACAGATATACGTTTTAATTTGTGATTTGTCGTAAATTTGTAATTATGCTAGGAACCAAAAGTTACATTATATGTAGGCCTAGTGCTTTTAGTTTATTCCCCGGGATTAGCTAAAAATCACTTATTTTCGTTCAAACATGAAACCTAGGCTCTAATTAAAACAAATTTTTTTGCATTTTTAAAAGCTGATCTTACGTGTATAATCCTCCTTGTCAGGTACGACTAAAAATAGATCAGAACTACATGAAAGAGAGTTTTAACCGCAATTTAATAAATGTTTGGAATTCCGTAAAACTGCCAATATCGATACGATCAATATTCCAGCGCAAGAATACAACAGTTGAAAACGAGGTTAAATGGTATCTAGGGTGTAAATCGGCTGTGGTCCAATTAAGGCAACGGTCCATTTGGTTCAACTCTCCCCTAGGTCTGCGATTGAAAAAGCTTACAGATGTTATATTTGAACAATCATAACTAGCAGTATCTCATACAATTCTGTATTTATATAGTGCCATGCAAAGAGCAGTCCATCTCGTGAGCTTGCGCTTACTGTAGTGAATGTACGTAAAGAAAAACAGCTATAGCATGCAAGGGATTAGCTAAGAAATTCTGATAGGCCTAAACATTCTCAAGTGTTCATCATAAAAACTGAGTTAGTAACTGAAACAGCAAACAATTATAGGCATATAGAGCAAGACTATCAAAAACTTAATTGTATTAACTTACGTACAGTCTGAGTCTTCATTTGTTTGCTCGTCATTATTGGTTTTAGCTGATGTTCGTTTCTTCGACATGGTAGGCCTACAATAATTCAAGAAGTAGCAATCAACGTTAATATTGCAAGAAACGCCGATTGGTTGTACTGGTATGTATAACTGCTGAGGAAATCGAAAGAGAATTAACAACGCAAGCGCTACTGCAATGGCAAACCGCTTACGAGAGAAATTATACAATAAACTTACTTCAACAGCTAATTAATTAATAAAAATATATAAAAATTAAAAAAGTTGTCGAAGGTTTGAAACAGATAACGGCGTCTGGAAAACACGTATTGTGACGTCACATAAAGAGTGACGTCGTACACTTCGTATTCGTTAAAACTGCTGTCATTATTGTTATGGTTGTCGAGATATTAATATTTTCATAACTGTCGCTATAGTTTCCTATACATCGTAAGACTATATAAGCCCTATGCAGTTTTAAGAAAGATGCTAGTGAAATGCGGGCAATGATGATGCTACTATAGATTTAAGTTTAGGTATTGTGTAGGTTTGATTGTTTTGTTTGTTTGTTTGAACATTTATTTAACTTTAAACTAGGCTACACTATTAAGGTTGAAGACTGACTGTAAAGAACAAGGACGAATACAATTAGACGACCACTCTTGTTGTAAAATCCGACATAGGGAGACGTGAGGGACGGACAATGGGTTCACTCATCGAAGAGTGTTTGGGACAGAGATGGATGATTGACAGGTGGAGGTGAAGGATGAGAGGGGAATCAGAGGTTAGGAGGGGACGAAGGGAGAGCAAACAGCATTCGCTGACGTTCAAGTGGGCAACAACGGAGAGCCATGGGCGCCCGCAGCATAGGTCAAGGGGGGTCGCGTGACCCCCCTGGAAATCATGATGATTGTGACTGTCAAGAGAATCATGGATACTGAAAACCTTACTCTCTGAGTTTGAAAGCAACAGCAGTAGGCTGTTGACGAGAAACCCCACAGTTGATGCACAATAGAATTAATAGAAATAACACAGTAGGCCTAATAGAACCTACATACACAACTTTAAACACTTCCCGAGCCTCTGAGTATAATTACACTCTTCCAAAGTAAAAACTTCAGAAATGAGATTGTATTATTGACCAAAATTTATTTCACTGAAAATGTACGCTAAGCTGGATTCATTTCTTCTGTATTGCTAAAATTATTTCCTTTGGCGGTATGTAGTGCAGACCACTGCGAAAGATTTTAGGCCTACATGAAGGGCACACAGAGTTACATGTTTTTGAATGCTGAAAAGATATATGCAGTGTATTAATCGCATTCGGTGATTGATTTGAATAAATCAATGACATATTTATATATTACATATTTATATATAACTCTCCCCGCCAAGGGCGGCGATACCGGGGGGTCGAGTGGGACAAGACCCCCACCCTTAACAGTGGTGGGGGGGGCTGGCACACCATACATCCGACCCCGAAATTTAGAAGAAACACCAAAAAAGTCATCAAATTTTTTCGCGCTCACGCGCAAAACATTTTCTTAACCTCTTTTGAGCAGATCAGTTCAAAACTCTTTTTCCCCAGATCATTTCAAAAGTGTTTCCCCACCTGTCAAACAAGGTCGCCGCCAGTGCTCCCGGCCGTGACTGACCTCCCCTGCAAAAAATCCTGCGGGCGCCCATGCGGAGAGCCGACGATACGGTTCATCTCTTAAACGGGTCGACCACGCATCGTCTTTGGCCGAAACGAATCACAGAAGTAGGCTGTATAGATTTAATTAATACACAGACTATCTAAAGACTTCTTTGCAAGATAACAAAGGTTACGGCTTGTATACGTCGAACGTGCTTCCATTTTAGTTTGATATTCTGCCTGTCGCCTTTCCGACATTGTTCGTATTTGCTGTTTACTTCCATGCGTAGGCGGATACAAAATTATTCTGCTTGGTGACAAAAAGAAATGTTGCGGACAACTTGCATAAAGTAGTCACAGTAGGCCAACTAATGTAGTAAATTGACATTTGATGAACGGTTGCGTGTTGATGAATGTAATAAAATAATAGCAGCAGTTCTTGTCGTAGAGTACTAAACCGACCATGATGACTTAATTAATCTAATACGACGTATATAATGCAATGGCACGTCATGACACGTGACCTACCAAAATCGTAATCGTGATCTCCAAACTTCTAAAGCGCCACTTGAAGGCCAAGCGCAGGGCACCAGCCTATTCACGAGCGCTACGTCAGATCAGAGGGGGTTTCCAGAGAGTAGTCCAAAAAAGTCCAAGTCCGATTTCCAGGAGGCCAAACCAAATCAAAGGGGGTTTCCAGGGAGTAGCCTAGTCCAAAAGAGGTCAAGTCCGATTTCCAGGGTACCAGATCAGAGGTTTTCCAGAGAGTAGTCCAAAAGAGGTCCAAGTCCGATTTCCAGGAGGCCAAACCAAATCAAAGGGGGTTTCCAGAGAGTAGTCCAAAAGAGGTCCAAGTCCGATTTCCAGGGTAGCCTACCAGATCAGGAGAGTTATTCAGGAGTGTTATAATGCTACTCATGCAGCTCTGTGCGGTTTTAGGTAATGTGATTTATCTGGCGTCTTATGTACAGCGAGCATCGATTCCTCTTTTTATATGTAATTTTAAGCCAAAATGAACTCCCATGTGAAATCCCAATGGGACAGGTTTATCAGCCTGTTTCCGACAAAAAATAGGCCTATGCGTATCTTTTTCAATATTGATGGTGGTTGTGCATGCAGTATGAGAATTGTAGAAAAAAGACTGGGGGGTTAGACCTTGATTTATGTGGAGTTTGGGTGTGCAATGAAGACTTTACTATGGGGTCCTAAGAAAGACTAGGGGGGGTTGAACCCGCCAACCCCCCCCCCGACAATTCTCACCCTGTGGTTGTGGCAAGAGGCGACGCGCGTTTCTGCTTCTACAGGTCCTAGGGTCTCCTTTAAGCCTTGTCTACGAACCAGCAATGACGAGCAAATGACTTAAGGCTCAGACCTAGGTTAAAAAATACAGGGAAGTTCGTGATGGTGTAGGCCCTACGTTATATTTGTTTAGGCTTACTAGTTCAGTGATTATAGTGGAGTTTGAGGCAGTTGACGGCTGGTGAATGGCGGTCTCGGTAGAGGAACTGAGAATATTCTTACGGAATGATCTTCTGTATATTAGCCTGATTACGGCTTGGTTTTAGTGGGCCATCGTGCAGCAGATACCAGCGCAACAGACATGGGCGGCGGACCCGGGGGTCGGGGGGACAAGACCCCCACCTTTAACAGTGGGGGGAGGGACACGCCATACATCGGACCCCCCAAATTTTGAAGAAACACCAAAAAAAGGTCATCAAATTTTTTCGTACTCAGGTTATGAAATTTTTCGCGCGTGAGCGCATTTTTTTAGACCTCTTCTTTGACCAGATCAGTTCAAAACTCTTTTTCGACCAGATCAGTTCCCAAATGTCCCCCCACCTCTCAAACAAGATCGCCGCCACTGGCAACAGAGGTTACTAATCACAATTAGAGTTATGAAGAGTTACAGACCTGCGTAGATGTAGCAAATGGTGCAGGTCTGGCGATTCTGCAAAGTGGATCAGATAATTTCCGTAAAATTGACGTCAGTTTGACGTCAAGTTGACGTCAGCTGTTCAAGGCTTTTCACTCCAAAATTGAGCCTCGATCACAACATCAAGAAATTCGACCCTGATCTATCCGATACTCAGCTGCCTTCAAATCTTTCTCGTGCTAGACGGCACAAACGCGCCTTGGCAGGAATTCACCCCTTAGATACGACACGACGCTTGCGAGTAAGCTGGTTCTCAGCACTTAGGCCTATCTTTAAAGTAGTGCCTTAATTATGTATCTGGAGACACTGGCGTAAACTTGTCCAAAATATTGGGGGGGGCATGAGGTCTGGACCAGAGGTGCAAAAAACCAAGTTTTTTCAAGATAAAAAGTTGTTTTTTATTGTTGTTTTTTTCTATTTTTTGGTTGTTTTTATGGTTTTGTTGTTTTTGTTATTTTTAAGATTTTCGGATTTCGTATCATAAAAATCATGAAAAATGGCACGAATCACTTTAATTCAGTTGCGATTTCCGACAATTAAAAATTATTAAATCAATGTTATTAAAATAACTTCTATAAAAATAAGAAATTTATTTATTTTAAAAAAATTGTGTGGCTTTCTTCTTTTTTTATTTAAAACCAAAATCTGAAAAAACTTTTGTCACCTAGAGCTGGTCCGATGTTACGTTAATGCATAGGCCTACGAAATGGGGTGTTTTGTTAGCATGTAAATTTGTTTCATATTGAAGATATTGAAAATAAAAATAAATCTTTGTTTTCATTGTGGATTTCTGATAGTATCTCAGTTCTGTCAACTTCTGTGTCTCTGTTTTTCTGTTTCTGAAGAAATTTTTCTATATTGAAACATAATATTTTAAGAAATTCTGCTCTCGATTTTTTTGGGGGGCATTGCCCCGGCTCCTCAATTATTGGGGGGTACGTGCCCCGGCTGACCCCCCAGAGTCTACGCCTATGTCTGGAGATTATGATAGCACGGTTTGATATTGGGCATTCTTGCATATTGCGTTAATTTGCTATAATAATTCAGCTCTCCAATAGTAAGCTGCACTCTTTATTTACAATACTATTTAAATGCCCAAAATAGTAATTTTAGAGCTAGGTCTGTTACACTGTTCATATTTTATATAAGCATAAAATCCTACTTGCTGTAGCATGGTAAATATTATTCGGTAGATGGCAGGGTATACTTACCAAAACTTCAGCTTACTTGTCATTATAGTGGAACAGTTTAAGCGCTCGCCATTTTTTGCCGATAACAGTTTGAGCTTGATTTTGAGGAAATTCGATTTCAATGCCAAACCCGGTAAGATTCTTTAATTCTGTGCATATAATTTAATGGATAAACGCATTTAATAAACGATAGCTAGGACAACGAGAGAGAGTTGCTAATAATTATGGTTTCAGCGTTATGTTTTATTCTCTTCATATACTCAATGCGATGGTAGATTTCCACGTAGTGTGTGGCCAATCCAGTTCATTTGTCTCCTGTTTATCGAGTTGACCATTGGCCTCTCTTCTAGCTCCAGTTGCAACACGTCCTCCTTGGTTTTATAGTCGCTCCAGCTGATTTGGCCAGTCTTCTCCATGGCAACATTTCAAATGCCTTAAACAGCTTCATTTCTGCCAAATGTTTCCAATAGTCCATGTCTCTGATCTATAAATTTACTTTCATACACCCCATGATTCTTTTCAACATTCTTTTCTTTAAATCAAGATTCAGTCTTTCTCACAGAGGCTCAATGTTTTATTTCTATTTATCGTCATACTCTATTCTTCAGATACACGTCTTGTTCAGGGCCCGTAGAGTAATGGATAACACACTGGCGTGAAGAGCAATAGGTACCAAGATCGAACCCCGTAAACCCCGTCATCTTTCCACTCGCTAGGTGGCAGCGGTGGTTAAATGACTAGTAGGCCGTGATTGGCGCCCTGTTGACTGCCAAATAAACAGTTATATTCGACTCCTGTAAAACTGTTATTATGTGCTTCTACTGTATACTGTATACAAAGAAAACAATACATTATAAACAAAAGACTCACAAGTCGAAAGTGATCATTGGTCACGAGTAGAATTCCACCGACAAAGTTCTTATAGTGATATTTTGGATGCAGCTCGGGAGATGCGACGTGGAATGGTCCCTCCATAGGATAGAAGTAACTTAGGTGGCTGCCGTTTCTACTATATGTATGTTCACTGTACAGCACAGTGCAGTTAGCAGGCGCTTAAATAAAGAAAAGATTATTATTATTATTATTATTATTCTCTGCAGCCCACCATTGGTACCTGCTACCACTGCCTGGTAATCTGCAAATCTTACGGCCTTCATCAGACTTCTAAAAACTTTGTCATCCGCATTTTCAAGACCTTCCAATATTGTGGCAATTATCTGATTCACCATACAGACTCTCCAGACCTGCACCTCTTGCTACATCTGCACACGTCGTAAACTGTGCTTCTGCTCTTGATTTGAGAACCATAGTTCTGTATGCAAGTCTTTAAATTCTGGTGTCGCTATATGCCACAGTCCTATCCAGCGGCAACATGACTCCTGTCTTGTGCTCATTCCCTCCAGAGTATATAACCCTTAATCAGCAATTAAATTATATTCTTTATTTTAAAACATTCATATTGAGGTGTTACTGTTCTTTTTAGCAAGTACACGAAGAAGATGAGCAACATTCTGTTAGACCTTCAAAATCCAGTTGTAAGACAATGTTTACATCTCATTAATCTTTATCAAGAACACTGTAGTGGATTTAATTCATTACAACTTTTGCTGTAGTCAGACATTTCATCTTTGGTTAAAATCAAACTGAACCATAGCATTAAATTGTGCTCTTACACAAAGAATGATGATGGCTTCTGTTTTTCTTCAACAATTTTTTCTGTGTGCATAAGTTCTTACTTGGCGCGAAAATAACTACTACTGATAGATGGAACTTAAACCCTTTTGGTAAACATCTGAAACAGAAGATTAAATGAAGTCGTTGATAATATGAGAAACTGGACACTACTGGTGCTGTAAAGGCTGCGACAACAATAACTGCAGAAACATTTGACGCAGGCAATTGCTTTGAAACGCTTACCAAAACTCATGCTTATCAAAAGCCACAAAAATCCCAACTTTGTCTAGAATCTGGTGATTGGAGAAGCACATCGGAATCTTTTTAGAAAAATACTTGCACGCAAATTTCATTTATTTCAGAAACCATGTGATGAAGGTGATCATCTGACAGCTCGTCAAAGAACCACTACTGGAGAAAAACAGTGAAATTACGGTATCAATTAAGTGAATTGCCTGATGGGAAATACGAGAACCCATACTGGAGAAAAAACACGGGTGCCAGTTTTCTGAGGTATCATTTAATGAAGCAGATGGCTGGTGGTGCATATGAGAACTCATACTGGTGAAAAAGCATACAGGTGTCATCTTTGTCGGAAATCATTTTTGGAGGTAGTCCTCTAAAAATACACATGGAAAACCATACTGGCGAAAAACCATACAGGTGCCAGTTAAGTCAGAAAACATTTGCTCAGGGTAGTCATGTGAAGGTGCATATGAGAACCCATACGGGTAGGAAACAATATAAATGTTATTTATGCGAGAAATCATTTAATGAAGGTGGTCATCTGAAAACGCACATAAGAACTCATACTGGTGAAAAACCATACAGGTGCCAGTTATGTCAGAAATCATTTAATCGAGGTGATACTCTGAGAAGGCACATGAGAACCCATACTGGCGAAACACCATACCAGTGCCAGTTATGTCAGAAATCATTTGTTAATCTTGGTAATCTGAAAACGCACATGAGAACCCATACTGACGGGAAACCATACAAATGTCATTTATGTGATAAATCATTTAGTGAAGGTGGTCTTCTGGAAACGCACATAAGAACCCATACTGGTGAAAAACCATACAGGTGCCAGTTATGTCAGAAATCATTTAATCGAGGTGATACTCTGAAAAGGCACATGAGAACCCATACTGGCGAAACACCATACCAGTGCCAGTTATGTCAGAAATCATTTGTTAATCTTGGTAATCTGAAAACGCACATGAGAACCCATACTGACGGGAAACCATACAAATGTCATTTATGTGATAAATCATTTAGTGAAGGTGGTCTTCTGGAAACGCACATAAGAACCCATACTGGTGAAAAACCATACAGGTGCCAGTTATGTCAGAAATCATTTAATCGAGGTGATACTCTGAAAAGGCACATGAGAACCCATACTGGCGAAACACCATACCAGTGCCAGTTATGTCAGAAATCATTTGTTAATCTTGGTAATCTGAAAACGCACATGAGAACCCATACTGACGGGAAACCATACAAATGTCATTTATGTGAGAAATCATTTAGTGAAGGTGGTCTTCTGGAAACGCACATAAGAACCCATACTGATGAAAAACCATACATATGCGAGTTATGCCAGAAATCATTTAGTCAAGGCGGTACTCTGAAATCGCACATGAGAATCCATACTGGTGAAAAACCATACAGGTGCCAGTTAAGTCAGGAAACAAATACTCAGGGTAGTCATGTGAAAGCGCATACAAGAATCAAAACTGGCGGGAAACCATACAAATGTCATTTATGTGAGAAATCATTTAATGAATGTGGTCATCTGAAAACCCACATAAGAACTCATACTGGTGAAAAACCATACAGGTGCCAGTTATGTCAGAAATCATTTAATCGAGGTGATACTCTGAGAAGGCACATGAGAACCCATACTGGCGAAACACCATACCGGTGCCAGTTATGTCAGAAATCATTTGTTAATCTTGGTAGTCTGAAAACGCACATGAGAACCCATACTGGTGAAAACACCATACATATGCAAGTTATGCCAGAAATCATTTGCCAAAGATACTCAACTGAAAGTGCACATGAGAACCCATACTGGTGAAAAACCATACACTTGCAAAATATAACAGAAATCACTTAAAGAAGGCTCTGAAAAATCACATGAGAATCCATACTGGTGAAAAACCATACAGGTGCCAGTTAAGTCAGAAAACAACTGCTCAGGGTAGTCCTGTGAAAGCGCAAACAAGAACCAGTACTGGCGGGAAACCATACAAATGTCATTTATGTGAGAAATCATTTAATGAAGGTGGTCATCTGAAAACCCAGACAAGAATCCATACTGGCGAAAAACCATACAGGTGCCAGTTATGTCAGAAATCATTTGCTAATTATGGTAATCTTAAAACACACATCAGAACAAAAACCACACTTGTGTGAGGTTTGTAATGAAGGATTTGGAGAAATTGGAAGTCTAAAGAAGCACAGAAGAACTCAAGCAACTGAGAAGCAATACACGCACAATAAACCATACATCAAGAGCAATTCTTCAGCGAAGCAGTTTAAACTCCATGCAGGAAAACAGCCAGAGGATCTTAAAATGGAATGTGAAGTAATTTCTAACCTGTGTGATCATTTCATTACATTTAGTATTACAGGCATTTTAGCTAAACCAAATGAACGGTTCTCAAGGAACATATGGAATTGCAGGTTCTTTATCGGAAAGTAGAGATGAAGGATGTCTGTATATTAGCAGATTCAAATCTCCTGTGGATATAAAAGCGTTTTTGTCGAAGTCTTTTGGATGAGGTATATGTGACGAATTGCTTGAAACAAAGAAAGATTTTCTAAATCATTGTTCTAGCCATCGATTTTCACCACCTGACGACATCGCGGTTGACCTGTGCAGAATTATGATTCCACATAATTACAGTTGAAAACAATAGTAATCTGAGACTAAGAAATGGTGCTTTAGAAGTTGTGGGATACATGCATACATGAATATTTTAGTTACTTTGTACCACTTTCATTTCCGAATACTTAGACAGTAGGCATTCTGCTTCAGAGGTTCCTCCTCAGAGGCTCCACATGGCTAAGGTGTTGCCTTCTTCTAGAACGTAGAATTGCTGCAAGTCATGAAAGTCAAATTTTATGCTTTACTAAAGATGCAGTAAAGTCGCTCGTTCTGGATTCCACTACTTGACACTTTATTGTTAAATATTAAATTTAGCTGCTCATAACCAGCTGACTAAGGTAGATATTTAACAGAGCGGTTTAGCTGTGTTATTTTGAGAATATTTTGGACTACTGTTACTTAGCCAATTGTCCTTGCAATCGTGACGTATTAAGTAATTGAATTAATTAGCTTATTCTACTTAGATCATGTGTTGTACGTTATGTTTGGTCAATACTAAAGATCAACGTGTAATCAAGATTGTGATGTATCCTAAGTTTTTTATGTCTGGCGATTTTTATGCTATGCCTGATTCTGTCCTTTAAGCATCCAAATAAATAAGTGGCATGTTGTAAATTGCACATACTCATATTTCTCTGATTGGAATATATTTGTTTAATAGACTGAAATGTTATACTTCGCATTGAACTTTGTCATCTCATTTCAACTGTGTTATATCCATGTACGAAACTAACGTAAACAAACTTACTGTAGTGTAGTTTAAGAGTTAATCTTTTGTGTCAAAATGACGCATGTGACGCACATTCACGTGGTTAGCTGATCAAAAGTGCATTGAGTTTAAGATCTTGATGCTTGTATGCGTAATTGTCTACATCTTCTGATCTTCATGCCAGCATTGAGTCGTAAATTCGTTCAGCAATCAATCATTTGTTTATTCGTTCTTTCACTTCTCTTTCATTCGCTTTTTTATTATGTTGAGATTGTTGCCATCATAGTAAGTACAGGAAACTACTTCTGTCATGCCGGATAGTTAAAGACGGACCTCGATGAACAGATGCCTATATAATAAAACTAAGACTTGCACTTGTAGATTAGCGGACTTTATCGACTGTACGTAGGCTACACATGTGTGTTATGTGCGTGTAAACAAAGTTTTTTCTGTGCGTCTGCCATTTATTGTGTATCTGTCTTCTCATCTTCGCTACGTATAAAAATTGGAATTTAAAGGTCACGGATCAAACTTAACCCGTTAATGACCACGTCCTTTTAAAAGGACAGTAACATTTACTTACTTATTTTTTAGATCACATCAAATTACTTCATAATTTTTGTTTTCTGGCGTCACACTGATGTTGTTAAACAAATATCTATGCAAAAATTTATAAAAGTTCTAGATTTTGTTTGTGTTTTTAACACTCAAAGTTGTGAAATTTTGGGATCCAGAAATGGCACCCATCAAGAAGAAATAGTAATTTATTTTTACTATTCAGCTATTATATAAAATAGTTTTCTTTTGAGTTTTGAGTAGCTATTATATGACTATGTTCCTTTACCATTTCATTTTCCCCAAAAAAAGTTTTTTCATTTTGGAAATTTTTGAGGAAAACTTGCCGTCCTTTTAAAAGGACGCTGAGCACATATGTTACCGTAATATCGGTTTTGGTTCAGTGTGCAAACCATAACTGACAGGCTTACGTTTTAGTCGCTCATCCTTATTCATGTCCCAAATTTCGAATCTTATTTTCATTCATTCATTTATTCAATAAATTTATATAGCGCCCCTTCAAGATATCTACTCAGAAGCGCTCCCAGCCCAGCCCCGGCGAAAAAGAAGAGTTTTCAAACGCTGATAAAAAGTACACGAATTATCCATACGCAGGACATGCAGCTTCAGATAGAAGGCCCAGCCACCGAGAAGGCTCCACATTGCATTGTCGAGGTCATCTTAGTTCAGTGGCACGACAGGAACATTGTTACACTGGCATCAAACTGTCATTCTGCAGCACCACTAGGTCAAGCACGGAGTTGGTCAAACAAGGACAAGAAGGCCATCTCTGTCCCTCAGCCACATGTGGTCATTGCCTACAACAGATTCATGGGTGGCGTCGACCGTGCTGACCAAAACATTGCAACCTACCGGATCTTTATCCGCACTAAGAAGTGGTAGTGGCCAGTCTTCTCCTTCTTAGTCATTGCATCCGTTAACAACGCTTGGATGCTGTACTGCCATATTCATTCCAGTGCAACTGAGGAACTTGATCTCCTGGAATTTACACGGCGCATTGTCAATGTATGTCTTCTGAAATAGGCCTACTCAGCCTGCTCAGAACGGAAGCATGGACCTGTATACTGCAGAGAAAGCGAGTGCTGCCAGAGGTGAGATATGACCACATGGATCACACCGTCGAAAGCATTCCAAAGCAGATGAGGTGAGGTGTGGGCATTGTGGCAAGGACGGTTCACGTCAGTGTAGTAAATTTCTCGTTGCTTTACATGTCGACTGCTTTGCTGCCTTCCACAGTCAATGAACTGAAATATCACCATCACACCATGCTGAAAGTTGAGACATTGGACTTTGCCAGTATTCACTGCTGTCACATCCTGACAATTCGTATGCTTTCTGATTTTGTCATATAACGTGTGTTCTTCAGAATGCTGTTCGCAACTGGGTAATAAAGAAACTGCTTGCTCACTTATTTTTTTAACATCAAACGACATTGGCACTATGATACGAAGTCACTGCTATCTGTATTATTTTTGTTTTGACATTGTAGGGCCTACAGCTGTTTCTATTTCAAAGCGCTACTAAGAGTCATCTATGACAACACAGTTGACTCTTAGTAGCGTTTGGTATCGTATGTGCTCAGCGTCCTTCTAAAAGGACACCTAAATATCTCTGCGACCAATAAAGATATGTTTTCAAATTTTTTGCCCTAGTGTACTTTTATTACAAGGACTCAATGTGCAAAAGAACATCAAAATCTGGCCACTGAATAAAAAGTGGTCATTAACGGGTTAAAGGTCACGGATAATTAAATCATTCCGTCTCAGAATTTCCAGGATCGACAAAGAGGGGCACAAATTCTGAGACGGAATGATTTAATTATTAAACTAATTACTGTATCTTGAAATATAATATCCATTTAAAATGAAATAAATATAATAAAAAAAATAAAAGTGTATGGGCCTATATATAATACTATCTGGTTTACCCGGCGTTGCCCGGGGTTATAAGTTTCAATCCCTGTAGCGAATAAGCAACAAATTTAGGTATAAGTTTAAATGCGTGTAGCGAATAAGGAAGAAATTTAGGCGACCTGTGGGCTTCGCAGTCGCCCTGTGGCGACGACTGCTTCGCAGTCTCCCGTGGACTGACTGCTTCGCAGTCGAAGAGGGTGAACCCGGCGTTGGCGGGTTCAAGAAAACGCCATAAATCTAGCCCTCACTGCCCTTAGTAAAGAAGTCTTTGAAGATAGAATTTTGCTGTAAAACGACGAATATACATGTAGTTCGAATCGATCGTAATTAAATTTTGTGCGAAAGTAAACAACGTCGTTATGCGCATTATTAATGACGTTGGGGAATACCCGCGCCATAAATAGAAGCGCTTGGCAGTGGAAGAGGCGAGCTGGGGCGTGAGCGACGGTGTCGTTTTGCGCATTATTAATGACGTTGGGGAATACCGGCGCCATAAATAGAACCGCTTTGCAGTGGAACAGGCGAGCTGCGGCGTGAGGGACGGTCGCTTGGGTAGAGTTTTGGGGGATTTTCACCGTGTTAGCGGTGAAAATGGGGTACGCGAACCCCTCCACTGGGTGTCCGATGCCGAGGCCGACACAGTAGTGAAGGTTTCGAGTGAAAAGGTGCAAAATTGTAGAAGTTACGCCCGGTCAAACAGACAGACAGACAAACACACAGAATTCTCGCTTTATTTATACAGATTAATAGATAGATACCTGGCTTATTTAAAAATTGTCGTTTGAACATATTTATAGTAAATATTATATTCGGTATAACAAATTTGGTCGTTTTTGGTTAAGTCAGGGCTTTTAAAACTGTGGTCCGCGGACCAACAGAGGTCCGTGAGGGATATGGCGGGGGTCCGCGTTCTCTGCCTTCTTCGTTGACTTTTACTTACCTTTTTCTTTGCCTTCTACCAGGCCTCTTATGTGCCATTCTGCTTGCCTTCTTCTTTGCCTTTAATTTACCTCCTTCTTTGCCTTCTCCTTGCTGTGTTAATTACTTTCTTCTTTGCACTCTTCTTTGTCTTTACCTTCTTCTTTGCCTTCCTCTTTGCCTTGTGCTGTACCATAATCTTTGATTTCGTCTTTGCCTTCTTCATTGCTTTTTAGTTACCTTCTTCCTCGACTTCTTCTTTGATTTCTTCTTTTACTTCTTCTTTGCCTTTTTACTTACCTTTTTCTTTTCCTATTCTTTGCCTCTCTCTTTGCCTTTTACTTCGACTTCTTCTTTGTTGCCTTCTTTGCTGTTTTACAAACCTTCATTGCGTTCTTCTTTTTTCTTTACCTTTATGTTTGCCTTCTTCTTGCCTTCTTGTTTGCCTTTTTCGCCGCTTTTTTACTATTTGTCTTCATCTTTGCCTTATTCTTTACCTCTTTACTTACCTTTTTCTTTGCTTTCTTCTCGGCCTTTCTCTCAGACTTCTCATTTGCCTTCTTTTGCCTTCTTTTTCTTTGCCTTTACTTACCTTATTCTTTACCTTCTTTGCCTTCTTTTTTTGTCTTGATCTATGCCATTTTTCTTGCTTTCTTCTTTCCCTTCTTCGCCGCCTGCTTACTTACCTTCCTCTTTACCTTCATCTGTGCATTTTTCTTTGCCTTCTACATTGACTTTCTCCTTACCTTCGTCTTTATTGTCTTCTATGGCTACTTCTTTGTCTATTTCTTTGTCTTCTTTCTTGCTTTCTTATTTGCCTCCTACGCCGTCTTTTACTTACATTTGTGTTTGCTTTCTTTAAGTTTTTACTCACCTTCTTATTTACCTTCTTCTATTTCTCCTTGACTTCTTTGCCTTTCTGCTTGCCTTTTTCTTTGCCTTTTAACTTACCTTTTTCTTTAACTTTGCCTTCTTTGTCTTGCTCTTTGCCTGCTTTCATGCCTTCCTCTGTGCCTTCATCTTTGCCTTTCTCTTTGTCGTCTGCCTTCACTTTCTCCTTATCTTCTTCTTTACCTTCTTATGTAGCTACTTCTTTGTCTTTCTCTTTGCCTTCTTCTTTGCATTCTGCATTGCCTTTTACTTACCTTCTTCTCTTTCTTTCTCTTTGACTTTTTCTTGGCCTTCTTCTTTGCCTTCTTCTTTTCCTTGTTCAATGCCTTTCTACTCACCTTTCTCCTTTTCCTTTGCCTCTATCTTTGCCTTCAACTTTCTTTGAATTCTTCTTTGCCTTCTTTTTTCCCTTCTTCTTTGCCGTTTTACTTACCTTCTTTGCTTTCTTCTTTGCTCCTTCGTTTTTCTTTTTTCCCTTCTTCTTTGCCTTTTACTTACCTTCTTCTAAGCCTTTCTCTTTGACTTCTTCTTGGCCTTCTTCTTGGCCTTCTATTCCTTCCTCTTTGCCTTTTCACTTACCTTTCTTCTTGCCTTTTTCTTCTCCTTTACTTTCCCTTCTACTTTCTTTGACTTCTTCTTTGCCGTTTTACTTACTCTGTGTGTTTTCTTCTCTGCTTTCTTTGTCTTTCTTCTTTGCCTTCTTCTTTGCCTTCTACTTACCTTTTTCTTTGCCTTTCTCTTTGACTTGTTATTCGCCTTCTTCTTTGCCTTCTACTATTCCTTCTTCTCTGCCTTTATCTTTGTCTTCTACTTTTTTTACTTCTCTTTTCTTTCTTTTTTGCCTTCTTCTTTGCTGTTTTATTACATCTGCCGACCTGCGTCAAATTTTTCGTGTCAGCTGGCAAACACGAACCTCTGCACTAACTCCGCACAGGCATTGACCGCCTTGCCCAAATATCAGGATACAACCGAGAGACTACTTTTCTCTTTCAGCGCTTATCTATAGAAACCCAACGCTTCGATGCAGTCGCTTTTGTAACACTTTCACACCGATAAAATCATCTGTGAAGACTAGTCATTTCAGAACAATATCCCTAATTTTTGCATTCCCGAGGGATCATGTGTACCTCTGGAAAAAAATAATAATAGGCATCATTGATAGCAGTTTATCAGGCTGTAAAATTGGTACTTCCACGTTTTAGACCAAAGTTGCTCACCTCAACGAGGTAGCTCCGAGCGAGCTATCATTCTTCAGTGTTAGTAGGTAGTTATAGTTATCGTTGCACACAGGGACAAAGCCAGGACTTACCACAATACTTGACGCTGGGCTAGCGTAGCCTTTTCATGCTTGTGCTAGGATCTTGGCTTCGCCCGATTGGCAAAGCTGATCAACGTCCTCGAGTTTCAGCAGCTTTACCTGATGTTTGGACTAGACTTGAATATAGTTTTTTATTATTACGTATTTCGTATCGAAACGCCGGAGATTTTCAGCTTTGATTTACTTTATTTACACTGAGCCGTTTGAACTTCAGAAACGACAGCGAAGTATATTCTCACACAGCGTCCTTTGATTTGTAATTTTAGAATTTAGATATTGATATAATTGCATTCGCCAAGTTTAAACAATTATATCCAGTTTGCGAATATGCGCTGCGAGAAAGAAAAACGTTCGTCATTTGTTGGTGACGTCAACAAGCAAATACCATAAACGGATTATTAAAACAATTACGTAACCAAGCGAAGTGATGAAAAGTAGCACAGAGTTCTGCGCCTCTGAGTAGAACTCTTGAAGAGGCGCTATATAAATTCTATGATCGATTGATTGAATATCAGTAGAACATTAAATGCAATATTATAAACGGTATCAGAATGTGCGCAATGCATTCCGTTGAGCTTGCGTTGATCTGTATGACCTGCATATGTCATTCTAGGGGTCTGAACTGCTGTCAAACCCGGGTTTCCACTCATATGGAGGCCTAAACCAGGGTTATCGGGTTTCAAAACGAGGCACATTGAAGCCTCGATGAACTGTCTCACGAGCTGTCTCCGATCTCTTTTATTTCTCGTCGTCCATTGAAACCATTACTCGCGACTCAAGCCCATGTATGTGGGGACTTAAAATGTCATATAAGTGTGTAGTCGTAAACTTAAAAATTGTAAAGCGCTACTTAAAAGCCATGCGGAGGGCACCATCATATTCAAGAGAGCTGCGCTGAGTCAGAGGGGTTCAGAGGGTTGTCAAATGGAGATCCAAGTACTGTTGCAGGTAGCCAGAGAGAGGGGAAGCGTAGCTGCTAAGGCGGGTTTCGTTTTGGTCGAGAAAGATTGGAAGGCAGAGAATCAAATGAATCAGGGTAGGAATTCTTGGGGAGTTTGGACTTCAGTGTTGATTGGAAAGCCAGAGGGTGGTAAGTCGAGGAGCCTGAGGAGCTGGTGAGTGACACTACCGAACAGAAAATTTGCGTAATTCAGAAGGGAGATGGTTCCAGAACCAAGGTGCAGCGTGGTATATGGCTCGGTTGGAGAAGTTGAGACGTGTACTGAATGGACCCTCGATCTACACGTGTATAGACCTACCAATTTCTTTTCCTTGTTTAACAGCCTGTGTTTTCAAATTCATATTCTACTTATAATACGCCTGTAACTGTGTGATCCATACGGGTCCGATTGGGTATAATTCGATCACACCGTTTTTGTGACGCTGCTGGTTGTAATCCTTTGCGTGCTACAGTGGCGTAAATATCCAGCGTTATCCCACAAGGCAGTCAACATGTTGTTACCTTTTGCGACAACATAGGGCCCATTTGTGTTAAGCAGCATTTTCAACACTAAGAGTAAGACAAAGAGATCTGTGGCCATGTAGACGAATGACGTAGAAACATACGTGTTATGTTAGGTTGGAGCAGTTAAGCATACACCGCGTCTTCGCATGGGCAACCAAGTAATGTAGCTAGATCCGCAAGTAAAGTTAATCAATTAAATGACCAAAGTTTGGAATACCACCAATTAAAGTAGGTAAGTAAGTATATCCTTTATTAATCCAACTGCTAACCGCATTTTGGTTTACACGTGTATATCACGTCCAGGTTAAAGTACTAATTGGCCTATATTCCGGTGAAAATCATCCTAATTATGAAAGATTAACGAGCCAGACTGTCAGCAATCGGGAGAACCCGATTATGAACACGGGGTCGCAAAGTATAACCAGTATGCTTAACAGGGGGTAATAGCACATGAAGCACATGTGTAGGACATGTAAGGACGGCCGTGAAAAGTTTAGAATCAGCAGTTCGGATCAATTGTTCGAATCTAGGGCTGTCCACAGGAAGATAACCAGCTTTAAGCGGAGCTTGCAACGTTTAAAACCAGCTATCTTTATAATAGGCCTACTTCTCTAGCATACGCTCATAAAGTAGGCCTATTGCAGTATTAGGCCTGAACTCCTGTGATGAGTATTTCTGACAAGGCGCTATATAAATATGTGAATCTCGCTCAATCTTGTATGGGGTCCCCCAGGGTTCAAATCTAGGTCACCTATTATTTCTGTTATATATATATGCCTAAATGATCTGGCTATATATATATATCAAACACTCTTTATTTTATATTATTTGCCGATGATACCAACATTTTTTTACTCACCATTCTTGGCAAATCCTAATGGAAACCATTAACTCAGAACTAAAACTCGTCAATAACTGATTCTCGGCAAACCGGTTAACTCTCAACGTCGATAAAACTAATTTTATTATCTTTAAATCCCACAGGAAAATTACACATACATGTATAGATATCACCCTGGAGATCGCTGGAATCCCCTTAGCCCAAGTAAAGTCTACTAAATTCCTGGGTCTGATCGTTGATAGGCATCTCTCCTGGAGAGAGCATATTAATTTCATAGCACAAAATATTGCGAAAAACATAGGAATTATTAATAGGATCTCACACCTACTTCCGGAAGCTATTAGGTTACACCTATATTATTCCTTAGTCCTACCATATTTAAGTTATTGCAATATGATCTGGGCTTCCACTTATTGTAATTGTAACCGAAAACTTATATAGCGCCACTCAGATCAGCGGCGCTTTCAACCCGCATCAATGCCGGTGTCCCGAGATATTCTATCCCCCCTAAAGCGTATCCGTCCGGATGGAATAAACCGGTTTAGAGTATCCGGTGGGATGAACCATTCTATCCCCCCTCGTCATACGCATCACGATAGCCTCGACGAAATTCCAGTCAAAATCACCAAAAACAAAGTAAATTGATTTCAGTTCGACGTACAAACTAAAGATACGCAATTCAAAAATTTTATGTGTGCAATAAATCCAAACAGTACGACTGAATACACTTAGAAACCGCCAAAAATGCAAACTAAACCGAATACTCCATTTCGCTAAGGGGGATACGCATGTATGGGGGATACTCTATTTCGTGACACCGGCACCGGCAAAAAGGAAAGTTTTCAGGCGTCTACGGAACTGGAGAGGAGAGAGGGCAAGAAGCTCTTGGCGGAGAAACAAGGGGAGACAGTTCCAAGCCGAGGGGCCAACATAGGCGAAACTTCTGGATTGTGCCGTGGAAGATCGCATGCGAGGGACAACCATAAGGCCGCGAGCCGAAGATCGCAAGGAAGCCCTCGCAGGCAAGGAAGAAACTGGGTTGCAAAAATTCATTAGGTAAGACGGAGCAGAGGCAGTAAGGCAGCTGCGCATGAGAGTGAGGGTTTTAAACTGAATTCGCTGTTGAGCAGGGAGCCAGTGGAGGGAATCACGGATAAAGGCAGAAATTGGGCAAACTTAGGAATGTCACCTATAAGCCTAGCAGCAGCATTAAGGATAGTCTGGAGTTTGTGCATATTGGAGGAGGAAAGGCCAATGTACACAGCATTGCCAAAGTCTACCTGAGTGCAGATCAGAGCGTGGACCAGTGTAGTGACAGCATGAAATGAAAGAGACTTGCGGATGGATCGGAGCTGGCGTAGATGATAAAAGCAAGATCGGGATACAAGGTTAACTTGATCAGTAAAGGAGAGGGTAGGGTCAAGGACAATCCCCAAGTCACGAACAGAGGAGGAGAATTGAATGAGGGGAAACCTAAGATGTAGAGATTCAAAATCAATCTTGCTGAGTTGGAGGCGACCACCGAGCCAGATAAACTGAGTCTTGTCGGGGTTCAGCCGCAAGCGATTAGAGGAAAGCCAAGAATCCAGAGCAGAGGCTGCTGCTAAGATGCGTTCGACCATTTGGACAGCAGAAGAGGCTGGACCATGTATTAGAGACTGGGTGTCATCAGCATACTGATGAGACGAAACCCCATACAGCTGGAAAATCCCCCCAAGGTCCGAAGTATATAGGATGAAGAGCAGAGGAGCAAGAAAAGAACCTTGGGGGAGACCATAGGAGGTAGTGGCCCAAGGAGTACGATGTGATCCAAAGACCAGAGATATGGACCTGTCAGAGAGGAAAGAGCGGAACCATAAAAGGGCACTATCAG
Source organism: Allolobophora icterica (assembly GCA_963556255.1). Classification (NCBI taxonomy): domain Eukaryota; kingdom Metazoa; phylum Annelida; class Clitellata; order Crassiclitellata; family Lumbricidae; genus Allolobophora; species Allolobophora icterica. Next base: position 25,854,462 of record OY744614.1, read on the forward strand.
AGATACCGAAGGATATAGATAGCCGATTTAAGAGAATATAGTGATCTACCGTGTCAAAGGCTGCGCTGATATCATAGAGAGCTAACAGGGTGACATGACCACAGTCAAGGGCTTGGAAGACGTCGGCTAGGAGCCGGACCAGTAGGGTTTCAGTTGAGTAGGATTTCCTAAACCCAGATTGAAATGGAGGCATGCGGGAATTAGAGTCGAGGTAGTGACTCCCGACTTAGCAAATTAGTAACCCTACAAAGAAGACAGTTAGAATGATCGCGGCGAGTCCCATTTTTAAAAGACTTAACCTATTAGATATAAAGCAACTTAGAACGGTACAATTGGGAGATTTCTTCTACCAGTTCGAACACAACATTCTACCTCCATCATTTCAGAATTATTTTACAGCCGGTTCTCAGATCCACACCTGGTTCTGGGACTTTTCGCCCCCGGAAGATTCGCCCCGACATTTCGCCCCCCCCCCCCGGAAGTTTCGCCACCGGAAGATTTTCATCGCTAATCCAGCTTCTAGTCTTAGTTACATTTTCATCATAGATCCCGCTTCTAGTCTTAGTTACATTTTCATCGCTAATCCAGCTTCCTGGGGCGAATCTTCCCGTTGGCGAAATGTCGGGGGCGAATCTTCCGGGGGCGAATCTTCCGTGGGCCAAATTTCCGTATCCCCCACACCTATAATACTGGGAATGCTGACATCTACCGATCTACCAGAGCTCGAACTAATATACGTGTGTTTAGTATAAAATTCTATGGGCCTCAACTATGGAAAACAATACCTTCTGATATCCGTCTCTCTTCAAATATCTATGTAAAACTCGCTTTAAATCGTTCCTATTGAACCCTATTGAACACCGTCTGTAACGATACATAAGCTTTGGATATAAAGGATGACCTGATGGCGATTTGGGGCACATGTCGGCGTGTAGGCCTTCTCTTACTTTTACACTTTTACATTTTTTCTCTTTGTTCTGTTTATTTCAGGACTCTTTCTTTCTTCAGCCACCTTCTATGACCACCTGAAAACTGCTCTTTTTCGCCGTGCTGGAGTCGGGAGCGCCTCTGAGTAGTTCCCTTGAAGTGGCGCTATATAAATTTACGAATGAATGAATGAATGAATCTAGCGATGCATGTTAATTAAGATTGGTTAAGTAGCTTAGTTATTACTGTTTCTTTTTTTCCATTTTTGTTTGCTTGTTTTTTTCTTCCTCGAAGGTATATTATTGGTGTGCCTCCTATTTGCTTGGTGAGCGCTATAGCCGGCGCTATATTTGTATCTTTTTCTCTAGAAGGTGTAACCGAGGCTTCCCTATGACGAAAGTCTTACAAGCAAAGTTCAATTACCAAGTAGGTGTCCATACCTAGCGGGAAAACTCTCCCTTTAGGGTCACCTTTTGCCTCCAGTGACGTGAATCGCTCTTGTTATCAAGTTCAGTGTGTCGTAACGTTTTGGATGCAATAAAAGATTTTTGATTTGATTTGATTTGAATATAAAATTACAAGTATACAGGCAACGCGTCGAACACAAAAATTTGCTGTTAGATCAATGATAACTAGACAAGTTAGGACTGTTAGGTTACCGTACATTGAACGAGGTAGCGTCATGTCAAACGTTATAAATGGTAATGCTTGTTATAACATTGTGTTTAATCTGTTATGGTGAGCAACAAAGTTGATTGATTGATAATATAAAATTGTGATGGGGAATAGATCGGCATGAAAATCCGACCACTCTTTCTACTTTAATCATAAGCTTTAAAAAAACACTAGCCATCGTCCTGGGCAGCGAAGACTAAACCAATAATCTACGACAAAAATCTAAATATTTAAAATCAGTTAGTTTTTCAGCTACGATGTTACAAGCAGATTTTGAAAGTCAGTCTTCGGAGAAAAGAAAACCGTGTACGACGGAAATAAAGTTTGTGAATGGAGAACTTGGATTGCATTGAGGAGAATTTAGCAATGCCCTGGTTGAATAGAGAATTAAGTTAACATATGACCACGTGTAGATGAAAATGTAAATGTCTCACTGTAGGCCACAATGACTGCATAATTATGCATTTCTCCACGGCATCCATCAGATGTTCTTCTTCTAACAGCGTTTCTGATCATACGATATTAAAGTCCGTTCACCAACATTATCATTAATAAGCACTACAAAAAAGAAGGCGAGGCATTGAAAAGTATTTGCACGCTTAGATTTATGAAGATTGTTCACTCCGATGTGTTTGTCATCTAAAGGGATGAACTGCATCATCCATGATTGTCATCTAGTCTGTTTTTCCTCAGTAGCCTATGTTAGCTGCTGGTCATTTCATCGTTTTCCTCAGTCACGAGCTGCCAGTCTTTAGACGTACTTGCCTTTGTGTTTCTTATCGTGTATTAGGCAGCAGGCGAATATGAGTCCAATTATCTAAAAGAAACATCCAGAAAGAAACGTAAATTTAAAAGCGAGACCAATATTAACGCCACGCGTATTAGAAATCTGTTGCTCGTTTGAAGTCTCTTAATGTAGAATCATGTTGTTGACAGCGTAGGCCCCTATTAGATTAAGAAATGTCATTAAGTTAAGCCGCTTTCTTAAAGCAGGCTATAGCTATTCTGTTATTGGCAATGCTTATTAACACCGGATATATCTGTTTGTTTATATACCTGTGCGTTGACCTGTGTGCGTTTTCTTTAAATCCAATCTTTAGTTTTATATCTATTCTAATAATTATGTGAGCTTCTGGAACGCCGTTACTGTAAGGCGCAGAACATTATCCGATGGATGCCTCTATGGAGGAAAACTGCATTTTGAAATCACGATCCTTTGGACGGCAAGTCGAGATCTTTAAGTCCCTGAAGACTGGACGATAGACTTCCAACGCCCACTATCATATCACTAGAGTATTTTCCCGTCATAATTATGACGGCAGTATATTATATTGTTAGAGTATTAACCCGTCATATTATGACGTCATATTATAGGCCTATATGTGTCGTCAAGACCGCTGTCGTCAAGACGGCAGTACAAACGGCTTCTGTTTCACAATAGAACAGAAGCCGTTTGTGACGTAGCGTCCTCCGACAGACACATTTGCATATAAGGAAACTATTATATAGAACTAGTGTATTTGCCCGTCATAATTATGACGTCATATTATAGGCCTATAATTATGTATTGTTGATTATCACCGTCGCCAAGACCGCCGTCGTCAAGACGGCAGGTTTATGTTTCACAATAGAACAGAACCCGTTTGTGACGTAGCGTCCCCCGACAGACGGACGCTATATGGATATTATATAAGAGATAAGGCTAGGAAAACTTCTTGAATGCGCTGAGTAAAAATGAGAACGCTTTAATTGATGTTCCAAAGGCACAGAGTGTCTGTCGCGTGAGGAGATCGACAACAACGACGAGATGGCATCATCATTATGATGTAAGCGTCGTTGCCGGTCGAGATAGGATGATGACGGACGAAAAGCCAGTCTCCACTTGGGCAACAATGAAGGCAGCGAGGCCCAGGTGTAATCGGACACCACACAGCCAAGGTGTAATAGGACACCTCGCGGCTATGGTGTAACCAGACACCGCCCGCGCTGCAGGCGAGCGACGACCCGCGTATCGAGGAGCAATCTGACACTAATTGACGATAGCTTGACGTGGGGAGGGGGGCTGACTGATGCACGCTGGAGTTCCTACTTAACAGAAGGGAACGGAGAATACGGGACTGTTACTACTGACGAACGCGACGTGTGAACATCGGTCGAGCGATCAACATCGGGAGGAACGATCAGCGGCGGCGGCAGAGTAGAGTCCGTCAGATTCAGAGACTGACGCGAAAGAACGATCTGTAGTTAGGCTGTACGAAGCAACATTTGAGATAGTCCGATTTAATATCTAAACGCTTTAATACTACGTGGAAGTTCCCGTAGAGTTAGTGTATATATATTTGTTTCTTTAATTAAATTCATTTATTAATTAAACAAAGTTCGTCGTGAATCTTCTATAGAAAAGTTAGGCACGTTAAATAAAGGTGCAAGTAAAAGATCAAGCAATCGAGGGTCGACGTCAACACACGGCAAACACACGACAGGGCGACCTCCGATTGCGACATTGGCGCAGTCGACAGGGTTTTCAACTGAAGACGTCACGACGAAAAGCGGAACCGGAAACGGAAAGAGGAATCTCAACAGATCGGGACCAGCGGCGAATACAACCCTTCGCAACTGGAGAAATCGAGTGCCGGACTCCGGAGACGAAGGACTCGAAGGAACCGACAGCAACAGGCAAGGACGAGGAACAAGAGCGCCAACGGACGACCGACCATCGCTAGCAACGACGGACGGGAGTGGCAACGGAGGACAGCGGATCAGCCAAGATACCAAAAGACGGAGCTCGCTCGACGTATCAGAGGGTAAGTCCTTACTGGTAGTCGTGGTAATCTGTGAGGTTGCGGTTGAGGTCTGGATGAGGATTGGTGTGCGAATAGCCGAGGCTTTTGCGTAGCTCCTTTTGCTCAGTTCTGTTCTTGTTGTATTTGTGGTAGAATTTTAGGACGTTGTTTTCTTTGATTTCTGACCAGCGGTGACTCTCCTCTAACTTACTTATCTTTTTCTATTAGTGAGCGGACTGTTGGAAGATGGATAAGTTGTCGATAGGGAAAAGAGTGAAGGTGCTGAACATGCCCCGTCACAGACTAGTCGCATATCTGATAAAGATGGGACTAGGAGAGGAGGAATTGGGTTCCATGAGGATGGACCAGCTCCAAGAGGCTAGTGCTGAAATAATTGTTTCTGGAAGGGAGATCCCGCCAGAAGTAAGTGAGAAAGTAAGCACAGGTAGCCCAGGTAGCAGTATGAGCCCGGCAAGGCAAATGCGGCGGGTCATGTTAGAACTAACAACATACCAGAGAGAGGAAGCGGAGAGAAGAGTGAGGAGAAGCAGTGAAAAAGAACGCAGGCGGATCGAAGAAGAGAGAAAGAGGCTACTAGAAAGGAGAGAAGAAAGGCTGAGAAAAGAAGCGAGAGAGGAAGCGGAGAGAAGGGAGAGAAGAGAGGAAGAGAAAAAGAGGAACGAAGAAAGACTCAGAATGCTTGAGGAGAAGTGGAGGAGAGAAGATGAGGAGAAGCAGGCTGAGAAGCTCAGGCTGCTTGAAGAGAAGCAGAGGAGAGAAGAGAAAGAGGAAGCAGAGAAAATAAGGCTTCAGGAGGAGAGACGAAGCAGAGAAGAAAGACTCAGAGTGCTTGAGGAGAAGTGGAGGAGAGAAGATGAGGAGGAACGAGCTAGAAGCAAGCAGGTGAGCGCGTGTGCGGTCCAGCCAACCGTGACCAGAGCTCAAGACAGACAGGCAGACAGACAAAGCGAGACGCGACAAGACGGGCCGCCATTGATACAAGAGATAGAACAGCATACATGGCCGACAAACCCGGATTGCATTGACGTGGAGGAGACTTATGTAAGAGAGTACATGAAAGTATATATTACAGGGCTCCCTGTGACATCGTCTCTAATAGATAGCGGGGCCGAATACAATTGTGCGCGAGCAGAACTAATCAGGCCGCTCAACCTACCTGTGGTCAAGCAGATAGAGGTGAAGGGGCTGAACGGTCAATCAATGATTGTGGACGTGGTGCGGCTGAGACTAAAGGGGTCTCAGGCCGGCGAGGACAGCGAGGAGGAGGTAAATTACGCCCCTGATGTTCGGATATGGGCGGCACTCATTAAAGACCTTAATGAACCGTTAATTATCACGCCCACTACAGCCGACTTGCTGCGCGAGACAGCGTTGCATTCGAGTCACGCGGCCAGCGCTCCTGAAATAGATCAAATTTCAGAAGCGCAGGCGGTCGCAAGGACTGAGACGAGTGAGGAAGAGGAGAGAGGGGAGGAGGTAGAGGGACTTAGGACGCTGATAGGCGAGGATTACTTCACGGTCGCTCAAGCAGACAGTGGGAGTGCAGGAGAAATCAGCCCCGAAGAAACGGATAATGAAGAGCTATTCTTCAATCCTGAGATACCACCCCCACCCAAGGAAGACACAATAGTAGGCAGAAGCAAGATGGCGGCCGAACAAGCACAATGTTCGACACTAGCACCATTCTTGGCCCACGGGGAAATTGGGGCGAAGAGCTTCTTCACTGAAGACAATTTGCCCTTTCATAAGGACAAAATAGCTGGGCATTCTGTAAAACCACTGTGCTTGCCTAAAGAGAGAATAGACAAAGTCATCATCCAATCACCGGAAGCGCGAGGAGCAAAGAAGGAGGGCCAATGGCAAGGCCCGGCCATCATCGCTCAGGTGAAATCGCCCTACACATACATCGTGGAAATAGGGGGCAAAAGCCGCTCATTACATGCAAATCGCATTCGCAAATATAACGAAAGAATACAGCAAGCATTGATTAACAATTGCTCCATTCTGTTCGAAAAGGACGAAGACTTCGGTCACGGGGAAGCGGTGGGTAGCTTCGTCACGAGGCAGACAAGGCCCAGTGCACAAGTAGACCCTATTGCCGTTGCACACTTAACGGTACCCGAGCGGAAACAGCTGTTTAGTCTGTTAGACAGGTTTCCAGATGTGTTCTCGGACAAACCAGGTTTCTGTCCCGTCCTAGAACACACAATCACGGTTAGCGCGGAGTTCAGGCCGAAGAGTTTGCGAGCCTATAAGGTGCCGGAACTGCTCAAACCGGAGATGGAGAAGCAGACCCGCGAACTTTTGGCCCTAGGTATTATCACTCCCTCACATAGTGACATGGCAGTACACTCGATGACGTGGCCGGATCACATGAAACACCTAGAGAAATACTTAATGACTATTCAACAGTCGGGTCTGACCCTTAACATTAAGAAGAGTTCGTTTGCTAGGCGACAAACAACGTTTGTAGGTCACCTGATCGGATCAGGGAGCATTGAACCGGATCCTATGAAAATCGCAGGGCTAGGGAAAATCCCTCAACCCGAGTCCAAAAAGGACATACGGAGATTAATTGGTTTCTTCAGTTATTTTAGGAACTTCATCCCTAACCTGGCTGAGACAGCCAGAATTCTCACTGACTTGACCCAGAAATCGGTGCCTGCTAAGATACCCTGGCGAATTGAACATCAAAATGCGCTAGATAAACTTACGCACGATTTAAATAACGCTGTATGTTTGCAGACAATTGACTACGGCAGAGAGTTTGGTTTATCGACTGACGCTTCAGACAAAGCAGTCGGTTGCTGCTTATTCCAAATTCAAGACGATGGAACAGAACGGCCAATATGTTTCGCCAGTTCTAAATTAGATGCTACGCAAGCGCGTTGGTCCACTGTGGAACGCGAAGCGTATGCCGTAATCTTTGCGTTGAAGAAGTTTAGGAACTGGATTTTTATGTCAAGGACCACCCTCTATTCTGATCACAATCCCTTGACTTTCCTAACTGCTTCTACGCCCACAAGTGCTAAACTTGCGAGATGGGCTCTGGCACTCCAGGACTTCGATAGGTCTTTTGAATATCGACCTGGGGCGCTGAATATTCCCGCTGATCTTTTGTCCAGACTATGATTGAGGAAGAAGGCGGACTACCATGTAAGGCACCGCGACAACTGTAAATATATTTCTAACTGTGCTGATATTTTGTATTTTCATGGGAACGACGAGGACATGGTCTGGAGGAAATCGATGGAGGGAACGACATCATTCTCAGCCGGGAGGCGAACCAATGACTGGCTTTGTCCTCCCCGGGAAGGGAGGTGTCGCGTGAGGAGATCGACAACAACGACGAGATGGCATCATTATTATGATGTAAGCGTCGTTGCCGGTCGAGATAGGATGATGACGGACGAAAAGCCAGTCTCCACTTGGGCAACAATGAAGGCAGCGAGGCCCAGGTGTAATCGGACACCACACAGCCAAGGTGTAATAGGACACCTCGCGGCTATGGTGTAACCAGACACCGCCCGCGCTGCAGGCGAGCGACGACCCGCGTATCGAGGAGCAATCTGACACTAATTGACGATAGCTTGACGTGGGGAGGGGGGCTGACTGATGCACGCTGGAGTTCCTACTTAACAGAAGGGAACGGAGAATACGGGACTGTTACTACTGACGAACGCGACGTGTGAACATCGGTCGAGCGATCAACATCGGGAGGAACGATCAGCGGCGGCGGCAGAGTAGAGTCCGTCAGATTCAGAGACTGACGCGAAAGAACGATCTGTAGTTAGGCTGTACGAAGCAACATTTGAGATAGTCCGATTTAATATCTAAACGCTTTAATACTACGTGGAAGTTCCCGTAGAGTTAGTGTATATATATTTGTTTCTTTAATTAAATTCATTTATTAATTAAACAAAGTTCGTCGTGAATCTTCTATAGAAAAGTTAGGCACGTTAAATAAAGGTGCAAGTAAAAGATCAAGCAATCGAGGGTCGACGTCAACACACGGCAAACACACGACTGGGAAACCTCCGATTGCGACAGTGTCTAAGTATCTATACCACTAGGCATAAATAAGTCAAATATGCTTCATTTTCATTTTGCATCAAAGTAGGCCCTAAGGCTGTCAACACGGGCCAGGAATTCTGACAATGGTGTAAGCTGTAAACTCATGATCGGTGGGATTCGGCTGGATGAGCCTCTATGTGTCTGCGACAGCCCGACTATGATGAGTTAGTAAGTAGAGCATGATTTTTTGCAGATGGACGTATTCTTGAAGAATTTTAACACTAAGTAAATTTAAACATTGTGTGGTGGTTAGGAAAGTCTAATACTGTCTAGGGAAGTCGATTTATGACTTGGAAAGTCCTCTAACAAACCTGGAGAGCTGCAAAGCCGCATGTAACTCCAATTATGATCGGCGCATTCTTGTCCAGAAATTCCCTCATCGCATCGTAGCAACCCTATAGACAAAGAGTATATTGATAGAATTCCGGTAGAAAGAACTAGAAATCCATCTGATAGAAATTTAGCAACGCCAAAATTGGAGTACATCATTTAGTCCACAATTCTCGAACTAAACTTAGGCCTAGTTCTCAAGTATATTGCATAGTGCCTAATACAGAAATTTTATGAACAATTAAAGTTGACTAACACAATATTTTCCCTTTATATACATACATAATTATATACACACATACATATATATATATATTTATATATATATATATATATATATATATATTATACATACAATGTTGCTTGCTACTTTCGGTAGCTTATTCTTAACTGTAATTGTATTTTGTTGCTTTTACAATAGCAGGAAATTTATATTGCGCCAATTCAGAATATTATTTCTCATGAGCGCTCTGTGTATCATATATGGCCGCTAATCAGATTAAAATAACCGAACCCCCCCCCAAGTGGCTGCAAGAGACCAGCTGGGAACTGTTAGGTGGAATCTGACCTGCTTCTCATGAATTTCGGACTGCAGACGATCTGAAGACCCGCCCAAAATAGAAACGGCTGGGTGGGTGTTATTGCAACGAGGAAAAGCTCCATAGAGTGGCACACAAAAGATGCGGATGACGACATAAAAGAGTTTCTTAAATTCGGTCTCATTAGTTCTACTGGATGACTGCATGTTTGGTCAACGTGTTGATATTTTTGTATCTCAGAGTCCTGAATAAGAATCTCCAAATATCGTCGTTTAAATATAACTGTTACTCTATGTAGGCCTACACCCGGAATAGAATGGTCAATATTAAATGAATTCACAGAGACAGAGGTCCGGGAGCCATGGCGCCAAAGACATCGATGCTCACACACAAGTTTTGGCTTTGTGACGATAAGGCAGGAATATGCTCACACAACTTTTTGGAAACAGTATACTATGAATAAAATGAATAATACAGTGATAGGCCCTATAATATACTCTGATATCGGATATAATGTACATTGGCCACCTTAAGTCTGTACTTGGCTGAGGTTGGCCACCTTAGGTCTGTACTTGGCTGAGGTTGGCTCTCACAACTTTTAAACACTTCCTGGGCCACTGCACAAAGGGACAACCTGCAAACTACTTATGAGAAATGAATAAACAGAGTAATATACCACTCGAAAAGCAAAAACCTGAAACATACAGGCAGAGTAAAAAGAGCAATGAAGATTATTCAGATTATCAAAAAACTACTGTACGATGTTCTAACCAAAGAATATATATATATATATATATATCGTAAATCGCAAATATTATATTGATATAAAGTTAGCACGTACTTGGCTGTAAATGAGGTCCTTGTTGTCGCCTTTCTGGCATGCAGCTACGGTTTCGGAATCTATGCAGCACGATGGGGGTACCTAATTTAGAATAAAAAGGACAAAACGGTTTGTAATTTATTAAACATATTTTACAAAATTAACTGACAAAGGATCAATAAATCACTCGTTTATTTTGCAGCTAGTTCAATATAAAACAACAGCAAGAGTAGGCCCCTATTGATATCGTTACCTGAGATAATAATATTATGAGATAACTTGAGATAACGAAATACCAATTAAAACACGAGGAAGAGATAACGGAGACTGTTGTTTTAAAAACGGACCGAGAACGGAACTCAGGTGATTTAAGGTTACGGATGTGGATCCGCTGGACACAGGATAGCACAGTGTCCTACAAGACTGTAGAATTCTGTGAATTAACTACTATTCTTTCAGTCCTCGTTTTCATTTTTTTTCAATATGGATAACACAAAAATTTCGAGATACTTTCCAGAGCAAATGCGTGGATCATCGTATACGCACTTAAGGAACGATAGATCCACACTTTTATCACTTCTAACTGATACGCTATAAGCTAGGTCTTCATGTATTACAGGGATACAACATAACGGAGCATAACAAAAGTGAAAATTTGTAAAGCACAACTTCAAGAAAACACTCATCAACAGCGCTCCCGACCAAGCAGGGAGGAACCACGAACAAACAAAACAATCTTCAGGCACTTGCGGAACAAGGAACGTGATAGCTGTCCATACAAGGCGCAAGCTCTTTCTATAGATAAGCCAAAATGCGTATGGGCTAACTTACTACGATGTTGTCATCGGGAGCGCCCGAACTGGTGTCGTATAGACTGCCAAAGTAGTCAGTGTAGTTATAACTTCCACAACACTGCCACTAAAACCAGACGAATGACGGATCAGTATACAACTTTAATTATGGTTCATAACGGTAATGAACAAAGCAGCAGTAGGTTAGTAGTAATGGGTTAGGAGTTGTAATTGAAGACTGTAGTGACATCTGTGATAATGGTGATAAAAAGAAATATGAAACATATTTCTAATTTTCCACAGTTTACAATCAATCCGTTTCTGATGATGATAAGAACATGTAGATTTCGCATAAAACAATGGGACTTCAATTAAAAGCATGACGTTGGCACAGAGAAATATAATAGGCTCCTCTTCTCCTTCGCAAAGCTTCTTTTAGATGCGCTTTGCATTATACAGTACATAGCGAGTGGCGCTATATAAATTTAATAAGTGAATCAAATGCCTGTTTCTATTGCATAACATTCCAGGACAAAGACAAGCATATGTGAAGTTTAGGGCCTCAAATTCACAGTGGTATGACTGCGCGTTACAATTTAATAATAGTATTGTCTTTCCATCTGTGTTCAACACCATCACGACTCCATTGCATTCAAAGGCACATTATCAGATGGCTGTGAAAACTACTACTATAAAGAGGCAAAATTGCTCATAGAACTCTATAGATCAAAAGATTGATCATTTTTTACTCCTAACCTGTAATAATAATAATAATAATAATAATAATAATAATAATAATAATAATAATAATAATAATAATAATAATAATAATAATAATAATAATAATAATAATAATAATAGCAACAACAACAACAGCAACAACAACAACAATAGGCCTAATAGTAAAAAAACCTGGAGGCTAATAAAATGAAATCGCTTGCACCTAATACCCATGGCTGCCTCTAAAGAGCTTAGATTAAAGCACTTCTCTTTTTCTTTTCTTAGTTAAATACTGGTCGATGTTTGTCAGTAGTTTTGGATATTGCCGAGATAAATGGAGGCAACAGAGAACTACACCAGTGCTCTCCATCAGCGCACTTTCTATGTCCATCCAACGCCTCAGTAATAGTTGCTTTCAAAAGCGCGGTTGCCACTCAGTACAACAACAAAACTTTCTATTCGAGAAAGATTGCTGTCCCGATTTTTAATCCTGAGGGATCATTATGCACCTGGGGTAAAATAATAAAGATGATGAACATGATGATTATGACGACGACAATGACGATGATGATGATGATAATGACGATGATGATGATTATGATGATAGTAATAATAATGATGACGACGACAATACAGAAGAAGAAGAAGAAGAAGAAGAAGAAGAAAGAAGAAGAAGAAGAAGATGATGATGATGATGATGATGATGATGATGATGATGATGATGATGATGATGATGATGATGATGATGATGATGATGATGACTTTCTATGTCCATCCATCCATACATCCACCCATCCATTCATCCATCCATCCATCCATCCGTCCATCGATACATTCATTCATCCATCCATCCATCCATCCGTCCATCGATACATTCATTCATCCATCCATCCATCCATCCGTCCATCGATACATTCATTCATCCATCCATCCATCCATCCGTCCATCGATACATTCATTCATCCATCCATCCATCCATCCGTCCATCGATACATTCATTCATCCATCCATCCATCCATCCGTCCATCGATACATTCATTCATCCATCCATCCGTCCGTCCGTCCATCCATTCATCTATCATCCATCAGTCCATCCATCGAACCCTGGCGTAGAGCCAGTAGGGGGTGAGGATGACGACGCAGACGATCCACAGCAGGAGGCAGGCTATGGCGCCGTTCTTCGGAGTACGAAAGCGCATAGATCGAAGCGGATGGACGATCGCCAGATATCGGTCGATGCTCATCACGACCATCGTCAGGATGCTGACGTAACTGTTGATGCTGCGTGACGCAGTCATGAACTTATGATGATAGTAATAATAATGATGACGACGACAATACAGAAGAAGAAGAAGAAGAAGAAGAAGAAGAAGAAGAAGAAAGAAGAAGAAGAAGAAGAAGATGATGATGATGATGATGATGATGATGATGATGATGATGATGATGATGATGATGATGATGATGATGATGATGATGATGATGATGATGATGATGATGATGATGGTGATGATGATGATGATTGCAGAAAGAAATACCTCTGTTTGCATAGTATTCCATGACGTGTACAGAGCGTCGTTTTCATCCACATCATCGTATTTAGTTCTGACGTCATTGTACATCGCCTGCGCCACGGAATCGTCAACCTAAGCAGAGTTCAAGACAATTGGTTAATTCAACTACTGGCACTCAGGTGTTTGTCTTTGTTTGTAAGCGTGTGCGTGCGTCTGTGTGTAACTTTCGACCTCTTAATTCTGGGTATTGACCTCTGACTGCGGCTGGGAGTTGCGTCATCCGTTGATGCCTCGTGCATTATCCTACGCTGGCGCTATAGAAGTTACTAATTAATTATGAAGCAATCAGAATAATAGACAGATTCTACTCACTGATCCCCAGTAGATGGCAACAAGGATTACGACGGCTATTTCCGCTAAGAGGATGAGTCCGACCAAGATGGAGTACTGTTTAAAGAAAAATAAACCATCGGTTGAAATGGCGAATTTCTACTTAATGATGATGTATGCACTGTGACTAATTCGGTAGTATGCTGATTCTGCTTTCCATCAAGGACAAGTTGTTCGCTCACACTTGTCTCTGGGGTCAAGATTGGTAGATACATCATCTGAGACGTACATGGTAGGTTCTACGATGCACTGGGGTCCCGTGTCCAGACCCTCTTGGGATTCGTCCGCGGCCGGTTAATGGACCGGCGGGTCGAAACTTAGCGCTGTATCGCCTGGTTAGCCTGGAAGTAGGATGCTAATTAATTTAATTAATAATGAAATGTAAATAATGAAGTATAAACTTAAATTATTAACTTAAACTACGAATAATTGATTCCTTAAAACTAATTATAAATCTGGTGTAATGAGCTACATCCATAAAGCCTAAATATAAAAACAGAAGAACTGTTTCGCTAAATTCAAAGATTATAATTATTCTAAAAACTTATTAATCGATGGTTATAGTCAACATACGATCCACAGTGCAATAGAGCTGGACTCGGAGACGCAAGCTCCCCAACAACCGAGGAATCCCAAGAGAAAGACCAAGGCTCCAATTGCGATGAACGTGTAGACTGCGATCGCCCACATTTCGTTGTCCATTCCAGCGCTTTCAACCGCTCCGAGGTCATTGAGCGCTGCCGGGTCCACCGCCATCCAGATGCCAAGGCCAAGCATAGCACCTCCAATCAACTACAACATACACTGGAGTCATTTAAGATCAGACTCAAGACACACTACTTCAAGCTGGCCTACGGGTCGTGTTGAACTTGTCAAAGCGCCCTTGTAACGGCATGTGTCGTGTTACGGCGCTGTAGAAATCGTTGTATTCATCATCATCATCATCATCATCATCATCATCATCATCATCATCATCATCATCATCATCATCATCATCATCATCATCATCATCATCATCATACGGGCAGCCGATACAGTATATTTTAATATCATTAGTTCTAATTGCCCAGTAGTAAAATCGTTAATTGAATGTCTAGTCAAGCTGTAATGGTTTTAAATTGAGTAACTTCAATGATCGCTAAAGGTTGAGGAAATACACTGTAGAGTCTATTCTACATCAATAGGTATTGGAGTGAGAACTCCGAAAGAGTCGATTTGGTCCAAGTAAACAAGAGTTGCCCCGAATACAGCAGAAGGATAACATTTTGCCCTTATGCTTTAGTGATCATTAACCAATTTCATCAGTAAAACTAATAATTGTATTGTTTTGCTTGTAATGACATTTTTGTCTTAATAGCATTTTGCATCATACAGATTGTCAAAGGCAGCGCACAGTGAAGTACACAAAATACGTTATAGAAGTGTACATATACATACATGTATACATACATTACATCAGTTTATAGTTTCTGTACAAGTTCACAATACCATGGTGAGAATTGTCGGGAGTTAGGGGTTCAACTCCTAATCTCACCCCACACCCCAAAGGCGTTGTTTCCAACCCCTTCAGTTGCGCTAGTGAGATTTCGCATTATTTGACTCTCAGTCTCTGACAAAGAGAAGAAATTTCTATGGTGTATCGAGTATGGCAATGGTTTATTGTGAGATTTGTGACCATGTTAATTGTATAGGCCTACTAATAAATCTGGCGATGTCATCACTTTAAGGAGTTTAATCTTTCTTTTTGCATTTCTGAATTTTCTCAGTTTGCAAAATGCGGATAAAATATTCAACTCCATATGGATCAAACTCATCAAAGTCTAATCCCACCACCAAGTCTTTTTTCTATAATTCTCACACTGCGTAATAGAGTGACGGTCATTGTTTTATGAACTCATACATAAACTACCATATACAACTATCTTCGTTAGGAGGATGTATGGATGCACTTTGAACTGGTGTCAACCAAGGGTTTCGGGTATAAGACAACAATCGATTCTAACAGTTCTACTGGTGCACGTACACTCCGAACCTTATGAACTAGCCTACACTCCAGCCTCTAAGTGATGGATACTGCGTCATAGAACTGATTAAGTTTGATTCTCTCCCCTAACAACGTACTGCACGAGTATTGTAATTGTAACTGTAAACTGATATTTACAAAGCGCCACTTTAAGAAAGAACTCATCAGTGGCGATCCCCACTCAAACAAGTGAAATTACTATAAAAAAATTCAGACTTCACACGCTTGTGAAACTGTGGAAGGAACAGAGTATTACGCAGAGAACTGTTGACTGAAAACAAATATTCTTTGAGGCTTTGGCAAATCGTCTGCATCATTGCACTAACTGTGCTAAACGCCAATCTTAAGGAGTTAGATGACCCATATAAAACAATTCAGAGAAGATTTATGACGACGGGAGGAGTAGGCCTACATCAGTTGTTGAAAGCAAACATCTTTTCTGTTTGTCGGAATCACTGTACATTGGCAAAGGTTATACTGAAGTGATGATTTCATAGAGCTGTTAATCAATTGAGGCAAAGACGTTAACACAGTCTGCAACCGTTTGGACTGCAGATGTAGAGAAAAACAGTTGCTATAGAATGAATGCATTTGTTCGTTATAGACGCAGAGAGCTGGGCTGTCGCTAAAGACTGAGATTTTTAAATAGGGCCTATAATAAAGCATTGCAAGCCACGTGAGAAAACTGATGACGGATAAAAGAAATAGAGGTCCACAAAGAACTTCATACATTTGCGATCGAGAAATTGGAGGCAGGAAAATCAAGACAGTTTTGATGATGTAGTGTCCTAAATCTTGAAGAAGTAAGCACTGATGACTGACTGGGTTCTATACGCACAGAGATAGGCAACATACGGCCCGCGGGCTGGGTCCGACCCCCGGGGACCTTTGGACCGGCCCTTGACAGTCTTTTATTATCAGCGTTGTACCTGACACTAGGGAACGTTTTATCCGGCCCTACGTGAATGTCTGGATATCTGTACGTAGACCGACATTAAAACATCTGTTAGATCTCACATTAGTCATTCAAAATAACACACCAAGCAAATGGATACACTGTACAGACAAACAGGTTTATGTATTTTTTAAACTGAAGAAACTTAAAACATATTTTGTTTTTTATTGTAGTGTAGGACTGTACGTGTTAGGATAATTATGCTTTTATCATAAAAATTAATCTTCATTTACTTTAAACTTAACTAAAGTTCATAGACGTAGACTTTGGGGGGCAGCCGAGGCACATACCCCCAATAATTTAGATGGACTATACACCCAATGCAACAAGTGTAGAATAAATAACCAAATGCCCCCAATATTTTGGACGAGTTTACGCCAGTGCTAAAGTTTAACCGTAACAGTTATTCTGCAATATTTAGTTTAAATAAAATTAATGTTGTCTCATTTTCTGGGGCAAATAAATCTGCAAGAATAAGCCCGCAATTGGCATATGGCCTCTGAGCTGCCCTTAAAATCTTAGGGTGGCCCTCTGTTATTAAAAGTTGCCATGCCTGCGGTAGAATAAAGATGTGTGTGCCCCCGTAGCCTACACAGATCTAACGTGTAGCATGAGCACGGCTTCAGCACTCTAGACGCTACGAAGGAAAAATTGCGTGAACTACTTCAGCTTGACCACATTGTTGTCTGATACGAATTGTGTTATTGTAATCAGTTACTTCTGTTGCGCAGGAGTCTAACGCACTAGGCATCAACCGATAGCGTCTCAATCAGATCAATATTCACAGATCAGTTCGCTTAGACAGAGAGGTAGCCCTGTGGTTCAGTCCCTATAAGCAGTTTTGAAAGGGCGGATCTTTAGTTCAGAACGAAATGACACATTATTATTATTATTATTATTATTATTATTATTATTATTATTATTATTATTATTATTATTATTATTATTATTATTATTATTATTATTATTATTATTATTATTATTATTATTATTATTATTATTATTATTATTATTATTATTATTATTATTATTATTATTATTATTATTATTATTATTATTATTATTATTATTATTATTATTATTATTATTATTATTATTATTATTATTATTATTATTATTATTATTATTATTATTATTATTATTATTATTATTATTATTAGAGAGAGCGAGATGGAGATGCTTAAAAGAAATCGTAATCGTAATCTTTAATCTTCTAAAACGCCACTCGAAGGCCAAGCGCAGGGCACCATTCTATTCACAAGCTCTGGGCAATTGTAGGTGAGTAACTTGTCCAAAGTCGCTACGCAGTGGCTTGATGTAGATTCGAACCTGCGACCCTTCGATTACAAGACACCAAGCATACCGCTACACCGGTTCGTCCCAACAGTCAAGAAATTGCTATTGAGAATTCCGGTGATTTTTTGGGCTTATGTAGGCCTACAACCTTAAACTCGTATTACGTTAGTTCATTAATGTCACGTATGTTAAAATGTTAAATGTAGATGTACACGTTTTTCAATAGCGACCTTATTGGTTCCTCGAGCCTGCGAGTTTTTAAATGAATTGATCGGGTGGGGTCCTTCACCGCCAGTGCCCGTTCAAGCCCACGATTAAATTATCTTAAATATGATGTGTTATCTATATAGGTCTTAGAACAATACACAATATCAAATTCTAATCTGGTAGGCCCCTAATACAGATAGCGGTAGTCAATATTGTTCCGTCATTCAATTTCAATTCAATTAAATTCAATGTATTTTATCGGAACCATAATTCAATGCAATAGAATTAGAACTCATCATAATAAAGCTTGCAACAAAGGAAGGCCAGAAGGGATAAAAACCCAGCTAATAGGGACACCTACTTCCTAGTAACTTTTTTCATATTATTGATTAAGTAGCTTGGCTAACGCCTTGATAACATTATAACGTAGTTAGATATAGACCAATGCCATAATTCTGTACGTAAATTAAGCAAGGAATACAGAAGGAAGGAACAAAGGAATAAGAGAAAAGACAAAAGAAAAGAAAACTTAGCTACATGGTTAACACAATGATATGAATATAGTCAGCTGAATATCAACAGAAGAACTAAATCAAAATCAAACTTACCCAGAAGACGACGTTGAACCCAAACATTATAAACTTTAGGCATTCCATTTTGTTCCTTGTTTTTTTCTGTCAGAAAAACAATAAAAAGCGAAGTCTTATTCACAGACGAAACCTTCGGAGTCTTCAGACTATAACTCAATGCGCGTCTGCGACTTAATTCTGTTTGCTGGCTAAGCTTTGTTTTAGTGCGATATCGAAGTGGACAACGAGACGACTATGCGATTCCAAAGATAATGATCAGCATTCATACGACCACAGCCTTCAAGCTTAACCTCCTGAAGAAAGGCTATTGTCAAAGTTTAGTTCGCCTTTGAAAACACTTCCAGTCATGCACACAGACTTAGAGATAAAAGAGAGTATGTATCTCTTATATACACATCGATTATAGTCCTCCCTCAGTTTAGTCTCATACGCACGAGGCGTCTGAAGTGTTCTCGTCGAGCTCAGCACGGCGATAAGGCTTGACGTATCATCAAAGCAGGTGATGCGTATCATCAAAGCAGGTGATGCGTAAGAGACCAATATAGCTCCGTTATCTTGATCTAGGCTTACCTGTGTTAAGATAACGCTTGCAACACGATTAACCTAAAACCAGGTTTCAATTACACGTGACCTCCGGCAAGCTGTGTCACGTGTCTCTAGCTTCAATATTAAACTTATACACAGACAGTATGTATTTCTCCAAGTCAAAACGCATTTTAAATGAATGGACTGTTCGGAAAAACTGTAAGAAATTCCCTAATAAGTGCCATAATGAACGAGTAATTGTAGTGAGCGTGATTAGTAAGGTTTTAGTTATAGCAAGCCTACATATAACTAAACTACACTGTACTTTAAGAACCCTGGCGACGCTCTGGTGACTCAGCGTCACAAGCTGAATGGATAGGCGATGATGTCCGTCAATCAGAAGGAGTCGCCATGAATCATGAGCTCATGAAGACGTTTCTCAAGAAGAGTTCGTGATGCACTTGGCCGATGACGTCACACGTCCAACGTCAAGACAGTCGCCACAGTCAATACGAATATAGGATGTGCAGCTCTCTTTTATTAGGCCTGCTCAACCCCACACATTTGGAGCATGTACATGTAGTATCGGTTATGTATGCATGTGTGTATAATGTGCTATTATTATGACTTAGGTCTAATTATTGGCAGTGCTAAAGCAAAATCATCGTTGATACAGATGCGAAAGAATGTTCAAACAAGAAAATATGTTAAACAGTGCTCTGAAAATCTTCATGTTAAAACAGTTAAATTATTAGTACTCTGGACGAGTAATGATCTCCGCAGAATTCTGAAATCCGGTCGCACGCCTCCAGGATCTTTTATTCGCTATGTAATGACCAAGTCTCAATCGATGACGCTGAGGAACAGTGAGTGAAGGACTTGTTCAAGGTTTCGATTCAATAACCGTCTGAAAGGAGGCTCGTACCTATTCTCTCTGTGCTACAAAGGAGCGCTCAACCAACTGGCTACATGTATCATATATTAAACATATACATATGTGCAACGAGAAAGCTGGCCATCCTTCTTGCGTATCACCGTCACATCCTAGTGCACCAGGATGGCCCACTATAGCCATCACCCGTTAGAAGTATCATCTCTTTGATCGCTTATCTCTCCGCTACTCAGCGCCTTAACGTCGAATGCGAGTAGACAGTGACGCGGTAACGGTTCCGCGACACAGCAGTGGACGATAGTACGCAGGGAGTTCCAACGACTCTCTGCTTGCCTGATTCATCGACCAACACTTAACAGTCGAATTATTTGCGACGGTTAATAATTACTGATCGCCTAGAGTTTGTGAATACTGAGCGCACCCAGTATTTTTTAAAGTTTTTTTTTACAATCCAATTATGCTCATAAGGTAGCACAATCCTAGCGAGGCATCATGATAGCAGTTAAGTGTATGGGTAAATCTATCTCTTGTTGTATAACGTCTTTTATCGCATTACAAAGGCGCTTTATAAAATAGTTAACAATGGCATAATGATATTAATTTATTTCGTAGCTGATGAGGTAGATTACATGTAGGTTGACGCAAATAAGAAAGTGTAATACCAAATAGCGGTCCAGTCCTATTAACGATAGTAAAGGACAGTTATTTGCTACCGGCCTTAACCTCTTCTCGTGATATATCTTGTTCATCAGTGTTTATGTAATTTGCTGTAACTCTCTGCGGTTTGTCACACTGTTCCAATAAACGAATATACATCCGAGTAAGATATATATCATATAGCTATTTGGAAATGTTAATGCAAATACGACAGTTTGATGCCAACCAGATAGCTGGCCTTAGCTCAAATCTTTGACTTTTGTTTAGCCTGCGATGTCTCTTTGTAACCGGGTTCCTCTGTGAAACCTACTGGCTAACCCTGAAGTATGTAAACGAGGGTTTAAAAAATGGGACAAGGCCGCCGTTAACTTAACGGACTTTATACTTCCTGGGATTTATCAGACAGAAGCGTTTCGACTTCTTCTTGATCACAGTTTTAGTTTTAAAATTCTCATACTACTTAGTGTGCTTAGACCGTATTTTTATGCACGTGCTCAGAGTGGCTGTCTTGGATTGTGCGCAAGTAACACTTGCGAAGATATCTGTTTGATGGGCGTTTTCACGAAGGCTTGTTGTACAGTAGCGCAAAAAAGTCGGCGATTTGGTTAGAGAGAGCGAGAAACAGACAGACAGACAGACGGACAGACAGACAAACAGACAGACAGACAGAGGAAGACAGAGACAGACAGAGACAGAAACATACAGAAAAAGACAGATAGACAGAGACAGAAAAAGAGAGAGACAGAGACAGACAGACAAAGACAGACAGACAAAGACAAACAGATAGAGACAGAGGAAGACAGACAGACAGAGACAGAAAAAGACAGAGACAGAGACAGAAAAAGATAGAGAGACAGAGATAGACAGAGACAGACAGAGAGATAGAGACAGACAGACAGACAGAATAAGACAGACAGAAACAGGCAAAAAATACAGACAGACAGAGACAGACAGACAAAGACAGATAGAACTGTTAATCTGACAGCAGGTGTAACATCGTCGACTATGTGATTGGTTGGCTTACAGTGGTCCCAATCCTTAAATTGTAGGCTTTAAACAAAGCACTCGAGATATCTGGTCCCCAGACCATGACGCACTGCGCAATTCGTGACCCAGATTTCCATTTGTGATTAAAGGAGTCACATGATGTCACCTGTACTTTTATCTGAGTTTACTCTCAAATGGTATTAACGCCAATCTCGGGTGTTGCCAGTTCCAAGTCTAGATAAAGCGGAAGGGCGACTCTAATCTTCTTCTTTTTTCACACAGCGTTGTTAAATGGAAACTAACTAGAAGTCGCTTAGACGGTCGGCTGTTGCTTTCGTCAGCTCTGTCTCTCATCAGGAGCTGTATCAAGTCTCTGCCTTCTCTCGCAGCCGTAGCTGCCTTTGTCATCTCTCAAGTGGACCCCTGTAACAACTTGCTGGTTTACGCGCCCGGGTGTCTCCTGGACGGACTCCAGTCGGTGCTCAATGCTGCGGCCTGGCTCATCTGTAAGAGGAGGAAATATGATCACGTCATGCCGCTTCTGCGCGACGTTCTGCACTGGCTGCCCGTCCCGTTCCGTGTTGAGTTCGAGATCTCCCTGCTTGTATTTAAGTCACTCCACGAGACAGCGCCCGAGTACCTGCGCGGCTTCTGCACCGAGACTCATTCCTCTGCATCACGACTGCAACTTAGATCACTCAAAAAGATCGACTTCCTCGTCAGGAGGATGAGGACGCGTTTCAGTGATCGCGCTTTCTCGGCCGCCGGTCCCAGATGCTGGAACAGTCTTCCTCCCGCCATCAGACTGGCCGACCCGGTGAACTCTTTAAATCTAGGTTAAAAACGCACCTGTTCGTCAAGGCTTATCCTGCCCGCTAGGAGTTGTAAGCAGTGGTGTAGTGGGGCGGGAACGCGGGGGAACGCCGTTCCCGCACTTTTTTCCAGGGAGGGAACGCGATCCCTCACTATTTTGCAGCATTTCTGCTGAAATAAATGAACAAAGAAGACTTCAAGACTCACAGTTTCAACTGCTTACTTACTGGAGCCAGGGTTAGGGTTAGGGTTAGGGTTAGATTCAACAGTTTCAAAAATAGCAGCGCTCACACTATGCAAAATTCTTGCAAGATTGCACTTTTTGCTACAGTTGCTACTTCAATTTCCAGGCGTTCCCCCACTTCATTTTTTAGGACTACACCACTGGTTGTAAGGCGCCCTTGTAGCGGTAGCTCGTATAGCCGAACTTGAATTTGAAATATGTAATGGACTCCATCATCACATACAACGCTGTGATGGACTCCTCTCTTATTCATTCATTCATTCATTCATTCATTCATTCATTCATTACAGAGATTTATATAGCACCCCTTCAAGGCTACTACTTAGAAGTGCTTCTGACCCCTGCGCTGCTAAACAAGGCAGTCTTAAGATAAGAGTAGAATGTGTCGGAATGGACCCTAGGAAGTCAGACTTTCTCAACGACAGAAAAAGCGCGGTTCTGCCTAGCGGAAGTACGGGCGAAAGGGACAAGAAGCCAGGGTGAGAATTGTGAGGGGTGGGGGTTCAACTCCCTAGTCTTTCTTAGGACCCCTGTTAAGATTTCATTGCAAACAGGGGTGTCGTTTCCAACACCCTCAGTTGTGCTAGTGTGATTATATTGTGTCTATAGTTATATACATTAGCATTTTCTTTCACAATTCACTTTGTGGGTCTAATAAAGTAATGATCTGGTTTATTGTGAGATCTTTGATCATGTGAATTGCATACAAATAAATTTGGTGATGTAATCACTTTAAGGAGTCTAAGCATTCTATTGCATTTTTAAATTTTCTTATTTAAAAAAAATTTCAATTCCACATGAATCAAACTCTTCAAAGTCTGACCCACCCCCAGTCTTTTTCTGCAATTCTCACACTGCGCGAAGCACACCCCGCTGCGTTGAGCGGTGAGGAATGGTCCCGAGCACGCAGGGTAGGGCAACAGAGCTCTCGCAAGTAGGTATGGACGAGGTCCAGTAGGCGCAACCATACGACGCTTATCGTCGCTACGCACTCGCATCATCACCGTTAACTTAACGGACCTTATGCTTCCGGGAATTTATCAGACAGAAGCGTTTCGACTTCTTCTTGATGACAGTTTTACTTTTAAAATTCTTTTACTATTCAGTTTGCTTAGACAGTATTTTTATGCACGTGTTCAGGGTAGCTTGTCTGGGATTGTGCGCCTATAACACTTGCGAAGATATCTGTTTGATGGGCGTTTTCACGTAGGCTTATTGTGAGGTAGGTCTACCGAAAATGCGCAATATTAAGTGTCATGATACATGCATACATGTAAAGTAGCATCAAGATTTGACCAACGGCCGGACGTGCATCATCCAGAAAAGAGGCAATGCTCGGCGGTGGCATAATCGTGTGTCGCGGACGCTACCGCCGGGCGTTGCTCCACGCCATCGACGTAACTTGGTCCACAAACTGAGAGTATGATACTGTTAACGTTGGATGCGAATCCGTTGCTAGGGCTCGTCACTGGTCACTCACTCCTCTTGTTTTATGTGCGTAGTTTTATTTACTGATGAGATCTTCTTAGCACTTGACGACCTTTAGGCTAGCATAGAGAGTGCCTTTGATTGGTGGAGTGCCACTATAGAAATTGCCTTTATAAATAAACTAAATAAATATGAAATACGCTGCTGGTCATTGAAGTATGGATGTACTAGAATACGTTGCATTGCAATCGTAATCGAAATCTCGAAATTTCTACAGTGCCCTCAAAAGTGAAGTCGCCGGAACCAGCTTATTCACAGGCGCTCAATCAAATCACAATCGGTAGGCGGGGATGGGTGGGTGATATCAGTTCCAGGTCAAGATCCAAAGGAGTCAATCAGGCAGACAATCAGACGGCTAAGGAGGGTGGTGTTTGGGGTTGAACCGGCGAGGGAGGTAAGGGGGGAAGAGGATGAATCAGGATAGGATTTGTGAAAGAAGAGTGTTTTCAGTTTTGAATGGAAGACCTGTGGAGACAGAAGTGAGGTTTTGGTGAGTTCGTAGGATGGGTCTGATATTTCTCGCACTACTGGTGGGAGTTTGTTCCAAAGATTCGCAAATTTTAGTGATGAGGCGACGGATTGGCGGAGAAGTGTTAGGACAGAAGAGGAGCGGGTTGAGCGGAGTATAGTTGGACCGTGAACAGCTGGTGGAATTACGAGGGCTGGGAGGATTGGAGTGTGTTGTAGGTGAGTGATATAACTTTGTATTCTATTCGTTCGGGTATTTTAAGCCAGTGAAGAGATTTGAGGACAGGAGTGATGTGGTGGTGTTTGGGGTTTTTAGTCATAGTATACGGACGAGTGCATTCTGAATGGCTTGTAGGCGGTTTATTTGGGTGATGTTTATGTTCAGAAAGAGCGAGTTGCAATAGTCTAATTTTGCGTGAACTATTGATGTAGCGATTGTGGTAGCAGTTTTGAAGTCGAGCATAGGGCGTTCTATTGCACTGTGTCACAGTCTGTTGTTTGCTTATTGTAATGAACGATACAGATGTTACATTGTATTGCAATATTGTGATTATAACAACGACAACTTTAAAAACCAGCTACTTTTACTCGCTTTTACAGAGAGTCGGTTGTCAGCTTGAGTCATTCATTCATTCAATCATTCATTCATCCAGAGTCATATCCCTATAGCTTTAAATTCAGCTCTTACTCCAACATTAAGGCCCGCCTAACTCTTTCCATCAAACGTAAAATCAACAAAACCTTGCCGACGTTCACATATATATTATATAGCGCATAAAACAGCGTGTGTTTCTTCCTAAACGCTTCCATACAGCATCCACTTAGACACAAACTATGACACTTTTTTGTCGAATAAACAAAATAAACTTTTAACCTATTCGCACTTTGCATACGTTATCTAACTTTGGTGTTCAGCAAAGCTCATTCGACGGAGCCAATTTATTCGCAATCCTCTGCATCTTTGAGCAGCGTAATTATCATCATCATCATCATCATCATCATCATCATCATCATCATCATCATCATCATCTCTCTTCCGTCAGGCGTGCGCCGACGATGAGGCCTCAACGTGACATCTCCAAACAGCTCTGTCCCTGATTTTTTTCAACGGTATCCCTCATCTCCATGTTCTGTGCTTTCAGGTCTTCTTTTAAAGAAGCGTAATTATAGCAGTTACTAATTAGTCATTGGGCTTGATTAACATGTAAAAATATTCTTAATACTAAACGCGGCATGTCAGGGAAGTCGTAAAACCCTATACCTTGTCCATTGCTGATTTATTTACGAAACCAATACAATGTGAAAATGTTGTGAAAATGTTCTTAACATGCGGCATTACGGAGAAGTCTTTTGACCTTATATGCTTTGTCTGTTGTTTTTATTATTTACGAAGCCAAAAGTAAAACGATGCGACACACACTATAGTCACTCGGTCACATGTTACGCAGTTCAACTGTGTCTTCTTCACTCGACTGTTTTCTTCTTTCTCTCACTTCCAAATATCAGGAAGCAGGCGAACAAGAGTCCAATGATCTGCGGACAGAACAGCATTATCATTGTGAGCAGTGCTGAATAGATAAAATGTAGATTGATTGTGCACGATTTTATATAGCGACCGTATGGCCTCGACCCTGTTAATTTTTCACTGAATTGATCGGGTGAGACCCTTAACCACCACTGCCCGTTTGAATAGCAGCCACGTCATTTAAGGTACCCGTGTACGGACCGTACTAGTCCGAGATTAGAGCCTTGTTATTTTTATTAGAAGATTTACGAAGCGCAAGTCATTATGATTAATTGCATTTAGTGCCGTGAAATGCGCTACAAATATACCGCAAATGAGCAGAATAAAGTAGATTAGAGTATGGTACGGTATCGGTAGAGTAAGATAGGGTAGGTAGGGTTGGGTAAAGTAGGATGGAAAATTTAGATGACTGTAGAGTAGGGTAGGCTAATGTTGTGGTTGTAATTGTAAATGCTTATTTATATCGCGTCTCTTCAAGAAAACTCATCAGAGGTGATCGACTCAGAAAAATCTCTAGCCTACACTACGCGTTACAAGACGAACGTTCAAACTAATCGGCTAATCGTGCAGATTGAAGTGGAGTTGTACAGAGTAGAGCAAAGCAAAGTAGATTGGATTGGATTGAGTTTCTGCTAGATTTGATTTGAATACCTGAAGAGCTGCAAAGCCACAAGTTATTCCAATTATGATGGGAGCCTTCTCATTCAGGAAGTCCACTAGGGCGAAGTAACATCCCTATATGGAAAAGAAAACATTTCGGAAATATTATTTAGGCCTACTCTTAATTTAATAAATTAATTATTATATTAAAATTATTTTATAGTTATTTAATATTCACCAATTAGATAATAACTGGTGCTTTCCTTGCAAATGAGCTACGTAAATAAGTGCATGCGCAGCACTACATAAACTTCTTTTACATTTTACTGGATCCTACTTTTGTCGTGTATACTTTGGAGTCTGTCCATGAAGTTTAGAATATTACATCAATTTGAACGATTTGAATGTCCCATATACCTCCACTAATTATAACAATAGACAAACAGTGAATGGAACAAATAAGTGTTTAACGGAATCTCACGGCTGCCATATTCTATACCTCACATTACATTAGGCCTACAAAGTATTTCAGAAGACTCTAATTAGACAACAGTTTCGGAAATCATGGGAAAAAACACAAACGAAATATGCAGCACATATATGAAGCCCTGTGAACTGAGTTTCGTGTACAGTCTTACAGTGCGAGATATTAGCGTATATATTTAGTGCGCTTACTTTAGTTTCACGTGTATATGTATATATGATAAATGCATAACGTTTAATTGTACTGTCTTAGTGACACGCGCGGCCGGCCGATCTGGGCAGCGGCGCGCTATATGTATATTATAAGATTTCGCTTATGCGCACAGAAGACAGGTGTGTCAAGAGGCGCGAAGAATTATGCTGACTAGAGAAGTTTGAATTCGGTGTTCGCTGTAGTAGTGTGGCTGACTAGTTGAGTTGTAATCGAATTGAGTTCTGTCTGTTTGTTTCTTATTAAACTAAAAGATATTAAACTGTGTTGCTGATTAATTCAGGTTATACTTATACGTAGCATTAGTGTTCAAAAGGTGAACGTTAAATAGGCGTTAAGTACGAAGAGAACAAGGATTTAATTAGAAGGATTGTCAACGGAAGGATAGGGTTGACATTATTGGTGGCAGTGACGGTGTGGATAAGAACTCACGGTGGATAAGAACTCACGGTGGATAAGAACTCACGGTGGATAAATACTCACGGTGGATAAATACTCACGGTGGATATAAACTCACGGTGGATTAAAATTCACGTTATCACCTCCTTCGGCGGATAGAAGAATCTACGACGGTGATAAAAGAATTTACAACGGTGTTAAAAGAATTTACAACGGTGTTAGAAGAATCTACGCGTTGTTGCTGTGTGACGTGTCTTCGATATCAACGACGGTGGAACACGAGAAAACGGTATAAAAAATTTCGTTGTTTTTCACGAACAAATACAAAAGAAATCCCGTTTGTTTATCGATTCACACAACAAGAAAAACCGTGACTTCTTTGAAAAGAGAAATCACCAAAGTAAACAAGTAAGATGGAGAAATTAAGTGCTGAAAGACAAGCAGATATTAAGAAGATGTCTACGGAAAGGCTAAAACAGCGTTTGTTGAAAGCCGGTTTTAAAGAAGAACAATTAGAAGGTATGTCACGTGGTGACATGATACAGGAACTCGCCGAAGTGTGGGTGAAAGAAGAAGTCGAAGAAGAAGGTGCCGTTGGCGGTGCCGTAGAAAAGGCTATTGAAAAACCTCCTGCGCCTATGTCTATGGAGATGTTGATGCAGTGGATGATGATGACTAGGCAGGAAGAGAAAGATAGAGAGGAGAAACGGAGAGAAGAAGAGAAAGAAAGAGAAGATAAACGGAGACAAGAAGAGAAAGAAAAAGAGGATAGACGAAGACAAGAAGAGAAAGAGCTAAGACAGGAAGAATTACGTCTTCAGAGAGAGAAAGAAGAGAAAGCGGAATTTGCAAGGCAAGAGGAATTGCGTCTGCAAAGAGAGAGAGAAGATAAAGCAGAACAAGAGCGTAAGGCAGAACTTGAATTGCAAAAGAATCAGTTTGAGATTCAGTTAGAACAGTTGAAAAGAGATAGGGAAGATGCTGAAAGAAGAAGATTGGAGCAGATGATTGAATTTGAAAAAGCTAGAAAAAGTGATGAAGAGGTTCGTCAGCAACAGATTGAAGCAAAGAGAATGCGTGAAGAAGAAAAAGAAAAAGCGCGAACGTTAGAGTTAGAACGCGCAGAACAGATAAGACAAGAAGAACTGAAATTTCAGAAAGAAAGTTTGGAAAAGGCAGAGGCAGAAAGACAGGAACGTCTGAAACTGGAGAAATCAAAATTGACATTGAAAGAAACGCAAATGAGAGAAGAACGGGAAGCAGAAAGAAGGAAGCAGCAAGAAAGTGAAACTTTGGTGTCAAAAATTAAGAAAATCGGTGATGCAATGAAGCATGTATTGCCTCAAATGCCAACTGATATGATGGAGGTGCCATTATATTTTGAAACAGTCGAGAACGCGTTTCGTAGTTTTGCTGTGGAAAAGCCGTTTTGGGTGAAATTATTACTACCATTGATGACGCCGAAAGCTCGAACCGTTCTGAATAGATTGTCATTCGATGATCTAGACAATTATGATAGAGTCAAGCAGCACTTAT
Source organism: Allolobophora icterica (assembly GCA_963556255.1). Classification (NCBI taxonomy): domain Eukaryota; kingdom Metazoa; phylum Annelida; class Clitellata; order Crassiclitellata; family Lumbricidae; genus Allolobophora; species Allolobophora icterica. The sequence goes on from OY744614.1 coordinate 25,883,942, forward strand.
TAAAAGAATTTAAGTTGACTTCGAGAGAATACAGAGCCAGATTTGTGGATGCTAAGAAGACAACAGAAGAGACTTATACGATGTTTACGGCAAGACTTAAGAACTTGCTAAACTATTACGTGAGAAGTCGAAACGTGAACAGAGAGTATGATACGCTCTTTGATTTGCTGGTAGCGGATAAGCTGAAAGAATGTTTACCACCAGGTCCACTACAGTTTGTATTGTCGAAGGAAGGAACTGACTGTCTTCAAGCTAGTGCAGTGGCAGACTTAGCAGACATTCATGTAAACAATCGAATTGGGTTTGCGATCCCAAATATAAACAGTTATCCTTCTCGACGTTCCGTAAACCAAAGCCAGAGTGGAAAGTGGAAAAGTAATCCAGAAACAGGGAATCAGTTTAAAGGTAAAGAAGTCAAGGCTAATGTCCCTGTACCCAATGAAACCAGAGAAGTGACGTTTGGTCGTCAGGGATTTAACAAATCGTCAGCGCCGTTTGCTAAGAGGGAAGGCAACACATCGTTTACGCAGTATAAGAGAAATGAAGGAAATGAACAACGAGGCATGGTTGTGAAGCGTTGTCACAACTGTGGTTCAGACAAACATTTGGTTAAATTTTGTCCAGTTCCAGTGGCAGCAGCTAGTTCTAGCAGAAATCAAGAACACACAAGGGTGAATTTGATTCAAGTGGTTAGTGATACAGATAATCAAACCGCGAGTCAAGAAAACCAAGAGACTGAAGTAAAGTCAGTAATGAAATGTGGTATTCAAAAAGAAATTCTATTGGATGCTGAAATTCAGAGAGAAGTCATAGGAAAAGATGACAGTCGAATATTGAAGAAATCGTTCTTGCAATATGTCCAGGTTGAAATTCGTGCAGTAGACGGTAAAGAGCCAGTGAAAGTCAAAGCACTGAGCGACTCGGGAACAGAGATTCCGGTGATTAGTGAAGAATTACTGGAAGGCATGAAGGTGGAACAAATTGGAAAAGTGAATTTGCAATGTGTGGCAGGAGATGCCATTCCTGCGAAGTTAGTGAAAGTCGATGTTAGACTGTGTGGTAGTGACGTGGAAGAAGAGGGATTTCCGCGTAAAATCCAGTGTTCACTTACACCTTATGTCACCTTGATGTGTGCTAGTATTGCAAAGATGGGCAGTACAGAAAGATTCTTGTTGCATCCAGAGATAATTGCCGAATTAAAAGCCGTACCACAGATGAAAATTAAAACGATACAAGGAGATGTGAGTGTACAAGCAAATGTAATGACGAGAGCGCAGAGTCGGAAACAGGAAATGGTAGATGTTGATGAGAAGAGTGAAACTGAAAGTTCAAGTGATGAGGAAAACGAAAGTAATGAGCAACGAAGCTTATCGCGAGATGGTGTAATAGCAGAGATGAACGAGCAAGAGATGGCTGCATGCGAGAATGGTACATTAAATGAAACTGAAGAAGACAATGAATGTGATGTGGGGATAGGAGACTTGTATAGAGATGAAGAAATGGACGACAAACAAAAGGTGCAGATTGCCGATTCGAAGAAGTTCGAAGAGCAACAGAGAAAGGATGAATCGTTGAAGCCGTGGTGGAAGTTAGCACAAGAGAAAGAATCTGAATTCTGTGTGATCAACGGTTTATTGCATAAGAAATATCAGATATTAGACCAGACGATATATCAACTAGTGTTACCAAAAGAGAGACGAATTAAAGTGATGGAATTGGCGCATGAATCGGTATTTGGAGGACATCTAGGAGAAGAGAAAACAAGAGAACGAATAAAGTTGTCTTTTGTATGGCCAAAGATGAGAAGAGACATTGTGAAATTTTGCAAGTCTTGCGAGAAGTGTCAACTAAAGGCAAGGAGTCTAGTGATGGATAGAGTACCTATCACTCCGGTCTCAAGAGAAGAGGTCGCCTTCAAGAGAATGACGATGGACCTCGTTGGCCCGATCGATCCAGTATCTGCTGCAGGTCACAAGTATTGTTTATGCATTGTGGACTCGTGCACCAGATGGCCTACAATCTTTTTATTGAAATCGCTGACAGCGAAGGCTGTGTGTGAAGCGTTGATGGAACTATTCATGAACGTTGGTGTGCCGTCCGTGATTACAAGTGACCAAGGAACGAACTTCACAGCCAGTTTGACAAGAGAATTTCTCGATTTAATGGGCTGTAGTCCACGATTCGACACACCAGGACACCCAGAGGCTGCTGGATTAGTAGAAAGATGGAATCAGACATTTAAAAAGATGATCCATCATGTGATAATAGACAACCCGAGGAAATGGCATAAGATAATTCCTTTCACAGTGTGGGCATTACGAGAAGTGCCGAATGCAACTACTGGAGTATCACCATATATGCTTGTCTATGGGAAAATTCCGAGAGGACCATTGGCAATATTAAAAGAGAGTTGGACTAGAGAAATAAACTTACCCCCTCATGTTGGAGTTAAACCAGAAAAGTATTTGAAAGAACTCAAAGAAAATATGGAGAAAGCATTATTGTTTGCAGAATCCTACTCTCGAGAAAAGCAATTACAATACACGAATCAGTATAACAAGAGAGCAAAGCACAAAGAATTTGAAGCTGGTGAGAAAGTCATAGTTTTGTATCCAACGTCAACAAACAAACTTATTTCTCGATGGCATGGTCCATGTACGATCATACATCGAAGATCAAAGTACTCTTATTTAGTCGATATGGGTGAAAATGGTCGAAAAATAATTCACGCCAACAAGATCAGAAAATATGTTACTCGAGCATTAAGTTGTGGTCTAATTGTTGAAGAAGATGAAGATTTTGGTTCAGTGGTTGAATTACCAATGAGGAATGAGGTTCAAGATGACAAGAATTCACTTAACCTCGATCCTGAACAAATTAGCCATTTGACAGTAACTCAGCAAGAACAGTTGTTGAAAGTCTTGAACAAATACTGTGACAGATTTTCAGAAAAACCTGGATTATGTACATTGGTCGAACACGAAATTGAACTAAAACCAGGATTTCGTGAAAAGGAATTTGCAGCATATCGAATTCCTTTGATTTATCGATCAGAAGTGGAACGTCAGATCAAAGAAATGTTAAAAACAAACATTATTAAACCATCATCGAGCAGAATGGCAAGCCCTTTGGTAATTGTTAAAAAGAAAGACGGATCTTTAAGACTTGCCTGTGACTACAGATACATTAACTCATTCACTGTGGATTGTAAATATCCGATGCCGATTGTCAGAGACGTTTTGAACAAAGTTGGAAAGTCTAATGTGATTTCTATTTTGGACTGTCGAAGTGCTTATTGGACTTGTCCTGTAAAACAATCTGATCAATGGAAGACAGCTTTTGTAACACATAATGGACTGTATGAATTTACTCGTGTTCCTTTTGGAATGATAAATTCTGGACGAACTTTTGTTAAGGCGATAAATTTAGTTTTACAGCCTATAAGTGACTTTGCAGAACCGTATGTTGATGACATTGCTGTGCATTCTGACAGTTGGAATATTCACTTGCAGCATCTAGATGCATTTTTGATGCAAATGAGATTGCATAACGTTACTTTGAATTTGAAAAAATGCATATTTGGTAAGAGTGAGGTAAGGTTTATCGGTCATGTGGTTGGGTCTGGTAAGATAAAGATGAATCCAGACAGAATTGAAAGTTTGACTAATTTGAAGATCCCAGAAACTAAGAAGCAAGCTAAGCAACTGCTTGGATTTTTTAATTATTACAGACAGTTTATTAAGGACTTTGCACAGATTGCGAAACCTTTATCTGATTTAACTAGTAAACGTGTTTCTGATAAGATTGATTGGACTGTTGAACATCAGCAAGCATTTGATTTACTTAAAGAGGCTGTGCGATCCAAAGTAGTGTTATATGTTTTTGAAGTGGGAAAACCATTCAATTTGTACTGCGATAGTAGTGACTTTGCAGTCGGTGCTGTTTTAACACAGATGGACGACAAGGGAATAGAACGCCCTGTGTCATTTATCAGTCAGAAATTAACTGATACCCAGAAGAGATGGGCTACTGTGGAAAAGGAAGCCTATGCTATTGTTTGGGCTCTGAACAAGTTAAAAGAAATTATAATTGGATCAAAAATTTTCATTTTTACTGATCACAATCCTCTTACATATTTGACTGAGTCAATGTCTAAGTCTGCTAAACTTGTGCGTTGGGCGTTAGCCTTACAAACTTTTGATGTTGAGGTGAAGTACAAGAAGGGCAGATTGAATATTATTGCTGATTGTTTGTCAAGGTTATAAGTAATCGTAAGACTGTTTATTGATTAGCTAGATGTATATTTGTTTCATGTATTTTGGTAATTTCGCAATTTTTTAAATTTAATTTGCTCAATTCCAGAAAAAGGAAGGAGGTAATGTGAACTGAGTTTCGTGTACAGTCTTACAGTGCGAGATATTAGCGTATATATTTAGTGCGCTTACTTTAGTTTCACGTGTATATGTATATATGATAAATGCATAACGTTTAATTGTACTGTCTTAGTGACACGCGCGGCCGGCCGATCTGGGCAGCGGCGCGCTATATGTATATTATAAGATTTCGCTTATGCGCACAGAAGACAGGTGTGTCAAGAGGCGCGAAGAATTATGCTGACTAGAGAAGTTTGAATTCGGTGTTCGCTGTAGTAGTGTGGCTGACTAGTTGAGTTGTAATCGAATTGAGTTCTGTCTGTTTGTTTCTTATTAAACTAAAAGATATTAAACTGTGTTGCTGATTAATTCAGGTTATACTTATACGTAGCATTAGTGTTCAAAAGGTGAACGTTAAATAGGCGTTAAGTACGAAGAGAACAAGGATTTAATTAGAAGGATTGTCAACGGAAGGATAGGGTTGACAAGCCCATTTGAAAATATACCCTCATATAGGCTTTTCTATAGCCTACATGTGTAATGATGTAGAACACCATCACAAGACTGAATATCCACCTACCTGCCATTTTAAACTAAGTCGAAAGTCGAAATATATTTATAAATGAAATCGCATCGACGCCAGAGAGAGAATACTCGATATAATCCAAGGTATACTCCAAGTATGTATCCACCAGTATTAGTCGCACGAGCCGACTTAACATTACGAGACTTAGTAATCCGTGTATGTAATCCACCATAAGAGAGCAGACCTGTTACGTGTTCGAAGGTCTGGAGCCGAATGCGAGAACGCCCAAACTCAGACAAAGGAGAGACGCTACTGTAGAATTCAAGATGGCGTTTGAGTACAAAGTCCGCTTCCTATACCTGCCATGTTAAGGGAACGCATAAAAAGGAAGGATTTTTACCAGATCGACATGCTGTGGTTTCCGGTAAACAGCCCCCTACGACGAGAGCCGAGGACGCGCCTACGAGACGAGGAGAAGACCAGCCGAGAGCAGATCTACCCATACCCAGAAGGACACAAACGGACGTGTCGCTCTACCGATGTCTGCCTCCGCTTCTCCGACATACCCACACAGTCACCGACAGTGACTAAGTCGATGCAGAGTCGTCGACAACGAAACTTGAGCTCAGCCCGTCAGCTCAGAACGCCGCCGTCGTTCCTCCCCAGATGTCAGCCGACGACAGATGAGCTATCAACGTCTCCCTACTGATCGACCCAGCCCGACGGAAAGAACGCAAGACGCGCGTTCAAATCCACACGCCGACCGTGTGAACTTCCCCTATCTCTACGCTACGACAACGCGAGAAACGACCGAATACGGATATGAATTCCCCTCCCAGTAACGAAGTCCTGGCCAAAATTTCCGAAAGTTGAAAGACTTTGCGATTCGAAAGGATTATTTCTGTCTGCGACTAAAAACGGATTTAAACTCGAAGAAAGAGAATCGTTTTCCCCGACACGCAGAGTAAGCGACGTTAACCCTGGATATATATCTATACGCCTCACGACCCTGGATCAGCCCACAGATTGGACAAACATGGCGATCGGTATGTAACAGAATACCCTTTTCTCCGTCCCTGAGAGAGTGTGTTTGAAGGAAGAGAGAGAGATCACAGCCCCCCTTAATATATAAAGAATATAATAATAATTCTAAGGAAACAGAGAGATTGCCCTGATAATAATAATTAGATTGATTGCATTGTGTTTAGAATAGAGACATTGTTACATTGGAAAAGGTGATATATATACAGAGATAATATATATATACACCACAGATAATGTCTTCTTCTTCAACAACGTTATATGTGTTGCATGATGACGATGATGACAACAGAAGTAATGTAAGTGAGTCAGTAGCCCTCAGTCCAAAGCCCGACGCCCTATTGCAGAACATGAACAAGATGATTACGGAGTTATGTGGAAACATAGGAAGTGTGGTACAAGCTCAAGTAAGCATGTCTAGTAATGTGGCAAGCTTACAAAGTAACATGACGAGCCTACACAGTAATGTAACTGGCCTGACTCAGAACATGACTAGTGTGTCTAGTAGCGTGACTGGTTTAGGCAGGAACATGACTGATGTGTCTAAAGATGTCCAAAACTTGATGTCCCGAATCCAAACTATTGAGAGAGTGATTAGTCCGGAACCGAACCCAGTATGCAGAAATGCATATGATCCCACATCGGCATCCGAATGCCTACCCACTCAGGTCCACTCGTCAAAGTCCCAGACATTAGTACGGCCACCACCGGAAAGTGTCATGGAATCAATGCCCCCGATATTGAGGAGAAGTGAACGACTTCGTACTCAGTCAAATCCCTCCAGACATAAACCTCCCCTTCTAGATGTGGTAACGAGAACAAGGTCCCCGTCCCCCAGACCACAGACAGGTGAAGCCTCCATCATAAATAACGGACTAAGGAAGGTAGGTGTTGGAGTTCCACTTTCAACGGGAAGCCTAGCAACCTTTCCGGGGATTTCAACGACCAACCAAACTAAGGGTGGTAGAGAGCAGCGTGATGAGAGACGCGTGGAGTTCGAATCCCGTGAACCCCAAGTAGAGCCCGCAAGGTACTGGCTTCCACAGCGACAACTTAGCCCAGTCCCACCTGCAGAAGGAAGGGGGAAGCGCTTATCTTCCAGTCGCACACCCATGATAGGATTTAGACCCGACCCCCATGATGATGACAGACATGTAGGAGAAAGCTCCTATCCTGTCAGGACTCCACCGGATGACTCACAGCTGTTGGTTCCCCGATCTCTCTACGCTCGAGGTTTACATTGTGGCGACGCGGATGCAGATGTTTTGATGCATTATTATGATGTTGAAAATGAAATGGATGACAGAAATAATAATGTATTGCATTATGATGGAGGAAGAATGAATGTGTTTGATTTTGAAAACCATTGTGCTGGTAGGGATGTTAGTAGAAGTTTGGATACTGACATTAGACAAGCCCCAGGAATTTCTCTAGCGCCAGATTTTAATCGTTTCCCGTATCCGGAAGAGAGGAATGATGTAAGAAGTGGTAGTAAGTCAAGAGATAACGCCCAAAAACCGAATGGATCTCAGAGATTTACTGTTGAAGCAGAGGTACATGCTGATGAACTTGGAAGAACCTCTCAAAGAGATGTAGACATGGCAATCTTATACAATGAGATTGACACAAGGAGATTTGATTATGACCGACCCCCCAGCAATGTGAATGCAGCAGGAAATGACTTGTATGGAAGAAGAATGTCTTCTTACAATCTTCTGGATGCCCGTGATCGTTCATTCAGAAGCGATAGAAATGAACAGATGCCTGCCATTAGAAGTTCAGTTGGTCCCACTACTTCTAATTTTCATTGGTCAATGAATCAACAGTCAAATGAAAGAAACTACGCCCATGTGTATACGAACCGAAGTCCTCAAATAGGCCTATCAAGTACTGTATATGCACAGAACAGCCCACACGTAGTATATACGGAAGCCTTCGCTAGATGTCAGCCGTCCCTAATATCGTCTCGTCAAGAAGTATTCGCCAGATGTCGTCCGAATACGCCCCTGTTGCCGGAAAGGACCCTTACCCATCCAAATGCGCACCGTCCACTACCGCCCCTAGCGAACAGCGAAGAATATCCCACACAGCCTCAAGCGCCTGCACCAAGCGTTATTTTCAACAGTCCGTCTGAAGATAGAAATGTGCTACCGAAAACCCATGTGTCTCTTGATCAGTCGTCCGAAAGACAAAAGAATAATGTGACGATAAAGATGAAGAGTAACCTGAAATTAGACAAGTTTTCAGGAGAATCAGAAAACATTACGTTGTTCTTAAGAAGATTTGAAATATGCAGTCGAAACTACGATTGGAGCCCTTCCGAGCGGCTTGATCAACTTATTTGTGCACTAGCTCCCCCCGCAGACTATATTTTGGTCGAGAATGGTTCTGAAGCTATTGTTAGTGCTGAGATACTCATTGAGAAATTGAAGGAAAGATATGATAATAGGGATCGGACTTCAATGTTCCAAAGCGTCTTGCAGCACCGTCGTCAAGGTGATGATGAAAGCTTGAGTATGCTCGTGGCTGATATACGACGACTACTAGCTTTATCATACAGAAGTTTGTCCGCGGAAAATAGTGAGATGTTAGGTGTCAAACATTTCACTGATGCACTGAAGAATAGGACGATTGCAGCCAAGATTTGTGAGAAAGAGCCGGAAACGTTGTCCGCCGCTTATTCGTTTGCCCTGAAACTAGAGAGTCTCCAGATTGCTGAAAGAGCAAGAAACATTCGTTCCCTCCCTCCCCCTTGTCCTGAAAGAAATGTTCGTCCTCCCCCTCCCCCTGGTCACGTGAGAAATGTTAGACACGTGAAGGCCAGGAATACTCCTCGAATTCGGCCACTGATGCAGGAACATGTGTACCCTACTGCATCGTATCGCAACGACCGTCGTCCCCCTCGCAACCAAGGAAGAAATAATCAATGGAATAATGACCTTGGAAATCGTGGCCCTCCCCGGAACTCGAACAGACAGCAACACACTAAGCGATGCCGATACTGCGCTTCAGATCGACATTGGGGATCCAGATGTCCCTATGGACCCACAGCCTCTGACCCTGCCCCCGCCCGATCCTTCTTCGTGCATGGAAGTAGTAATGCATATCTTAGCATGAGAGTGAATGGACAGAATGTCCTTGGACTTATTGATACAGGGAGCCAGGCCAGCATTGCTCCAGCCCGTTTAGTGAGGTCACGTGACATAGTGCCCACTCAACAACGCATTCATGCAGCAAATGGATCATTTATAAGTCTTCTTGGAGAAACAGTATTGCACTGTCAGCTGGGACAGCAGCATTACCAGATACCATGTTTGATTTCGGAACAAGTGGAAGAACTGATAGTTGGATTATGTTGGCTTGAGGAGCAACAGGCTCACTGGAACTTCTATAGTGGCGAGATATGGCTCAATGGTGAAGCCCTTCCAGTGCAACGTCAACCTAGTCGACCACGATGCCGAAGAATCGCCACTTCTATTGATGTGAATGTGCCTCCCCTTTGCGAAATGGATGTTGACGCCTACGCAATTCTCCCTGATCTACAACCCAATACGTCACATTGGGCCACTCAACCGAAGTTGTTGGATACCGGATTGATTGTTGCCGGCACCCTCCTACCCGATAGAGAGTTGGACTTAACCATTCGCGTCATGAATCCTACTCGAGAGACTATACGACTTCAGAAAGGAGTGAAGTGTGACCTTGATGAAGTGACTTTAGCGGAAAAAGTGTCCTTCGCTACAACTCCCCTTCAATGTGCCACATTAACGGAAATTTCCCCCGAACAAGCTGAAGAAGTTTTGACACCTTTGTGGAGTGACATTGCGGATGATTTACCGACAGGAACTCGTGAACGATTGCGTACTCTACTTCTGCGACACAAGGCAGCCTTCTCGTTGGGAGAATGGGACCTTGGATTCACAGATGTTCTGCAACACGAGATTGATACCGGAAACGAAGCTCCTGTACGACAACCTTTAAGAAGACAACCGTTAGCCCTTTTGCCAATCATTGATGAACAAGTTGAGTTGATGCTTCAACAAGGTCTAATTGAACCATCAGCCTCAGCTTGGGCTAGTAACGTGGTGATGGTGAAAAAGAAAGATGGTACCCCCCGCTTTTGTGTAGATTATCGCGCCTTGAACAATAAGACAAAGAAGGATACATATCCTTTACCCCTGATCAGCGAATGTTTGGATACTCTTGGAGGAGCGAACTGGTTTAGTACTTTCGATTTGCGTTCCGGGTACCACCAGGTGGCACTTAGTTCCCGAGATCGCTCGAAGACGACCTTTGTGACCCGGAAGGGCAGCTTCCAGTTTACAGCTCTCCCCTTTGGCCTCTGCAATGCGCCGAGTTCGTTTAGTAGGATGATGGGAATCGTGATGGGAGGTCTGAACTTCGCGATTTGCCTCATTTACTTGGACGACATAATCGTGTTTGCTGCCGACATCGACACACACCTTGCCAGACTGACCCAAGTCTTGTCTCGTTTGGAGTCCGTCAACCTGAAACTAAAGCCCTCGAAGTGTCATCTATTGCAGAAGAGTGTCTTATTTCTGGGACACATCGTCAGTAGACATGGAATATCCACAGACCCCGCGAAAATTGAAGCAGTGATAAGTTGGCCATCCCCAGCCAAGGTCAAAGAAGTCAGAGCATTTCTTGGCCTATGTTCCTATTACCGCCGCTTCGTCCCCGACTTCGCGAAAATCGCCCGACCACTCCACACGCTTACCAAGAAGTCCGAGAAATTCAGTTGGACCGCCGAATGTGAAAGTGCCTTCCAGCAACTCAAAGGAAAACTGACGACTGCCCCCGTCCTCACTTTGCCGAATGATGTTGGAATGTATGTGCTGGATACTGATGCTTCTGGATTATCGATAGGTGCCGTCCTATCCCAGATACAGAACGACCAGGAGAAAGTAATATGCTATGGCAGCCGAGTCTGCTCCCCAACTGAACAGAACTATGATGTTACGAAACGTGAACTTCTAGCGATCGTGTATTTTCTGAAAACATTTCGTCCCTATTTGCTTGGTCGGAAGTTTCTGCTGCGAACTGACCATGCTGCGCTCACCTGGCTGCGTCGCACCGCGCTGCCTATCGGTCAACAAGCCCGATGGCTTTCCATGATTGAAGAGTACGATTTTGATGTTCGACACAGATCTGGTACTGCCCACGTGAATGCGGACGCCCTCTCCCGACGTCCACAGATTGTAAGTGCCGTAAAGACCGACCCGACCCGTCGAGATGAATACCCGTTGTTGCCAGTTGATTGGAGCCCTGATACGATTGCTGATGAACAGTTAAAGGATCCTGATCTAGGATGGATCATGCAGCGTAAACAAGAGACTGACGAGATGCCCGAGTACCAGGAAACCCGGAAAAAGAGTGGTGTTGTGAAAACTCTGGTAGCTCAATGGAACCAGATCGGGTTGTGCAATGGACTATTGACCCGTGAATGGTTGGACAATGTGAAAGATGGTGTTAAGTGGCAACAACTCATACCACCCCCCAGTCGCAGAGAAGCGTTGATTAGACTTTGCCACGTTGGTATGACAGGAGGTCACTTGGGTGTGAAACGGACTGCAGCCCAAGTTCAACGAAGAGCTTATTGGCCCGGATGGCGTGAAGATGTGAAACTTCAACTGAAACGATGTAGCCCTTGTGCCAAGTATATGCGTGGAAAACCCCGTCGGCAAGGACTTCTACAGAACATGGTCGTTGGAGAACCGATGGAAGTAATTGGAATTGACTTGACAGGACCTCACCCCCCCTCCAAGCGTGGAAATCGATACATTATGACAGTGGTCGATCATTTTTCTCGCTGGGCCGAGGCCTTCCCAGTAAGAAACCAAGAAGCTTCAACCGTAGCCCGAGTATTAGTGGACCAATGGATTGCAAGATTTGGATGTCCCCGCCAGATCTTAACAGATCAAGGTTCGTGTTTCGAAGCTGAACTTTTCCAGGATCTCTGCCGAATCCTACAAATCGACAAAGTCCGAACAAGCCCTTATAAACCCTCCACGAATGGATTGACTGAGCGTTTCCACAGGACCCTCAACTCGATGATTGCCAAAGTCGTCGATGAAACACAGAGAGATTGGGACAATCGTCTTCCCATGATTCTTGCCGCGTACCGAGCCAGTGTACACGGAAGCACTGGGTTCACCCCGAACAAACTGTTCCTGAATCGTGAAGCGACCCTCCCGATTGACTTGATTCTAGGAGACTGCTACACGAAAGCAGATCCGCTACCCTGTCACGAATACGTCCACCAACAATGTGAAAAGATGCAGAGTGCCTTTGCCCTGGCACGAGAACATATGCAACGACAAGCAGAAACCCGAGCCGTTCGGTACAACCTTCGTGTCCGTCCCGCTCAATTCAAGGAAGGAGACCTCGTCCTGTACTACTACCCGAGAAGGAGAAAAGGAATCAAAGAGAAGTGGGCAAACTACTTCACTGGACCCTACCGCGTCGTGAAGAGACTTGGTCCTGTTCTCTACCAGATAAAGCGAGGTTCCCGTGGTCAACCGAAGATTGTCTACGTGGACACTCTGAAACCGTTCCTGGGAGATGAACAAGATCCCTGGGAAGAACAACCCGCCGATGGTGTCTTGGAAGACATTGGCTGGGACTGTTTGGACGTGAACGAGGAACCACCACCACCCGACCGACCACAACGCGAACGCCGACAACCGACCCGCTACGGATTCGAATAGATGCTGAAAAGAAGCCGAGGAATTCTGATTTCTGAAAAGAGACATTGAAGAAAGATGGTGAACTTTACAGAAACATGAACTGTTCCCCACCGTACTTTCGCCCCTTTACTTTAAATTTTGCATTAGTTGTATTCCCCGTTGCGTTACAGGAAACGAACATTAATTTAGAAAACCACGGCACCTTTTCTTTGCATTAGTTGTTCCCTTTATTTTTCAGAGCGATGTAGAGACATTTAGATACATGCGTTATCTAATACGATTTATTAGAATTGCGTTTTAATCGATGTTGTGTGAGAGGTAAAGAAGGTAATGATATTACGTTATCCCTATATTAAACTTGTATGGTAACTGAGGTAAACAGTTAGGCCGTAATTGTATGTGCCCCTAGTAGTAAATGTGCTTTGCCAAGAGAAGATTGAACGTAGAAGGCAATGACTTGATGAAAGTGTAAACGGAGATTAAGACGATGAAACCCTGCCGATGTTCGCGAGACGTATCGCGATTGACCCTATGACCCCGATCGAGCAGATGAAACGCGGCGCCTCTCAAGCCCCGCTCGCAACTGAAGAAGATGACCTGATGACCCCGACTTCGAGAGACAGCGATTTCAAGAAGATGTTACCCCATAGAAAAAGTATCCTCAGAAGAAAATGGCCGCCGAAGACATGGAACCTTACTGATTGATCGTTGGTAACCATGGTTACAACTAAAGAAGTAGTGGTGGAGAGTGTAATGATGTAGAACACCATCACAAGACTGAATATCCACCTACCTGCCATTTTAAACTAAGTCGAAAGTCGAAATATATTTATAAATGAAATCGCATCGACGCCAGAGAGAGAATACTCGATATAATCCAAGGTATACTCCAAGTATGTATCCACCAGTATTAGTCGCACGAGCCGACTTAACATTACGAGACTTAGTAATCCGTGTATGTAATCCACCATAAGAGAGCAGACCTGTTACGTGTTCGAAGGTCTGGAGCCGAATGCGAGAACGCCCAAACTCAGACAAAGGAGAGACGCTACTGTAGAATTCAAGATGGCGTTTGAGTACAAAGTCCGCTTCCTATACCTGCCATGTTAAGGGAACGCATAAAAAGGAAGGATTTTTACCAGATCGACATGCTGTGGTTTCCGGTAAACAGCCCCCTACGACGAGAGCCGAGGACGCGCCTACGAGACGAGGAGAAGACCAGCCGAGAGCAGATCTACCCATACCCAGAAGGACACAAACGGACGTGTCGCTCTACCGATGTCTGCCTCCGCTTCTCCGACATACCCACACAGTCACCGACAGTGACTAAGTCGATGCAGAGTCGTCGACAACGAAACTTGAGCTCAGCCCGTCAGCTCAGAACGCCGCCGTCGTTCCTCCCCAGATGTCAGCCGACGACAGATGAGCTATCAACGTCTCCCTACTGATCGACCCAGCCCGACGGAAAGAACGCAAGACGCGCGTTCAAATCCACACGCCGACCGTGTGAACTTCCCCTATCTCTACGCTACGACAACGCGAGAAACGACCGAATACGGATATGAATTCCCCTCCCAGTAACGAAGTCCTGGCCAAAATTTCCGAAAGTTGAAAGACTTTGCGATTCGAAAGGATTATTTCTGTCTGCGACTAAAAACGGATTTAAACTCGAAGAAAGAGAATCGTTTTCCCCGACACGCAGAGTAAGCGACGTTAACCCTGGATATATATCTATACGCCTCACGACCCTGGATCAGCCCACAGATTGGACAAACATGGCGATCGGTATGTAACAGAATACCCTTTTCTCCGTCCCTGAGAGAGTGTGTTTGAAGGAAGAGAGAGAGATCACAGCCCCCCTTAATATATAAAGAATATAATAATAATTCTAAGGAAACAGAGAGATTGCCCTGATAATAATAATTAGATTGATTGCATTGTGTTTAGAATAGAGACATTGTTACATTGGAAAAGGTGATATATATACAGAGATAATATATATATACACCACAGATAATGTCTTCTTCTTCAACAACGTTATATGTGTTGCATGATGACGATGATGACAACAGAAGTAATGTAAGTGAGTCAGTAGCCCTCAGTCCAAAGCCCGACGCCCTATTGCAGAACATGAACAAGATGATTACGGAGTTATGTGGAAACATAGGAAGTGTGGTACAAGCTCAAGTAAGCATGTCTAGTAATGTGGCAAGCTTACAAAGTAACATGACGAGCCTACACAGTAATGTAACTGGCCTGACTCAGAACATGACTAGTGTGTCTAGTAGCGTGACTGGTTTAGGCAGGAACATGACTGATGTGTCTAAAGATGTCCAAAACTTGATGTCCCGAATCCAAACTATTGAGAGAGTGATTAGTCCGGAACCGAACCCAGTATGCAGAAATGCATATGATCCCACATCGGCATCCGAATGCCTACCCACTCAGGTCCACTCGTCAAAGTCCCAGACATTAGTACGGCCACCACCGGAAAGTGTCATGGAATCAATGCCCCCGATATTGAGGAGAAGTGAACGACTTCGTACTCAGTCAAATCCCTCCAGACATAAACCTCCCCTTCTAGATGTGGTAACGAGAACAAGGTCCCCGTCCCCCAGACCACAGACAGGTGAAGCCTCCATCATAAATAACGGACTAAGGAAGGTAGGTGTTGGAGTTCCACTTTCAACGGGAAGCCTAGCAACCTTTCCGGGGATTTCAACGACCAACCAAACTAAGGGTGGTAGAGAGCAGCGTGATGAGAGACGCGTGGAGTTCGAATCCCGTGAACCCCAAGTAGAGCCCGCAAGGTACTGGCTTCCACAGCGACAACTTAGCCCAGTCCCACCTGCAGAAGGAAGGGGGAAGCGCTTATCTTCCAGTCGCACACCCATGATAGGATTTAGACCCGACCCCCATGATGATGACAGACATGTAGGAGAAAGCTCCTATCCTGTCAGGACTCCACCGGATGACTCACAGCTGTTGGTTCCCCGATCTCTCTACGCTCGAGGTTTACACATGTTGAATCAATGTAGGACAGCGTAAGGCTGTAAGCTCATCTATGGGAATATCTAACGTGAGCTTCATATTATGTCCTATACATGCAGGCTTAAATGCTGTTGCTTTAGGCAACGAATTCAATAATCCTGTTTCAATTTCATAAGTTAATTACGCCTCGAACATTAATACATCCTTGAAACTAATAATATCAATAGATTGGTCAATATGTCAGCTTACTTATAGACTACGTTAACATTAGCATCGGTTAGACATCGCCTCAGCACGTAATAATAGTATTCGCATCTATTCGGTAAAAGTCACTGCAGTAGCCGCAATATCACCGTTGTGCAGTTCCCGTCATAGTTTAAAAAAGCTGTATTATTTTATGCCACACGAATGGTAAGAACTGTTTAAAATAATTTCTGCCAACGTCGACGAACTTTGCTGCCATAAGATGTCGTTAAACTCGAGATCCATCCAGCCATCCATCATCTTTATTATAGCCTATCATGGGCAATTAGTGGTTTGCAAAATACTAATTTTTTAGATTGCTTTTATTAAAGATAAGTTTAAAGTTTGCGTCCTGGTATATGCACTCCACACAGAGAGAGGGGAGTGCTCGTTGTGCCATTTGCCCGTAGGCCTACTGCCACCATGCAAAATCGGCCCTTTTTGGTGGTTGGTCCTGTGGTATGGAACGGGCTCCCTCTGGAGCTGCGTATCCTCCCGAAAATCCAACCCGAGTCTTTCTACACTGCGCTAAAAACTGTTCTTTATGTTCGTGCTGGAGTCGGGAGCGCCTCTGAGTAGTCCCCTGGAAGATTCGCTATATAAGTGCTCAAATGAATGAATGAACAAAGAATTACCTGCTCGTAGATGAATTCTGGATTTATTCCAAGCTGGCAAGTGGCGATTGCATGGATATCTTTTGATTTGCAGCAGGTGTAAGGAACCTAAAACCAAACACACAGCAACAGAAAGATTATTGAAAGCCAGTCGATAGCAGTCTGTCTACGGAACATAATCTTAACTAATCATAGCTGATCAATCTATTAAGTAAATGATTATGCCTATCTAATCACACGATCGGACACTAAATTTTAGTCATTGATTTACTTACTTTCTTACTTACTGAATGACTGACTTATTTATTTATTTATTACGCAGGCCTGTAAAAATGCAGTCAGTGGCACAGATCGGGTAGATAGATAGATAGATAGATAGATAGATAGATAGATAGATAGATAGATAGATAGATAGATAGATAGATAGATAGATAGATAGATAGATAGATAGATAGATAGATAGATATATAGATAGATAGATAGATAGATAGATAGATAGATAGATAGATAGATAGATAGATAGATAGATAGATAGATAGATAGATAGATAGATAGATAGATAGATAGATAGATAGATAGATAGATAGATATGTAGCGTGGCTACTTGATGAGGAGGTTGGATGTATGTGATAGTAGAGCATGTAGCATAGACTACATGTAGGGTAAGGAAGTTGGTGCTCGTGTCTGTAGTTGATCGGTTCGTGTCTGTGATTATCGGCGCGTCCCTAGGACGACCGAGCGGAGCATCTCCGTGCTCGACGACCAGCTCGGCCACAGGCCGATGGCCCGAAGGAAGACTCACACGACGTTCAGCAGCAGTTCATAAGTTTATTGACAAGACAGTTTAAAACGACGATCTCAACTACTGCCTTACTATAACTCGTGACAACTCTATACTCTTCTCCTTTCTAACCCTCTACATGTTAAGCTCGATCTCTATTTATACTGCCGAGTCCGTCGGTCTGGTTACTCGCTTACTCGCATAGCTGTGTCTGTTCATCCCTCTCTCTGTCTCTGTCCGTATTCGTCTGTCTGTATATTCCTGTACACGTGGCATCTGGTCAGTTGGTCAGTGGGCTCGCACTTCAGACTAATCGGCGCCTTCGTGGTCTGGAATCTGTGCGTGGGTTTGTCAGTCTGTGTGGTACCAATTAGCCGTGTCATTGAGTTCATGTCTTCCAATGATAATTTGGCCTACCTGGCGCCATAGAAGTTAACCACTACATATTCCCGTCCGTTCAAAAAATTTGATGCTCCTGCATCAAGCCTTTACAAAAGCAATGTGTAAAAATGCAAAGTTAGAACAACAAATTACCAAACGAAATAACCATGAAAACAAATGCAATGTATCGCTAAGGCAAAGATCCGCAATAATTCGGCTCGTGATCCGTTTGGACGTTACGTTTCATTACGTGTCAAGACGTCGGCTAGGGAGCGCTACATCAACTTACTCGTACAACATGATTCCAAGGAACTAGCTTATTGGAAGCGTAGATGTTCCTGTGGATGATCTGTTACCTCAATTCAATCCATTGCGCTGGCATTCTGTGGCTTCGCTTACTAATTGACTCTTTACCGCATTTAAAGCACGTTACATGTATATATCGCTGTTCGTGTGATGCATTAGCCATAAGCGGATGGCATCATCAGAGGTGTATCTGCATTTCGAAACATACATGGACAGCTGTGCATAATATATGTACAGGAGAGGAGATTAGATATTAGGCCCATTAGCCTTCCGAGATGCTGTCTATGCATGCGCCTTGGAAGTTGTGTTCAGACACTATTAGGAAGGAATCCTAATTAGTGTTCTGGCATCTGGCAAAAATAATTATGTCCAACCGTGCGCTTACCTAGACAGCGGACTTCAGTGAGTTGGTCATCGGCCTAATTTATACTGTTCACTTGCTATGCAGACATGCAGTTGCTAAATAAATACGATGATAATGATGGCGAAACATCAACAACTATGAATCAAGAATGTCAAGAACCTAAGACTATTACAAAATTTACACGTGGCTAGGCTTTCATACAGGCGGCTTGCGAGCTATGTCCAATGCCATTAGCTAGAAGTCCTGATGGGTGTTCTGGCACCTGGGATTGTGCACATTAGCCTAGCAAGAGCTTCAATTAGGATGTTCAGGCGCGCGCATTATTAAGCCTGGCCACGTTCCGTGGTCATCATTCTAATTAATATGGGTCATCTGCTGTACACACATGATAAAGTCTTGTGATGGTGATGCTACAACGACAACTATGAATGCAAGAAATATCAGCAACCTAAAATGTGTAAACTAGAAATGCGTCTAAATTACTGTAACCAGTATAGTATGCCTATATAAAACAGCACAGATTTGAATGTTATCGTGCTAAGATCATACTACTTTTCGTCCAGTCAGTACACACAGAAATCGGTGACGAACTTGTCGAATGTGTCAATGAGGATGTTTTCCGATAATCAGCTTCGATCGAGTCCAAAGGTTCCAGTCTAAATGTGCCGATGATGACAAAAATGAAGTCGTTGGTTGAGATGAGGGAAGATCGTTTCAGGTCCCAATGTTCGCGATTAATGGCTCCATGAATGGGCATTAGGTCGTCCCGAAGCGGAGAGCAGACGAAAGTCTTTTAAATGAGAGGCGATACGAAGATGTTGGCAACGACCGGTGAATGGTGTGGGGTTAGCTGTGCGTCAGAGATGATGGCTACATAACGATGAATGGCTGATGCTAGCCACGAAAGTGTGGTCACAATGATACGTTAGTCATAAGTGTTACCTTCATCTTTGCGACGGTAAGTTCGAGAGTGGAGGTATACAACAACGAGAAGAGACTGAGCGGTCGATTGGCGTTGAGCGAGGGATGACGTATGGTCGAGTTCTACGAAAGTCGGCGACTCCAGACTTTTGGTAGACGAGGAAGGATTTTCGATGTTGTCGTGAATCTCACCGAATCTCGAATCGGTTGATTGATGTTGACGTGGGGAACTCGCAGAGGTACGGAAGAATCGACTGGTTCTCTACCAACTTGTAGCGTGGCTACTTGATGAGGAGGTTGGATGTATGTGATAGTAGAGCATGTAGCATAGACTACATGTAGGGTAAGGAAGTTGGTGCTCGTGTCTGTAGTTGATCGGTTCGTGTCTGTGATTATCGGCGCGTCCCTAGGACGACCGAGCGGAGCATCTCCGTGCTCGACGACCAGCTCGGCCACAGGCCGATGGCCCGAAGGAAGACTCACACGACGTTCAGCAGCAGTTCATAAGTTTATTGACAAGACAGTTTAAAACGACGATCTCAACTACTGCCTTACTATAACTCGTGACAACTCTATACTCTTCTCCTTTCTAACCCTCTACATGTTAAGCTCGATCTCTATTTATACTGCCGAGTCCGTCGGTCTGGTTACTCGCTTACTCGCATAGCTGTGTCTGTTCATCCCTCTCTCTGTCTCTGTCCGTATTCGTCTGTCTGTATATTCCTGTACACGTGGCATCTGGTCAGTTGGTCAGTGGGCTCGCACTTCAGACTAATCGGCGCCTTCGTGGTCTGGAATCTGTGCGTGGGTTTGTCAGTCTGTGTGGTACCAATTAGCCGTGTCATTGAGTTCATGTCTTCCAATGATAATTTGGCCTACCTGGCGCCATAGAAGTTAACCACTATAGATAGATAGATAGATAGATAGATAGATAGATAGATAGATAGATAGATAGATAGATAGATAGATAGATAGATAGATAGATAGATAGATAGATAGATAGATAGATAGATTGATAGATAGATAGATAGATAGATAGATAGATAGATAGATAGATAGATAGATAGATAGATAGATAGATAGATAGATATATAGATAGATAGATAGATAGATAGATAGATAGATAGATAGATAGATAGATAGATAGATAGATAGATAGATAGATAGATAGATAGATAGATAGATAGATAGATAGATAGATAGATTGATAGATAGATAGATAGATAGATAGATAGATAGATAGATAGATAGATAGATAGATAGATAGATAGATAGATAGATAGATAGATAGATAGATAGATAGATAGATAGATAGATAGATAGATAGATAGATAGATAGATACTGATACAGAGAGATACAGAGAGATACAGAGAGATACAGAGGCAGACAGACAGGGTCTACACCATAGCGTGACATTGTGTACTAGGGCGGACCCGACCTACCTCTGCGAGCTCTTTACTTTAACTTCCGCTTGTGCGGGGCGCCGTGCCTTGCGCTCGAGCCCTGCGCCGGCCGCGCAGCGCCGCCGCCGCCGACAATTCGTGGGCGCCGCCGCCGCCGCCGATTTTTGTTTATCGGCGCGCCGCCGCCGCCGATAATCTGTCGGCGCGCCGCCGATGCCAATTTCATATGCTTAATTGTTATTGTTGCATTTTTCATGTTTTGCATGATATTGTAAAGATAAGCAAACTATTCTCAGAAATGGCACTTTGATTGGTAGGAACTCGTGTGTTAATGAAGAAGATAAAGAGTCAACATTGTGGTCTTAATCTTGATACCAAGAATGCATTGTCTTCCTGACTAAATTCAGTTTCCTTATACTTTGATGATCTTAATTGTCTTTGAGCCATGATACACACATTCATTTAAAGCGATATCTCGTTGCAAGTAACCATTGCTTTGATACACCTGTTCCTCCTGCCATTTCCTTAATACCTTGACAACAAAAGCAATATGCAATGCATGTCTTTGTATGTGTACTACAGTACTACAGTATTCCCTCATTCGTTACCTTCATGTTTAATAGCTTCTATAACTTACTGATCGTTGTCTTTGATGTATGTGGTATTATAACAATGGTGTAAATTTTTGGCTTAATGTTGTAAGTTTAGAGGAGTTTATGAGTGCTATTAAGATATGCCATTTAAGTAATAATCCTGCAGAAGGGAAGGTATAATTGATTAATACTTTGGCTGGAATCTATTCAGGTAAACAGTATCAGTTGACACAGGTTTTGACTTAGTACGTATAGCATCAAGAATGGTCTTTTCAGTTTAGTCTGAAACAAACAATGGTCTATATGTGGAAGCTTTAAATGGTGTGACACCAATGCCAACGGGCAGCAGACCACTTAGTAAATTCTTTGCAAAATTAACAGGAGTGAGGCAACTCGGCTAATGTATTACCACAGGAAAACGTATATATTTACATTTCACTTCATGGCTTCAGCAGCCTCTCTTACTGGTAGGATGCTGTTATCCAGCATCTGCCATGTGACTTGGTGTGTAAGCCTACACTGTATCAGTGCATATGCAAGTGTATTCATGCAATATGCAAATGCATGTTGCTTCATCTGATTACAATTTGCCAATACCTATACAGATGTGCAGTGTAATTAAGTGTGTTCATATTTGTAAGCAAATGTCTGAAGGTGTCTTCTCTTTCAGTCCTTTATATGTAGTTGAGCTTCAGTGTGATGGAGTGGCTTTAGAGAACTTGGCCATCACAGGACCAACGGTTGTTCAACTCTCATAGTGACTCACATGGGCGTCCGGAGGAGGGAAGGGGATTTGCAACCCTGGATTTGTGAATAGATATTCCATGCAAAAACGTCACTTTGCCCCCTGGAAAAATGTAGCCCCTTAGAAAAATGTTGCCCTCCCCTCCGGAAAAATTCCTGCGGATGCCCATGGTGACTCATGTTTTTGACTAGGGCACGCCGCGCCGACGCCGACATTTCGTGGGCGCCGCCGCCGCCGATATTTGTTCGTCGGCGCGCCGCCGCCGCCGACCAAAAATGACCGGCGCGCCGACGCCGACGCTATGACGTCGGCGCAGGGCTCTACCTTGCGCTCGGCCTCCCTGGGTGATTTTGCTGTTTGCGTATTGCTATGGCGCAGCGTAGGGCACTCTCCGTGGTGGGTCCTGCCGCTTGGAGTGACCTCCTTCTCCCTTCGCTCTCTCCCTAGAGACCTCTCAGGTATTTTCTATGGCCTTCTTAAGACCTTTCTTTTTGACCAGACCTGGATCGGGAGGGCCACCGAGAAGATTTCTTGAAGGGGCGCTATAGAAGTTCATTATAGATAGATAGACAGACAGAGAGGAGATGATGCTGACAACAAATTTCTGTTATTTGTTAAAGGAGAGGCAGATGACATGCGGCGACAGACAGAAAGAGACACACACGGAAACAGAGACATAGAGATCTAGACAGAGTCAGAGAGACAGAAAAGCAGTGAAAGACGAAGAAAGAGGAAAGGAGAGTTCACTAACCCAAAATCGCTGCTCTGAATTGTTGTGGTAGTTGCTGTAAAAATAGTCTCGATAGTTGAAACTTCCGCAGCATTCCCACTGCACAGATTTTAACATTAACAGCATTTATCACATTTCTCCGGAATCACATTTCGAACAATTAAACTAACCGTTAGATATGATCACATGTAAAGTCAACTCCTACATTAACCACGAATAAACAGGTAGCTCCAGTTGTAGACCGGCGATTAGGTCAAGGATGATATATTATTTCATAAGGTGATATTTGCATGTTATGCGTCTGGGTGCGCTCTGGGAAGTCTAGTGTACAAGATATACTAGACTAGCGGGCTGGATTGTCAACTCCTTAGTACGGGGTTCAAATCCGCCTGCCACTTTCTTTGTTTCTCCCTTCTCTTGTTCTAATTAATGCGTCAATATGAATGCCTACTTCTCTGTTTGTCTGTCTGCTTGCCTACTTGTCTATAATTATATAGGCCTAATGATGTACATTTCTACATAATTATAAAAAAAAATAACAGTGATTGTAATAGTAATAATGAGAATAACAGTAATAATTTAACAGTAATAACTTTAACAGTAATAATAATTCAATTCAATTCAACATATTCAATTCAATTCAATGATTCAACAATTCAATTGAACGTTTCAACGCAGTCGCCTTCCACAGCACTTTCGTTCTCCCAGATCTTGACACGGACTGCCAGTCCAGAGTTAACATTGTTAACTAGTATCTTACACCTGAGGGATCATATATATATAGTCTACCTCGGGTAAAATAATAATAATAATAATAATAATAACAACAACAGCAACAACAACAACAACAAAAGCAACAACAACAACAACAACAACAATAATAATAATAATAATAATAATAATAATAATAATAATAATAATAATAATAATAATAATAATAATAATAATAATAATAATAATAATAATAATAATAATAATAATAATAATAATAAAAATAATAACGCAAGGCTTACTTCCTGCTGCATTTTATTCCAAGATTGTGAGATTCCATCTGGGTTCGTCTCGTTGACATACTTGAAGTGGACGTCATTGTACATGCTCTTCGCAACGTCTTCGTTTAACTGAAAAATGTAATAGGGCTACATGAACTCTACGGAAACTCCACACCATGCACTCTCCAGCTGTGTAGTTTCAAAATCAGAAAATATAACTCCTTTTATGACTCAACTGTCACTTTGACCACAAGGTACCGTATAATTTCGATAACCTCAATTTTAGTGAACATTTGTATGCTGGGTATTCTATTTATTTTATTTATTTATTCTGGATA
>OY744614.1:25915491-25917943 GCA_963556255.1 Allolobophora icterica
GATATGAGGAAAAGTCACTGCTAATAGACGCAGGTCAATGGACGCCAATTGCCTGCGGGTATCGATCCAGATAAACAGGGTCTTAGATGGATTCAAAAGCAAGCGATATGTATTACATACGCCGAAAAATTATGTAGCCATACACATGTGCGCATATCAGAGTCTGCCTCTAATGTATGTATGCCCCTATACAGATGTAGGCTACATTACGTCAAGAAGGATCTAAGATGGCTTTGATCTATTCAATTGTTTCACCAATGAAGGTCCTCATGCAGAAGCCGCCTCTTAAACGCTGCGCCTGTGGATAAGCTGGTTCCCGCGACTTCGCTCTTTGTGCGCGAATTTATTTTGTGAAACACAGACTCTTTAAGCGGAAACAGCATTTTACTGTATGCCTTTGTTAGCCAAGACTTTTGAACGAAGTGGCTAATTTTATTGAACAGCGAAATTGCGTTACACCCTGTTTGTAGCAACAGGAGCCATACATGCGCGATATGTGCACTGTCTTCCCGTGTTTGATGTTGCAATACGCTGGTAGTCGAACGGGAATTTGCGAGTTGTAATGGACTCCATCATCATGTACAGCGATGTGATGGACTCCTTCATTCGTTCGTTCGTTCTTTCATTTATTCATTCATTAATTCATTACAGAGATTTATATAGCACCCCTTCAAGGCTACTACTCGAAGAACTCCTTCACCCCAGCGCGGCTAAAGAAGGCAGTCTTAAGATTAGAGAAATGCGGACATTTTAGGCATTTTGGCGGCCTTCTTTGGAAGTTCTTCGCTTGGTTGTCGCTTAGCAGCGACACTCAAATAAGCCTTAGTCATAACTGAGCCTGAGAGAGTGCGGTGATTCGAATTATACAATCTTTAAGTTATTAGTAATCAGTGCTTTTTTCTAGAAAAAAGGTTGCAGAACTATACAATAAATTATGTTCCGGAACTGAACAATTATGAAAGGTCTAAAATCCCGAGAAAATGGGATTGGTGGTTGGGAGGGATATCAATAAACACTGAAAACAGTGCACAACAATGAAATTAAATTAAATAACTAAATTATTGTTTTATTATTTAAATGAATAAATTATTTTTTAGAAGCTGAAAAAAGGTGCCGGAACGCCGTTCCGGCTGAAAAAAAGCACTGTTAGTAAGTTACTGTAAGTAATTATGCAATTGTCAATTTAAATTACACTAAGTACTACAAAGTATTAATATTCCATACTGCGTAGTAGAAAATATCAACAAAAACTCTATAAATTTTAAACACGTCCAATCGGTCATGGCATCAAAAATATATTTATACGTCAGTAAAACTACTTCCGTCGAAAGACTGCATATAGAGTAAAGAATTTTGTTTTGGTACACTGGTTGTTTACTAAATCATGCATTTGGACATTCCAGCCATTCAGCCAATAAACTATTGAGTCGAATCATTGAGTGTGTAGACGTATAGAGGAGCCTAAAAAAGACATAAGTGTAGGCTATCATGCTACACGTTATAAATGTATGGCAAGCAGGCTTTGTACGTTACGAGAAAATTTATGTGCAGGTAAGGATTTCTTGGACATAGGAGCTCTGATCATGGCCTGTAAATTGATTTAGGCCTACTCACTTGGCGAATGACGACAAATTGATGACGTATAAAATATAATAAAAACGCCTTCTTACGATGACGTCATTTGGACCGATTGTTTCGTGTCTATAGGAAACGAGTCGACATGGAAGGTCGAGGGGAAACGAGATGAAACACTTTGAACAGAAAACCATCCAAAATCGCCAATTTGAAGAAGTAGAAATTCTAAATTCGACCAAGGACACAATCCGACGACTTGGTTTACGGAGTTTTAAATGTAAGAACTGTTTCATTTATCTGGAAACTTTTTCTAGCGCCGTTTTAATGATGCATAAAGCGCCATGCAGATCTTGACGATGGTCGCTTCTAGGCGGGGCCCTCTGGAACGTATGCATAAGTAGCTTAGACAAAAGTTCATGCGACAAGCAGTCCTTTCATTTAGCACCGGGAGGCAGCCATCGGTTTGAATAATTAGGGCCTATCTAGACCTAGCTGTTTTTGCGACTTCCTTGTCATGTCATGACGTACGGCAAGTCCTCTCCTTCTTCCCAGTGTGTACGGTCAGTGTACGCATTAGGCCTACAGCTTAAATGAGTTAGGTCAAAATGGAGCCGAAATCTCGAAAAAAGTCTGACCTTGAGACGATTTGAACCATCAACCTCACGATTCACGAATAAGTTAGGCATGCTAACCACTTAGGCTATTTATCGCGCATTCCACAGGCGTAGGCTTAGGCTACCATATGCGGACCTAAAGTATTATTGTTGTTATGATATAATTATACGGACTTACTTATATTTCTTACTGCAGATACGCATCCTTGTTGGCGAAGATTGAACATTATATGCACCTGTAGGTGTATATATGTACATGCATG
>OY744614.1:25918143-26013143 GCA_963556255.1 Allolobophora icterica
TAACGCAAGGCTTACTTCCTGCTGCATTTTGTTCCAAGATTGTGAGATTCCATCTGGATTTGTCTCGTTGATATACTTGACGTGAACGTCGTTGTACATGCTCGTCGCAACGTCACCGTTTATCTAACAATGTAATAGGGCTACATAAACTGTACGGAAACTCCACACCATACACTCTCCAACTGTGTTGTTTCAAAATCAGTGAATAATACTCCTTTTGTGACTCAAATGTCACTTTGACCATATAAATTGTCGTTAGGCCCTATTATTATTAATTTTGATAACCTCCATTTTAGTGAACATTTGCCTGCTGGGTATTCATAAGGCTGTGGCAATGTAAAACATGAAATGGTAAGGAAAATCAAGGTAATTAAGGTAAGATAAGGTAACGTTTTATGCCTCTGTTATTATCAACAGTAATTCTCAGCAGAGGTCTGATTCTGCGGCTAAGCTCCATCCTTCCCGATTTGCTTTGACTAGTGATTGATTGATTGATTAATTAAATTCTTTATTGTAACCACAATTACATAATCACAATAACACAAAAATACAATTGTTATACAAGCTGGTCACAAAGGTAGGCCCAAAAGGGAATACTCCCGCTACCAGGGACACCTATTTTCCAGTCAATTTATATAGCGCAGAACCAACTTGGAAACAAAACTTAGTTCAAACAAAGTCAAGATTAACTTAAGTAACTACTCGGGCAGTAACACAATGAAATGAGAAAGTAAGAAAAATCATAAAATTAAACGAGAAAATTTAAATGACTATACCGGGTGGCCCATTAAAAACGTTCCCAAACTTTGTTAACCTGGCAAAGATCTAATTTCAGAGATATCAAATTTTAGTTTATACCAAAATGTTAAGCAATTATTTCTGTGCACAAATGTCACATTTCAAGAGAGTACATTTATTATGTCACACCCTGCGGCAAGGTTGTGACGTCATACCTGTTTACAAATTTTGCACAAAACTACGACATTTATTTCGCCGCGAAGTAACGAGAGTATCTTGATTAAATTAGTCCTCGAAGTAGTAAACATTAAAACACGGTGTTTTCAAATGATGATCTCGCTGTTATTAAGATATCATTTGAGGAGAAGGGTTGGCGAGGCAAGCGAATCGTTCAGGAATATCCGCGTAAAAACTGGTCAAGACAAAGCATAAACCGAGTCATTAAAAAGCTTATTGAAACTGGTAGCGTTGCTCGCAAGCCTGGAAGTGGTCGTCCAACAACTGCAAGCAGATCATTGAAGCAAAATGGTCTCTATTAGACGACACACAAATACAGAAGTCAATAGGTCAGTGGAAACAGCGTTTAAGGGTCGTTACAAGAGAAGGCGGAGGATCTATTAAACAGTTGTTCGCGTAAAACGTCATCATAAAACAACTGTGCAAAATTTTGACCATGGGTCATACAGTTCTAACAACGATTTCTCTCAAACTGTTGAGTATTTTGCGCTAAATTTTGGCTGTGTTGTACAAATATGAATTATGATTAGTTTGATATACTATGATTCAATTTACTTTGAAATTGTTTAATTGCCAGGTTAACAAAATTTGGGAACGTTTTTAATGGGCCACCCGGTATATATACATATATACGGTATACATACGGTAAACAGACCAGTGCTCTTGGTTGTGTGGCTGTGAGGAAGTTTCTTTTTTCTTATCATTGACATTAACATTGCAAAGTAACAATTAGGTCCTGTTGTAACATTGCAACACTTTGCAATGCTATTAAGCATCAATTTGCATTGTGTTAAAAACAAAACTACATTGTATCTGGAATAGGTTGTCCAGAATCTTATCACACGCTTGATCTATACTTACCTCTATATTTCGTAAGAGCTTGAAAACCATTCCGCTAAATCCTGGTTTTGCGTCGTTACGTCGAGAACGCCTCTAACGAGTCTCTCTGAAGAGACGCTATATAAATTTGTCATCACAATAGCAATTACGCTTGCACTGTAAAAATACGGTATGACGTGACCAACCGAATTCCAGTAGACGCATGTGAGGATCACAACGACGACTTCAGCCACGATCACCAAACCGACAAAACCGGCATACTACAAACGGTAAACAGACCGTTGTCAACTGAGGGATTTAAGTAGCTCCAGTGTATACCTTTACATTGGTAACGATCAAGAGCTGCATTATAGAATTAAAAGCCACACCGACTTTACCTTATATCACTTTGGGTTCTTTACCTTACCGCATCTACCTTGCCTACTTCCATAGGCGCCGACTTCTTGGGGGCCTTGGGTGCCAGTGCACCCAGAGAAAAGGTTCAGTGGGGGCCTGGCCCCCAGAAGAATTCGGACCTTAAATTCAATTTTTTGGGGTATTCCTAAAAAAGGTCGTCACATTTTTCTGGGGATGAATTCCTAACAAAAAAGTCGAAAAGTGAAATTTTTGGGGACATGGCCCCCATTTTCAATTTTTTTATGTGTACACGATGGAAAATGACGAAATAATGTGGAATTTTTCCGGATGACTAAAAAAAGGTCATCAGTTTTTTTTCGGAGATGATTTTCTCAAAAAATTCCGTTCGTCGTGTAAAACTTATATAAACCTTCTGGCACCCAGAGACAAAACCAAAAGTCGGCGCCTATGACTACTTCTATACGGAGAACAAGGCATGCATACATAGGACTAAAGAGCCATATTTGAAGAGGTACAAACACGTATAGGCCTAGGCATTCATACATAGGTACATAGGCCTACATAGACGCATATAGGCATACATTGTTAGGCCTATAGACAAATGGGAGGTCATGCGTAGAAATACATCTACATACATGGCCATACATGCACATACATGGGCATACAAAAACATACGCAAGCATAAATAGGTAGGCCTATGCAATGTATACAAGTAGCCAAATGGGACAGAACAGCAGAAATCATCAATTTCTAGATCAAAGTGGATACAGTGTCCTTGGACTGCTCACCAGCCAGAGGAAGAGGGTGTCTCTGTCAGCCCGAGCGGCTCCCAGGCAGCCGAAGAGACCGACGACGAAGAGGAAGGCCCCGATGGCGATGAAGATGTAGATGGCGGCCGCCCAGAGGTCGTCGTCCATCCCGGCGTTGTTGGCGATGTCCAGCGCCTCGAAGGCCCCTGGGTCGACAGCCACCCAGATACCGATGCCCAGCATCACGGCGCCGATCGCCTGCATACAAGTAGAGGACAAGGCGATCGATTAATACAGTGATGATGACGAGGGTGATGTGGACAACTATCATGGTGGTGAGGAAAAGCAGCAGCAGAAGAAGAAGATTCTGAAGAAGAAGATTCTGAAGAATAAGAAGAAGATTCTGAAGAAGAAGAAGATTCTGAAGAAGATTCTGAAGAAGATTCTGAAGATTCTGAAGATTCTGAAGATTCTGAAGAAGAAGAAGAAGAAGAAGAAGAAGAAGAAGAAGAAGAAGAAGAAGAAGAAGAAGAAGAAGAAGAAGAAGAACAAGAACAAGAACAAGAACAAGAACAAGAACAAGAACAAGAACAAGAACAAGAACAAGAACAAGAACAAGAACAAGAACAAGAACAAGAACAAGAACAAGAACAAGAACAAGAACAAGAACAAGAACAAGAACAAGAACAAGAACAAGAAGAACAAGAAGAACAAGAAGAACAAGAACAAGAACAAGAACAAGAAGAAGAACAAGAACAAGAAGAACAAGAACAAGAACAAGAACAAGAACAAGAACAAGAAGAACAACAAGAACAAGAACAAGAACAAGAACAAGAACAAGAACAAGAACAAGAACAAGAACAAGAACAAGAACAAGAACAAGAACAAGAACAAGAACAAGAACAAGAACAAGAACAAGAACAAGAACAAGAACAAGAACAGGAACAGGAAGAGGAGGAGGAGGAGGAGGAGGAGGAAGAAGAAGAAGAAGAAGATTTTGAAGAAGATTCTGAAGAAGAAGATTTTGAAGAAGATTCTGAAGAAGAAGATTCTGAAGAAGAAGAAGAAGAAGAAGAAGAAGAAGAAGATGATGATGATGATGATGATGATGATGATGATGATGATGATGATGATGATGATGATGATGATGATGATGATGATGATGATGATGATGATGATGATGATGATGATGATGATGATGATGATGATGATGATGATGATGATGATGATGATGATGATGATGATGTTGAAGGAAGAGTAGGAGGACAAGGACAAGGATGAGGAGGAGAAGGGAAAGGAGACGGAGAAGAAGAATGTGATGATGGTTGTGGTGATGTTAATGATGATGATAACCTACGTGACGAAAACGAAGATGATGATTAGGCCTATGACTATTATTATTATGACTCGTGATGATTATAATGATGATGACGACGACGATGACGACGATGATTATGATGTTGAAAATGACGATGACGATTACGATAATGATTTTCATGGTCATGACCACGAGCTTGATTATGATAATGATCATCATGATTAGAGCGTCATGATGGTCGCAAGGATAAGATGGTCATGACGAATCCATGGCACACGTATTACGCGGTAGTTTGATGATGATCCTAATGATTATCGTAATTAACTGGCCATTCTGATGATTATTATTAATAACTTCTATTGTGCCGGCGTCTAATGCACAAGGCATCAACCGCCAGCGCACGAAACCCAATCCGTTATCAACTTATCAGGTAATTAATTAGTGATTAATTATTGCCAATAACAATTAGCTCTCTCACCCAGAAAATGACGTTGAACCCGAACAGTACGAACTGGAGACACTCCATTGCGATTCGATCGTTACGGCAGCTTAACAGATCTCTACGATTATTACTTTCTCTCTCGGCCTAATTATCCTAATTAAGAACAATTGACGATTTCTTTATTTTAATCCCTGAGACGGGCTTTCTCTTTCACACCTGCAGCGTACCTAGCTAACTCTTTCGTCGAACCGTCAACTATAGACGCTATACAGTCTTAGGCCCGTTCAACTATAGTCTATTGTAGATAGACCGATTAGACTTTCACTTGAGACTGAAGACTTCTGTAAGCTTGTGTACACATACATAATTTATACAATTATAGGCCTAATACGTTACATCTAGCAGTGTACGCACACACATAGCATGGTTATATATAACTTGTCATATCAATGTGTTGAGTATACAAAGGTAGGAATATTGGCTGGTACTGATATCGCATCTTATTTGCTGATCTGATCAGTTCCCTTCTGAGAGCGAATCCACCAACGCTTATCTCTCCAACAGGACTATACGTATACGAGCCTATACAGGCCTACAGTCTCTACAAGATCTAGACTGAGCCGCAAACGTTATACATGTATACAGAGACCAGTATCATGGACTAGTGTTGCTGACTGCGATAAGGGGTTGGATAAGAATTATCAGAACTGAACTTCGGTAAGAAGAAACATAATTATAGGCCTACAAGCGCGCGAACTCCCACACAGTGACACAGGTATAAATACAGACCAATATAATAATATTCGGGGTATACATGTCTTATAATATAAGCTTAATTAGGAGCCTATGCGTACGTATTACGTACAGTAATAAGGCCCTATATAAGCCTATTGCATAGGCCGACACCCAGTGGCGGCGATCTTGTTTGACAGGTGGGGGGACAATTTAGAAATGATCTTGTCAAAAAAGAGTTTTGACCTGAATTGGTCAAAAAGAGTGCCATGAATTGGTCAAAAAGAGGTGCCATGTTTATCAATATTCAAAAAGTGCTACGACAGTTTCTCTGTCTAAAATGATTGTGCTTGGCACAGTTGGCAATTAATTGTGCGCACATATTGATATAATTAGTTTTGTAAGCTTATATTTGTTGACATGGACTTGACTAGTTAAGTAAGCATACATTTAATCCTCTTGATTGTGTTGTGCTTATTTTGTGTGTATTTTACCAAGTTCTTTTCTGATATATCCTGTTTACAGTAGGCCTAATGGGTGCTCGGCTGAGCCATGCTGGACATCTGATGCATTTTCTGTTCGTTTTTTTGTTTTGTTTGTTTGCATTTTCTTGTATTCGCAACTAGTCCTTTACTTTTCATTCACACTGTACCTCAAGGACATTATTTCCAGGGCCTGGTTTTGTCCCCATCATTTTCATTTTCATTTTCATTTTCATTTTCTTTTTTTCTTTCTTGGAGCCATCTTACTACTATGTAACAAAATGGGCAGCCCTAATTAAGCGGGACCTGCATGTGTCCCTTCTGGGCTTTCCCTATTGAATCCCGAAGGTTTAACATTCCGATTGGTGCCTACTATACTTTTGTACTGAATTCGGATCAATAAAATGAGTTGAATTGAAAAAAACATTTTCGGGCTCACGCGCCTCGATAAATTCATTCTGAAAAAGTTTTTTCGCGCTCACACGCGATAAAATTTGCTGACCTTTTTTGGTGTTTCGTCAAAAAAATTTTGGGGGGGGGGACAAATTATGGTGTGTCCCCCCACTCTAAAAGGTGGGGGTCTTGTCCCCTCGACCCCCGGGATCGCCGCCCATGCCGACACCGTCACACCGAAAAAATGATGTAGCCCGGCCTACATAGGTCTATGTGCGCATATCAGTCTCCCTCTAATTTATGTAGGCCCCTATACAGATGAGGCTACATTGCACCAAAAAGCTTAGAAGATGGCTTTCATCTATTCAATTGTTTTGCCAATGAAAGTCCTCGAGCAGAAGCCGCCTCTTAAACGCTGCGCCATTGAATAAGCTGATTCCCGCGACTTCGCTTTTTGTGCGCTTTAGCTGAGACTAATGCTTTAGAAATTTCGACTTTACGATTACGATTACTTTTGATATGATTTGGAACAGAATCGCTACAACGTAATAACGTAAAGTAAGAATACGCAAAGTTCACCGCGTACAGATAGATGTGGGCCCCGCATAAATTTTTTGCACAAGGGGCACGGAAACAGGAACAAATTATAGATCGTCACAGGATTAATTGTTTGGGCTGAAAAATTCAAATGTGCACCCGCGTACGTATATTATGTATGTCTATGTCACGTGTATAATTAATTGTCTAAAGATTTTTCAGCAATAAGTTATTGTAGGGATCGAACCAGTCTGTTAGAGTAGAAATTAAATAAATCAGTCAAAGTGCGTTAGGGAACCAGTAGGAAGGAAGACGTTAGCTCAACAGTAACCAAAGGTTTTAGAATCTTTGATATAATATAGTAACTTACTAGAAGATTACCCGTCATTTATGACGGGGGAGAGAGAGGTGAGGCTTCCCCCCTCAACTTGCCGTCAGATTGTGTGCCATATTGAGTGACTGATGCTGGGAGGGAAGGAGGGAGAGATGGAGGCAGTGACAGGGAGAGGGATGGAGGCAAGGAGTGAGAGGGAGTGAGAAGTAGAGGCCTCTGAAACTTCATTAGTCACATATATTGATAGTGCCAAGTGTTCACAGGAATGCCGGCTTAACAGAGAAATAGAACAGTAGATGAAGTAGAATAAAGTGCGATTATGAGACGAATTAGACTAATAGCCAGTGCTTTTCTCTAGAAAAAGGTTCCGCAACTAAACAATAGGTTTCGGAACTGAACAATTATGGAAGGGCTAAAATCGAGGGCAAAGCCCGAGAAAAACGGGATTGGGGGTTGAGAGGGGTCTCAATAAACACTGAAAACAGTTCACAACACTTAAATTAAATTAAAATAAGTAAATTATATTCACTCCCTTTCACTGACGACAGGTTGAGGGGGAAGCATCGATTGGTGTGTGTGTGTGTGTGCGTGCGTGCGTGTGTGCGTGCGTGCGTGCGTGCGTGCGTGCGTGCGTGCGTGCGTGTGTGTGTGTGTAAGATAACATGAAGCATATCGTTAATAATTTTACACGTATTCCAAAAATCTCTAAAATGGACCTTTAGTTTGCTTCAGTTAGACTTCTTTCCAAATTGCAGCGACGTTCTATTTATGTGAAACTAATCTTAATCGTAAAAATTAGCCTCTCGATCGCTATTTCAAGGCTTGAGCGGCAACACAGTATAAATAATACGGTAATTTGAAGTAAAGCTACAACAACTTACACTTCGTGCAGGCCTATCCGCTGTCTGGACATAATATAAATAATGGCAGCTATTATGAGATTTCAGTCGTGTGTATCATTGTTTAGAGTTAAACAAATTAAAGGAACATTATTTTTTCATAGCGTCTAATGATGATATTGGAAAACTCAGTCACCTGTCAGATGGAGTAGATGTCCATTATGGGCTTTGGCGCAGCACCTCACTATTCTATCAAATTTGTCAGGGGATGGTCGCCACCCCCACAATTTTTTGTCCCCACCATCCTGTTATCTCACTGAATTAAGAGGATGTCGGTCTATACCATCTAGCCCTCCAGAGCGTTAGTAGATCCCACGGGCCTTGATAGCGGGTCGATTTTTTTGGTGTACGAATTATGCCACCAAAAACCTGCAAGCCAAAGCCAAAAAATAAGGATCGTGGATTGCCTTAACACACCGAAATGTAAAGTCCCGTTTGCTGACGGCCGAGACCCTCCCACGAGGCCGCCCCAAACCATTGGGGCCTAATAGTAAAATATTACGTTTTCAAAGACGCCAGCTGAGCTGCTTTCAAGTCAACTAAAATAAAATATCGCGAAACTCTTCTGTTTACAGAATATACTATATTCTACAAAACCCGTTGTTACAGAGAAAACGCGTCCACTTTTACCAGGATTCATTGCGCGGTGTGTAAATTTAGATGTCGATTGCCATTGTGGCCTGTGAACTAAAACAATTTCACCTGCACCATATAACCAAATATCTGTGATATAACTGTGTTATGCTTTGAAAGCTTATATTCGTTACTTAGTAGACTTAACAACAAAACCGTAATCTTACTCAATACGCCAATAGGCATCCAAGCGCTTTAATTAATATGAGATACTTCACCACGAAAACGAAACTGCAAGCCAGCGCGCATGGAATTTTACTTAGCCCTTTATAATAACACCAGGTCATGGGGTCGCCTCTTTAACACACAATAACGCAGTCGCGCAGACATACGTACAAGCATAGGCACAGACAAACTCGCACCCATAGGAACAGCAACACGAACAGAGTAATGCGTAGGCATACAAATCCAGCCATGATGACCTAGTTAGACCAGTAAACGTCCTTGAAACAAGACGCTAGACCTGAGAGCTGAGTAAATTTCTGCGTGCTGCACACACAGATACAAACACGTAACCGTGTAGGCATACACAAGCACATATGATTACACATACAAGCAGACAACCGCGTACGCATACGGAAAGACATAGGAATAGACTTGCAAACACGAATATAACAGACATATGGAGACGTACAAACGAGGCTGAAATGAATAATGAATAAACGGCAGCCATCTAAGAATAGAACGCGAGAGGCTACGATGGGCAGAGTCTGGCAGCCATTGAATAGAAGCCTAGTCTGTACAAACCAGCTGGCTGGCATTGAGTTGAATGCGGGGTGTTGTGTGTGGGTGAAAAAGGTGAGTTCTTTAGTAAGTTAGACAATTTAGATAATATTCTGAAAAAATTTTCAAAAAATTCATCAGGTCAAAATGATTATTTCAACCTAAAACGTGCAGAAAACGCAAATTTTGCGACATGTAAAATTTTTCACCCCAATCACCCCAAGTCAAACACCCACCAATATTTTGTCAAAAATTCATCAGGTAAAAACCATTATTTTGGCTCAAAACGTGTAGAAAACGCAAATTTGCGACATGTAAAATTTTTCACCCCAATCACCCCAAGTCAAACACCCACAAATATTTTGTCAAAAATTCATCAGGTTAAAACCATTATTTTGGCTCAAAACGTGTAGAAAACGCAAATTTGCGACATGTACAATTTTTCACCCCAATCACCCCAAAAATTGTCAAACACCCAAAAAATTTCACCAAAACTTCATAGGGCCAAAATGATTATTTCGGTTCAAAACGCCCAGAAAACATAAATCTGCGCCATGTAAATTTTTCACCCAAAGTCACTACTGTGTGCGGACTTAGAGAATTCTGAAACGCTTTTCATAGCGTTTGCGGACTTAGAGAATTCGCTTTTCATAGCGTTTCTGAAATAATTCTAGACGTTCTGCGCCAGTTTCAGGACAACGTAAACGCTTATTTTGCACTTAAGCGTTGAACCTAAACGCACAGACGCACGCAGATTGACAGACACACAAATAGACGGACAACACATGCGAAGGAAGTCACCTATTAATAGGCGAAAAACCCAGCATGTCTAAGAATAGGTATATCGAAAGCGCAGTCTCTCGGGATAAGACTGTTTTTAAAAACTAGTTTTTAATAATACCCGTGGACATGTGTTGGGATGTAGGCAATTAATTAGGCACAACCGATCGTAAAATTATAATACATTTGATAGAAGAATATTATGAAGCCTACAGCGCTATGTTTTATATCCGACATCTGTCTTGTAAACAAGCAGAGTATATATGTTAAGTTTAGGATACCACACAGCGGTTAGATTTGCGACGTGAACAATTTCAACCGAATCTTACTGTATAAGGTGCCGTTTGCTAAAAAATATGGTTTAAAATAAATCGCATTAGGTTCAGTAAGATTTTTAAGAAAAAAATTTGTCAAATATTCATCAGGTTAAAAGCATTATTTTGCCCGATAAAGTGTAGAAAACGCAAATTGGCGTTGTGTGAAATTTTTTATTAGCCAGAGGGAAAATGTTAAACTTTCAGTGACGATTGCCTAGTATCGAGTGTGCTTTTTTGGTTAGTACTTTTAAATATCCAACAGCCTTATGTCTGAGGTGTGGACACAGTATTGTATATGCAAGAATATGGCGTGGATGGTTCAGAATTTTTTCAATTTAAATAAATGAATAGGTTGTGGTATACATAAAACATAATGTTGGGACAAAACTTTTGCATTTGGCTCGGTATAGGTAAAACATCCCTCTGCTGTCGCAGGTGCATTGGGGAGTACTGTTTCAAACATTTGGCACGACTGCGAAACGGTTGTGGGACAAAACCATGTGCCAAATGTGGAAGGGGCATAAAAACACACGTGGGTGAGTGTATGAAATGTGGTTATTTCGCTAAATATTTCAGAGCTCGACGAGGTGGGTTAGTCCGCGAATTTAATAAAGAATGGAAGCGACTATCAAATATATCAGTAGAATAAAAAAATTATCATTTGAACAAATGATATAGTTATTGTATTGAGGTAATACTGATGAGCAAGCGTCAATCGAATATCAGTAAACAAAATTTCATTTTGAACAAATGATATAATTATTGTATTAGAGAAAAGTTTGCCACAGTAGTATAAAATAATTTATAACTATGGCATTGTCTACGAATGAAAAAATTGAACAATTGCTGAGTGAGTTTACTGGTCCCCCAGCTCTTCGGGCTGTTCTACAAAATATTTTGGACGAACCCATACCACATGCAGTCAAAAGGCGCTTACTACAGCCACTGCTTCCAAGGCCAATTCCTCCAGCGCGTAAGCATAGAGGGGCCAAACGCAAGGCCCTTCTAGCAGAATTTGACCCACTCCTAATTAAGAAGGATAGAGATGGACCACCACCCTTTCTAGTACACAAAGAGCTCGCCAATCAGCATCTTAGAGACTTCCGTGCAGAAGTACCTCTTAACCACAGGCTGGAAAGAGATGCGTTGGCTTTCTTGAGTGCAATGGAGCACAACATTGAGTCGCAACTCAACGAAGAGCTGTTGAAACAAGACGGTCTGAAATACTCTCAAGTGTTGACAGTTGAGTTGGAAAAGTTGGCACCGACCGTCGACATGTTGTACGATGGAAACGCGACCCCGGGTACTATTACCAACACGGCCTACTTTCGAAGCAAAGCAGAACCAATTACCAATGCGGGTAAAATCCAAGGGGCTGTTCGGAAGGCCAAGGCCGAAGTACTAAAACTCCTCGAGGAGTATACCAATGAGGGATCGGGGTGGAGGGTGAGACGGGTCGTGGCGCTAGACCTCAGTCTTGCAAGATATAAGCCTTTCCGAGGTAAGAGCTACTTTCCCACACCAAAGTATATACCCCCTCGTACGGTTATTAATGTAAAGAATAAAGATAACCGATGCTTCGAGTGGGCCATACTAAGCGCAATGTATCCAGTAGAAAAGGACCCTCAACGCCCAACTAAGTATCGGGGCCACCTCCTCGAGCTAAACTTCGATGGTATAGAATTTCCAGTGAAGGTCACAGATATCGGTAAGTTCGAACGTCAGAACCCTAATATAAGCGTCTCAGTCTTCGGGTGGGATAAAGCTTTGTATCCAATTTATGTCTCAAAGCAGACCAATAGAGACTATAATATCGATCTTCTACTGTTAGTCAGTGGTGAGAATTACCACTACGTCTGGATTAAAGACCTTGGCCGAATTCTTAATCAAAATAGCAAAGACAAAAGCAAGAAACACCCATGCCGTCGCTGCCTACACATATTCTGTAGACAAGACTTGCTGGATGCTCATATCAAAGATTGCCAGGGTATTAGTAAGAAGCCTCAGCGGATTGAGATGCCAAAAGAGGATGAAAATATCCTCAAATTCCAGAACCACCACAAACAGATACAAACCCCATATATCATATACGCAGACTTTGAGGCGTTGAACATACCAATCGAAGGTGCAGTCATGAGCCCCAGCAAGAGCAACACCAGACAGATAGCTGAGCAGAAACCGTGTAGCTTCTGTTACATAGTGGTTCGATACGATGGCCGCACCAAGAAACCAGTTTTATATCGTGGAGAGGACGCCGTGCAACAATTCCTACAACGAATACAAGGCGAGCTGGACTCTATCAGACAAAGGCTGGCCACCCCGGCTAAGATGGTTATGTCAGCAGTTGATCGCCAATCATTCCGCGAAGCTATCGATTGTCACATCTGCGGAAATGCGCTCGAAGAGGATAGAGTTCGCGACCACTGTCACATTACCGGTAAGTACCGAGGTGCCGCTCATAACGCCTGCAACCTCAAACTTCGAATATATCCCGATAAGTGTAAGGTACCGGTGGTCTTCCACAATCTGCGAGGTTACGACAGCCACCTCATAATGCAAGCGATCGGAGGCTGTGAGGCCGCACAGGATGAGGCAACTGAAATTAACTGTATTCCAAACAATATGGAGAAATACATGACATTTAACATTGGACAACTACAGTTCATCGATAGTCTCCAGTTTCTAAACAGCTCGTTAGATAAACTATCAGGAAATCTGTCGCTAGAGGATCTCAAAGTCACAACGGCATATATAAAGGAAAATTTCGTTCGCAATGATAGGACAAAACTAGATCTGTTGAGACGAAAGGGCGTATATTGTTACGAATACATCCATGATTACCACCGCTTCGAAGAAGACCGACTTCCACCCAAGGAAGCGTTCTACAGCAAGCTCACACGAGAGAGCATTTCTGACGAGGATTATCAACACGCACAACGAGTGTGGGACGAGTTTGACTGTAAAACTCTGGGCGACTATCACGACTTGTATCTCCGTACGGATGTACTTCTACTAGCCGATGTCTTCGAAACCTTCAGATCCACATCGATGAAGCACTACAGTCTGGATCCAGCAAATTACTTCAGCCTGCCAGGAATGGCCTGGGACGCATTGTTGAAAAAGACGAAGATCGAGCTCGAACTTTTAACCGATATAGATATGCATTTGTTCGTAGAGAAAGGTCTCCGAGGTGGAATCTCGATGGTATCTAAGCGCTTCGCAAAAGCCAACAACCCGCAATGCCCCGACTACGATACCACGAAGCCAGACAACTGGATCATGTACCTCGACGCGAATAATCTTTACGGCTGGGCGATGCAACAGCCACTACCAGTTGGAGGATTTAGCTGGGAAAGTCCTACTCTCGACGAAGTGTTGGAAACTCCAGATGACGCGCCTGAAGGCTTCCTACTTGAAGTCGATCTCGGGTACCCGGAGCACCTCCACGAATCACATAGCGACTATCCCTTAGCACCGGAGACCCTGACAGTCCAAGAGGAGTGGTTGAGTGACTATCAGAATGTGCTTATGAACGAGTTGGGAGGCAAGTTCACAAAGCATGTGAAGTTAGTACCAAGCCTACGACCTAAGGAGCGGTATGTGGTCCATTATAGAAATCTCAAACTCTACCACTCGTTAGGGCTACGAGTTTCTAAAATTCATCGTGTCATTAAGTTTAGACAGGAGGCATGGATGGCTCCATACATCGAGATGAATACGAAATTGAGAGCGAAGGCAACGTCGGAATTTGAGAAGGATTTCTTCAAGCTGGCTAATAATGCGGTCTTTGGAAAGACCATGGAAAATCTTAGAAAAAGAATCAGGGTCAACCTGGTCCCGACCTCAAAAGTTGACAAACTTCGTAAACTAATTGCGGACCCGGCCTACATATCACACAAAATCTTCAACGACCAACTCGCCGCGATTCACAGTTTGAAGAGCAAGCTCAAGTTAAACAGACCTGTATATGTCGGCCAGGCTGTCCTCGACCTCAGCAAGCATCTGATGTACGACTTCTGGTACAACGATGTGAAAAACGAGTACGGAGAAAAAGCCCAGTTGCTATATACAGACACTGACAGCCTGTTATTTCAGGTGGAAACTCCGAACGCCTATGCCGATATGTGGAATAAAAAACACCTATACGACCTCTCAGAGTTTCCAAGAGACAGCCCCTATTACGACGTCGAGAACAAGAAAGTCGTGGGAAAGTTCAAAGATGAATGTAACGGAGTTGCCATAGCCCAATTCGTGGGACTGCGTCCGAAGATGTACTCGATCTTAAAATCGGGTGGTTCAGAAATCAGGAAAGCAAAAGGCGTTCAGAGAGCAGTTGTGAAGAAGGATCTGCACCACGAGCTATACAAGGAGTGCCTGTTCGAACGAGAAGAGATGCGGCACACACAAGTCGTGATTAGAAGCCACGACCACCAGATCGGAGTGTACGAGCAGAATAAGATCAGCCTCTCTCCATTAGACACAAAAAAGTGGATATCTCCGGACGGGATAACAACGCTGGCATATGGGCACTACAAAATCAACGACGGTTGAGTATTCTATCGGGGGGTAGCTCAGTGCCCATAGGCACCAGAAGCAGCTCCTCACGGACAAAACCGCGGCCAGGCCCATCAACTAGATGGTATAAAGCCGGTTGCTCAGCCTGCCGAACAACATCCAAAATAGCGTGGATGGTGAGCGACCAGTTAGGGTCGGTGGCTCGTTTGCTACCACCCTCAAGCTCGCCGGGAG
The DNA here is from genome assembly GCA_963556255.1 of Allolobophora icterica. NCBI lineage: Eukaryota > Metazoa > Annelida > Clitellata > Crassiclitellata > Lumbricidae > Allolobophora > Allolobophora icterica. Next base: position 25,933,404 of record OY744614.1, read on the forward strand.
CGTACAAGTATCGGACGAGTACGTCGTGTCCGAGAATAGGCTCATCCATTCCCCACAAACGAGTTTTCATTTGTGAATGAGAGGGCTTCTGTGTCACTTTAGCAGCTTTCATCGCTTCAACCGGCTTCATGTCGAGCAAGCGCGTCGGCTCATCGTTTAGTGTAGCTACAACTTCGGGCAATCGTCGAACCCATTCCACTGACCGTTCTGATGACCCCCTTGCATCCAGGAGCAATTCCTGAGCGTATTGAGCACCGAAGAGTCGCTCAGCTAGAGTACGGTTAAAGCGTTCAACGATGCCCTGTTGGCGATGATTTCCGGCCTGTCCGCGTCTTACAAGAACGTCGTGCTTCGCCAGCAACGGTGTAAAATCACCCATAAATTCGCGTCCAGGATCGACCTGAAAGAGTCGAGGCCAAGTTAATGGGCCCCTCTTATAGATCCGGCTTAAAGCGGCGGCGACTTCGGTCGCACTTTTGTTGATCAACGGTTCTGCTTCTTTGTATCGTGAAGCAACATCGACGACAGTGAGAGCGTATTTATAAGTCTTTCGACCTACTTTATCGTGAGGTAAAAACAAGAGATCGGCTTGGTGTACGGCGTTTGGTCGATTTTCATCGAACTTTGGACGCGGTATGCGGCGTGGAACGGGAAGATAAATCTGCCACACCGCTTGTTTCTTCAGCCAATCACGAGCCTCCGCCTCGGAAACTTTGGCGGCTGAGGCTAATTTCTTCGCCGCAGCCTTACCTCGCCAGTAACCTCTAGGGCTGTAATAGACAGTTGAAAGGTTCTTAGACATTTCAGTAAAACTATATATTACAAACAGGTAAACACATACACAAATGATTTTCATTTGCGTCGCCGTCCAACACCCATCCCCAGCCTCGACTTCGCTGACATAATGGCCGATACCAGCCGCGCATCCTTCTTCTCATAATCCGGAGTTTCATCGGTGAGTGCGATCTTCGACGCGGCTGCAGCGAGGATGTCATCTGCGTGGTTACGCCCTGGGGTATCTTTATGAACTGCGTAAGCCACATCATGGTGGAGGCACGCACGGTCGAGCTGATTAACACCGTGATAGCGCTGTGACAGCCGTTTATCGAGTTTTGTGAATGGTCCACAGTAAGAGTACTTTCCCGTATTCTGAAAAGAACCTCCCGGATTCTCTTCCGAAGACATACCGGATGGAAGGCTCATATGCATCTCAGGCAGAGGCAGAACATTAAGAGCGCTATTCAGTAGCGAGCCTCCATAAGTCTCACGAGACTTATGCTTTCGCACTTTAGAAGGCAAAATTTGGCTCTTCTTTGCACCGCAGACGGCACAGGTTCCCTTCTTGGCTGGCCGACCGTTTCGTAACTCGACGATTGTTTCATTTGAAGTCTCAGTATGTTTCTTACATCGTAGGCAATACATTGTGTTCGTTGAATACAATCATAACTCGTTGTCTCTATATGGAAATAACAAATTTCGATCTCGAAGCCGACGATGGGAAAAAACACCACCATTGGTTGTTGCCATCAAGCATACGATGCATAATCTGTGGGCCTAGCGGATGTGGGAAAACAAACCTACTGCTTAACCTCCTTCTGAAGAAGGGGTACCTACGTTTTGACCGGCTCTATCTATACTCAAAGTCTCTGGGACAGGAAAAATATCAGTTCCTCCGGGACTGGGTTACAGAGTTGGAAAAAGTTGCCGGGAAGGAAGTGGCTTCCTTTCACTCTTGCTCAGATGAAATAGTTCCAGTTGAATCATTAAATAAGAATGCCAGAAGCCTTCTAGTGTTCGATGACGTTATGCTTGAAAAACAGTCGCCCATCGAAAGGTATTTCACTATGGGTCGACACGGTGGCGCGGACTGCTTCTACTTAACGCAGAATTATTTTCGAATTCCGAAGCAAGCGATCCGTGACAATGCTAATCTTATCGTCCTCTTCAACCAAGACAGCAAAAATTTGCGAGCCATTCACGATACGTTCGTAGGCGGCGACATGTCTTTCGATGAGTTCCGTACGTTCTTCAGCGAGTGTGCTGCCCAGCCATATGGATTCGCAGTCATAGATTTGACGTCCAAAGTGTACGATGGAAAATATCGTTGCGGGTTCGATCGCTTCTATAAGCCCAAGGCAAGTATTTAAAGACATGATATAGGCAACATATAGTCGACATACAAACGCGATGTGGACAAAAGTTATCGTTACTGATTGATTGAATGTGTATAAAAAAATACCTTAGCGTGACAGCTGTGACGATATTATCAGTCACATTGTAAAACTTGTCACACTTAAGAACTTACAAGATATAGTCGACATACAACCGCGATGTGGACAAAAGTTTCGTCTAAACAGGAGCGAGACGCGTTGACTCAGGACTATTTAGCTCGGAGAAATCGATTGAGACAGCGTTTCGTGGATGAGAAGCTCGGTGAAGCCAATCTTCAGTACGATGCGGCAAAGCTTTTCAAACCAATCGCCACAGCCACGGCTGAATCACAGGCGGCTACGTCTAAGGAGCTGCAGAAAGTTACCAGCGCTTTACAGGATTTGCCGGCGCAGATTTCAGAGTCTGCTAATTTTAACCCGATAGCGGCGTTGTTCGGTGATTCCGTTGGAGCAACTGCTCCTCCAGCCCTTCCGGCGATTGCGGCACACCCCGCTCAGGAAGCATTGCTCGTCCACCCAAACAGACATCTCAACGTCGATGCAATCAGGCGGCACGGTTTTACCCCTCCGAGCGAGCTCGACCTGGACGACACGGCAGCTGTGAAACAGATAATCGAAGGCGTAAATTATTATAATCGCCACACCCTGGGCAAAGCGAAAAGGAAGGCCAATAAGAACGGAGACGAAGAAAAGGTACATGCGCTGGCCGTAGATATCGGCGTCCTACAGGACTACAGAGATCGAATTCGTTTGCTATTGAAAGGCCACGCCCTCACTAAAAAAGGAAAGGGTTTCAGTGTTCCAGCCGTTCCTCTGAAATTACAAGGTAACGCCTTGGGTGAGCTCTCCGTCGACCCCGTCGCGCTGTCTGCTGGTAGACTAAGAGTGTTTAAAGGTGGGAACCTCGTGCTCGAAGCTCCTGCCGATGAGTCATTGTTCAGCCTGTTAACGAAACGCTTCGTTAAGACTAAGCAATATTCGCCTCAGGCAATTGAAACTTTCAAAAAGCTCGTTCAGATGTCTGGTCTGCCTATTCATGGCCGGAAAAGTAAAAAGTTCCAGCTGATTCGAGGCGGCGCGGTGCAATTTTACAACGATCCAAACGCCCTGGTAGAGAGGTTGCAGCTTTTGGTGGCCTCTAGGGCCGCGGGAAACACAGGTCTCGGCAACGAAATCTCCGCCATTCTTGATGAGTTACTGCGTTCCGGTGCGATCTCCAAAGAGCTGGCACTCGAATTGAATAGAAACATGCTCATAAAATAGAAATAGAAAACAAAATTCATGGCTCAGATGGAACGCTCGGAGAAACTGCTCGAAGAAATTAGAGAACTTTTACAGCCTAAGGAAAATTTTAGTATAGTTGTTTCCTCAGATACTACAGGGTGGACCACGGCTTTCTCACCACCGCTGTACCTGGATCCAAAAAGACGCTTTGAGCTTGCTTTGGTCAATCTTGAAACTTATAACTCGATCCCGAACATAGACAGTTCAAATAACAAGTTCGTCTACAGCCCCACCAATGGACAGACCTGGAAGACGATCATTTTACCCGACGGAAGCTACGAGATCGCACAGATTAATTATGAAATCAGCCGGCAGTTAGAAATGCAAAATCCGCCGCCGCCAGGTGTTGCTCAACTCAGCTTTGATTCTCCTATTACTATAGGAGCTAACGCATCTACCCTTCGCGCCTTCGTAAAGATAACGAAGGTCCGTTTTAAGGTAGATATGGCCGCATCTACCATCAGGCAAACGCTCGGTTTTAACCCTCAGACGCTTAGTCTTGGTTATAAAGAGGGAGAAAATCCAGTCGATATTCTCCGGGTGGACACAATCCTGGTAAATTGTGATATTATCTCTGGATCGTATCGAAATGGTAGCCAGCTGCCAGTAATCTACAGTTTTTTCCCGGATGTGTCGCCCGGCTATAAGGTAATCGAGTCTCCGAAAAATCTAGTGTACCTACCAGTAGCACCGGCTGGCAACGTACAGGGCATTCGTGTGTGGCTGACCGACCAGAATGGTGAACAATTAAACCTCCGCGGTGAGACAGTAACTATAAGGTTTCACATCCGCAGTGCGTAGATTTTCACACTTAAATATTCTCATGTTTGTTCTTGGAATTAAAAAGCGGCGTCGTGTCGTGGGTGGTGGACTTTTCGACTGGATACCTAAAATCGCGGGTTTCCTTGGCCGTGCAGGCTCCTTCATTTCGGCGAATAGAGGCACAATCACAAACGTTGCCAAGGCGGTTGGTAATGTCGCGAAAGCCGGCGCCACAACAGCATCTGCCGTCAGGCAAATTGTTGATGCCGTGAAAGCGAGACGCGCTGCGGCCGTAAATGAAGCTCATTTACGAAATGAAAATTCATCTGCCGCGCCTGTTGTTCCCGCACCTTTGGAGAAGGCGCTCAGCGACAAGAGCATTGAATACTTAAAACAACTGGCTGTGAGTCCGCCACCCGTTGTTCCGACAATGGCCGACATAAACAGCCGCATTGCTGGATCCGGTTTCAAAACTATAAAGCCGAGTCGTTGTGGTAGGGGTCTGTTTCTCGCAAAATGAAATAAAACAATTTCCGACTAATTCACAAAACGCAAAAAAGTAAACCCACCACACATGAAATTCATTTACAGCATGATTAATAATTGAAGCTTGAACTTTTTTACTTATAATAATGGCGGCATTTGACGTGCCGAGTGAAATGTTGGACATCGCTTCGGCGGTGCCCGATGACAATAGCATCGAATCGTTTGAATACCGCGAGTATGAATCACAAAATCCCGCAGCTATTAACAATGGCCAGGCCATACAGATCGACATCCAGAACCAAGACATTTTCACGCAACCTTCTAAGAGCTACCTTCTTGTGGAGGGCAGGATTACATCAACTGGCGCGGGTTACAACGCAGACTCGCTGGTGTCATTCGTCAACAACGCCATCCCGTACATGTTTTCTCAAATTCGATACCTGGCTAACAATACCGAGATAGAGAATGTCATGTCACCTGGGCAAGCCACGACGATGAAAGGCATGCTGGTTTACGGCGATGATTTTTCCAAAGGCGAAGGTTTAAACATGTGTTGGCAAAAGGACACGACAGCGGCAGCGGCGGCTGCGAATATCGGCTTCGAGGCCCGTCGACTGATGATCATTGGAAAACCCGTCCCTATTGGAACGTTTTCATTCATCGTTCCCTTAAGACATCTATTCGGTTTTTGCGATGATTATCACAAGGTCGTATACGGGATTAAACACTCCTTACTGCTGAGCCGGCAGGGGGATGCAGACGCGATCTTCAAGGAAGCCGCAGCGGCCAATGGCCAGATCGCGCTGACTAAACTCTCCTGGTTCATGCCGCATATAATACCCGCTTTGGAGTATAAAAGCATGCTTATGAAGCAGATTGAAGCCAAGGTTAAGGTACCTGTAGCATTCCGCGCCATGCAATGCGACAACATTGCGGTGCCACGAGCGACGACTTTTTCCTGGCGTTTGAGCGTTAAGTCGGGCACGGAAAAGCCACGCTGGATTCTTGTTGCTTTTCAGACTGGAAAGAATGCACATCAAGGCCAGAATCCGGCACTGTTTGACCATGTGCAGGTTCGCAACATTTTCGCTATGCTCAACAGCGATCGCTACCCGGTTGTTGACATGAATCTCGACTTCACCAAGAGGACAACCTCTCGCGCTTACAAGGCCCTACGTGACTTCAAGGAAGAATATTGCGGCATAGACGCGCGTGAATCGTCATGCCAACCGACACCAATCGAATTTGTAGATTTGTTTCCGATCTTCGTTCTGGACGTGCGGAGGCAATCTGAACGACTTAAAACCTCTGTACAGGACATACAAATCAAGGTGGACTTTAACGAAGGGGTACCAAATAATACGACAGCATATGCCGTCTTGATCAGTGACCGACTCCTGAATTTTGAATCGGATGGCAGCAAATTCAACGTCGTTTACTAGAAATCGTTTTTCACATTTAGATACAAGGCCCTCTTTTGATATATTTTTTGCAAAAAATGAAAACTGAATACGTTGCGTTCGGCCTTTCACTGACCGAAGGGCAAAAGCAAACATTGGCTAGAGCTGCGCGTGCCGGTACTGGCGCCACGATCCGGCTCACTCATGGCCAGCTTCGCGGAGACGACAAGCTCGCGCTGACAAAAGTTCAAGCCGCCCGAATCGTGAAGAAGATTTCGGAAGGCGTTGGCATGGAGCTGAGATTCACCAAAACGCAACTGAAAAAGATGACAAAATCGGGCGGATTTCTTCCACTACTGGCTCTCCTCCCGCTGATTTTTGGTGGGTTAACCGCGGTGGGTGCCGCGGCTGGAGGGGCCGCCGAGGTGGCAAAGGCCGTGCACAACAAACAGGCCAGCGATGCAGAGGCTCTGCGCAAGAAACAGGCCAGCGATGCCGCCCAAGCCGAGAAAAAACGGATCGACGACGCGGCTTTAGCAGAGGCCGCGCGTCATAATCGCGAACTCGAAGCTCAGGTCCGCGGAACCGGTTTATATCTCGGGCGCGAGACTCGTGGTGGTTGTTGCCCAATGTGTAAAGGATCGGGTCTCTACATCGGACAAAAAAACTAAAACCTCTTAGCAACTTCGATATAGAGAAAGTTGCCAGGGCGCTGCCGCATTTCCGCGGTGTTTTCATGCGGGATGGTCTGCCCGCCGTGGCTCGTGAGAAGGAGTGTGGAGTTGTTAATTTAGATTCCGGTTCCGGCGACGGTACTCACTGGGTCGCTTATTGGATAGATGGACCTACAGCCGTCTATTTTGACAGTTATGGGCTGGATCCACCTCTCGAAATTTCTCGATATTTAAAAAATCCTATAAGAACTCAAACGTTCCAGCTACAGGGGCCCGATGATGTGGTATGTGGTCATCTCTGCCTGACCGTGCTAAGAGAGCTCGCTGCTGGAAAGAATTTTGAAGATATCGTGCTTGACCTATGTTAGACTTCCTCCATCCTTTTTATATAAAAAAATGCCGGTTGATAAATTTGGAAGAGACGGTGGAGGTGGGGTGGGAGGAGGGCAGATAAGCGCCGCTGGGCTCATCCACAAGGCTGGTGATACCATGTTGGGAATTCTTTCGGCTGGGGGATTTCGGCTGACAAATGTGGGGACTCCTACGATGGACACAGACGCCGCGACAAAGGCTTATGCAGACATCGTAGATCAGGACAACCTACAAATCACCGGTGGAACGATGTCTGGTGTTCTAAAAATGGGTGGCCATAAATTGACTGGTTTGCCCACGGACACTCCGGGATCTGACAGCGAAGACGAGGGTTGGGATGAATTGGTGGGAGAGTCCGACGCTGCAAGTTGGAAACAAATAACAGAGTACGCGAAAGAGCGGGCGCACCAAGCCGAGTTGTATGCAGACGGCTTAAGCTCCGAGGTAACTGGTCTCGTTAAACGTTATGCAGACGATAAGGACGCTCTGCTGGACACTGCCGTCAGGCTGTACGCGGACCAGAAGGCGGCCGCGGCCGAGAGCCATGCAGACCAGAAGCTTATCGATGCCAAGCAATATACGGACGAGAAGAACGAGGTGCTGAGAGATTCCGTTAGGCAGTATGCGGACGAAAAGGATGTTATTGTTAAAACTTACGTCAACGAGCAAGATGTAATCGTCAAGAACGCGTGTGTGCTAAAATCTGGCAGTGTAATGACTGGAAGTTTAGTCATGGGTGGCCACCGAGTAACTGGACTTCCAACAGAGATTCCAGGATCTGATAGCGACGCAGCGAGTTGGAAACAAGTGTCAACAGCGGTCGCCGGCGCTCTATTGAGCCTCGATAGAGTTCCCACGGAGTCGTTACACGTGGTTAACAAACAATATGTTGATGTTCAACATATTGCTGCTAGACAGTACGCGGTCGATCAGGACACCGCGATTAATTCGGCCGTGAGGTTGTATACAGATCAAAAGACCGCCGCCGGAAGGGGGTACGCAGACCAGAAAGCCGAAGCTGCAAAAACTTACGCCGAAGAACAAGACGCTATGGTCAGGAGCGCTTGCGTGCTTAAAGTTGGCGACGCAATGACTGGAAATTTAGCTATGGGCGGTAAGAGGGTGACTGGGCTTTACACGGGGGCCTCAACAACTAATACCGACGCGGCGAGTATCGGGCAGGTGACGAGAATCGTAACCGGCAAAATGACAAAATTAAATAAAATACCGACGGAGCCTTTGAACGTGGCCAATAAACAATATGTCGATAGTCAGGCCGTAGTTGTTAAAAGATATACAGACAGTAAAGAGACCGCTGTAAGACAGTACGTGAACAGCATTCAGTTTCTCAATTACAGCGGCCACATTCCACCCCTGTCCAGAGACTCTTCCGAAACTGGTTTCATTGCCTCAGCCAACGAATCTATCCCCACCAATCCGCCTCATATGGCATTCAACTCCGGTGTGAGAGGTGAGTGGAAGACAGCGTCCACATCGAGAGCCGATTTTGTGGGTGCTGGGACTTGGTTACAGATTGAGTGCCCGACGCCTGTGCGAATATGGAAGGTTAGTCTGGCTGGGGGATCTAGTCCTACTGCACCACGTATCACGTCCTGGAAGTTTCATGGGATTCCATCCGATATTGAAAATATGTTTTATGTGCTCATCACCTCCAATGTCACTTTGACTAATTCTGCGCAAGAGTTCACCTTCACAACTGACCGTGTATACAAAAAATTCAGGCTGATGGTCTTGGCCACCAGCCCAACACAAGCTACTTTTGGAATATCCCACTTTCAGATCTACACATATTTTAAAGTTGGAGACACATAAGACTTAATAATGGCCGACTCACACTACAAGATTCGTGGTTATCTCCGACAAAAAGGAGAAACGAATATGCACAAGTACAACCTCGATGATTTGGTTGGCCTTACCAACTGGGGATATAGTATCCCTAAGCCCACCGCAGATATGTTAGACGCGGTTCCCCAAATTCACATCGATTTCGTGTCGGATGATTACCATAGCCGCGATATTTACACAGCGACCAAAACTGTGACTCAAAGTTCGTGGCAAACGCTTCCATTGACCGCGGCACGTTATCCATGTATTACGTTGCAAACTAATAATGAGGTTATTTCATTAGACCGCGGATTCTGGAGGCTTACAATGTTTGGTGTTAGCACCGGTGATGCGTCAGTTCGCGTTATTACAGCCGCGGGTAGCATCGATCGTACAGTTGACATTCAAAGTGGACAGTTTGATGCATCTAGGGCAATATTCATTCCAGGACAAACGAGTTTTCGAATTGAAGGAAAAAAGAGAGGCGTTTTAAGTACTTCAACTATTGAGTTAAACGTAACGTTACTGATAGAGCAACTATAAAAAAGTATGTCTTTGTACCCACCGCTGATGGAGTCAACAATTTCGTCAGACACGACGTCGCAAACATTTCGCTTGCAGAAGATCGGCGAAATAGAAGCATTCCTGAGGTCTGAGGCGATAAGTCGGGGACAACTGTGTAAAAAGTATAAGAGGGTTGTAGATGTGGCTAATGGGGCCTCGGCCGGCCTTGCTATAGTTAGTCTTGGAACTGGGGTGGGTGGGGCAGCTATGTTAGCCACTGGTATTGGTTTTATTCCTGGTATTGTTCTAGAGAGTTTAGCCATAGCGACGAGTCTTCTGGATATCATTGGAAATGTTGTAAGTAGAAGTTTCGTTGCTAAAGCTTCAAAACACGACGAAATTTGTATTTTGGCGGAAAGTAAGCTAAACACAGTTCATGACCACATTTCTAAGGCGCTGGAGGACACGGCTATTAGCGATGAAGAGTATAAGCTTATTCTGGGAGAGGAGGAGAAATATAGAACGATGAAACGTGATATACAAAGCAAGAATGGAAAAAAAGAGTTGCCGAGTCAAAGCAAAGACCAGATGGTGGCAGAACTAATCAAGAAACTAACCAGCACTGGGTCTTCTCCGCGAACCACGATATAAAAATTTTCGTCGTAGGCGGTTGGAGTAGTGAGTCTGTAATTCCTAGCGCACCACCGCCGTACGATTAGTGGGCTATAATTTTTACTGGCACACTCTAATGGTTTGGGCCGGCCTCGTGGGAGGGTCTCGGCCGTCAGCAAACGGGACTTTACATTTCGGTGTGTTAAGGCAATCCACGATCCTTATTTTTTGGCTTTGGCTTGCAGGTTTTTGGTGGCATAATTCGTACACCAAAAAAATCGACCCGCTATCAAGGCCCGTGGGATCTACTAACGCTCTGGAGGGCTAGATGGTATAGACCGACATCCTCTTAATTCAGTGAGATAACAGGATGGTGGGGACAAAAAATTGTGGGGGTGGCGACCATCCCCTGACAAATTTGATAGAATAGTGAGGTGCTGCGCCAAAGCCCGTAATGGACATCTACTGATGGCGCTACAATGCAGTATGACGTCAATAAGTAGCGTTGACTCTTTACCCTTAAATTATCTGTGTTGATCTTATGTGTTTGGAATAAACAGATTCACGTTTTTGTGGGTATTAATTTCCCTATATATTTACCATTTTTGTCATAAGGTACTTTATAAAATTTGAAGCTGTGCAGCTTGCAGTTAAATTTCATGTAGGTTCTGTCCTTATTAGGCTTATGATTTTGCGCAGTTTGTAGTCCCCTCGCTTTGTTTATAACAGTATGTGGGGGAGCTTGGTTCCGTGAGGAATAATTGAGAGTAAATAACTTACAGTGGTTTAATTATATTAAAGCACGCGGAGATCTTTTGTTGCCCGTTCGTTAAGTAGTAACAGTAAGTACGGTAAATTTTGTTATGAAAAAGGTTAAAGAAGGAGCACAATGTGTGTAGTCTAATTAATCTAATGACTCCTTGGCTCCGTTATCATAATGTCAAAGACATCAGTCTGTTGTCGCCCCAAGTGAAATCGCAGTCAAAATCAGAATCCTTTGGAAAAGCCAGGTCGAAGTTCGGTAGATCATAGAAACCAGAAGCGAGGCCACGGTCGATATGCGAGTTCAAAGACCCCTTAATTTCAGCATATCGTACCCATATTGCTAAATTTGTATTGGCTGCCCTTCTAGCATAGAATCCACTTTAAAATATGCGTCGTAGTTCACAATGCGCTACGTTTTGGCCAGCCGACCTCACTTTGACTCCTTTTACGTTGTACACCAGAACAGGTTTGGGCTCTTGCCATCTGGTCCAAAGCTGTGATATTCACTCCCCTGTTCATTTCGTTTGGTGAGTTCTTTGATGTTGTTTTGGTCTAAACTTAAGATGTGCATTACATAAATTTTGGCAGTGTAATTAGTAATTAAGCACAAGTAGAGTCACTCTTGAAGTGTCGACAAATTAGCTCGCACTGTATTAACTCAGATTACAGTCAGCCATAATCCCACTGAACTGAATGCTTGACTTTGAGATGGATTTCAGATGATAGTCTAATTTTAATGTAGTTGAATCCGTATTTTGATGCTTTTTACAGGATACTATGGCTCAGAGACCAGGGGGCTGGCCTTATGACAGCCAAGGTTATGCGTCATATCAGGCAGGTGGATCAACAGGTGCAGGGACAGGTCCTCAGGGTGGTATGCCACCGGGTGACTTCACTCGCCTGTCCCAGACAATTAGTTCAAATGTACAGAAAATGGTGAATAATGGTGAGCTTACTACTTAGTATTTAAAGTATTTTTGTAAGCTTTTCATGCATCTGTAACATTTTAATCAGTATGAATATGGCGACTTATAAGATAGCAAACGTGAATATGACTGTTGCTGTTAATGCATTCAAATAAAAACTGCAGAAGGAATCTAGAATTGGAAAAGTAGGGTTAGTAACTTAGAGTGAATATAGAAGGAGGAGGAGTAGAAGCAAGAGGAGGAGAAGCAAGAGGGGGAGGAAAAGCAAGAGGAGGAGGATGAGAATAGCATAAGGAAAAAGAGCAGTTGGAAGCAGGTTGTATACATGAGCAGGGGAAAGGATAGATGGTTAAAGGTGATAAGGAATGTGTAGTAGGATGGAATGTGATAACTTACTCTAATCTAATTTCAGGATTTCATATACAGTGTTATCATACCACAGAAGGCAATACTTATGATTATGATTTGATGTTTATCTTTTATGTTGAGTTAAAAGAAATAAGAGGAGGGGACCGCTGAAGTATTGAAACATTTAACACTTTAACAACTAACTTGTACTAAAATGTATAGAAAATTAATCCCTCTCATCATTAAAGGGTTAAACATTCTTTTATATTGCTTTTGATACCTACTTGAAATGCACTCTGTTGAAGATTACCTATTGTAAATACTCGTACATAACTACATTTGCTTTCCAAAGAATGCAGGACTTATGGAAGGTTTTGTTTAAAGTGTCACAGATCGAGACGATAAATGGAATGATTGGAACGGTATCCGACAATCCTGAACTGCGAGACAGATTGTAAGGATACTGTAATCAGTGAAGTTTTCTAATTCTACTGAAATTAGTATTATTATTATTAAAGCAGTTTTATATATATGTCTTCAAGATGCCTACTCAGGAGCACTCCCAGCCCAACCACAGTCGAGGTGAAATGACCAGTCAGTCAGTATATGGTGGAGATGCCTACTCAGGAGCACTCCCAGCCCAACCACAGTCGAGGTGAAATGACCAGTCAGTAGGGTAGGGAGCCCATTCCAGGTCATGGGCCAGCCACAGAGGAGGCATGGTGCTGCCGTATGGCTGTCTGCGTGCTGGGAACAATACGCTTGGCTTGCGCAGCTGAGCAGAGAGAGCAACCATCTCATAGCTCTCAATGTGGATTTAGATCTAAGAACATTCTAGTCTTAGATATTGTAAGTAAATAAGCACTTACATAACGTGATAACAATAACTTATTAATATAGGAAACTATGACAATGAGGATAATCTATGCATGTATGTATGCCTGTATTTATGTATTTTTGTCTATTGGAACTTAATGGAGCACTCTGTAAGTATCTCACAAAAGTCACAGTGCTCTCTTAAGTGATGTCTAGAAACACAAATCAAATTGTTTCTTAAAAAGCAAATAATGCCAAATGCCCAGAAATAAGTCAAATTTGACACTCTTGAGATGTTTTTCATTCTGAAGTTAACCTACTATTATCTGTGCTGCTACTGAAGTTGATCTACCATAATCTATGTTCATTTTGAAGTTAACCTAAGCTGTGCTTATTGTGAATTTAATCTATCATAATCTGTGCTTTTACTGAAGGTAATCCAATCTGTGCTGATTCTGAGGTTAATCTAATCTGTGCTGATACTGATGTTAATCCACCATAATCTGTGCTTATACTGAATCTAATCTGTGCCAATACTGAGGTTAATCTACGGTGGTGTGTTGGTGGGTAGGCACAAGCTTCAGCATGAGACTAATCAGTTAGCCAAAAGTATAACCCAGCAACTGAAGGACTTGTCAAACATTCCGACGTCTCATGATCCTCAGCAGCAGGTAAACTGGACATAGTTCATGCCAGTCTTTAAACATACACAATACGTAGTTCTGGGAGATTTACAAAACAGATTTGAGGAGTTGTTATAGAAGGGTCCATATAAATACTCTGGAACTGCTTATAACTTTTTCACGTTACTTTCAGACATAAAACAGTAGACGGTATGAGTTCCAGTTTACATTTCCATGTGCATCACATGATTACATTTCCATATGTGTCACATGATTACCTTGCCATATGTGTAACATGATTACATTTCCTTATGCATCAAATGATTACATTTCCATATGCATCACATGATTACATTTCCATATGCATCACATGATTGCATTTCCATATGTGTCACGTGATTACATTTCCATTTGCATTACATGATTACATTCTGTATGCATCCCATGATTACATTCTGTATGCATCACATGATTACATTTCCATATGCATCACATGATTACATTTCTGTATGCATCACATGATTACATTCTGTATGCATCACATGATTACATTTCCATATGCATCACATGATTACATTTCTGTATGCATCACATGATTACATTTCCATATGCATCACTTGGTCTTTTGGTTAGTGATCCAAGTCTGTAATCCGACAATTGCAGGTTTAATTGTGCTGAGTAGATTCTCAAACAATGACCTTTCTTTGCATGCACTTGCCTTGCCTCTCATATTCAAATTTACTGTCAGTGCATGCATTATAATTGTTCAAACATAAATGTAAATAATGCATGCAAATTAAAATTAACGTACTTGCGATGACTCCAAAACACGGCGCTATAACACTTCAGTATTTCAAGATTCTTACCTATCATCTCTGAAATATAAAACCGTTGACAGGTATTTGTTAACGCTATTGCAAAAAATTTTAATATTTGAATTTATTTCGTTTTCTTTAGCCGCAAAGACCAAGCGGTATATGCTTAGGTTCTGTAAGTTTCTAAGGACTGCATCAGTCATTTGCACTTTGTCAAGATTTTGTAAAGAATTTTGTGATATACTTTGATGTTGTATTTTGTGATCAGAGGCAGCGGAAGTTTCAGAAGGACAGACTGATGGATGAGTTTACGACAGCATTGAAGAACTTCCAGATGAGCCAGCGCCGACAGAAGGAAAGAGAAAAGGAAGCAATACAGCGCACAAAGAACAAGGCATCATCGCCTATAGTATGAATATTCATTTCAACTATATGAATATTCATTCCCACTATATGAATATTCATTCACACTGTTTGAATATTTGTTGGCATCATTTGCTCACCAGTAATCATGAGTGTTGTAAAAAATCTCAGGGAATGTTTTATTCAGAATAGGATATTATATTGCATCATTTGATTTTACAGTATTCTGTTATGTTGTATGGGGTGCTCCATAGTATAGTGGTTAGCGTGCTGGACTGTCAGTCGAGAGGTTAGGGAGTAAATCCCTGCCAGGGCATTAATTTGGTTCGAGATTTCTGCTCTACCTGCCCCCCTAGCCAACTCAGCTGTAATGAGTACACTGACCGTACGGTGTCGGTGGGAAGATGAGACAGAGAGGGAGAGGACTGGCCACCGGCCCTCATATGCTGAGGCTAAGAAAATGAAGTTGCTAACACTTCATACCCATGACTGCTTCAGGGCTAGCTTACGGGACTGTTCTTCTCTTCTATGTTGTAATTTGCATCGTTGACCATATCATGTGACTGTCATTGCATTCTGTTTTCTATGCTAATTGCTTTGGAAGCATGATCATTTGTCCTGGGCTAATAAGGACTTCTTATTACCTGTAGTTTGTTTCTTAGTTGTTTATTTAAATACAGTAATGAGTAATGACGTTGTTTACATTTTAGGATCCTTATGCTGAGGAAGAACTTGTCAATGGTCAGTTAGTGGGAGAGGGCAGGTGAGAGATGACCAACTGGTCATTTGTGGTCACAATATACTGTAGTCATCTAAGCAGCCCCTTAATAGTGAAAGGCTGTGTTAGTAGCATTAGGGATATTGTCTGAATAATGATAATAATATAATAATATTAATAATAAGTCTTATTTGCTTTTTCGATCAGCTACAATGCATCAACACATGTCGATGATGCACTAGAAGTGGGTTGATGATGTAAAGAGACGCTCCAGTATCCATATTCCTTTATTGTTGTTTGCATTGCCCATAGTCTAGCCATAGACATCGTACTGTATGTACAATTTTAATGCGTATCAATTGTAGTGCCCTAAAGAACCTAATGGAGTAGTTGCAGTTGTCATACACTTTTCATTCTTATTCCAGAAGATTGTGTTAGAACCACTACAAATTAACCTGGAATTTTTTAGCTTCCTCTTAAAAGCTGTGATAGTGTCCACTGAGACAGTACTATCTTCTTTGTTGCTCAAATCCTTGTAGCCCCAAATCATTTTTATAGCTCTTCTGTCCACTTTCTCCAGTTTTTCCATGTCCTGTTTCAGGTATGGATTCCATACCTGGATACAGTATTCCATTCCAACTGTGGCCTAACCAGTGATTTGTACAACCCACTTAACTGAATTCCTCAGACTCTCTTTATGACTTGTCATTGCAGTGGAAGACAACAGATGGCGCTTTCGCATGAGGATGACCTTGAACTCCTGCACGACAGAGAAATGAGTGTTCGACAGCTCGAGGTCAGTAACAGATAGTTTGTTCAGAAAATATTTGTAAACTGAGATTTATTTTCTTTTGTTCAGATTCAGTCTGTTGGGGAAAAAGTAAGCTTTCCAGTTTGTTGTCCACATAGTGACAAACCTTGTAACATGCATTATTGCTGGTTGGGCTCTACATTTGTGTGGGAGCTCATCAGTGGTGACTTTTCCCATTGTCTGAGCATTATTTGATTACAGATGAACTTTTTGCTCTTAATTAACTCTAAAGCCAATTAGTCTAGCATACAGGTAGGCAGCACTTTGTGAAGTTAAAAGGTGTAGCATAAGTATCTAGATAGAAGCATACACATATTGTAATTGCAATTAGACATTTATATAACGCATAGAGTAAGACAGGTTCAGATATAATGGAGTGAAAAACATACTATGCTTAATTGAGTCCTAGAAACAATGTTATTTAATAATGCAACCGTGATATAATGTAACATTTAATCAATGATTCCTCATCCAGTTGATGGGTGTTTGGCATGTTAACAAGTGCGCTAGTTACTTAGTGTTTTCAAAGGTAGTGTTATAAAGAGGATCCTGTGTGTATGTTAACAAATGCATTAGTTACTTCGTGTTTTCAAAGGTAGTATTATAAAGAAGTTCTAGTGTGTATGTTAACAAATGCGTTAGTTACTTCGTGTTTTCAAAGGTAGCATTATAAAGAGGTTACTGTGTGTATGTTTGGCTTGAATTTACTATGTCAGCTGTCTGCCTTGTAGCCTTAACCGAGATTGTTATTTAATTTCAGGCCGATATTATGGATGTTAATCAAATATTCAAAGAACTGAGTGTTTTGGTGCACGAACAAGGTGAAGTTGTTGGTAAGTATGATCATTTTGCTTTAGAGTTTTAATGTATTGGTAACGTAAACTGACTGTTGTCAGTTGCAGTACTTTTGGAGATGCTGAGACTAGTTTAACTGTTTGAAAACTGTAGATAGCATTGAAGCCAACGTGGAATCAACCTCGCTGAATATCGCCAGAGGAACGGAACAGCTCCAGCAAGCGCGCAACTACAAGGTAAGAATAGCAATTGATCTGACATTCAGCTTTTACTAGTTGGGAAATTCTTTAATTAAGATTTAATTTCATTGGCATTGGTATGGGTTCATAGCGTGCTTGCATACTTATCAGTGTGAATAAAGCATTAATTTGGTGTTGGCGTCATGCCTGAATTGTGGTAATGTTCCAGTCTACGAAATTCTTGACATACTGGTGTGTTTGTTTTCAATTTATTTATATCTGTAACAGCTTTGTTTTCTTGGATGATTGGATTGTTTCTTTAACTCTTTGTCTGCTGCATTGTTTTAGATGAATTTAACCATTTTTAGTTCATCTGAAAACAAAGACTTAAAAGCTTTGGAAATATAGACGCTTTATGTATAATTTTCCATCTTGGATATTTGAGTGTTCTTTTTGTTGATTTAAAAAACTTTCCAGGCAAAGATTCGTGAACGAAAATTTTGCCTACTGATAATTCTGATTGCAATTCTCGTAATCGTCGCAATCATCATTGGTGTTTCCGTTTCACATTGACAAGCGACAGTGACACCAATTTTACGTTATTCTGTGTTAGTATGGCTTCGGTGAGTGACAGCTTTGTTCAGTTTCAGCTTGTTGGCAAATGAATCGTGGTATGCCAAGCCCATGCTGTCTTCAGGTCAACGTTGTGAAGATCACGGACTGATCTTCTTGGTGTTGGCCTGATTACATGACCTAACCTGATTTGGGTTTGCTGTGCCATTGGTTGATGTCTTATGCATTAGTTAATTCAAGCCAAACACACACAGGAACCCTCTAATGTTACTAATTACTAATTACAAGTTACTAAAATTTATAATAATAATAATAATAATTAATAATAATGCAAAATAATAGATGCAGTACTTGAACTTTTCACTCGGTTATTTCCAGTAAGTTTTCAGTTGATTTGCCATTTCTTGGTTGAAGTTTTATTTATTTCTGCTAGATGGTGAATTTTTTAAGTTTTGTGAGATGTTGGTCTTTGTAATTTGATTACTGCTCGGTGTGTGAACGACTTGTTTGCACAAGTGGGTTTAAAATGTCAAATGCTGGAAGGCAAGAGACTATGACCACTATATAATTGTTAGATCTTTCTGTGAGATAATGAATGATCCCTTGTCTTCTGTTAGATAATTGATTTAATGTGGGGTTTCAGATCCAACATTCAGCCACAAAGTGTTTTCTGATTGCAAGGGAAATGAAAGCAGTTGTAGCTTTATTATAGCTGGGACAGTTTTCAGAAATTTGCCCAATCATGTTGTCTGCTTTGCTGATCCTGTTGTCTGTTCGATCTTCTCACCTTCCATTCCATGTGTTGATCTTTCATAGGGTGACTGGACTGACTGGTCAACAGCATCGCCAGTTGATGGTTTGACCCTTATTATGGTGGGGATTTAGAAGTGTTGAGGACGTTCACTCCCCATGGCCATGCTTTCAAGGAGTTATTTTACAGAGATGTTCTGCATGTGCTCGAATTATTATTACGCATTTATTAAGTGCCGCTACCTAATGAGCAAGCATCAATTGATGGCACTGGGCAAATGTGAGTGAAGGACTTGCTCAAGGTCTCTATGACAAATGCCAGTTGACAGAGCTAAGCTACATTCAAGTAATTTCTAGGTTTACTTATTTGTTTTTTGTTTCAGACTCAAGCCAGAATGAAATGTTGCATCTTTTTTCTGGGAATTATTGCCATCATTCTGCTGCTGCTTTTGGTTGTGTACGTTGCCAAAAGATAACACCTGATTCCATACCTATTCATCAGATAATAACTGATTCATTATCTTTCTGTGAGATAATGAATGATCCCTTGTCTTCTGTTAGATAATTGATTCTATACATGGCAATCAGATTATAACTGATCCATTATCTCTTTGTGAGATAATAACTGATCCCTTATTTTCTAGTAACTGGTTTGATATCATTCCTTTAGTTAATTCTGATCATTTTTCTTTCTGTGAGACAATAACTTTCACTCATTTTTCTACCAGATAACTGATCGGACACCTATTCATCAACTGATCCTGTATCTTTCTGCTAGATAATAAATCACATACGTGGATTTATAGCTTTTCCATAAGATAAAAGGCAGTAGATTCAAACTGGGGTGTAATGGACAAGCGCCCTCTTGAAACTTGGCCAACTGAAATTTTTCCTGATTGTTTTATCAGTGGTGCTCCCATTACCATTTCACCTCCTGTAACTTAAACTCCTTCATCCGTGTTTACTGCTGTGTATACAAACTTAGCTGTATTGTAGTTTGTGCATATTACTTATCAGTTAGTAACTGATCCCTCTGTTGAGTAAGCAGCTGATTTCTTTTCCAGGAGCTTCTATGATTGGGAAAACTTCAGTTTCTTGGCATCAAATATATATTTGATTAAAAGTCTATGGCCACATGCACAGACCTTGGCACTGATATATGGTGTACTTTTTTGATGGAACAAATAACTGGAACTGGGTACATGTTGCGTGAAAATATTGAAGAACATTTTACGATATTTGTTGTGATTTTAGGTTGATCTTGCATTTTAACTTATGTACATAATTATTCGAGCACAATTCATAACTCATGTTGTATAAACAGATATAAATTTATAGTGATTGCTAGTATAAGAAAAATTCTCTTGTGACTTTTTAGTGGTATAATTGATCGTGCAAGTGTAATAAACAGTGTTTTATTACTGGTGTAGAATTCTATAGCTGTGTAGTTATACTATACACTGCAATTGTAATTTGATAATGCCCTTCTTACAACGTTTAGAAGTGCACATGGAAACCAAGCAACCATTAATAGCCATAGGTAGGCTGGAAGAGGTAAGTTTTCAGTTTAGAGATACACAGTCTTGTAATTGTAATTGTAATTGAACATTTATATAGCGCCACTCAAATCAGCGGCGCTCTCGACCCGCATCACTGCCAAAACCGGCAAAAAGAAAGGTTTTCAAGCGTCTACGGAACTGAAGAGGAGAGAGGACAAAAAGCTCTTGGCGGAGGGACTAGGGAAGACTGTTCCAGGCTGAAGGACCCACATAAGCAAAGCTCCTGGATTGGGCCGTGGAAGAGTGCATACGCGGAACAACCATAAGGCCACGGGCCGAGGATTGCAAGGAGGCCCTCTCAGGCAGGGAAGAAACCGGGGTGCAGAAATTCATTAGGTAAAACGGAGCAGACCCAGTGAGGCAGTTGCACACAAGGGTGATGGTTTTTAACTGAATTCTCTGTTGGGCAGGAAGCCAGTGGAGGGAGTCATGAATAAAGGCAGAGATGTGGGCAAACAGGAATATCACCTATAAGCCGAGCAGAAGCGTTGAGGATAGACTGAAGTTTGTGCATATTGGAGGAGAAAAGGCCAGTGTACACAGCATTACCTGTCAACTAGAGTGCAGATCAAGGCATGGACCAGTGTAGACAGCATGGACCGAAAGACACCTGCGGATGGATCGAAGCTGGCGTAGATGATAAAAGCAAGATCGGGATACAAGGTTAACTTGATCAGTGAAGGAGAGGGTAGGGTTGAGGACAATCCCCAAGTCACGAACAGAGGAGGAGAACTGAATGAGGGGAAACCTGAAATGAAGAGATTCAAAATCAGTCTTGCTGAGTTGGAGGCGACCACCGAGCTTGCTAAGAGAGTTGCAAACATGAAGAGGTATACAGAGTTCCAGATGGCGGGACCGGCAACTGTTGATAAACGCCGGCCAAAGACAAAACGTGTACCAGGAACAACATACTTTCAGAAGATGCTGATTGAAAAGAGGAGTGGCCTTTGACAGAGTTGCAGGGTGTGACCATGGAAGATAGGTAGGATGGCAGATAATTTGCTTTTGCTGTGTACATGAGGAGTGCTAGGTTGAAGCGGAAATGCTCAGGTGTGATATAGTCTCAGTATGAGAGTCCAAGACACAATCTTGCAGCCTGAGGCATTACTCTAGTCCAGAGGTGGACAAACTACGGCCCGCGGGCCGGATCCGGCTTGCCAACACTTTATCAGGCCCCCAATTTCTGAGAATTTTTTTTAAAATTCAGACCATTAGAAGTTTTCTTCGTTTTACTCAAGTGGCGCTGCTCTCTTGTTACTATTCTGGTCTCGTCTTTAAAAATAACTCTGTGCATTAACTCTGCCGATATGCCCCACTTCTCTGCAGAGGTTCTTGCACATGATCTGTATGTGCAGAAGTTAAATTCGTTCAAGTAAACCTAATGTTGCTTTCAAAGCAGATGAAAGAACAAAACTACGGGAACTTTAGGAAAAATATAGCCTTCAGCTGTCAAGTTTGACAGAAGAGTTCTGACGATTTCTGGATTTTAAATCAAATGGGACTGAATTTGCTTTGCTTACTATACCGTTACATTTGACATTGACAATTAGCTCATATACTAAGTTACTGGAGTTAACAGACCCACAACGTGACATTTTTCTCAAAGAACAGCTCAAAGGATCAGACCTGATAACATTCTTTTCTTCGCTCAGGAAGGAAAAATTCTCAAATCTACAAACTTTTACTTTAAAAATGCTTGTGTTGTTCGCATACGCTTACATCTGTCAACAGATCAGACCTGATAACATTCTTTTCTTCGCTCAGGAAGGAAAAATTCTCAAATCTACAAACTTTTACTTTAAAAATGCTTGTGTTGTTCGCATATGCTTACATCTGTCAACAAAGATTTTCAACAATGAAGATAAACAAATCCAAGTACAGGTCTCAGTTAAGTGATCTGTGAATTTCAACCAGCGCATTCACTCCGGATTATGGGAAACTTGTTAATTAATTGCTTGCATGTTCACAGTCACATACATCTCATTAGTAAAAGCCAAAGTGCATTTAATATATTATAAATAGTAAACTTCTTTTCATGTTAGTCGTTATTAAAAGTAAAAAAATTGTTCTCCGGCCCTCCGAATGTTTTGGCGTTATATGTGGCACCATGTGCAAAAAGTTTGCCCACCCCTGGGTTATAGTGATGTGACAGACGTCTAAACTTAATTATAACTATTCTCTTTCAAACTGTATGCAAACCATAGCCTGGCTTCTAGTTTCTCTGATCTGTCGGATTTCAACTTGGCCATCCCCTAGGTAATGAGTATATGACGGGGAGGGAGAGCAGCGGCCGTTTGTCAAGCAGTTCGCCCGATGAAGGCAGCGTAGGCAGCATAAGCTACATTCCGGACGCTCCATTACCGGTTGTGAACGATGGACAGATGGATCTGGCTTATAGAGATACATGTAAATAATATATAAATTAAATAATAATCTTTTCCACAGTAATAGGCAGAAATATTTTTGTGTCATTATGCATTCTGATGTCAATAACTAATTCTCATTAAATGAGACGAGTGCCAATTCTAATTAACTACTTCTAAAATCCTAATGAAATTTGAAATCAAATTTGAATTAATTAATTAATTAGTAACAAAACCTAACCTAATTACTGTTAAAAAATTTGTAATGCACACAGTCAGGCATACATGCAAGCCTGTTATTTAAAAACATGGCTACTTAGGAGATCTAAAGAACTGTGACTTTCCATAATAATTCTATGGTGCATTATTAACGGGAATGCAAAGGTTTAACGAACTAGGAAACACAGCGAGACTTTACAAATGATTTTTCTTCTAATATTTAATAATATTTACATGGTTTGATTACACCGTTAAACACAACATGCATCTGTTGGTAACTGATAACATAACTACGCTGAAAGTTAGAAAGCTTCACGAGACATTAATGGATGCTAAAGATGCTGCTGGGTCTCAAATGAACTAAATGGCTATCAGTTTTAACAATAATTAAAAGACATGTTTGCATCGCAGAAAGATGAAAAAGACCAATATCTAACTGATGAAATTGTAATTAAAACTATGCACATATTAAAGCACCTTTTCACAGCTCTACATTAAAGTGTTGCATAAACATATAAGTAATGCGTTTGTATATATGTGACAAATGGTCCCAGATGTTTAAGGAGGTTTTGTTTCGGGCACAGGCAATCACGGCAATGCAACAATGGGGGACACGACCTCCAGACTTACACTGACACTCATTACTAACCGCAAAGGAATTGCAGGCCGAGTTAGCACAGTGCCTGGTTGCCACGATGGTCACCCATTATACCCCGTGATCGATCGAGTCGAACTGCTACGATCGACTTGGCTCGGCCGACGATCGACTCGATCGACTCGATCGACTTTGTCGACCTCTCGGCGACTCGATCGACTTGGCAAATAAACGATCGACTTGGTCGACTTGGACTGTATCTCTTGGCCATGGGCCCGAGAGCCAAAGGTGCCAATGCTCACACAAGTTTTGGCTCTAGCGCCGAGGCAGAAGCATGCTCACACAACTTTTGGCTGGCGCTTTGTATTTGATGCTTGCTAAAGTAGTTATTGACTTATTGTGCTATATCTAGACGTGTTTCATTTCATGAATATGTAGGCCATGTATAATAAACTTTTCCAGTGATTGTAAAAAATGACACAATATTCTTATTGGTTTTATATCGGATATAATGTGTAATTCTATCCATCTTCGGTCTGTGACCTACTTGGCTGAGGTTAGTTCACGCAACTTTCAAACACTTTCCGAGCCACTGCTCTTGGCCGAAATCGAAGCATTCAGTCCCGTCCTAACATACAGACATTCGAAGGTTTTGAGATCGTCGTTATAACTGAGCTGAAATTTCCTGAAACTTGCGCATTTTTAACGCATCTTAATCTTTCCATTTTCACCGTAAAACTGTGAAAAAAGTATCTGCAGCCTTCACTTTATGAAATCACCAAAAGGCTCATAATTTGCACTGTACTTCAAATCAGGTTAATACAGTAGTTGTGCGTTTACAAAGCATTACGTCATCACATCATGTGGGTCATTTTGTGAAGTAGCTGCAAAAATAGTAAGAAAATATTTCATAGTCGAGTCGAGGAAACAACGATCGACTCGACTTGTCCAAACGTATGATCGACTCGACTTGCAAGTCGATCGAGTCGAAGAGTTTTCGACCGACTCGACTTGGTCGAGTTTCGATCGACTTGATCGACTGACTCGATCGATCACGGGGTATATCACCCATCCAAGTACTAACCATGCTCAGCATTGCTTAACTTCACTCTGATTGCCAGTTCTGTTCAGAACACCATGTCACCAAGCGGTACAACAGACCCGATAAGGCAAGACTTCAGAGAAAGTGCATGAAAGTATATTGTGGCAGTACTCCATTGAGGTGTCTGTATGTTCAACATGCTACCGATATAAAATACACATATTCAACACAAGCCACAAAAAACCCACAGAAACGTCTCCATCTATAACTACTGATCACAATTAAACTGTTCTACGGCTGTACACAAAACAATAATGCATAACCTACAGCTGTTCAAATGATTCTTTCAGTTATCCAACAGAAGTTGTTAAGAAATGCTGTGTCTTAACCGGATATACGTGCAGTCAGTCAATTAGGACAATGTTGGTTAGTTAGGACAATGTTGGTTAGTTAGGACAATGTTGGTTAGTTAGGACAAGTTAGGTCAATGTTGGTTAGTTAGGGCAATGCTGGCTGGTTAAGACAATGTGCTTGGTCATCTAACTACCAATAGTGACAATGTTTAGGTATCGAGTTCAGTCATCCAAAATGAGTTGATACACAAGAGACCCTCCTCGTAACACAGATTCTTCAATGGAACATGGTCAAAACCATGAACTGCATACTTAAAATTGGCTTCAGAATATAAACGGTGCATGTGTACTGATACGGCTGCCAGAAGTAGCATTATGAGGTGGGTCCAATGTATCTCATTACGCAACCCATTTCCACGGTTGTCCTTGTTTTACCAGGCGGTTACATCCCAGCACAGATTGCTATATAAGAAACTATACAACACCACAATGGGCAGATAGTCATCCATGATCTTTAGTTGCGTGCAGAGGAGCCCTCCGTTTCGATAGCGACATAAGGTGGAGGTGCTGGAGCCAGGATTGGGATTTGCACGACGTCCTCATATTTTGGCGGCAAAACGATCTGAAATACAAGTTTTACGAAACATTAGACACAGTATGCATAAGCGACAAATGTCCCCTATCTGCCCCATTAATACATTGGGTAACCTTAAATCCGTCACTTCAAGATAAGTTACTGCAAACCTGAACAACTTGTTACCCTAAAATGACCAAAGATTATATGTTATTAGCTTAGAATTTAATAAACAACTTCTTCTGGCTGTATGTTTAACGCTCCAGCTCAGATTCTTGAATCACGTTCTAGTTCTGTGCCACTGGATCTTATGGATTTAGAAGAAAAGCAGCCCATTAAGTTATTCCTGAGAGGTAGCCGTGGGTGTGAAGTGAATGCCATATCAGTTTTACTGTGCTCTGAACTTCAGATGAACCAATTTTGCTCCAATTAGACTTACACTCACAACAGGTTTCCATTAGATTCACGCTCGCTACTATAAATTGTTTGCGATTTTTTTACTGTGCTGGTGGCATGTACGATAAACAGAAAAAAACACCATTGACCCCAATCCCTAAAAGGAGATATCTTAAAGAGGCAGTACCTAAGCATACTGAACGACTGAAAAAATGGACGACTATCAAACCAGAATTATTTCATTTGTTCACATTTTTTTACCTGAGACAGACTTTCTGTCTGTTCCTGTCTCTCATAACCATCGCTCGAACTTTCGAGGTTAACTGCCTGCACAGCAGATGAGACTTCTCCGTGAACCAAATACTTGTAGCAAGACCAGACGATGATTATGCAATATCCCTGAAGCAGACAAAACAAACACATCAATCAAACAGCTACCTACATCTAGAACAAAATGATCGGTAACAAAAGGTGTGACCAGTTACAGCAACCAATAACTCACAAGCAATAATATTAATACAGTGGTATTCAGTGTTTCCGTTCACCTTGTCACCTTGTGCTGTCAACTCCTGGAGCTCTAGATCGTCATGATACACGTTTTCCATTGCTTCCTATTCGAAGTCAGGTCCCTTAGTTCTTCCAAATTCATGCCAGTTACATCGTGAATCTCGTCCATCCATTTCTTCCTTGGTCGACCCCGTCTTTTTTTCCCCTCACCACAAGCCAACATCATTTCCTTTTCTAGCCCATCAGATCGCATAACATGACCAAAGAATCCTAGCTTCAATCTTGTCGCCTTTTGTTTTAATGACTCTTCATTCTCGACACCAATCTCCACTCTTATTGATTCGTTCGTCATTTTCTCTGTCCATGATATTCTCAACATCTTTCTCCATATCCACATTTCACATGCGTTGACCTTTTTCTCCATGTTCTTTGTCATTGTCCACGACTCACAACCATATAGAACCGTTGGAAAGATTAGGGCTCTCACGAGCCTTTTTTTTGTATCTATGCTCACATGCTTGTCCTTCCATATCTTTTCCAGTCCAATCATTGCAGCTTTCCCAATCGCAATCCTTCGTTTTATTTCTGTATCACATTTTCCTTCTTTTTCAACCAATGATCCCAGGAAAGTGAAGCTTTCTACCACCTCTATTTCTTCTCCGTTACGAGCACAAAATGAAGACGTAGGACCTTGGCCTACTTACGTCCAGACCTAGAATTTTGCTGTAAATCAGCCATAATTGTCAAATTTTAGACGTTTTTTCGGATGTAAAAACGGCCGTTTGGGCGTAAACGGAAACCCTGGTGGTATTAGCAATCAGCAAACGTAATCGAAGTGACTGTTGCAGAAGTCAAAAGGCCTGTCCAAAAGAGACCGAAGGACCCACTGAGGCTGCTGGATTGACCTGTATAGCACAACGCTTTACTTCATGTCTCGAGAGATATTTCAGAGCTGCCAACCCTACTGTAGAATGGCAACTAACTAGTATGCATAGAACATTTAGACTGCATCACAACTCGTGGTGTATTTACATGTAGATCAGCGGTTCTCAACCTGTGGGTCGCGACCCCCACAGGGGTCGCCTTACGATTTGCCAGGGGTCAGCTGGAACCTTCAGAAATTTGGATGGCAAAACTCCATCATATCTCTATAGTTATAATTGAAATAATATTGTTGGTCTTCTGTAGCTTTGTTTTCTCCTTAAATCTGAAGTAATGTTTAAACTTTAAGTTTAGCAGCTGGCATTGAAAATGTTAACTCTTAATTCTGCAGTAATAGTACACTACACAGTACACAGCACACGCAAAATATTAAACGTCAAGTAAACATTTTATTAAATTTTACTTTTAAAATTTTCAAAACCATTACCAACAAAAATTACAAATTGTTTTGTTGATTAATGATTTACTATGTATGATACGTATGGATTATCAAATGGTGAGAAATGAAACGCATCGTGATGGTAGCAAAATGCGTTGAAGGGGTAACCGAATGAATTTTATTGCTGGGGGTCGCCACAACTTTGGAAATATTATCAAGGGGTCGCAGCACTAAAAAGGTTGAGAACCGCTGATGTAGATGATTACACACCCAAGTTTAACGTATAAACACTATGCATAATACTAACATAATGTAACAGCTATTCACAATTCATATAGCCCTAATTATGAAACCCAGCAGCTACTGAGATGTAGAATCTGATGCTGGTAATGTTCTAAACAGTAGACCCTGAATGCAGCCATTGAGGCAATACTTGATCATACCTTCGTCCAAAGGATGGTCACAGCTGTAAGAGCAGCCAAGATCAGCAGCCAGTCCGTACTAATTGACAGCAGCTCGTCCTTAAGCGGTAACAATTTCTACAATGCCACACACTGAATTTGTGAACTTCTAAAGTGACAGTGTCTAAGGCACATGCCACAAAACCTAAGCCGCAATTAAAAACGATGTATGAAGAACAGCATACTATAAATGATACTGACCTAAACTATAGCACAGTAGCACACTATACGTTCATGGCATACTAACACCTATTTTGAAATTCAATCAGTTCCTAATTTAATGATTCCAGTGAGATAGACTAATTAATGCACAGCTTAAAGGCAAATAAAAATCCAAAAAACAGACCATTCTCAACGCTGAATTACACAGCTACATAACGCATAAATCATATTTAATCAATTTTTTGTTTAGAGGGGTTATCAAAACAATACAATACAACTGCATTTTGATATTGCCCTCCTTCCAAAGTTCAGAAGTGCACACGACCATGCAACAGAACATCGATGGCGCTGGGTCACTACACAGCACTTGGCTTGAGGTAGATTCGAACCTGCGATCCTCCGGTTACAAGACACAGAGCACTACACCATCGCATCCCCCACATGTGCACTTTTCATGTCTTGATGTCAACTGGACAAATTCGTGTGCACGTGCATTTAATATCTGGTCTTACTAGTTTTACTCATTTACTTTACGTAACTCAAAAAACAACTTACAGGATTGCCATCATGTACTGCTACATTGCCTAAAGGGTTAAAGCACAGCATGATGGCTGTTGTAAAATGGCAGATGCAACAGATTAAAACATCAGGTTAACGTTAGTTAGGCCCAACACACCTGTGATGCAATCCACTTTTTGATGTCTGGCTCAAACGAGAAGTAGCTGATGAAAGAGAAGCTGGTCGCACAGAAATCAAACACTTGCAGACAGAAGAAGGGGAGAAGATAACGCGGTCGACCCTGCCAAAGATTAAAAAATTCTGTCAAAACACGTTACTCAACACCTTCTCATCTATAGTACACATACATTTGAATGTATATATGTGTGTATATATACATAAGTTATGTATGTATGTACGTGCATGTGCGATTGCTGATATTGAAGTAACAAGTACATATATAGAATATGAGTGTACAGTTCCCAGCAATGCCTTCACAGAAGCTCAATTTTTAAATATGGAATTTATGTTGACAAATAGCAAGTAGGTGCAAGGTAATAATTAAAGGATGCTATAGTATCAGAAAACGAAGAGCAGTCCCTTAAACAAGGCCCTAAGGCAGCCATGGGTATGAAGTGTTAGCGACTTCATTTTCTTAGCCTCGGAATACGAAGGCGGGTGGCCAGTCCTCTCCCTCGCTGTCTCATCTTCCCACAGACAGTGCAGGGTCAGTGTACTCATTATAGCTGAGTTGGGTAGGGGACAGATGGAGCAGAAATCTAGAACTAAATTTTCAGCCCTGGCGGGATTTGAACCCCAACCTCTCGAATGATAGTCAAGCGCGCTAACCACTACACTATCGAGCACCCCCTCTATAGCAGAACCCTTGTTTAAATGTCGAATGCATTAAAAGAGGCTTTAGAGTTGTCCTAATACTGGGACCACAATTGACAGTTGCCAACTACTCAAGCAAAAATAACCTAAATTGTAGATAAATTATATAACCAGTGACAACACCGTCTTTTTACCAATTACAAGTTTTGTTAATTATTATCTTACTTAATTTGCAACGACAACAGTACCTTTTACTATTCCCCTGTTAGAGTT
Organism: Allolobophora icterica; assembly: GCA_963556255.1. Taxonomy (NCBI): domain Eukaryota; kingdom Metazoa; phylum Annelida; class Clitellata; order Crassiclitellata; family Lumbricidae; genus Allolobophora; species Allolobophora icterica. The sequence continues at coordinate 25,963,153 of OY744614.1, forward strand.
ATTATATATTCACTTACGTACAGAACCATTAGTACTGCATCAGTAAAGTACTGCATATGTAGCATACTGCACAAGAGCATACTTACAGTGATTACTCCATACAGGAGGCTAACAGTGAAGACAGAATAGCCGATCGTCAGGAAAAGACCAAACAGTTTACTATCTGTTGAAACAATAAAATCACTAACATTTGCCATGTCTTACAGAGAATAGATCTACGAAACTATTGTACAGAGTAGGAACCTAGGAACCTCTCAAAAGTATAAAATTGGAGGTAAATAATTATTTATCTAAATCTGGAGACGCTGTTATCATATTAATGCCAAGACATCTATCGATGGATGTTTCAAAACAAACCGTATTAAAGAAATAAGCAACCATAATTTGTCCAAAAGGTCAAGCCTAATCTGAGAGGTCAGAGACACTGGAAGGTCGGCAATAGCACATCATAACATTTTCCATATGCACAGGATTGGGCAGATGGAAAACATAATAAGTATTAATAACAAAAGCCAAAGGAAAAGTTAAGGATGAGAAAATGTTCACAGGCTAAAATGCAAGCATTCAAAACACATGATTGCAAATTGTGTTTGGATTTTGTTAGATAGCAAACTCAAAATCATTGCCAAAAGGATAAAAACATGACAAATATAAATTTATTTATTTATTACCTCAGGTTCTCTGCCCAATTGAATGTCGGCTGCACTTCTCCAAACTATTTGATTCCCAACTAGGATTTCACTTCAAGCAACCATCGACTGATGCTTCATGCTTTATGACAACAGCGCTGTATAATATCGAAACTTAATAAATACAAAGTAAAACTAGATAACAATTCAGATATGATTCGTAGATATACAAAAGATAAATGTTAACAGGTGTACATACCGGGTACACACAAGCAAACAATCATCTTCTCTCTCATTAGATTCACATCTATGCAACTGGGGCAAAAACAGTGCCATTTTCAAACTTTCTATACACGCTATACAGAATCTGAATTAAACTAGGAGCAGAAATTCCCATAGAAGCAGTTTCTGCTACTTACCGCAATCCAGAGGATTTTGAATGACCCAGACGGTGCCATTGTCAGGAGCCAGGGTGGAGTTGGAATTGCTCTCGATGCCAAGATAGTTGGCAATTATGTCTGACTCCTGCTGGACCAGGTCGGGATACATCGTCAGAGTTGCGATCATTGTCACTGCTAGCAGGTCGAGCAGCTGAAACAAATACCACAATGTGATATTTCTGCATCTTTGGTGTATTTGCAATGTGAATTCTTCATTGAAGTCACGCCTGTTTTGATCTAATCTAAGAACGTCTACAGCGCCACTGTCATAATGCTCAAGTCAATGGTCACAACTATGCAAAATCTTTGTGAAAGCGAAATTCCAAGGCGAGTCAGGTCCAAAGCGAAGAAGGGAGTCCGAGAAGACATAGAAACAGACTACGGAGATCAGTGATGAGTCCATGAAAAGAACAGGTAGTCATAGGTATATTATTATCATTAGTGGTTTTATATCTAGCTCCCCTTCACGACTATCTACTCATGAGCACCATATGTTCGTCTCTTCCTCTTTTACCTTCCTTAAATCTTGCTTTATCTCTCCGGGTCTATCGCACTGCGAGTGCTTCTGAATGGCTCTCCCGCTAGAAGGGCTTTATAAATGCCCAAATACAATACAATACAGTAAAATACTGTTATTAGATTTCAAGAGACAAACTTTCAGAGGATCAGAAAAATAGTATACAGATGCTACGATACGTACATACATTAACAGCTCTATCATTTGAAGTTTCTGTATTTATGGTGTTCTTACTTATTTCCGTGATGTTAGTAACTTCAACTGCAATATAATACCCTCTCTTATGGACAGCCATTGTACATCTTTATCTGTCATAAAGCCAACTCAGTTTTAATAAGATTCTACCAGTGTCACATAAAGCACACTTAAGTAGGGCTGCCACCCATCCCCGATTCGCCTGGACAGTCCCGGAATCGGCTTGCATCCTGTGTCCCGGATAGATCCCAAATTGTCCAGGAACTTGGTGCATTTATCCAATCATCATGCATTTTCTATACGAAATTTGCTTGTGCTGGGCCCACATGCCTGGTATGTTACTGGAGTTTAATAAACGTTTTCCTCTTGAAGTTGTTTTTAATTTTATATATAGGCCACTTTGACTGTATGTAATTTTTAACAACTATTTTCAGTAGACTGTACATACTTCATTTGGCTAATGCAACATTGCTACATACAGTGATGAAGTGCGTAGCGAATCCCCGAAACCTGAATCCCCAAAAACGAATTTCGGCCGGATTCCGAAATTGATTTCCTAAGTCTATGTCATGTTCAAGAGTTCAAACTTCAGCAATTAATTTTTAGACAGGATGTTATAATTCAAACATTACAATTTAATTTTGGGAATATACGAATAGTTTTCGAGGTTTCGACCGCTTTCTATAAAACTGTTTTCAGGAAATTGGGTTGTTGTGTATTTTCGGCATTTTCGGGGAATCGGGTTTCGGCGAACATGTACAATCGGGGTGCCTATACATGTACCATAATCTGGGTGGGTGTCTTTGCATCGTGAGGGTCGGTTAGGGTCAGGGTAAGCGTCGTGAGGGTCGTTTAGGGTTAGGGTCAATGTAGCTTAATATATATTTGTGCGACTAAAAAAGCTATACCTGCGAGTAGAAGCTGAATTTAAAAATTCAGGGCTAGGGTTAGGCACCCGATTGTACATGTTTGCCCAGGTTTCTGGGATTCGGGACGACCCCCAGTGATGTGGACAGAGTAAATTGGTAATGGCATATCGAGTGATTATGCAGGTGTCACGGATTGGCAAAATCAAAAGTTGGCAGCCCTACATTTAAGTAAAGCAAGTATAGCCTAGCAAACGCTTGCCATTTCAACAAAGCAAAGTATATCAGCACCATAAGTAACATTTATCTCGTTGTTTGTTTCATTATAACAAGACAAGTACAAAAACGGTTTAAGTAAACTGTACGACATCGAATGACTAACCAGATAAAATATTCCCAAGAACATCGTTCCCATCCGAACATGACAGCAAAAACAGCATGTGTACTCTGCCGTCTGTCTTCGACCGAATTTCCACCGCATTTTCGTCTGATTTACAATAATTTGAAACAAATTCCCAAATCTCCAATATTATAACGCTTTTCCTAATGTTAAAATACTTAATCGCTGGCAATATAGATTCCTTGGTCGTTGGCCTTCGGGCGTCTATTAAGTACCTACTCTTCCGGAGCCCGGATCCAGATAATTTACAATAGCCAAATGTTAATTGTTCCACAATACTCTAAAATTAATTTCAGTAACAACTTATACTTGAATGAATTAAACAAAGAAGGTTTTGTACAACAACCATAGTTAAATGGCAACTATAAATTTTATTAAATTAGGTTAAAAAGTGGCAGTTACAAGTAAAAGCGCTAAATAAAGATATATCTGAAAGTCTATTGCAACGACCTCTTGCATATGGGAGAGGAAGAACTTACAGCTGTCCGCATTTTCAAAATTTTATTTAAAATTGTGCGTTTGAACGGGAATGCATTGTATTTTTTACATATCTTATACAGTGTAATGCAATTGCAACACATTAAACCAATCAAGTATAAAAATGTGTATATATTAAATCATACCAAAACTTGACATTTCCTGAGGACATGAGCATGCGTCATTAATTGATGTAGAATCAGAATTGTAAAATTATATAGTCGGTGTTATGCCGACGGACGCCAACCTTGCCAACCAAATAAACAACATTTTTGTAAATAATTTCTCTGGACGGTAAATGTTCCACTGAGAAATTTTGCATCGTGTCTAACGTTTTAAATTATTCCTTATTTAGTACGTATACGTGTGGCGTCCATCATTAAAATTCAAGAAAGCAGATTAGCGATGTTTAATTGCATGTATATATCGGTCAAATTTTAGATAGCGGCGGCAAACAGAATTACAATCGCGTGCGAAGTGCACTCGTCATGACGGACACGCCTCGAACGAAGCAACTGAAGGAAGTGAGACAGAAAAGATTGGCTTTTTTGGAGAAGAAAGCAGACACATCAAACGGGGAGCCAGTCAGCAAAAGGTAAACATCGGGTTAATTCTCTCTCTCTTCCTCCGTCAGGTGGGCACCGACGATGAGGCCTTGACATGACGTTTCCACATCGTTCTGTCCCTGGGTTTTTTCGATGACATCCCTCATGTTCAAGCCCTGTGCCCTTAAATCCTCCTTTACATTATCCATCCATGTCTTTGTTTGTCTTCCTCGTCTTCTTGTTCCCTCTACTTGGCCAGGTAGAGCTGCGGCTGGGAGAAACAGGAAAAACATCAGTCCTGGGAATTTTAATGGGGTGTATTTTAATGGAGTGTAATTTAAAGGAGCGTGTTACATATCCCCAATTGCAATCCTATGTTCTTCTTCTTCACACATTCATGTGAATCAGGTGATTCAATGGTTTGGACATAGAAGATGCGTATGCTAATATTTACAGAACACTGTCTGCTCAAGATTTATGCCCAGTTTTCTATTACTTGCCCTAACCAGTGAATGAATGAGCTAATACATGAGTGAATCACCTTATAGACATTTGCTGACATTTTGCTGTGTTTGCATGATTGCTAAATAACTAAATGCCAAATTATTGAATCACTGTGACCATTGATGTTATTATAATGTCTCATATATTATAATGTGCTATAATCTTCAAATTAGAGTATTCTACTACCAACCCCTTTGACGATATTTCTTCTCAGATTAAAATTTTTTTATTTATTCTTTTCAAATTTAGAGTTGTATAATAGTTTAAGTGCACCTTAAGTGATCATTAATTTCAGAATAACTTGAACGTATTTCATTTCTTTTGTATATATTTAAAATTATTAATTTTTATGTGTGTTTTAGTGGGATTAAGTCTAGTCGGACAGAAAAAACAGTTCGTAAACCTGTCGTCGATGAGAGATTTGAGAATTCTGGCTTGAAGGATGCTGCAGGAAAGTCAAGCTTCAATAAACCAAAAACTGGTAAAAATTCTGGAGACTTGGAAGGCTTTTCTGGTCCTGGGAGGTCATCTTTGGTTTCAGGCAGCAGGAGCAGTCATGATTTTAAGTCTTCCAATGATTTTGGGATAAATAAGTCTGAAAATAATATTCAAAGAATTGGTTTGGTTGAGAAATGTGTGAAGAAGACTCCAAGAGATGTGAACCTGCCTGTTTCAGGCAGAAAATCCACAAATGATCTCAGATTACTCAATGACATATCTTTGAAAAGAGCTCCAAAAGAAAACGGTGTTGACAGCGTTGAAGAAACTAAAAGCTTAGGCAGGTCAGTGGCACTGAATGGTCAAGCAGTCAGCTCAGATACAGTCAGAAAGGCAAGTTCAAGTTCACAAACTGAGAAAGACAAGAGAAGGAGTTATGATGTAAGCCAAGATCAAAGTACCAATGCATTGAATGATGAGCAACCAGGAACGTCTTGGCATCTAAATTCAAACTCTATCTCTGACTCGATTTCTTCAAAAAAGTCTGCCAAGCAGGGCTTTGACACTTATCGTATTGCGAGGAAAGACCTTCCTGAGAAGTCTGGAGTCACACAAGAGCCAGATTTAGTCGCTTTAAGTCCGGTGAATAGTCATAGACTGTCTCTTAAACCCTCAATATCACAGTCCAAGTGTTTTGGTTCATCTGAAGTCGTCAAGATGAAGGCTACCACTGATGCAAATTGTACTGATGCCAAGAATGCCTTGCCTGCCAACTTCACAGATGAAAAGAGACAGCAAACTGATCATTTGGGATGCAAGGATGTTTCTGGAAAGGCAGCAAATTGTTCTGTCCCACTGGAAAACGGAATGCCGTTAAACTCTGTTGCTTTGGAAGATGACGATCTTCACAAGCTTTTCAAGTCATGCACGTTTCAAGATTTGAGAACAGGAAATTCAATTGGCAAGACCTCATCAGTGGGGATTTCATCAGACAATGGGAAACCCGTTGAGGCGTTAACCCATTCAAAAAACTTATCCAAATCATCGAGTAAGTCTTCAGTTTCTATACAGGTGGATCATAACGGAAATTCTAGGGACAAAGGAGTATTGTCCGACCCAAGACGATCAGACACCTTTTCATCATCCGCATCATCATCCACGATAAAATCGGTTGCAGGTGACAGCCATGTTGATGATGCAGTGAAGGTATCGGAAGAGAATGATGAGACCATGGTGAAGCGTTTGACAGAAACTGTGCATCCTTCCAGAAACCAGGCTCAGAAAACAGCTGATCTTGATCTTCCACCTTCAGAATCGGTTGAATATCTTGTGCCAGACTTTGTGAAGGACATACCAAAGGTGAACGCAGTTCAGAGAAGTCAAATTCCATTCGGTGAAAGCAACGATTTCGTGTCCTCATTCTATGTTGGGTCGAATTCTGAAGTTCGAGCCTCCGAAACCCTCGTCTCCACATTAGCATCAACTCTAAACTTTGGTTCAGTGAACCTGGAGTTGGTCCTTGGGAAGGACAGAATGGAGAGGTTGCTGAAAAACATTATGGAAATTGATGGCAGCTCTGACTTTACCCTGAAAGAGAGCACTGTAACAGACAGTTATGATGTGCCCCAGAAACTCGAAGACAAGCCACAAGTTATAAAGGATTCAAGCACTTTTGATTTTAGAGATAGTCGTGACACAGATAATTTGGGTTGTGTTTTTAATGGTGCACAGGCAAGTTGTGAGAGTCTTGGTCTTAAAACCCACCGTCCTGATGATCATAACGATGCATCTCAAACGTTGTTGAACTCCTCAAGTTCTTCAAGCATCAGAGCAAAAAAGGAGAAACTGAAATGTTCGTTTCTCGTTGATGAAATCTATGCCGAGGCTCAGATGCTTAAAGATGGACAGGGTTGCAGAAGCAGGTCAGATTTTGCTATGGCAACGGTGCCTGATGCTCTTACAGAGGTTACAAATAAGCCTGAAGTTTTTGTCGATGATCAGAATGGTTGTGATTTTAAAGGAACACATGCCAAGCTCATGAGCAAGGAGGTTAACAAAGTGAAAGGCTTGTGCAGCAATGCTGAGAATGGTTGCACGAGAGAAAGTCTCCAAGCTGAACCAAAAGGTATTATTGACTCGAAGGAAAAGAAGAAACGGCAGAGGAGAGAAACTCAGAAACGAGACGCGTTGGCCGACAGTAGAGAAGAACACATCAAAGGAATTCGATTTAAAATGCAGCAGCAGGGGTAAGGGTCTGTTTAACTTACAGTCTGGAGAGTTTTTCATAAAGTGTTTAAGTACCGTTAAATAGTTTTTAGGCTGCATCCCATACTGCTTTGAGTAAGAGAGCATACGGATCGCAGTTCGCCTTCCGAAGGTGGCTTATTTTAGAGACTTAAATCTCGGGCTAGTGTCACCCCACTGTCACTCAACTCCACATTTATCAACGTCTTGCTATTAAACTGATGATGTGGGTTTCCTTGCTCCATGTATACACTAACAGTATGTCATATGAAGACAACTGCATAGTTCCCGTTAAAGGTTATGAGATTGTTTACAAGTAAGAGCACATGGAGGCCAAATGTACAATTGCCCTATTGTGCCATTGATTTCTGTAAGTTGGTAAGCAGGCAAACCAGATATCGGCATAATATTTTAATTATATAAGATTTTTATTACGTTTTGATTTACATATTCAGAGTTAAATCTGGGGGCAAGTTCCCTTTGCCCGAATGTATAGGCACCTGTATTTACATTTGATAATGGCATAAAGGAAAGCATTATCTTGTTCACTTCTTTTTTCTTGATCGAAGCAATTGATTAGAATATTGATTGAAAGACTTTTATAATGACATTTATTGTGATAATATTGAACCTTAGGTGGCCCTACATAGCGGGATTTTTTATCCCTTCTGGGTCTCCTTTTGTTGCAAATGCTGATACTGCTATGTTATACTGCATTGTTTTCAAACTACTTCAATAAAGGATTTGATTGATTGATTGATTGATTGATTAATTGAACCTGACTGTTAAGATTCTTTGAGAGCAGTATTTTGTCCAAATTGTTTTTCAGTTTATGAGAACTAACTGTGAAATGTTGTAGGAATCAAGAGCGTGGGAGGCCAGAAGGCATCGTTGAAGATAATTCAGAGCAGGTCACTTGCTACATGAATCCTGCCATTGACAGATACTTCAAGTCTATGGAGAACTTATCCTTTGACAAGGAATCACTTCTGCCAAAAACCCCGTTGGAAAAATCTCCTAAAGATGGGTTGGAGCTTTCCGCTGTTGGAAGATCGCTACAGAAGGACGATACTGGAGTTGCTGAAGCTGGAGACGAGTTTCAGCAGAAGCTGAGAGACATGAAGCAAGATCTTTTTCAGGCAATCGATCACAACAATGATGCACTCTTCAGTAAGATTACTTCATCCGTTGATGTTGTTGAAAAGGATGAGGGGATCCAAAGAGACGTTTCTAGCACTGATCATACTCTGGAGTCATCTCTGGAAGATGGAAGGCAGCAACTCGAAGCTGGTAAAAGAAACAAAGAGACCAGATCACTTTCATCGCCTCCAGAATCCCAGATTAGAAACACCATCACAAATGTTTCCAGTCAGGATCTACCGCTAAGTACTTCGGAAAAGGTCAAAAAAGAGGAAAAGCTCCTAAATCGTAACCATGGAGATGACACAAAAGCCTCTGGAAAAATGCAGTCCTCAAATGCTGTTAGCTCCAGTTGTACTACGACTTCTGTTTGGAAGATAGATAGCACGAGTGATGAGAAAAATCCTGGGATGTCAGAGCTTTCCTCAAGTTCTTTGAGCTGTGGAATGAAAGAGATGGATAAGAAACCAGTTTTCGCTCCTATTTTAAACGTCCGTGACTCGGAAGAGTTTGAATATTCAGACCTTGGAAGAAGAGGAATGGGTTCCTTTGGAGAATTTTTCAAGGATGAAATGAGCATAAACCTTCGTGACTCAGGCGATGGAAATGCTGTTGGCAGGTCGAGAAACTCTTCCGTATGTCCACAATCGCAGCTGAAGAGCATTGTCGAGGACTGCGCTATGGATAGCGTGAACTTTGATTACATCAAGGAGAACAAGCTCGACTTTTCGGAAGAGCTCAAGGCAACTCTGCGCTTGAATCTGGATGATTCCTTAGATGCTGAACAGGAGCAGCGGAGATTGGGTAAGAAAGGAACTCCGGATGTGAAAGAAATGAAAGAGGATAAGAGCCAGGAAAAGAAGTCTTCTAAGGCTGATCCGTTAAGGAAATCCGTGTCGGTGTCACAAGAAAGACAGCAGGAGGATGCAGTTAGAAGTGTACCCCAAAAACTCAAGCAGGAGGAAAGTGTATCTGCCAGCAAGTCCTCCAAGACTCAGCACTCAGACTCAGCAAGTGCAGAAGATGCGGAAGATGCCGCTGCCAAGAATGATGACTTTTATCGAGATTTTGTCCACCATCTTGTGAGTGATGCCCGATTCAAGAAGACTGGCCTAGAATCAAAATCCTCTGAGAACCTCTCTGTGCCACCTGTTCCAAAGTTGCAGCTAAACACTGAGTCTTTACCGGTAAAGTCTGTTAGTCGTTCTCTGGCAAAAACCGCCAAAGTCAGTTCATCCAAATCAAGGCCATTTGCTAGTCTTTCCATGGTCCTGGGAAAGGCCAAAGTGGCATGGAAAGAGGATGACCTGGTCATGGATGTTTCTGCCTCCGTTCGAGCTGTGCCGCTTTCACGACAACGACCTTGGAGTGCCAAGGTCTTGCCTCGAAGTTCTTTTCCGGATGATTCTGCTTCCGTTCGAGCTGCGCCGCTTTCACGACGACCTTGGAGTGCCAAGGTCTTGCCTCAAAGTTCTTTTCAGGATGATTTGGGCGTCGCTTTTGATCATTCTTTGATTGCGCCTGAGCTGTTGAGACCATTTGGTGAAGCAGCATCGATCAGAAGAAAGAGACCTTCAAGCGTTGGGCCAAAGTCAATGTTAGATTCAGATTTGTTCTCTGTTAACCTTTGTTTGCTGCATTTAATTTTGTAATCATTGCAACTTTTTGTTGTTGTCAAATATGTATTTATAAAGCATTGCAAAAAAGACTAGCCTCAAAGGTGATAAAAGTCTTAGAGGCTCATTTAACACTTTAACAATGAGGTGCATTGGTTCCCAGTCGCTTTTAATACACTCTCATCGTTAAAGTGTTTAAAGGCCATTGAGTTAGAATTACGATATTACGAAATTGAGTGCCTCTGATTTGTTTGCTCTTGAAATGATGCTATGTTAAATTTCTAATTTCTAAATCTTAAAATGTTGATTACAACCTTAGATTATATAAAACAGAGTTGACAGACTGCCATGTCAGAAGTACTTAACCCTTTAACCAGGGGCGTCTACACCATAGAAACCTTGGAGCAAATGCTCCATTTAAAAAAATAGGGGGGGGAAGATCTGTCAGTGTGTGTGCCACCATTTTAGGGGGAAGGAAGGGAGGGGAAGAAGATGGGGGAAAGGGGAAGTTGCTCCAATGACTTAGGGGGACAGACATCCCTGCCTTTAACGACGAGCGTGTACTAAAAGTGACTGGGAAACTAATGCAGCTCATCGTTATAGTATTAAAGCTGTTCTAGCGTTCTAAAAAAGTCAGAGATTTAAATTTTGAGTTTTGTATAGTAACATATAGTGTGACTTTACACACTTTAAAAATGTTCATAATAATAATAATAATAATAATAATAATAAGTATACTCAGCGTCAATGTAATAATAATAATAAGTATACTCAGCGTCAATATAATAATAATAATAATAATAATAATAATAATAATAACATCTGTTTGAAACTTTAGAAGGAAGTTGACTTCCAGTGATGCTGACCTTGGTCGTTCGATTGAAGATTTTGGTGGCAGACACAGTCAAGAACAGCGCCGTCCACCTTCGGCTCAGTCGGTTCAAATTAACAAGGCTAAAGGTTTTGATTTATTGTGTTCTTCATTGTCCTTCCTCCATGATATTAGTTTTAGTTGTTAATAACATATATTATTTACAGTAGAACACACTTGTGACACACTCAGTAGCGTAGCCAGACTTCAATTCAAGAGGAGGCAAATACTGCTTGTCAACGCCTTTTTTGGGAATTTCTTCCACAGAAAATTTGATGACCTTTTTGGGGAATTTCTTCCACAGAAAATTTGATGACCTTTTTTGGGGAATTTCTTCATACTTTTTTAAAATTTCATCTTCGAGAAAGTTGATGACCTTTTTTTAGACATTCGTGCCACTTTTAACACTTCCCATACGAATTACTCCCAAAAGATCTCTACATTAAACACTGCAAGAGGGGGAAACATCCACCTCTCATGGGCTGTACTTCAGGATACAGGACTATAGCCCAAGGAAAATTTAGACACACTTTGTTATTTTGCAAATTATGATATAACATGTTTGGAGAAGTGGATCTCAGAGTTCAGCTTAGAAGCTGAACTCATTGTAAAGGACCTCATAGTAGAATGGTATTTGATGTGACTTTTCATAGTTTTATCATATCTGAGTTTTTGCAGATGTGTAGTACGTACTGTTTTAAATATTCCTAGTTGAGTTTAAGGCTGAGAGTCGGTACCAAAGTCCTGGACATGGAGCAGATGCATGGTAGCTCAAGCCATTTAATTCCTTGCACACTCAGGTACCAACTTCAACATGCACTTTTTTCATCAGTGAGCACTGATTGATACCTTATGCACTGTGTATGTTAAGGGCGCTATAGAAGTCATGATGAGATTCCCCAGTGCCTCTACTTCAGACTGAAATCCATAATCACTGAATAGTATTGCAAATAATCTGCTGAGCAAAACATGACACTGACAATATTTCTTACTCAGGTCAAAGCAAGCAGGTGTTTCGATTTGCAACAGAAGACTATGAAAAATACTCAGCACTGGTCAGTATCGTCAGTAATTTTTTAATTAATTAATTTCTGCTCTTCTCTAGGGCGGATTATAATTTTATATTAACCTAACCTATGAATTTCTGTAGAAACATAATTGTCGTTTTATTGTGAGGTAATTTGTTATCTGTTCAAACATTAATATCATGCAGTATGTGAAATTTTCAGATTGTAATATTATATTGCATTACGTTTTTAAAGAATGATCATTAATTGTAAATCCAATTTAAAAGTAATAAGTTGTTTCCTTTTTAAATACAATCTGAACAGCAATAACATCATTTAACATAAGAATTTTAATGCCCCCTTTGAAGGTAAACATTTTTAAAAAGTTTATTATGATAAATTTTGTGATGTACTTAAAACATGCTGTTTTAAATGTGCTGATTTATACATACATATAAAAAATAAAGAGCATTTTCCATACGTTTGATTTATTTTATGCCTTTGTAGGTTGTTATGTCTGTTTTAAATTTGGTTGGGTTTTATTACATCTTCAACTGATCATTGTTAGCAATCAAGATAATTTTTGTTTATTATCTATAATCCGTTGTAGAGTCCACGAATCCAGGCTGGTGAATTGTCGATGTTGACAAGTTTTCCAGACGAAATTCTTCTAAAAATATTTTCCTACTTGCCGCGGTCTAACCTCAGCCGATGTGCCAGGGTCTGCCAGCACTTCTTTCGAGTAGCAATGGACAACTCTCTTTGTAAGTCAAAATTTCACAAGAATTTATTTTATCCTTTAGTCACATTAGATTTTAATATAATAGAGGAGCATACCCTTTCAGGCAGCCATGGGTATTATTATTATTATTATTATTATTATTATTATTATTATTATTATTATTATTATTATTATTATTATTATTATTATTATTATTATTATTATTATTATTATTATTATTATTATTATTATTATTATTATTATTATTAGAGCAGTTTTATACAGCACCCCTGCAAGGTGCCTACTCAGGAGCACTCCCAGACAAACCACAGTCAAACAACGCAGTTTTGAGGACAGTAAGAAATGAGGTGAAATGACCAGTCGGTATTTGGGTATAAGGTATAGTGACTTCATATCTCTTAGTCTCAACATGTCAAGGCGAGTAACCAGTCCTCTCCTTTCCTGTCTGATCTTCCCAATGACAGTGTACGTTTTCTGGTTAAGTTCACTAGCGGCACAAGTGGCGCCAACATTTTCAAACCTCTCTCATCTGGAAGTGACTCAAACTCCCAGTCCAGCGTGCTAACCATTAAGCTATTCCAGATTCAATTTATCTGTAGGGAAATTGCTTGTGGTCAATTTATGAAATTTTTTAAACTTTAAAATTGCCTGAAACATGAACAAAAGACCACCTAATATATATATATATAAATATATATATATATTTATATATACATATATATATATATATATATCTTGAGTCATTATAAAGATTTTGTTTCATAAGCATCGTTGAAAGCATTTAAGTAATTTGCATGGCATTGACACGATTTGAACAAATCTTACCACCACGTAAATGTTACAGAAGGTGTTTAACATAGTGCCACATGTTGGTGTGTAACATTTGAGTTTTAACATGTCAGGGAAATGCATAGAGGTGGAGGAGCAAGCCATGACAGACGAGCATCTTGCAGCCATTGGGCGGAAAATGCCGTCTAGCCTCGCTCTGCTTCAGTGCACTGGTGACAAAGTGACGTCCAATGGACTGCGACAACTCTTCTGGGAATGTTCAGAGTCACTCAGGGTATGTTCGTAGTGACTGATATGTTCATAGTCTGTTATGATGGCAGTGTGTTGATAAATAGGGTTGGGTAGTGTTGAATGGGGTTGGGTAGTGATGAATGGGGTTGGCTGGTTATGAATGGGGGTTGGCTGATGATGAATTGGGTTGGGTTGTAATGAATGGGGTTGGGTAGTGATGAATAGGGTTGGCTGGTGATAAATGAGGTTGGCTGGTGATATATTGGGTTGACGGTAATGAATGGGATTGGCTGGTGATGAATTGGATTGGGTAGTGATGAATGGGGCTGGGTAGTGATGAATGGGGTTGGGTAGCAAGTGAATGGGGTTGGCTGGTGATGAATGGGGTTAGCTGTGATGAATGGGGTTAGGTAGTGATGAATGGGTTGGCTGGTGATAAATGGAGTTGTCTGATAATGAGTGGGATTGGCTGGTGATGAATTGGATTAGCTGGTGATAAATGGGGTTGGCTGGTGATGAATGGAGTTGGATAGGGATGAATGTATCATGTGTTTTAAGTACAGGATTGCCTTGAGGAGATTCCCTTGAAGAGGAGCTATGGAAGTTTGAGATTTACCATTACTGTTAAAGTTAAAATAACTGGTGATAGTCGCAGTTTGGGTGATGATCAATACATTTGGAAAAGGGTTGGGTGGTGATGAATGGGGTTGGGTGGTGATGAGTGGGGCTGGGTGGTGATGAGTGGGGGTTGGGTGGTGATGTAAAAGATCAGTTGATGATGGATGTGGTGGATGGTGATAAATGGGGATGGGTGGTGGGTTGACATGTGATGGTGTTGGATGACGGGGGTGTGTGTGTTATTTGGTGTTTGATGGTGATGTTGTTGGTTGCCATGCGGTGGGTGTTATTAATATTTACTGGTCTTCACACTACACATTCTTAAAAGTTGCTTAATCACTCCCATGATTTATTCAGATTGATACTTGTTACTATAGACATTTATGACCTCGGCCGAGAGAAGGGACCACTTGTCGCTTACTAGATTAGCCGGAAAATGCGCAAATATTGACGTTTGCGTCTAATTAATCAATCTGCAGCTGGGACTCACTGTACTACAATGAATCTTCTGCTACTTGATGTGTTAAGGCTAAATTTTGGCATTAATGCATTGGGTAGAGACACATTAAATTTTTTTAATGTGATTTCCTGCCAAATGATATTTTATATTTTTGTGAAAAAGTGCATAAATTATGGGCCAAACGCTCTGAAATATGTTCCTCATTTTGCCTAAGGTGCAAGCTTGTGGAAAATGCTAATAAGTCCATTCCCAACAAGTGGTCCCTTCTCTCAGCCGAGGTCACATTTTAGTACAGTAAGTAAAGTAAGTATATTCTTTATTTTAGCCAGTTGACAAAACGCACTCTGGTGTACATTACATGTAAATTAGCAGTTTGCAAATTACAATTTCCGGTTTAATTCAAATACAACATCCTAACAGAGAAAGTCTTTCTCATGAAGCTATCTGCTTGATGAAACAAAATGACAGTGCTGGAAAATAAAAATTAACTGACTAGTAATTGGTAGTAAGACTATCACAATAATGCAAATAGTCAATTCTTATCTGAAAGAACTACAGTTCTGATGGATGTTTGTGGATTGCAATGATTACAGGAACTGCGCTTCAGTGGCTGTTCAAAAGGTCACTTGACAGGTGAAAACATACTGCTTCATGCCACCAACAGGTGTCGCAATATAACACACCTGGATGGCAGCTGGACCAACCTCAGCAGCCAGGGAATCATTGCATTCTCTGAGGAATCAGAACGGTACGTATGAACCTTACTGGTCTGTCAAACCTGTTAATTAATTAGAAATTCTGAATGTCTTCACCATCAGATGGAAGCCACTGAAACTCAGCTTCTGTAATTATCAGAATCTAAAGCATCCGTCCTACTGTTGACGAAGGTTAAGGTCATGTTTATTGTGATCACTTGTTTAGAACTTGGAGTCTACAGTTAAGTAGATTTTATTATAGGTCTGAAGGCTTGCTTTTGGCTGCTGTTATGGTTTTGTGCTGTACTATCAACCTACTGGTCATGGGTTCCAATCCTGGCCAGACAGATATTTCAGGATTTCTGTTCACTATAACTCGGTAGTTAAATCAGCTCTAAAATGAGTATATTGACCATACCCTGTCAGTGGAATGATCAGGTGGTGAGTAACAGTGGTCACCTACCCTTATATTTTGAGGCTAAGAAAATGAATAAAAATAATATACCCTAGGCTGACTCTCCAGGCTATCATAGAAGGGACTGTTCATCTGCTTGCTGTATTTTTGGATAAACTCGCATTGTGAAATGGGTAGTGTGTTGTTGAGTGAAATGGGCAGTGTGTTGATAAGTGAAATGGGTAGTGTGTTGTTGAGTGAAATGGGTAGTTTGTTGTTGAGTGAAATGGCAGTGTATTGTTGAGTGAAATGGACTGGATGTTATTGAGTGAAATGAGCAGTGTGTTGTTGAGTAAAATGCGTAGTGTATTGTTGAGTGAAATGGACTGTATGTTATTGAGTGAAATGAGCAGTGTGTTGTTGAGTAAAATGGGCAGTGTATTGTTGAGTGAAATGGACAGTGTGTTGTTGAGTGAAATGGGCAGTGTATTGTTGAGTGAAATGGGCAGTGTGTTGTTGAGTGAAATGGGTAGTGTGTTGTTGAGTGTAATGGGCAGTGTGTTGAGTGTAATGGGCAGTGTGTTGTTAAGTGAAATGGGCAGTGTATTGATGAGTGAAATGGGTAGTGTATTGTTGAGTGAAATGGGCAGTGTGTTGATGAGTGAAATGGGTAGTGTATTGTTGAGTGAAATGAGCAGTGTGTTGTTGAGTGAAATGGGCAGTGTGTTGTTGAGTGAAATGGGTAGTGTGTTGTTGAGTGTAATGGGCAGTGTGTTGAGTGTAATGGGCAGTGTGTTGTTAAGTGAAATGGGTAGTGTGTTGTTGAGTGTAATGGGCAGTGTGTTGTTGAGTGAAATGGGCAGTGTGTTGAGTGTAATGGGCAGTGTGTTGTTGAGTAAAATGGGCAGTGTATTGATGAGTGAAATGGGTAGTGTATTGTTGAGTGAAATGGGTAGTGTATTGTTGAGTAAAATGGGCAGTGTATTGTTGAGTGAAATGGACAGTGTGTTGTTGAGTGATATAGACAGTGTGTTAATGAGTTATATGGGTAGTGTATGGTAGTGTGTTGTTGATTGAAATGGCAGTGTATTGTTGAGTGAAATGGACTGTATGTTGTTGAGTGAAATGGGGCAGTGTGTTGTGAGGTGAGGCAACCAGGCAGAGAAATTGATCAGATTTAGGGACTTTATTATGTTTGTACTTCATCTAGGATTGTAGGGCTTATCAAATATCTGTGATAATTATAATTAATATACTGATAAAAGTCTCTTGGAAACTTGTTCCACTTCAAACAGACTGCAACTGATTTGTAACAGCATCTACTCTTGTTTACTGTTTGTTTGCAATTACTGGTGTTCACTGTTGTTTATTGTTTACTGTTGCAGTCTTGTGAGTGTCTGCCTGAATGGTTGTCAATCTATAAACGATGAAGCAGTGCAGACCCTCGTTGCACGTCATGGTGAACAGTTAGTATTACTTATTAATAATTTTAGAAAGTTAAATAATATCATAGTTCGTGCTAACAACCTTAAATTGCAAATGACTGATAGGCAGTTTTAGCAACCAGTCAAGTTATTAAGCCATTTATTGTTTTGTCATCAGCAGAAAAATACAATCACTAAGCAGTAATGAGATGAGTTGCAAAAGTTTTCTGTTGCTGAAGTGTACAGTAAAGGCTTAAGTAAAGCAAAGTAAGGCAAAGGCTAAAATTAAGCACTAAAAGGCTCAGCAAACAACGTGTTTGGTGCAGAGCTGTTTGCAATTAGAAGCATTACTATTAGTAATGTTTCAGATGCGGTAATCTTACTATTATAAGCGTTTCAGATGAGGAAATGATCTGCAATTTATTCACATTGGTTTTAAGTTCATATAATTCAAAGAAAATAAAAATTAAGGAAAAAAGCTAACTAACTATCTGTGAAGTTACAGAACAGTTGAATCCTTCATATATGCACAACAATGGTAATTCAGAATCAACATTGCTTGCATTGTCAAGCGACTTGGTTGTTCCATGGTCCAGCTTAGAAGTTTGACTGTGGTCAGCCCATCTTCCTGGTATAAATTGCGTAACAACCTGCGACACGAATGTTAACTTCACCCACTCATTGCCTCTTTTCCACAAACGCTTGAAGACCATTCTGTTCAATCTTGGTTTCGTTCTGATAGGTTGGTTGTGATGAGTCTGTCTTGAAGTGGAGCTATATAAATTTACAATTACAATTATGTTGACGTATTCTCTAGATGTGCATGATAAATTAATGTTCAGATTATTTTGTGTATTTTATATCTGCTGTTCTACTTACTTACTTTCCTGCTGTTTGTATTTGTATTGGCAGAAGTGCTTACTTTGGTGTTTGATTGTATTACTTTACTTGATTGCATCTTTCAGTTTGGTCACACTCGAGTTGCTTGGATTGTTTGGTCTAACGAATGTTGCCGTGGAAACCATTGGCAACTGCTGTAAAAGCCTAGTTACCTTGACATTGGGTCAGTGTTGGAAAGTACGTCAGCCGTTTGGCTTTTAATATTTTCACATTAATTAATTTTAATAATTATTTAAAAGTTAAGTAATTAATATTCATTTGTTGTAGAGTAATATATAGTGTTTTGTGATAGAGTTTTTTAACTACCCGTCATAAAATCAGATGACAACATAATTACATAATCTATACATTGCAGCATACTATATAAATTTTGATTGATTGATTTATTGATTGAATAGTAATGGAACATTTATATGCACCACTCACAGTGCAAAAAATCAGTGATGCTCTCTGTGCTGGCCTATGTCGTGGATGTTAAGTTAAACCCAGATTATAAGATCAGTTTGCAAAATCATACACAGTAAACCAGAAGAGTCGCCAATGGCGGGCCCACACACACATGTAGAGCCAACCAATGGATTCCTGTCATCAGTTGACAGATGGCATGGATGTTCAGAGTCTCTGAGCCAAGTTGCGTCGATAGAGTTGAGATACAACAGGTGACAGCATTCACAGCACACAATGACGCTGCCACCAAGTAGTCCCTCGTTAGTAGAATATATGACACACTTCCGGATAATTCATCAAGGCGCCAGGATCATGTGGAGGAGGCATTGTCGCATGTCAGTAGTTTGAAGTGCCATCAGTGACTAACTAACGGTCGAGGTCACTCCAATGACCCGTGTCGATCATCCTTCGCTGAAACGAAAACACCCGGGTAAAGGTAGCGTACACGATCCGTATATGCCGAAGACCCGATCACACATCAGAAGGATGGGCCTGATGAAGTCACGTAGGCTAAGACGTCTTCCAGACAAAATGCCTTTTAAACATATAAAATCCTTGGCAAAAACCAACGAACATGTTCAGAATGCAAAGTTAGGGCTAATAAACTCCAACGTGCTTGAAATTAGTCAGCAAATTCTGCATTTAGACAAAATAATCCATCAAAATGACTCAACTGGCGATCAGTGACCGACATGGTCGGTGATGTGTGCAAACATACATACCTGTATGCATACATACATGCATGCATACATACATACCTGTATGCATACATATATACATGTATATACTTGCATACATACATATATATATATGATGATCCAAGAATGTCTATCTTTCTGTATTAATGCTTAAGTCATCAGTCGATGTTCACTGCTAAGCAAAGTCAGGTGCATATCAAATGCAGGGTAAGTCCACAGATGCATACATATAGATGCATACAGACATGTAAATGTGTATGTTCACACACACACACACACACACACACACACACACACACACACACACACACACACACACACACACACACACACACACACACACACACACACACACACACACACACACACACACACACCACACACATACACACATATATATATATACACATATACATGCCCGGTGTATAATTTTGCCATACAAACATGTCTAGCCTTTACAGGTTTGTACGTTTCTGATCTTTGACCCGATTGTATGACCTGCTCCAGTTCTATCAAGACTCTGTACATTTGAATGTTGCAGTTGACTGACGGCTGTCTTGCTCAGCTGTCCATCAAAATGCCTCTGCTTGAAAACCTGGATCTCCGTGGATGCAAACAGGTAGCTCCAGCTTTGCTAATAAGACCAATTATTATTATTATTATTTTTTTTTTTTTTGTCCCGAGGTAAACATAATCCCTCGGGCGTCACAAAAATTTGTCAGGAGACAAAAGAAAACTAGTTATTCTGGAATGGTTGCATCTCCTCCGGGTCGGGCTCGACTAAAGTGCCATGAAAAGCCACCGAGTTAAAACGTTGAATGGTGATTGAGAGGCGTTGCAGCAAGAAGCAGGTCTCCCTATTGTCTCCTGTTGTCAGTGTCAGATTGCGACCCAAGTCTGTTAAAAAGTCCAGGCCTATGTTGCCAATCGGACCTAAAGTCTCAAAAGCCAAGAGCACGAAGAAGTGTGTGTTTAAAAGAGCGCTGTATTTTGACAGTAATATTATTATTATTATTATTATTATTATTATTATTGTTATTATTATCGCTCTGTACTTGCTATGGTGCCACTCAACCGGTGCTCAGCAGCGCCTTACATGATATTTAGTAGTGACAGATTAAATTCGTATTGTTTTAATTTTCATTACTTATCTTTCTTTAAGCTTATTCCAATGTTTTCGACTAAATTCGAAGTTGGTAAAAACTAATTATTTAAGTGCTTTGTTCTGTTTTTCAATTAAATTAACTTATTTGTTACTTTTCATCAAGTAGTTAACTGATTAATAACAATCATCACTTTCTTGCACTTGTTTGAATGTTTTCTGTCAAGATTAAAGATCAAACAATACACCAATTGGTCAAGAATTGTGGTCAACTGACCTCTTTATCACTGGCCAACTGTCCGAACCTGACCGATAGTAGCCTGGCCGAGATTGCTGTCCAGTGTCCTCGTTTGAGGTTTGCACTTATAATGTCATCTTTTACACAGTATATATTTAATTATATATTTTTTTAGTTTTTATATTTTGTATATTTTATATATAAACAAGATATATAATGGCTTTTTTCTATTTGTGTTTACTGACAAGCTCACTGACACACTGCAGTAAGTAACATTGAAACATATGACAGTACAATTATCAAGATCTTATAGAACACACACCGTCTTGGCAGCCTGTTAGGCGCCCACTCATTTTACTGCAGCCCCATAGGGAGTGGAAGGGA
Organism: Allolobophora icterica; assembly: GCA_963556255.1. Classification (NCBI taxonomy): domain Eukaryota; kingdom Metazoa; phylum Annelida; class Clitellata; order Crassiclitellata; family Lumbricidae; genus Allolobophora; species Allolobophora icterica. The sequence continues at coordinate 25,984,164 of OY744614.1, forward strand.
GTCGTCCTATAGGGAGCTTATGGGTATCGAACTGCGTCTTTCAAGATCTTATGTTCTTCGAGCAAGGGTTTTACCATTCGTTTATCCCCCCTTGCAAACACTAAAGGGCCCCCTCTTGAAGGGGCTAAGCATTTGATTGTGAAGGACTTTGCTTAAGATCTCTAAACAGTATCTGTCTTGGTCCTCTTGGAGAAAGCACCAAACTGCTTACTCTGCGTTACAACTCTACATTGTTGAGTGGTCGGTGATCTGATTCTTGATTATTTAAATTAACTAAATCATCATGTTGATTGTTGATTTTCTCGATTGCTTGGTGATTTAGTTGTTGACTGAATTTATTGTTGGTTGAATGTAGTCTTGATTGGTTGGATATATGGTTATTGATAGATTGGTGATTTGCTTGTTGGTGAATAATTGGTGATTGAATGATTCGAGCTTGGTGATTTTTTTGTTGAATTGATTGGAGATTTGATTGTCTGACCAGGTCACTAGATGTTTGCGGCTGCACTAAGCTGACGAACGTTGGACTGAAGACACTCGTCAGTGGATGCAGCCTTTTGAAGTACCTAGACCTCAGCTCCACATCCATTAACCACAGAAGGTATTATCTCTCGTATCTATCGTTCATTGTCCAAGGTCCTTTTAGTCACCCTCGACCAGAAACTTAGTCTTTTGCAGTACGTCAACCTGGTCGCTCGAAGCTGCTACTATCAGCGTTGTCAGCTTCGAGTGGTGTCTCGTTCCCTCTCTCATGACGCTGCTCTGGTCCTTGTCCATGCCTTTATCACTAGTCGTATTGACCTCTGCTGCTCGATTCTTGCCGGTCTCCCACCTGGAGTGTTAAGGTGTCTAGATCGGGTTCTACATTTAGCTGCTCGACTCGTCAGGCGTATTTCCAAGTAGGCCCCTGTCTCTGCTTTTATGCACGATGTGTTGCACTGGCTGTCTATTACTCAGCATATCTCCTATCGAATTGCTGCTTTAATCTCTTGCTGCCTTCTCGGTTGCACCCCATCTTACCTATGCGACCTTCGTCGCCCGGTATCTGACATTGTAGCACATCAGGCACTACACTTCTCGACCAGAGGGGAACTCCCATGGGCTCGTTCCTATACCAGGCAACGCCGTGGTTTCTCGGTTGAGGTCCCTCCACTTGGAATGGGCTCCTTCTGGAACTGCACCTACTGCCTTCGAGCAATCTACCTGCATTCCGTAAACCACTTAAGACGTTCTTCTTTAGCCGTGGCTGGGCTGGGAGCACTCCTGAGTAGGCATCTTGAAGGGCGCTATAGAAATTTTCAGAATGAACAAATGAATGAATGAGTGTCATATCAATTAATATAGTGCATTTGTCTCAAGACAGTTTGTATATAGTGCATTTTAATGCCCTTTGTTGTGTTGTCACTGTGTTGTTTAGGTAGGATGTGTGTATTATTCTTTGTTAATTGAATCCAAAAAATGTGAACAAAAGAAAAATACAGTTTGACATAGAATATTAACAGGGTATTGGAAAAAATAATGTCTGTTACGTTATAATGTCTAGTACAGGGATGGCGAACCTTTTTTAAGGTGCGTGCCAAAATGCTGCTAAATCATTTACAAAAATAAAGTCGCGTGCCCTTTGGAATTTTGTACAGTATAATTATATTTATCATATAGGTTTTAGTTAACAAAGGGTGGCAAAAATTGAATTAAAGACGTTATTTCAAAGATTGTTTTTGAATGGTGTTAATATAAAGTTCTTCAATGAAGAAAATGAGGATTCCTACAGGGATTTTGTATTTCTAAGTTGAAATTTTGGGTGACACTCTGAATTCCGCGTGCCCAAAAAATTTCAACGCGTGCCACTTTGGGCACGCGTGCCATAGGTTTGCCATCCCTGGTCTAGTACATGGAAATAAACTAGAGCTTTGGATTTTAGCGATTATTTAATCCATTAATCGTTAAAAATTTTAATCAACTTTTCCATCAGGTAAATGCTGATGGAAAAGTCGAAGATGGTGACAAAATTAACTGTCTTCATTGCAATAAACAATTCGCTTACCATGGTTCAAACACATCGCTGATGTATCACCTTCAGCACAAACATCAGTGACTACATTTTAAAAAGCTTTCCATGCTTTACGTGACAGCGAATTTAATTGATTAATCAAAGTTAAATTTGAAGATTAATTGATTAATTTTTTATCAGTACCAACCCTAGAAATTACACAAAAACTTGTACTGTCTGATTGTATTCAAGTTCAAAACAAGTTCAAGTGTGTGATTGTATTTGATTTTCAAACCAGTTCAAGTATTTGATTGTATTCGAGTTTCAAACAAGTTCAAGTATTTGATGGTATTCGAGTTTCAAACAAGTTCAAGTATTTGATGGTATTCGAGTTTCAAACAAGTTCAAGTATTTGATGGTATTCGAGTTTCAAACAAGTTCAAGACGTTCAAGCCAACACTTTTTAATGTGACTTAACACCAAAAAGTGTAGCAAATACATTGTTGTCCAATGCACAGTATTGAAGCAGGCCATAATCTGGGAACAGCGGAGACAAACTGCAGGGAACTGCATCATTGGCCCTGGGGAATGTAAATATATATGCCTCTGGCTGCACAAGATGCTGAGCAATCTTTCCCTGAATGGTTTTGTGACTCGGCAGCGATATTTCAGTATCTCATGATTCGAACCTAGGACTGAGATAAAATTGCCGTTTCAGTCTACCACTGTCTGCCTACAATATATTTCTCTGTTCTTTCTTCTAGTGTTACGGCCATTGCCAGTTACTGCAGTCGTAGACTTGAAGTCTTAAAACTTAACTTCTGCAAACAGATGAACACGGAATGTCTCGTTCGACTCGTCAAGAATTGCCAACGGTTTGTAATGTTGACATTTGTTTATTCTAATAGATGGTATTGCAGTGGCACTATATGTATATGTACGGTGTGTATCTAGACTCTTGCTATAGCACCTTTGAATACCTTGCAAAGGTGCTGCCTGTTCCAGCCTAAATGATGTTAGAAAGAAGAAGAAGAAGAGCAGTCCCTTAAGCTAGCCCTGATGCAGCCATGGGTATGAAGTGTTAGCGACTTCATTTCTTAGCCTCAGCATATGAAGGCGGGTGGGTGGCCAGTTCTCTCCCTCGCCGTCTCATCTTCCCACCCACAGTGTGCTCATTATAGCTGAGTTGGCTAGGGGGTGCACGTAAAGCAGAAATCTGGAACCAAATTTCTGTCCTGGCAGGGATTTGAACCCCTGACCTCTCGATTGACAGTCCAACATGCTAACCACTACACTATCGAGCACCCCATCACAGAACAACAAAAAGTTGATCAGTGCTGAGATAACTAGAAGATTCGCTACTGGCAAGCTCCCACAGATGCTCAGAACCCTTACATTGAATTCCAATCCAGAGCTGATAGTAGACACGATGTTTGAAGTTCTTGGTCTACATAGCGACGAAAAAGAGGTGTGACGACAGGTGACGAGCCTCACAACCTATGAACCTCAACACCAAGCAATTCCTTGCAGAAGGTAGTACAAGATGCTGCATCCAAACATTCCTCAGCCACTGGGTCTGTTGACGACGACAGTCTTTCCAGCGGCAGCTGATCGTACAAGTAGAATCGGAGGATTCACTTGATCTTTACAGGTGGTCTTGGGACAGTCCAGTTAGTAACCAGAACTCCTTAGAATGGGCAAGTCCTTGGTGGTAGACACCATGTTCAGAGTTCCCGGACTAAGTAGGATTGAAGAAGAGGGTGGTCCCTCAAACAAACATACCGTTACACCCCCACGTCCCTTAAACAAACATCCAGACATCGTCCAAGACACTCAGAAACACAGAGAAGTAACTTCAAGAATGCAGACTAGGTTGCATTAGTATTCGAAACAAACGTAAATTATCAAGCAACTAATTCATCATAAGTGACGTGTTAGAGAAACATGTGACCTTTTTTGCCAAGCCTTTGAGACCCAACCTACTACAGGAGTTTTTGGATTAGATTACTGTCATACACCTGAGAGATTGTGTGTTCTGGTATCAGGTTTCGGTATAGGAAGGACGTGGTTATAACACTTCGGTGCAGATTAGCAGCAGGTCCTTCAACATGTCCACATTATTCTGAAAATTCCTGTGTTAATAATAATTCTACTGACTTATTATTTTAGTAATTGTATTATGCCATCTTGTAATATTTCATGCTTCAGTATTGTTAATACTTTTCTGTTTGATATTTATTGCTTTTAGAGGTTTTCATTATTGTCGTTTAACTAATAATGATGACTGTCCAAAGAGTAAATAATGTGTGACATTCTTAATCTCGTTTGTCTCCAAGTTGACGATAAATCCAGATTTGCTGCACTTCAACGTTTGATAAATTGAAAACGTCATATCGCTGTTATCATCAATGTTGATCAATGGACCCTTTCGACAAGAGTCGCTTGAGATTTTGCCCAGGAGTCTTTCTGACATGGGCCTACATGTGAAGTGTAATATTATGTGACAGGACATTTATATAGCACCTTTTTGAGTCAAGCATAAGTGCGGAATGTCAGAAGTTTGTTGGATGCATGCTTTGTGCGTGTGTTTTTTTTAAGTCTGTTTGTCTGAGTGCCTGCCTGGCTGTCTGTCTGTGTGCCTGTCTGTCTGTGTGCCTGTCTGTCTGTGTGATTGTATGTCTGTATGTGTGTCTGTCTGTGTGTGTCTGTCTGTGTGTGTCTGTGTGATTATCTGTGTGTCTGTATGTATGGCTGCCTGTGTGTGTGTCTGTCTTTTCGGTTGTGTGGTGTTTTAATTATTTACATACATAGTACTTTCTTTTATGAGGAGGTGATGATGATTAGACAACTACAACGAATATGATGCTGATGACAATGGTGGTGCTGACAGTGATGATGATGAAATGACGATTATGACTATGACGAAGATAACGATGATGTGACAAGTGACAAAGGTTTAGACTATGATGATAATTTTTTGTTAATGGCAGGGACGACTACAACAACGACAGTGATTTTGACAGTGATGATAATGACGATGATTGTGCTGCCGATTACAATGGATATATTGATGATGACAAGGATGATGACAAGGATGGTGGTGATGATGATGATGATGATGATGATGATGATGATGATGATGATGATGATGATGATGATGATGATGATGATGATGATGATGATGGTGATGGAATGACGATATATTTGACAATGTTGATCGCAATCTTTCCATTTAGGTTAAAGAAGCTGTTCGTGTATGGTGTCAAAGGCCTGCACAGCGTCCAAGAGCTCAAGATGATAAATCCAAACATTTGGATCGAGATGTGATGAGCGAGCAATGATTGCCCCATGCATTTGAAATTTCTTCCGCCACTCGATGATTGTCGACTGCCTGCTTTGACTCGTTGCTGCCTTCCTATCAGTTGACATTAAGAGATCATTTGTTTTAGAGAGTTCGAGAGATAACCAGAGCCATTTCTATGATAAACATGATCCACTATTTGGCCTCTTGGCCGGTTGATAGGGTCTAGAAACGTGCTAGCTTTCCTGGCGTAGAACGCTTTAACATGACAAATGTGTGTCACTCTTAATTGGACTGATTTCAACAAATGGCCTCGGTACATCAAGTGCATTCCCGCCGTCCATACGTGCTGTAGTTTTTGCCTCATGTTTAAACTTAACAACTTGTTTACCTGGCTGTGTTACACGATCTGCAGATAGCCCTTCAAGACCACCTACCTACCGTCCTTTGTTTTGTTGCAGTGGCTTTAGCATGTACAATGTTAATAATTATGTCTTATGCGCGGCACAATTGTCCGCTCTCTTACGTTAGTTCAGCAAAATGTCCCTTCTGGGTTAAATTTCCTGCTGCTCCCTGTTAACTATGGACCAAGGAGTTTGAGACTACGAGCCATGGAAGCAACTGCCAGAACTATCTCCAATTATTAAGATCCTTACCCCGGGGTCAGGTTATTCATTTAGTCATTAGGTGGCCTGTTTCGGGGCCTGTCATTTATATTGTGTGAGTTGTATAAATTAAAATATAGTGTACTAACCTAATAGCTTTCAGTTGCTTATTTATCAATTTCTGTCTACATGAAGCCAACACCTTTTAATCGCGTTAGACAGATAGAGATAACCTATGCCATGTCCACCGTGGGCTTATCTGTGAAAATAACTAATTAAGTTTGCCCTATAGTTGTGACTAAAATTAATTTCTTCGCATGTAACAGTTTTCGACATGAGAAACGAGTGGCCTTGGTGAGCGATAATATTTGATAACCGAATTAAGTTAATTAATGTTTTGCGGTCATTGTTTGAGTTGAATTCGACACAGAAGAATCGGCGCTTGCCAGAGTGAGAGGGGCAGAGGAGCTGCTCTAGGTGGGCTTCGTTTTGGCCGAGGAAGCAGTCTTGTTGTCAAGACCTTAAACCTCAAGACCAAGACCTTGAACCTCAAGACCAAGACCAAGACTTTTAACCTCGAGACCAAGACCAAGACTTTGAACCTCGAGATCAAGACCAAGACCTTGAACCTCAAGACCAAGACCCAAAATATCGCAATCAGGTTAAGACTTCTAAAAATTGTCGAGTCGGAATATTCGCTATTTAATGAAAACACGAGTCTTTTATTTTATTCAAGCAAATTAACTTTAAATGCAAACTGCAGAGAATTCCGAATTTGTATTCAAAAGTCCTTCATGCAAAATATTATTCCAAATGCCTTTTGTATTTTATAAAAACCAATTCGCTCAGAATTTTCTGACCAAGACGTGCCTGGTGGGCCTCATAATAATTCCGCCATGTTAAAAAATACGATCTACAGGTGCTGAAGTCGCTCAAACACACACACACACACACACACACACACACACACAAGCACTTGTGAGTGGTCTTGCGAGACCAAGACTTTGAACCTCAAGACCAAGACCAAGACTTAATTTGAACCTCAAGACCAAGACTTTTGGTCTCAAGACCAAGACTTAAAAACGAACTCGAGTGCACTCGAGACCAAGACCTTGGTCTCGAGGTAGGGGCGGATCCAAGGGGGGCCAATCTGACCATGGCCCCCCCATTTGAAATTTTTATTTATTTACACAGGCGTTTTATGGGCGTTTTATGATGTTTACACAGGCGTGCCCTCCCCCCCCCCCCCCCCGTAGGCGTGGATGAGTCAAATGTACCCAGGACGTGGGTCCCGTAGATGTAGACTGAATTAAGACATTAAAAAGGATAATGACTAAAAAAAGTCATCAACGTTTTTGGGAGATGAATAAAAAAAGTTTTTCGGTGGTCGGTAAGTAAACTGATTCCTCTCCCACCAGAAGATGGTTGGTATGCATAATTTTTTGGCCCCCCCGTGATAGACCTTCTGGATCCGCCCCTGTCTCGAGGACAACAAGACTGCGAGGAAGAGTGGAAGGCGACGGATCAGATGAGTCAGGATAGGAATTTTGAAGAGGTGAGACTTCGATAAATTATGATATTGGACTAAGGATCAGTCGACCCCCCCCCCCTCAAATGAAGCGCAAATCGGTTAAATGCCAAGGCTAGATAAGTCCTGTAGGACAGAAAGTCAGCCCAGTTGGGTCACTAGGGTTGGTGTCACCAAGTGCGGTGTCATGGTGTCCCCCCCCCCCAGTACATGTAGACACCCCAGTACATGTAAGCTGGGCTTACGAAAAATGTTTTTGTTGGGTTTTCTGTTATTGTTAATTTAAAAAATAAAACATTTCTGCTGAAACTCTGCAGAAATATTTGTTAGACAGTCATTTTGGTGTCGCCTATGGGCGGCGATCCCGGGGGTGGGGGGTCCAGGGGACAAGACCCCCACCTTTAAGAGTGGGGGGGACACACCATACATCGGTTCCCCACATTTTGAAGAAACACCAAAAAAAGGTCAACAGTTTTTTTCGCGCCACTGGTGTCACCGTGTCACCCCTCGGAAAGTGTCACCCGGTGCGGCCCGCACCCGCCTAGTACGCCACTGTCAGCCTAAGGAAGATAAGCGCGCTGAAACAACAACGTTAAACGTCGAGAACGGAAAGATACCAAGAACACAGCTGAGCGAACAGCTTGTGGAAGTCGGCCTACATTCCAAATGTTTATTAGCATTCATCATGATGTTTTCTCGAGACTGTCGCGATCGGAGGTCGCCCTGTCGTGTGTTTGCCGTGTGTTGATGTCGACCCTCGATTGCTTGTTCTTTTACTTGCACTTTTATTTAACGTGCCTAACTTTTCTATAGAAGATTCACGACGAACTTTGTTTAATTAATAAATGAATTTATTTAAAGAAACAAATATATGTACACTAACTCTACGGGAACTTCCACGTAGTATTAAAGCGTTTAGATATTAAATCGGACTATCTCAAATGTTGCTTCGTACAGCCTAACTACAGATCGTTCTTTCGCGTCAGTCTCTGAATCTGACGGACTATACTCTGCCGCCCCGCTGGTCGTTCCTCCCGATGTTTCTCGCTCGACCGATGTTCACACGTCGCGTTCGTCAGCAGTACAAGTCCCGTCTTCTCCGTTCCCTTCTGTTAAGTAGGAACTCCAGCGTGCATCAGTCAGCCCCCCTCCCCACGTCAAGCTATCGTCAATTAGTGTCAGATTGCTCCTCGATACGCGGGTCGTCGCTCGCCTGCAGCGCGGGCGGTGTCTGGTTACACCATAGCCGCGAGGTGTCCTATTACACCTTGGCTGTGTGGTGTCCGATTACACCTGGGCCTCGCTGCCTTCATTGTTGCCCAAGTGGAGACTGGCTTTTCGTCCGTCAACATCCTATCTCGACCGGCAACGACGCTTACATCATAATGATGATGCCATCTCGTCGTTGTTGTCGATCTCCTCACGCGACACCTCCCTTCCCGGGGGAGGACAAAGCCAGTCATTGGTTCGCCTCCCGGCTGAGAATGATGTCGTTCCCTCCATCGATTTCCTCCAGACCATGTCCTCGTCGTTCCCATGAAAATACAAAATATCAGCACAGTTAGAAATTATATTTACAGTTGTCGCGGTGCCTTACATGGTAGTCCGCCTTCTTCCTCAATCATAGTCTGGACAAAAGATCAGCGGGAATATTCAGCGCCCCAGGACGATATTTAAAAGCGATATCAAAGTCCTGGAGTGCCAGAGCCCACCTCGCAAGTTTAGCACTTGTGGGCGTAGAAGCAGTTAGGAAAGTCAAGGGATTGTGATCAGAATAGAGGGTGGTCCTTGACATAAAAATCCAATTCCTAAACTTCTTCAACGCAAAGATTACAGCATACGCTTCGCGTTCCACAGTGGACCAACGCGCTTGCGTAGCATCTAATTTAGAACTGGCGAAACATATTGGCCGCTCTGTTCCATCGTCTTGAATTTGGAATAAGCAGCAACTGACTGCTTTGTCTGAAGCGTCAGTCGATAAACCAAACTCTCTGCCGTAGTCAATTGTCTGCAAACATACAGCGTTATTCAAATCGTGCGTAAGTTTATCTAGCGCATTTTGATGTTCAATTCGCCAGGGTATCTTAGCAGGCACCGATTTCTGGGTCAAGTCAGTGAGAATTCTGGCTGTCTCAGCCAGGTTAGGGATGAAGTTCCTAAAATAACTGAAGAAGCCAATTAATCTCCGTATGTCCTTTTTGGACTCGGGTTGAGGGATTTTCCCTAGCCCTGCGATTTTCATAGGATCCGGTTCAATGCTCCCTGATCCGATCAGGTGACCTACAAACGTTGTTTGTCGCCTAGCAAACGAACTCTTCTTAATGTTAAGGGTCAGACCCGACTGTTGAATAGTCATTAAGTATTTCTCTAGGTGTTTCATGTGATCCGGCCACGTCATCGAGTGTACTGCCATGTCATCCACAAACGTCTCAGTGAAGTCGCGAATGGGATGAAGGACCTTTGACATGCATCGGATAAAAGAATTTGAGGCTGACTTTAAACCAAAGGGCAGTCGTACGAACTCAAATAGGCCAGCGTCACATACGAAGGCTGATAACCAACGAGAGTCCTTGTGGAGTCCAATCTGGTAGTATCCTTGACGTGCGTCAAAGCAGGATATGAAGTTTGCACTTCCTACCTTCTGTAACACTTCCTGGATGTCGGGGGTGGGGTATGCGTCACCCGCCGAGAACTTGTTTACATATCGGTAGTCAATGGCCAGTCTTAAACCGCCTTGACCTCCCTTTTTCACAACGCACACAACGGGACTAGCCATTTCACTATGTGAGGGAGTGATGATACCTAGGGCCAAAAGTTCGCGGATCTGCTTCTCCATCTCCGGTTTGAGCAGTTCCGGCACCTTATAGGCTCGCAAACTCTTCGGCCTGAACTCCGCGCTAACAGTGATTGTGTGTTCTAGGACGGGACAGAAACCTGGTTTGTCCGAGAACACATCTGGAAATCTGTCTAACAGACTAAACAGCTGTTTCCGCTCGGGTACCGTTAAGTGTGCAACGGCAATAGGGTCTACTTGTGCACTGGGCCTTGTCTGACTCGTGACGAAGCTACCCACTGCTTCTACGTGACCGAAGTCTTCGTCCTTCTCGAACAGAATGGAGCAATTGTTAATCAATGCTTGCTGTATTCTTTCGTTATATTTGCGAATACGATTTGCATGTAATAAGCGGCTTTTGCCCCCTATTTCCACGATGTATGTGTAGGGCGATTTCACCTGAGCTATGATGGCCGGGCCTTGCCATTGGCCCTCCTTCTTTGCTCCTCGCGCTTCCGGTGATTGGATGATGACTTTATCCCCTACTTCGTAACGCCTGTCCATGCTTCTTAAATTGTAATGAGTAGCATAGCGCTGCTGTTCAATGTCTGAATAATATTCGGCATATAATTTAGACATTTCAAGGTTATCCCTTAATTGGTCCAAGTAAGCTGCGGCGCCTGTGCCCAGACTTAATGGAGAATCCCGCTCTCCTGCCCGTTCCTCAGAAAGGACAGATAGAGGTCCTTTAGGCAGGGTACCATACACCAGGGTGTAGGGACTCACGTGGGTGGTTGCCGAGGGGCGTTCCCTTAAGCTCCAAAGCACGTAAGGTAACAGTCTGTGCCATCCCCTCGGGTTTTCTTCTGCCAGTTTATGAATCATGGTCTTCAGTGTGGCATTGCAGCGCTCCACTAGACCTTGTGACTCAGGATGTGCGACTGGCCCAAAGCGTGGTGAGCACCCCATACGATGCAGAAACTCTTGGGTTAATTTGCTGTTGAAATTCGACCCGTTATCGGACCTAATCGTTTTTGGAAAACCGAAGGTCGTGAAGATTTGCATGTATGCATCACATGTCGCTTTTGCCGTTAATGATTTCAGAGGATAGGCCATCGGCCATCTTGAAAATTGGTCAACTACCACTAAGGCGTAGTTGTACTCGGGTTTTGGGCTTGTGGGGTCTACGTTGGTAACTATAGGCCCTATACAATCTGCCACTAGACAGCCGAACCTGGTCTCGTCGTTGCAAGGGATAGGAGTTATGGGGGCCCGCTGCGCCACTCGCAGCGGCGCATGCCTTTGGCAAATGTCGCAAGATGCACAATATTCCTTCACTATATCCTCCACGTTGGGAAACCAGAAATTCAGTTTGATTCGGTCCTTAGTCGTTTTCAACGCCATATGACCTGCGAACGCAGCGTCATGTGCTAAGTTTAAGACCTTGTCTATTCTTTCTTTAGGTAAACACAGTTGTTTTACAGAATGCCCAGCTATTTTGTCTTTATGAAAGAGCAAATTGTCTTCAAAGAAGAAGTTCTTCGCCCCAATTTTCCCGTGGGCCAAGAATGGTGCTAGTGTCGAACATTGTGCTTGTTCGGCCGCCATCTTGCTTCTGCCTACTATTGTGTCTTCCTTGGGTGGGGGTGGTATCTCAGGATTGAAGAACTGCTCTTCAGTATCCGTTTCTTCGGGACTGATTTCTCCTACACTCTCACTGTCTGCCTGAGCGACCGTGAAGTAATCTTCGCCTATCAGCGCCCTAAGTCCCTCTACCTCCTCCCCTCTCTCCTCTTCCTCACTCGTCTCAGTCCTTGCGACCGCCTGCGCTTCTGAAATTTGGTCTATTTCAGGAGCGCTGGCCGCGTGACTCGAATACAACGCTGTCTCGCGCAGCAAGCCGGCTGTAGTGGGCGTGATAATTAACGGTTCATTAAGGTCTTTAATGAGTGCCGCCCATATCCGAACATCAGGGGCGTAATTTACCTCCCCCTCCCTGTCCTCGCCGGCCTGAGACCCCTTTAGTCTCAGCCGCACCACGTCCACAATCATTGATTGCCCGTTCAGCCCCTTCACCTCTATCTGCTTGACCACAGGTAGGTTGAGCGGCCTGATTAGTTCAGCTCGCGCACAATTGTATTCGGCCCCGCTATCTATTAGAGACGATGTCACAGGGAGCCCTGTAATATACACTTTCATGTACTCTCTTACATAAGTCTCCTCCACATCAATGCAATCCGGGTTTGTCGGCAATGCATGCTGTTCTATCTCTTGTATCAATGGCGGCCCGTCTTGTCGCGTCTCGCTTTGTCTGTCTGCCTGTCTGCCTTGAGCTCTGGTCACGGTTGGCTGGACCGCACACGCGCTCACCTGCTTGCTTTTAGTTTGTTTGTTCTTCGAACACAGTTTAGCTCTGTGGTCTGGAGAAAAGCATAGGAAACAAAGGCCACGCTTTCTAATCTCGTCGGGGGTTGGACGTCCGTCTGTCCTGTTATTTGTCTGTGTCCCTCCCGGTCGGTCAGTCCACGTGTCCGTCTGTTTAGCTGTCGTCTGAGGAGGTGCTGGCGCTTTCGCGTAGCGTGCCTCCGTCCTACCTGTGCCTAGACTATGCTTCGTATAGTCATTTTCCCAAGGGTGTGTAGCGACATAAGTGTCAGCCGCTTCGGCTAACTCTTTGTGCCCTAACCACTTCTGCTGCTCTTGACTGAGGATGAAATTCAAACATCCTCTGGGCAACATTTCTTTCATCTTATCTGCAATCAAGAGGCTTGTAACCTCATCAAATGTCATTGCCTTGCGATCTTGCAGATAGTAAGAAAGTAAATTATGCAGTCTCGAAGCTAATGTTGTGTATGATTCATCTACCGCCTTTTTTGCGTTCATGAATCGCTCTCGTAAAGAGACTGCGCTCACTTTGAACTCTTTCAACAAGAAGGTTTTTAGCTTCCCGTAATTATCAAGCTCCTCTTGTGTGAGTCTGGCCGTCAGTGCTCTGGCCTGATTATCTAGACAGGTCAAGAGTAATCTGCTTCGAAGGTCGTCCGGGACAGCGCAAGAGTCGAATAACCTTTCGCAGTGCACAAAGAAACCCGGGATTTGCGCATGGTCGCTGGGGAATCTCGGTAAGAGTCCTCGCAAGCTTTCACTATACGTTTTCATTCGTCCTACGACCGAATGCCTCAAGTTATAGTCCCTTTCGTCTCTGAGTCTCCTCTCTGCGTCCCTTTCCTCTCGGCCTTCCTTCTCTCTCTTCTCTGCCTCCTCCTTCTCTTCTTTCCTCTGTTTCTCAGCCCGCTTCTCCTCCTGAAGCCTGAGCTTCTCAGTTTCCTCTTTCTCTTCTCTTCGCTGTCTTTCTTCTTTCTCTTCTCTTCTCCTCTCTTTCTCTTCCTCTCTTCTCTCTCTTCTCTCCGCTTCCTCTCTCAGCCTCTCAGCCCGCTTCTCCTCAAGCAGTCTGAGCTTCTCTGCTTCCTCTTTCTCTTCTCTTCGCTGCTTCTCCGCTTCCTCTTTTTCTTCTCTCCTCACTCTTTCTATTCTTTCCGCTTCCTCTCTCTCTTCTCTTCTTAGCCTCGCGGCTTCCTCTCTCTCTTCTCTTCTTAGCCTCGCGGCTTCCTCTCTCTCGTATTTTAAGCGTTTTAATTCGTATAACGGCGTTTGCGCTGCCGAATCGATACTGCTTTCTATGCTACCCGTGCTTACTTCCTCACTTACTTCTGGCGGAGTCTCCCGTCCAGACACAATTATTTCAGCACTCGCCTCTTGGAGTTGGCCCGTACTCATGGAACCCAATTCCTCCTCTCCTAGTCCCATCTTTGTCAGATATGCGACTAGTCTGTGACGGGGCATGTTCTGCACCCTCACTCTTTTCCCTACCGACAACTTATCCATCTTCCAACAGTCCGCTCACTAATAGAAAAAGATAAGTAAGTTAGAGGAGAGTCACCGCTGGTCAGAAATCAAAGAAAACAACGTCCTAAAATTCTACCACAAATACAACAAGAACAGAACTGAGCAAAAGGAGCTACGCAAAAGCCTCGGCTATTCGCACACCAATCCTCATCCAGACCTCAACCGCAACCTCACAGATTACCACGACTACCAGTAAGGACTTACCCTCTGATACGTCGAGCGTGTTCCGTCTTTTGGTATCTTGGCTGATCCGCTGTCCTCCGTTGCCACTCCCGTCCGTCGTTGCTAGCGATGGTCGGTCGTCCGTTGGCGCTCTTGTTCCTCGTCCTTGCCTGTTGCTGTCGGTTCCTTCGAGTCCTTCGTCTCCGGAGTCCGGCACTCGATTTCTCCAGTTGCGAAGGGTTGTATTCGCCGCTGGTCCCGATCTGTTGAGATTCCTCTTTTCCGTTTCCGGTTCCGCTTTTCGTCGTGACGTCTTCAGTTGAAAATCCTGTCGACTGCGCCAATGTCGCGATCGGAGGTCGCCCTGTCGTGTGTTTGCCGTGTGTTGATGTCGACCCTCGATTGCTTGTTCTTTTACTTGCACTTTTATTTAACGTGCCTAACTTTTCTATAGAAGATTCACGACGAACTTTGTTTAATTAATAAATGAATTTATTTAAAGAAACAAATATATGTACACTAACTCTACGGGAACTTCCACGTAGTATTAAAGCGTTTAGATATTAAATCGGACTATCTCAAATGTTGCTTCGTACAGCCTAACTACAGATCGTTCTTTCGCGTCAGTCTCTGAATCTGACGGACTATACTCTGCCGCCCCGCTGGTCGTTCCTCCCGATGTTTCTCGCTCGACCGATGTTCACACGTCGCGTTCGTCAGCAGTACAAGTCCCGTCTTCTCCGTTCCCTTCTGTTAAGTAGGAACTCCAGCGTGCATCAGTCAGCCCCCCTCCCCACGTCAAGCTATCGTCAATTAGTGTCAGATTGCTCCTCGATACGCGGGTCGTCGCTCGCCTGCAGCGCGGGCGGTGTCTGGTTACACCATAGCCGCGAGGTGTCCTATTACACCTTGGCTGTGTGGTGTCCGATTACACCTGGGCCTCGCTGCCTTCATTGTTGCCCAAGTGGAGACTGGCTTTTCGTCCGTCAACATCCTATCTCGACCGGCAACGACGCTTACATCATAATGATGATGCCATCTCGTCGTTGTTGTCGATCTCCTCACGCGACAGAGACTCTTGTCAAAAATTATATATGTTATGTATAATATTTAGGCCTATAGCATTAAATATGTGTAACCCAGACAGCCACGGTCAGTGGCCCATTGGGCCAGTATTTATTCCCTAGCTAGTTACAGTACCAGATAGGCCCACTGCTGTCAGTGCCACCCCTAGAGTAGATAGTTTGACTCAGCTATGCTCAGTGTTTTGCGTTATCGCGTTACTGTTTGCTGTAACTTTTAGGGTACCGGTATCTATAGGCCCTATAGCTACTTTTTACGGAAGTAACGCACAGAGCTAATTGATTACTCTTATGAGGTAACGGTAGCACAAACAACAGTTACTTTGCGTTACTTTTAAATTAACCTAATGTTCGCGTCGTCTAGTTCGATTACGACGCTATAGAATATTAAAGGCATTTTATCATCAACCTGCAAATTCTTTGGTTCACGTGCGTTAAAGTGACCCGGACATTCCTTTTGTGCTGATGTCTCTGAACTCTTTCCTTTCATTCGTCAATTTCCTAGTTTAATTTCATCATGGAGGGAGCTGAAAATTAAAGTTAACATTCAAGTTGCAACAATTAAAAATACTTAGTCATTTTTCAAAGCAGCTAATCAATTACAAGTTACTGTTTTTCTAAATTAGGGTAACGTGGGCAAGACGTCCCATACGGGTAAGACGTTGAAATTATACGTCATGAGGTGACGCTGTTTGGTAAACGGACACTTACCCCCTGGACATATTCCCCCCCGGACATATTCCCCCGGACAGTTACCCCCGGACAATTTCCCCCCATACTAGGACATTTCCCCCCAGTGCAACATACACAAAGCATTCTGTTTTAATGATCAAAACATACATACATACATACATACATAAATGTATACATGTATACATACATGCATACATACTTACATACATGCATGCATACATATGTACATACATACTTACATACATACTTACATGCATGCATACATACATATATACATACATACTTACATACATACTTACATGCATGCATACATATATGCATACATACATATATACATGCATACTTACATACATGCATACATACATATATACATACATACTTATATACATACTTACATGCATGCATACATATATGCATACATATATACATACATACATACATGCATACATACATATATACATACATACATACATACATGCATACATACATATATACATACATACTTACATACATACATGCATGCATATATATGTGTATACATACATATATACATACATACTTACATACATGCATACATACATATATACATACATACTTACATACATAGATGCATATATACACATATACATACTTACATACATACATAAATCCACAGAGGGGGGGAATTTGTCCGGGGGGAAATGACCTACCTAGAATCAGGGGGGGAAGTGTCCGGGGGTAACTGTCCGGGGGAATATGTCCGGGGGGAATATGTCCAGGGGGTAACTGTCCGGCATTCACGCTGTTTACAGCTTGTTGATGCAATCTAGAATTACTATAAAACTGACTCAGACATAAATTTTGCGATTTACGAATAGTTTAACGACCAAACAAGGTTTGTTAAGTATATTTTATAATATTTTGATCACGCTAAATGATTTATTCACCCACAACGATACTGTTTCATGTAAATTCGAGATAACAGTTCGAAAGGTGGGGGCCTATCTTTGTTTCAAATAATTATGATACACGTGATGAGCCATAATACAGTCATTAACCTTTAGTGTGCCGAAATGTAGTTACATGCATCGGGTAAAACGTTCCCGGGTAAGACGTCCAGGGGACGTTTTGCCTCAAAAGAGTATTTCATTTGGCGATCTAATGGGAACGATTTGTTAATTTAGGTGTGGTCCATAAGGTATTATAGAATAATACACCATGAAGGGGTTAATAAAATAAACTGCCAAATCGTTTTCATTACTTCAGGTATGTAGCTAATTCTGATACACTTGCTTAGAGCATTCTTGCTGCTCTCTGGTTGGACCTCATGATATCCACAATAAATAGGCTAGGCCTATATACCCTAGCTGTAGCTTACGGTATACTTGTCTTTGTTTAGATGGTTCACACAAACAAGAGTCATTTTCCGGTAATATGTCACATTCACTAATTGAAGAAGCAAAAGATTTTTGGCAAATTACATTGGGGGCATTCCACGGTATTGTGGTCCATGAGAGGTCAAGAAAAAATATTGAAATTTTAAATTGTTAATAATTTCTGTTAATAGCTAGATGATTCTAGTATAAGATTCCAAAAAGATTTTGTTTTTGCGCTTAGGGTTTTGTGTCGGCTTTGCTTCAAACTGGCACTTTCGGTCTTTTTGCGTTACGGACTCTACATGCAATTTTTAAATACTCCAAACAAAAATCAATTGATTTTTGTTTGGAGCAAATCTTTAATATTTCTATTTCACAAATATAGGCCTATATTTGGTTTTGCACTAATATGTAAAATTAGGAAGTTTTTAGCAGAAAAAATAGCCCTACTAAAATGTTTGTCCACTCCGTTACCAAAACACATATGAGCTATTTATATATAGTAGACAGCTTCCTATTGCGTAGTTTGACATGCCAATATGTTTTTAGTATTAATGTTTATAAAAGAAATATAAAAGAAATTACAATACAAATGATTATTTAATTCTATCACATTTTAAATTTTGTTAAGAAATTCCACTCCGTTACCGAAAGAAAAATAGGGAATCTAATCAATGTAAAGTTGAATGTAATTTTTTTGGCCAAATAACAAAATAAAAATCACTTGAGCCAAACATTCCTAGTGATCAAATGAACAAAAAACATTAAAATATTTATGATGTTGTCTTAAAATCTGGTCATAACATCAAAATTACATTAAAAAATTACCATAAAAAGTTCCGCTCCGTTACTACCTGTCGAGAATTGAGCACAGAATGTGAAAAGTTAACTTTAATAAAAACAGTCTGCCGAAACAAAAATTTATTAAAAATGTCATATATTGTTAAATAAGTTGTATTAGAAATGATAATTTCAGCAGACGACTTATCCTGACAGTGGAATAAATTTTAGTACCTCAAGGGTAACATTTATAATCACGGAGTGGACAGTTAACGGAGTGGACAAATTGTGTATCAGAACGGTAAATATCATATTATCTCTCATGCGTCCACATTAATCGTCGGTACACTCATTATATAGCTTATAAATGTTATATAAAAAATATTATTTTAATTAAATTTATTCATAATCATTGCAAAAATGCAGTAACGGATTGGATGTATAATAAAAAAAAACATCAGGTACGTAATAAATTAAATTTTTTTAGAAATTTGTCTTAGCATTCAGATCTGGTATTAAGACATACTTACTTACATAGATCTTCACAGAAGAGATGTGTTAAGTTGCGAGACCAAAGAACTGAAAGGGTTGTGAGATACGAGATAATTTTTACATGTTAACGGAGCGGACATAATTTTCCGGGAACAAGTTCAAATATATTTTTTTGAAATTATACTGAAGATCCGGTTCACCAAGTTGTATTTAGAAATATACAATTATGTTTATTATAAAAGACACATACACATTTTTTGGTTCAATGCAAATCATTTTGAAATTGTGGACGAAAGCAATAAGTACTATAGCTTAGGGACGGTAACGGAGTGGAACATTTTAAATTCAAAATAAATTTTAATAAATTATTTTATTGCTCTGAATTACTTTCAAAGGTCTTAAATTGTTGATTGATCAATAACGTTTTAATCTAATCACTTAGCATGCTCAGACTAGGTATAGTTTTCTGAGAAATGACCGGGGACAGGCGTATTTCCAATTTAGCCAAATACCGGAAAATGACTCACAAACGAAAGTAAAAATACAGCTGCTGAAAAGCTAAGGTCGATACCACACCCTGCTGTATATGTCAAAAGCGCTATTGTGATCGCCATTCGAGTCATGGCAAGAATGTCCTGCATGCAAAAAATGGTATCTTGAGTCGTGCAGACCTGACGATACAGCCGTGTGATGTAAATGCCTTGGGTAATTGCTGCTTGAAAACAATAAGGCTTGAAACCTTGCTTTAAGAATGACAATTTTGGATACTAGTTTAATTAGCCTGTTTTAGTATATAACCTGGGTTGTTGTTAAGTCTTGGGCTTAACAATGAATAAAAATATAATTTTAATATTTTATAGTAGTTAGTTCATTTTATATAGGGGCCTGGCTGCTTATTCCGTTTATTTTATTTATTAGCAATATCGAATTGGTTTATTTTCATCATCTTTCAGTCGTGGGGCAAAACGTCCACTATTTGTAAATATTTGTTTTGTAAAAATGCGTAAATATTGGATGTTCAGTTACTTTTCTCTTTCAGGGACTAGTAACTAATCCTGAATGTCAACTAAATAACACCACTTAATTATCTTATGTCAGATGCAACAACAACAGGAACCATTTTTGCTTTAGAGGGGCCGCCTTGCCCCACCTTACCCTAAATATTTGTAGGTAACTAGCTACTTTTTCCTTTTTAGTAACTAGTTACTGTAACTAGTCAATGTTTAACAGTTTTAACTAGTTTTAACTATACAACACTGATTAGGCCCTATATGTATAAGCATATATATATATATATATATATATATATATATATATATATATATATATATATATATATATATATATATAATATTATATATATATAATATGCTGTGTAAAGAACACTGATAGGCCTATTTTCATGTTGGCCTGATTATCGCCCACAAACTATAGTCACACGACGTATAGGCCTAAAAAGGATTTTTGCAGTCTTGTGTAAAGTGTGTATTATAGGATATATAGGCTAGGTCCTTGTCTTGCGGCATTTTCAATCAAGAGAGAGCTCGGGGTAGAAGTTTCGTCAAGACAATGCAAATCAACTGGAACACAGTATTTCAAGTCAGCTGATCGATAAGTAGGGCCTACTGTAAGTTGAGCACTGTTGTTTGTGACGACCGATCAATGACCATCAGTTTTATCAAAACTTATATATCGGCCACCTACTTATAAATATTGACCCTAACAGTTAACAACCTGTCGTATCAAAATAATAACTTTTGAACTACAGATTACGATAAACGAGTGAGAATGTGTGATAAATCTGACTACTTTATAAGTACGCGTGAATAAAATGACCTATAGATGATGATAAACAAGAAAGAATGTCAAATATCTCATCAATTTTAATAAGCTTATAGGCCTATCCTATGACGTTGACGTGTGAGAGTGTGTAAGATATCTGGCATGTTTATGAAGTATGTGGTAGGCCTAGGCCTGTAGCCTTCCGATTTGACAAATAGGACATTTTAACCACAAGTCAACTGAAAATCAATATTAACAGCAGTGGCGTCACGAGGGGGTGCGGACCGCACCGGGCGACACCCTCAGAGGGGGGTGACACCAACATGAGAGAATGATGAAATTTTTGCAAGATGAGGAATTCCTAGAAAAGGTCATCAAATATTTTGGGAGACGAATTCCTAAAAAAGGTCATCACTTGTTTTGGGAGACGAATTCCTAAAAAAAAGGTCATCACAGTTTTTTAGGGTGACACCATGACTTACCGCACCGGGTGACACCAGCCCTAGTGACGCCACTGATTAACAGTTATTTTATTAATAATATTATATATTCATTAGTAACTTGTGTCTCTT
This sequence comes from Allolobophora icterica, assembly GCA_963556255.1. Classification (NCBI taxonomy): domain Eukaryota; kingdom Metazoa; phylum Annelida; class Clitellata; order Crassiclitellata; family Lumbricidae; genus Allolobophora; species Allolobophora icterica. The sequence continues at coordinate 26,005,185 of OY744614.1, forward strand.
CCGTGTTCTGTCCTTTGACTAAAATGTGACGATTTTGAGTTCGTGGCGGTGTTATTTTGCAGTGCACCTGCTTTGATTTAACTGAGCTTGTACGGTCGCCACATATTGCAGTGGTCACCGATGCACAAACGCGCCGAGTTAAGATCTTGATGATTATGCGTAATTACCTTGCGGCCTGTCACACACAGTGTCTAAACTTTGGTCCAAACAATGGGGGTACCAATTTATTACACACATGAAGCAAGGCGAAGACTGCGATCTCTGGGAAGGCTCAATAATAAAATATTGATTGGCATTGTTTAAAAAGTGGGGGTAATGTACCTTTCAGTCCAAAAAGTGGGGGTACGGGTACCCCTCGTACCCATAGGCGTAATTTGTGGGGGGTACGAGGGGTACCCTTACCCCCACTTTTTGGACTGGGGGTACTGTACCCCCCACTTTTTAAACAATGCCAATCAATATTTTATTATTGTGCCTCCCCAGATAACGCAATCTCCGCCAAAAGTATTGAAGTGCTTAGATACACAGGTAAATCGAGAGCCAAAATTAATGAGAATACTGGCAGGGAATATGTTCAAAATGGTTATCATGCGCAAAACGAAAGTAGAGTAGAAATTGGTACCCCCCACTATTGAGACCAAAGTTACGCCCCCACAAATTACGCCTATGGACTGTGCTCCATCTTATGGGGTGCGTTTCCGGGTTAATCCTTTCCCGACCGTCGATTTCTTTGCTCTGCTGCACAGGGTGACCTGGTTATTCCCTCAAGCCGAACTTCCACAGCGCAGCACAGAAACTTCGCTGTGGTTGGTCCAACTGTTTGAATAGGTTGCCTATCTCCTACTTCTTCAAGTTCTCTGCCCTTGGGCAGAATCAAACTACAACGGCATCACTCCTCTCGATGGCGTCAACCATAAAGGACGTCCGTCCGCAATGAGGGCTAGGGAGGGGTAATCGAAATGCGGACAAGGGGAGGGAGCGTCAGGGAGGGTTATGACCAGTGCGGAGGTCCGCATCTCAACTTTTAAATTTGATAGTTTTAAACACCACCTTGTTTCAACCATCCCCGAAACTCGAAAAGGTCAGTGAAGTGATTGCCTAATACCTCGTGCATGGTATAACCTTTACTGCGACTTTAAAGAGGCTTTTATTACTGCACATCCCGATAGGAAACCCGAACTGTCAGTTAAACGTGCACAGGAACTGTAGAATAATTTATTAAATTGTAAAAATAATGATGACGACATTAAGAATTGGCTTAGGCGTGAGGACGTCTGCAAAGGGGGACGAGAGGGTAAGGTCAAATGCGGGCAAGGAGAGGGTCCAAAGTAGGTCATATGGAGGACCCCATGCTGGTCTTCCTCCTTCAGTTTACCGTATCCTTCCACCATCATCCAGTCTATAGCAGCTTCCGTCTAGGCCTTTCTCTTGTTCTCTTTCGCTCCATTCTTCTCTCCGTGCTAGTTCTCAGTAGGAAATTCTCTATCACTATGTGACCAATCCACCTCCTCTGTTTTTCTCTTATAGTATCTTTCGGTTCTTTCCTCATCCAACTATAGGTTGCCTGTAGCTCTTGCGAAATGAGCTTCTTTGTCTCTCTTCACCTCTTGATCTATAGGCGCCTGAAAACCATCTCGCTCAATCCTGATTTTATGTCTCGTTTGAGAGCAGTGTGAGAATCGTAGAAAATAAGACTGGGGTGTTAATCAGTCTTTGTTGTGTTTGATCCATGTGGAGCTGCATATATTATCCGTATTTTATAAACTGAGAAATTCAAAAATGCAATATAAAGCTTATACTCCGTGAAGTGAAGACATCACCAAGTTTAATAGCATAAAATTCACATGGTCACAAACCTCACGATAAACCAGAGCATTACTTTATTAGCAACCCACAAAGTAAATTGTGAAAGAAAATGCTAAAATACATGCACAACATAATCACACTGGCACAACTGGGGGGTTGGAAACGACTCCCGTGGTGTGAAATGAAGTCTTAACTGTGGGGTCATAAGAAAGACTAGGGGTTGAACCCCCCAACCCTCCGACAATACTCACCCTGTTTGAGAGGCGCTGTATAAACCTGTGATTACAAATGCAAAATTTTAATTAACAATGGAAATCTGCGAACCGACCCCCATGCGGGTCTGTTGAACCCTTTTCAATTTGACCCTATGATCTCCGCCAATCAACCGCTGTGTATTTTATTGTTGCAAAGGGGTCATCCCTTAAGGACGTCCGCAATGAGGGAGAGGGAGAGGGAGAGGTCATCGAAATGCGGACAAGGGGTTATGACCAGTGCGGACGTCCGCATCTCAACTTTTAAATTTGATAGTTTTTTAAACGCCACCTTGTTTCAACCTTCCAGGAAAAACGAAAAGGTCAGAGAAGTGATTGCCTAAAACCTCGTGCATGGTATAACCTTTATTGCGACTTTAAATCAATCAATCAATCAATCAATTAGACATTTATATAGCATATAAAGATGCTTTTATTACTGCACATCCTGATAGGAAACCCGAACTGTCAGTTAAACGTGCACAGGAACTGTGGAATAATTTATTAGTGTACAAAAATGATGATGACATTAAAAATTGGCTTAGGCGTGCGGACGTCCGGAAAGGGAGAGGAGGGGTAAGGTCAAATGCGGGCAAGGAGGGAGGGCTTCAAAATAGGTCATTATATTACGGACGTCCTTTATGGACGACCCCAAAGCTGTGTTGATTTGGTGCTGATGTTGAAAGTCAATATTAACGGGTAGGCCTATTCGATTCAAGCAGGCGTGACGATAAATCAGAGAAGAATGAACAAGTATTTTCTCAGGTGTCTGGCGTTTCTAAATATAGAAGCGTGTGACGCAACTTGTGAAAGTATGCGTAAAAATTCTCGAAATAGACTATCAAAGGAAATGAGGTAGGCCCTACAGGTGAAATCACAGCCTGATACGTCAGCCATATATCTTTCATGCCACGTGTGCACATTGTAACTCTAGCCACTGAAGCACGCGGATCTCATTCACAGCCATAGACGGTCTTTATCACGAAGGAACCTCTGTTCGGTTTTTGACTGCCTAACAGGTCGGAACGGCTGAATGAGAAGAAGAGATTACCTGAGAGGTCAAGTCAGACTTTCCTGATTTATGATACAAACGTCAAGAGGAGCAACATTCGTAGCCAAAGGTACAACTACCGAATATTGTAATCGTAATTAGTAACTTCTGTTGCGCCTATGTCTAATGCACAAGGCATCAACCGATGGCTCGCCAAAATCAAGTTATTATCAGGTCAATATCCAGAAGAATATGACGTGTCGTAGAACCATTTTGTTTATTGTAATTATTTAACCAGTTATATATAATATAAGATAATCAATCCCTCAGAAACACGTAGAACTTGGTATTGGAGTAAGAAAGGCATTTTGAACCAACTAATAATAATAATAATAATAATAATAATAATAATAATAATAATAATAATAATAATGATAATGATAATGATAATGATAATGATAATGATAATGATAATGATAATGATAATGATAATGATAATGATAATGATAATGATAATGATAATGATAATGATAATGATAATGATAATGATAATGATAATGATAATGATAATGATAATAATAATAATAATAATAATAATAATAATAATAATAATAATAATAATAATAATAATAATAATAATAATAATAATAATAATAATAATAATAATATCGTTTCTTTAATTAAGGGCCTGCCAACCGCACTGCGCTGTACAGTGAACATACATATAGAAGAAACGGCAGCCACGCGCAGGGCGCCTTGCATATGTATACAGTAGAAGCACATGATAACGGTTTTACAGGAGTCGAATACAACTGTTTTTTAACGTCAGCCACGCAGGGCGCCAATCACGGCCTAACACTCACTTAACTACCGTCGTCATCTAGCGAGTAGAAGGCTGAGTAAACCTTATGGAGGGCTACGGGATTCGATCTTGGTACCTTCTGGACTTCACGCCAGTGTGTTATCCATTACTCTACTCTGTCGTTTCCACTGTCAAAGGCACCCCCGAGCTAAGACGTTTTGCCGTCCCTAATAGTTATGCTCCATAGTTTTAAATTGAGCTAATATCATCACAGTTTTATTTATTTTCATCTCGCTCGCAGTTTATTAATTTTCAGTTTTGTCGTCCTTTGGATTAATTGTGTTAACCCAGTTTTCCTCCTTTTTTCCTATAATATAGGCCCTATAGGCTCAATTGTCATCGCCGACGTATGCGTCTATTGTGTTTATTTATTCGACTAAATTAATGATCCCTAACTGGGATTTGAATAACTCCAGAAATTGAAAAACTAGAGTTTCTAGAAGCGTCTGACGAAGTATAAAGTGTCGCAGAGGTAGATCTGGAGCGTTCAATCGATGGACTGATTGATTGATTGATTGATTGATTGATTGATTGATTGATTGATTGATTGATTGATTGATTGATTGATTGATTGATTGATTGATTGATTGATTGATTGATTGATTGATTGATTGATTGATTGATTGGTTGATTTATTTGTTTTTTGCTTAGGCCTATGTGCTTATTTGTTTATAAATTTATTTGTTTATTTATTTGTTTATCTATTTATTTAATATTTGGAGCACTTATTACCTAAACTCGGTCAGTATGAATCTCATGAATTGTAGAGGAATGTTAAGTTAGTGGCCAAGAGGAATTTTTTTTTACCTCGAACTGACTTGATTCCGCTAACTCACTAGTTTCCTATCGTCTTGATTGATGTTACTCACTTTTAAGCAGAGTCACAAAGATGAATCTGCACCAAAGGAGTCTACCAATGGGGTGGGGTGGGAGCAGTGGCGGCGATCTTGTTTGACAGGTGGGGGACACTAGAACTGATCTGGTCAAAAAAGGTCAAAAATTTTTTCAAATCGGTTTACCTGTTTTGGTGTTTCTTCAAAGTTTGGGGGGACAAATGTATGGCGTGCCCCCCTCACTCTTAAAGGTGGGGGTCTTGTCCCCCTCGACCCCCAGAGATCGCCGCCCATGGGTGGGGAAACGATCTCTTCTGGTTGCCAGAAGTGGGGGGTTAACTTTCTGGGCATAAACTGGGCTTGTTGATTTCCGAGAATAATTATATTTAAGTTACGTATGATGTATGTTATCGAAAACACATATCTCGGAGTAACGACTCCGCCACTGCTCGTACTCATTGTGATTTGTAATTGTAACCGAACACATATATATAGAGCCACTGAAATGAGCGACGCTCTCAATCCGCAAAAAGAGGGTATTCAAGCGTTACGGAACTTGAGAATAGAGAGGGCAAGAAGCTCTTGGCGTAGAGACAAGGGAAGACAGTTCCAAGCAGAGGGGCTCGCTTTGGCGAAGCTCCTGGATTGGGCCGTGGAAGAGCGCATACGATCACGGACATCCAGAAGGACGCGGGCCGAGGATCGCAAGGAAGACCTCGCAGGCAAGGAAGAAACTGGCACACAAATTCATTAATTCAGTGAGGCAGTTGCGCGTGAGTGTGAGGGTTTTAAACTGAATTCGATGATGGGCAGGGAGCCAGTAGAGGGAATCACGAACAAAGGCAAAGTGTGGGCAAACTTAGGAATATCACCTATAAGCCGAGCAGCAGCATTGAGAATAGTCTGGAGTTTGTGCGTATTGGAGGAAAAAAGACCAATGTAGGCCTACACATCATTGCCGAAGTCCACCCGAGTGCAGACCAGAACGTGGACCAGCGTAGTGACAGCATGAAATGAAAGAGACTTGATCGGAGCTGGCGTGGATGATAAAAGCAAGATCGGGATACAAGGTAACTTGATCAGTGAAGGAGAGGGTATACGATCAAGGACAATTTCCAAGTCACGAACAGAGGAGGAGAATTGAACGTGGGGAACCTAAGATGAAGAGATTCCAAATCAATCTTGCAATGCTGAGGTGGAGGCGACCACCGATCCAGATAAACGGAGTCTTGCCAGGGTTCAGCCGCAAGCGATTTGAGGAAAGCCAAGCATCAAGAGCAGAGGCTTCTGCTAAGATACGCTCAACCATTTTGGCAAGCAGAGGAAGCAGGATCATGTAGGAGAAACTGGGTGTCGTCAGCATACTGATGGGACGAAACCCTATACTGCTAGAACAAACCTGGAGAAAGGAGAAGGTCGACGCTAATCCTTTGTGGTGACACATTGTCGTTAAACAGCAACTTGGGGTCATCCATAAAGGACGTCCGCAATGAGGGGGAGGGAGGGAGGGTCGGTCATCGAAATGCGAACAAATGCGGACAAGGGGGAGAGAGCCAGTGCGGACGTCCGCATCTAAACTTTTAAATTTGATAGTTTTTTAAACACCACCTTGTTTCAGCCTTACCCGAAAGACGAACGGGTCAGCGAAGTGATTGCCTAAAACTTCATGCATGGTATAACCATTACTGCGACTTTAAAGAGGCTTTTTTTACTGCACATCCTGCGATATGAAACCTGAACTGTCACTTAAACATGCACAGGAACTGTGGAATAATTGTAAAAAAATAATGACGACGACACTAAAAATTGGTTTAGGCGTGCGGACGTCCGCAAAGGGGGAGGGAGGGAGGGTAAGGTCAAATGAGGACAAGGGGGAGGGAGGGGTCCAAAGTAGGTCATATTTTGCGGACGTCCTTTATGGACGACCCCTAACCAGCCATGCATTTACCTTTCGCCTTTGCTCAATGCTCGCAAATACCGCACTCGTTCTCCGAATGCTCTGACTCAGTGTTGCAAATGAACTCAGTGCTGCGTTCTCGGTCTTTCTCTGTTACCGACCCTAGGCTCTGGAAGTCACTCTCGGTTTCTGACCCTCTGCTATAGTTGCGTAGTGTTGCTGAATTTCCGTCTGTTTTGCCGCATGCATACTGCGCATAGCTTACATTCGTAGCCCGTATTTCGGACCAGTGGCGTCTACCAGTGAGAGTTGCGGGTTGGGAGAACGATCTCCCACGGTTGCCTGAAGTGGGGGTGGGGTTAACGTTACTAGTCAGAACACTGTTTTAATAAAAAAAATGTATAGTATAATAACTTATGATTTCAATTTAGCTTTTAGTAACTTTTGTTATGGACCATGCATGATGCTGATGTATACAATAAATTAATTTACAGTTATGAGTGACTTCTGAGTCTCTAAGTATATAAGTCGGAAGTCGGCCAGAGTGTGGGGTTTGTTCTCCCATTCCAGGTGGGGGTGGGGGGGTTAGACGCCACTTTTTCGGACTCGGAGGCTTTACAGACATTGTGGGAATGGTTAAAAAAAACTGGGGAGTTGAACATGTTATCTGTAGTTTGCAACGAAATATCAACGAAATTTGAAAGCAGCTAATTTCAATGCTAGCAGTTTTGCAAGCCAGACCCGAATCAAAATCAATTCCTTTGTTGAAAAAATTCGAAATTGCATACATAATACACCATGGAAATTTCTTCTCTTAATCAGAGACTCCGAGTCAAATAATGCTAAATCACACTAGCACAACTGGGAGGGGGTGGAAACGACACTCTGGACTTAACTGGGGGTCCTAAGAAAGACTTTGGGGGTTGACCCCAACCCCCCGACTATTCCCACCCTGCTTACGGATCCTGACCGCTTGGCTCTGTTCAAAGGACTGCGATTTTGGAATGCGATTTTTTTAGAAGCGTCTGCAGTCGATTGATGCCGTTGACGCACTCGATAACGGCTTCCTAGAAGGTTCCCCGATAAGATTAGATGGGAAGGCCCGTGTGAGTAATATATTGGGGGCAGTTTCTTGCATTCCATGAAGCGGGAATGCAATTCAGACCGAAAGAACAAGTACTTTGTACAGCCCCGTATCCCTGAATGCCATCTGGAGCGAATCGCTACCGTTCTCTGTCGATGAACAAAACTGCTGACGTAGTTCCGTATTATCAGTAGGCCAATATCTTAAATCAAGGCGCTCCCGCAAACCAGCCCAA
>OY744614.1:26018143-26135643 GCA_963556255.1 Allolobophora icterica
ATGGGTATAGGAGTCCAAAATCACAATCCAAAACTGACCACGGGTGTGGAAAAACCCGAAAAGTAAGAATGTTTTCGGTCATCAAAGGTTGATTGTGACGACAATGATGGTGTCACAATATGAAGCCCCCCCTAAGACAGAGTCTGGAATAATGTTCCAATCAGAGTCTCTCTTTCAGAACAGTCTCCTCAATTGAAATAAAATCTTCCCTTTCTACGATATACAAATACAAAGACGCACCGGACTTAAAAGCGGCGCCCCATTTCGGTTGTCTGTCTTAAAATAGGATTAAAATTGTATGTCATTAAAATAAATGACTTCTGTATTTTTATTCCTTCAATTGGATATGAAATAGTAAGTGAACATATTCTTTATTTGGAAGGCACAGTGGTGTACATGGTAAACATATTACAATCAGACAATATAACCAGTTATATAAAGACAGAAGTTACTACAAATCAAATGAGACATAAGAAGGATAGGAGAAAAGAGTAAGGTAGCCAGATCTTGGGAGAGCTTATTTATCTGCATAGCATCCTATAGCAAGGAAGCATTTCTGAGACAACTTGTCTCAGACAAGTTATCATACCTAGGAAGCTCATAGTTATGAGGCCGTGAGAGCAGAGAATAGCGAGTGTGCTTAATCAGAGGGCAACATTGTATGTAATATATTGCAAAGATTACGTAAAATACTAGCAAAGAAATCTGTCCTGAGGAGACTTTTAGGGGAGAAATCTGTTCCGAAATAGATCTGTCCTGAAGAGACTTTAGGGTAGAATCTGTTCCGAAATAGATCCGTCTCGAGGAGACTTAAGGAGAGAATCTGTTCCGAAATAGATCTGTACCGAGGAGACTTTAGGAGAGAATCTGTTCCGAAATAGATCTGTCTCGAGGAGACTTTTAGAGGAGAATCTGCTCCGAAATAGACCTTTCTCGAGGAGACTTTTAGAGGAGAATCTGTTCGGAAATAGATCTGTCCTGAGGAGACCTAGCTTAGGGTAGAATCTGTTCCGAAATAGATCTGTCCCGGGGAGACTTTTATAGGAGAATCTGTTCCGAAATAGACCTTTCTCGAGGAGACTTTTAGGGGAGAATCTGTTCCGAAACAGATCTGTCTCGAGGAGACTTTTATAGGAGAATCTGTTCTGAAATAGACCTTTCTCGAGGAGACTTTTAGGGGAGAATCTGCTCCGAAATAGATCTGTCTCGAGGAGACTTTTAGGGGAGAATCTGTTCCGAAACAGATCTGTCTCGATGAGACTTTTAGGCAAGAGTCTGTCTCGAGGAGACTTTTAGGGGAGAATCTGTTCCGAAACAGATCTGTCTCGAGGAGACTTTTAGGGGATAATCTGTTCCGAAATAGATCTGTCTCGATGAGACTTTTATAGGAGAATCTGTTCCGAAATAGACCTTTCTCGAGGAGACTTTTAGGGGAGAATCTTTTCGGAAATAGATCTGTCTCGAGGAGACTATTAGAGGAGAATCTGATCCGAAATAGACCTTTCTTGAGGAGACTTTTAGGGGAGAATCTGCTCCTAAAGAGATCTGTCTCGAGGAGACTTTTAGGGAGAATCTGTTCCGAAACAGATCTGCCTCGATGAGACTTTTATAGGAGAATCTGTTCCGAAATTGACCTGTCTCGATGAGACTTTTAGGCAAGAGTCTGTCTCGAGGAGACTTTTAGGGGAGAATCTGTTCCGAAAAAATCTGTCTCGATGAAACTTTTAGGAAAGAGTCTGTTCCGAAATAGATCTGTCTCGAGGAGACTTTTAGGGAAGAATCTGCTCCGAAATAGATCTGTCTCGAGGATACTTTTAGGGGATAATCTGTTCCGAAATAGATCTATCTGTGAGGAGACTTTTATGGGAGAATCTGCTCCTAAAGAGATCTGTCTCGAGGAGACTTTTAGAGGAGAATCTGCTCCGAAATAGACCTTTCTCGAGGAGACTTTTAGGGGAGAATCTGTTCCGAAAAAATATGTCTCGATGAAACTCTTAGGAAAGAGTCTGTTCCGAAATAGATCTGTCTCGAGGAGACTTTTAGGGGAGAATCTGCTTCGAAATAGATCTGTCTCGAGAAGACTTTTAGGGGATAATCTGCTTCGAAATAGATCTGTCTCGAGAAGACTTTTAGAGGAGAATCTGTTCCGAAATAGATCTGTCTCGATGAGACTTTTAGGCAAGAGTCTGTTTGGGACCTTTGATTTGCCGGCTGAAATGAAACCCTTCTCTGCCTATGGAACACGAGAGCCTGAGTCTTTTAATTAGAATCGCTTCCGGCTCGATAGGACGGTCCGAAGAAAGTTCCTTAAGCTGAGTTCGAAACAAGTGACTGATAATGACTGAGCGTCCTAATTAATTTAAAGACGCGCAAGGCTTCGTTGCAGGAAGAAAATCTAAGGTACGCCGAGTCAAGCTATAAGGCTAAAGTTCAATAGCAACCCAACGCGAGTTATAAACGGAGCTGGCCTTTGCCAGCGCTTGTAAGACACGATAAGAAACCTGTCTCCTCAGCGATAAACGAAGATCTTCATCGATTGCGAGGTTAGAGAGAGACCAGAGCCGTGCTTTATAAACCAATCAGCAGTCGACCATCTTTAGGCTAGAGTTTGTAACAGCCGGTTGTAACCCAGCAACCGTTAGGCCACAGTCGCCGAGTCTTGCTATCAGCCAATTGGCACTCGCCTATCGTTAGGCTAGGCTTGAGCCACGCCTTAAGGTGTTAGTCCAACATAGGCGGTCGATCCACTTCGCCGTTAAGTCGTATCTCTTCGCTGAGTAATCTAAAATTCCTCCAGATTGATATTAAGAAGTCGGGGGAAATCTGGACGTCAGTCGCCTCGTCGTAATTAAATACCTAAATGATTTACAACTCATGAAATAAAAGGAAATCTAATGACAAGGTGAGTCAGAGAACGTTCTACCAAATGACCGATCTCTAACGGAGGAAAGTTCGACAGTTGTTTTTGGTGTACCCGCGTATAAGTCGCAGAAGATAGAGACGTTTTTATGCTGAATGAATTAAATTAGTTGTTGACTTTCCGACACACAAACAAAGAACATTGCTGTAAGTCAGAAACCTACATGAACAGCCTTTCTTACATTTGTAAACTTATAATTACAATGGTTTTAATTAAATAAAATTCTTCAATGAACTAAACGATCTAAGGTTAGCTACAGATTAAATGAACCTTTAGATAGAAGTTTATAAACTCAGTACTTATTTAAACGATCGGAAAATGGACATATCCTTTGGATCAATATCTTCACAAGCTTAGGGTGGAGTTAAGATTACTATATAGGTGTGTTCTTGCATTGTTTACATCGCCTGATATAAACGCTGAGGATATTTGCAACTTTTCTAAGGTTAGCTACGGATTAAAGAAACATCGATCGAAGTTATGATTTTTATACAGACGATACTAGAAGTCTGCATGGCTACTGCTGTGTACCTTTAGGTGGAAGTATGTTCAAGCGTAGTAGATGAAGGAGAGACTTCTTCTTTCAGTTACACCTTCTCTATTTCCATTCGCTCTTGTCTTCATGCCTTCGGCTTGTTTGGTGAACTAGGGGCCTACCTGTTTCAGTCGTTGGACCTAGTTTTTGGAACTCTCTCCCTGTGTCTGTCTGTTCTTCTCAGTCGCTTAATATGTCATTTCGTTCCCAAAGTAAGATTTTACCTCCTTGAAACTGAGTATCCACCATAGGCTGGCTCTCTGTCGAATGGATGTACATGTAACTTTATTATGGCTTGGTTTTGATGTGCCATTGTTTGATGCCGTGTGCATTAGACACTGGCGAGATAGAAGTTACTAATTACTAATAATAAGTAACTGTCCCTTTCTTTCTTTATTCCTTATTTGTTAAAATAGATTTCTAAAAGTGCCATGCAAGACTGGGTCAAAAACTGTGAACTTGTGTTCAACACCTACCACTGAGGTTTGACTCATCGGCGATGCGTGCACACTGTTAAAAAAATGGTGGAAATGGCCACTAAAATTGGTGGTCCACAAATAACACCCTATGGTGGAAAATATTCGGACCTTATACAAAGGTGGTTCACTTCCATATACGTGCTTCTCTGCAACATTTCTTCTAAATGATTCGCGACAAGCGCTGACATACACACGTGTGTGTGTGTGTGTGTGTGTTTGTGTGTGTGTGTGTGTGTGTGTAGGTGTGTGTGTGTGTGTGTGTGTAGGTGTGGTGTGTGTGCGTAAGTGTGTGTGTAGGTGTGTGTGTGTGTGTGTGTGTGTGTGTGTGTGTGTGTGTGTGTGTGTGTGTGTGTGTGTGTGTGTGTGTGTGTGTGTGTGTGTGTGTGTGTGTGTGTGTGTGTGTGTGTGTGTGTGTGTGTGTGTGTGTGTGTGTACGTATGCCATTGACATGTATATGTGTGAACATACACTTTAATGCAGAAACATCCACATTAACGAAAGATGTATAGATTGTAATATTTATCATGATCTTTAAAATACAAAGCAGAGAACCAGCTTATCCACGAACGCTGCGTCATGTCAGAAGGGTTGTCAAGAGATAACAAATGAAAAACCTAGTCCGATTGCCAGGAGATCAGGAAGAGAAGAAAGCATGAAGAGGGCTGCTATGGAGGATTCCGTATGAGACGAGAAAGATTGAAGGGTTGAGATAGGATAGACGTGGATTAAGAGATCCGCGTGTTCTTAAAGAGTAGCCTTCTTCTTTGCTACTCTGTCTTCTTCCTTCCTCGACACCTTTCTATCCTTCATTCAGTATCCCTTAGTCAAGGCGACGGCACAGTTTTTAAAGTGATTGGGAACTGCGCTTTGGTTGCGAGAAATCTTGATCATCTTTTCTTGATCTTCAAGATTCAGCCGTTGACTGCAAAGTCACAAAATCAACTTACCTGTTCTCTTATCGCCGCAGTTTTCATTGTTTATGACTTGAGTCATCCCTCGTAGGCCTGCATTCACACGTCTCTTTCACTCAACAACTCTACTTCCCACGCTTTCAGCCCACGAGGAAAAAGAATTACGCGCTAAAACGTTTATCATCAGGGTCAGAGAGTGCGAGAGCAGAAAAGTGTCTGTTCAGCCCGTTTGTCAACGTCTTGAACTTTGTTCATCTCATTCTGACACAGTTCTTATCGTCTTCCTTAGCCATTTCTTTTCCTCCTCATTTGTTCCTAAACTTATTTCCTTATGTTTTAATCCTGATCGTAACTCGAAATTTCTAGGCGTTACATATAAGTTAACCGTAGGCATCTGCTTATAGTCACAATCGCTGCGTCAAGTCGGACGGTTTGTCCAAGGAACTTAGTATAAATAGGAGGGGTGAGGTAGTATCTGCTAAACTCCGCCACTGCTCATACTCAGGCAGTGCCAGTCCCAATCCTGGATAAAAGAAGAGGGCGACGCTAATGATCTTTATTATCACACAGTGTCGTTAAACTGAAACTACTACTAGTATCTGCTATGTCAAGTTGAGCTTAAGCTTAACTTGGACCTTTCAACTCTTATGGTATGAGCAGGAAGTCATTCAACAAGTGTTTATCTACGTTTTCTAAAACTATATATTTAATAACTAATCGTAATCTTAAAACTTCAGATTCCTAAAGCGCCATTCGAAAACTAAGCGCAGGGCACCAGCATATTCAGGAGCGCTGACTATAATAGTTAAAGAACTTCAGATGTACTTAAAAGTAGTTGTAGTTAAGCTACTTTCAACGTAATTAGTACCAGTCAATGGCAGATCTACATCAAAGTCAGTTATCATTAGAACTCTTGGGCTCAACATTCACACGTAGCCGTCTGCCTGCCTTCCTACCAGTCTGAGCTTAGGATCTAGACTCGGATCTTGACCCGACTTTATATCTACCTGTTGTTTCTGATTTGATTGGGTGCCTGTGAAAAAGGTGGTTCGGACGCTTAACATTTTGGGGCTGAAGAAATCCGGCAATGCGATTACGATTATTTAGCCTATCAGTATATAGATGTTTATCAATTTCGACTTATGTTTTGTCTTTAGAAACGGAAAAGGAATTGTTACGCCGTAACATTCACGCCCGGTGTCTTCACGATGCGTTCCTCATAAACAGCAATCACAAACAAGACGTCATACAAGGCTGAAAAGGAAAGTTTACTACGACGACAACATTGTCTGAAGTCTTTACTCATGTGAAATTTGTTCGCTAATTACAGATAGTGAACGTGCTAACTAAAAGTTAAAGTCAGTCACGGACTGACAGTAGGAGAAGTTCTGACTGAATTCGTTGGCAATAGTAAATGTTCTTGTGAACTGTTTTTATGTAAGTCGTTGCCCCAGTGGATTTCTTTGACTGAAAGCGTTCTGAATCAACTCACTTAAGCGAATTGTTTGACGGAAGTACTTGCTCCTGTGAATTCTTGAAGATAGTAGCTGTTCCTAGTAAATTTCTTGATGAAAAAAGTTTCATTCGGCGAATTACTTTGACAGAAGTCATAGTTCTGAGCGAAATTATAGACAGAAGTCGTATAGTCCTACCGCAAACCATCGTTTTCTGAGCATGGCTGAGAATCACCACCCGCGAAAGAAGTCAACGGCCAAGCCGCCGCCGGGCAATCTCACGCCGGCGACGCCGACTACTCCAGCGACATCACCTCCTGTGCTTGACCAACGACGCGTGTCGGTCATTGTTCCACCTGACCGCCACCAGCAGATGATGAACGAAAACACGAGACGTGTCTCCGTCATCCAGGGACCGAACCCTCAGCTGCAAGTTATGATGGGCAACAATCGAAGACAGAGCGTCGTCCAGCAGCCCTCAGCGACACAGGTCAGCCTACCAGAGAAGTTCCGAAAGCATTCAATTGCCCGGGCGCCACTCCTCGCCCAACTCCAGATGATGGATAGCATCCCAGCGTCGACCTCTGCTGGCAAGCGAGCCTCTGTTTCGGATGGTGGCACGCGCAAGTCGTCCGATTCTGGCCCTCCGGCCGGTCACCACGTCAGGAAGCGCAACAAAGCGGAAGTCGAGGAGTACCACTCGCGCATCCGGACGATCAACCAGTTCCAAAAGTCGCAGAGTTCCGGTTCACTGGCTTCCTACGCTTCGACGATTTCCTCCGTCTCGTCGTCGTTCTCCATTTCGTCGGAAGTGGCCAACGGAATGGACATACCCGTCGGACTTGAATGGTCCCAGCGCTGGGTCATCGATAAGGTGGGCAGAGCTCCGGGTCAGATCAAGTGCGCCAGCGACATATGCTTCCTGCGCAGCACCGGAAACATCGCCATTGCCGAGTTCAAGAACGCCAGGATCCAGATCTTCTCGTCATCCGGGAAGTCCCTGGCGTGTCTGGGACCCGAGAGCGAAAACGACAGAACGGCCGCGTCCTTCACCAATCCGCTCAACTTCCGCAGGATTGCTCCGACCGGAATCTGCGAGACAAATATCAACAACCTGTTGGCCGTGACGGATCACAGTCGCCTGCTCTACGTCGATGCCTCTGCAACTGGACTGCTCGAGGCTGAGGTCATCATCAGCAATCGGAACAGTCTTCGCGGAGTCGCCTTCACGCAGAACAACAAACTAATTCTTACTGAGGTGAGGATGGAAACGGTTGCTAACGAGCTTTTTCTCTTTGATGTATACCTACAGTTTGGAACTCTCTCCCTGTATATGTCCGTTCTGCTCAGTCGCTTATGTCATTTTTTCTTTCTCAACTTAAGACTTTCCTTTTCAAATGGTTTATCCACCATAGGCTGCATCCTGTCTTACGGGCTGATCTTCTGGATATTGACTGATTACGGCTTGCTTTTGGTGTGCCATTAATTGATGCCTTGTGCATTGGACATTTTCTCTCTCTCTCTCTCTCTCTCTCTCTCTCTCTCTCTCTCTCTCTCTCTCTCTCTCTCTCTCTCTCTCTCTCTCTCTCTCTCTTTCCTTCTCTTTCTGTTTCCATCTCTATTTCTGTCTCTCTATCTCTCTATTTTTGTCTCTAAATCTGTCTCTCTATTTTTCTCTCTATTTTTCTCTCTATTTCTCTCTCTATTTCTCTCTCTGTGTTTTTGTCTCTATTTCTGTCTCTCTCTATTTCTGTCTGTCTGTCTGTCTGTCTGTCTGTCTGTCTGTCTGTCTCTCTCTCTCTCTCTCTATCTCTCTCTCTCTCTCTCTCTTTCTCTTTCTCTCTGTCTCTCTCTCTCTGTCTCTGTCTCTGTCTCTCTCTCTGTTGTCTCTCTGTCTCTGTCTCTCTCTCTTTCTCTCTCTCTCTCTTGTGATTATCTAATTTATTAAAACATTGGGATCGCACAACTTGTCACTGAAATTATTGGGAAGGCTCCAGGTTATAGGTTACAGTTACAGTTCTCTCCATCCAACTGTTCAGTCGGATTTAAAGGTTCAACATCGCTGCGGATATTATTTCTTTAAATGTCAGGTTTCATCTATCCAAAATCCCTTTGGCTGAAACACATTTCTAACTAATTCTTACTGAGGAGAATAGAATAATGAAGAATGGCATAGTGAAGAAGGGAACAGTGAAGAATAGAATGATGAAGAATGGCATAGTGAAGAATGGAATAGTGAAGAATAGAATAATGAAGAATGGCATAGTGAAGAATGGAATAGTGAAGAAGAGAATAATGAAGAATGGCATAGTGAAGAATGGAATAGTGAAGAAGAGAATAATGAAGAATGGCATAGTGAAGAATGGAATAGTGAAGAATAGAATAATGAAGAATGGCATAGTGAAGAAGGGAACAGTGAAGAATAGAATGATGAAGAATGGCATAGTGAAGAATGGAATAGTGAAGAATAGAATGATGAAGAATGGCATAGTGAAGAATGGAATAGTGAAGAATAGAATAATGAAGAATGGCATAGTGAAGAATGGAATAGTGAAGAATAGAATAATGAAGAATGGCATAGTGAAGAAGGGAATAGTGAAGAATAGAATAATGAAGAATGGCATAGTGAAGAATGGAATAGTGAAGAATAGAATAATGAAGAATGGCATAGTGAAGAAGGGAATAGTGAAGAATAGAATGCTGAAGAATGGCATAGTGAAGAAGGGAATATTGAGGAATAGACCTTATGTTAAAGTTTCAGACGGTGTCCTGTGAAAAGTCTGAAGTGTCTGACTAAGGTGGTAGAGACAGAGAGAGATAAGGAAGGAAACAAAACCTTACAAAGCTTAAAGGTTCAGTTGTTCTTGATTAAAGAAGCTATCGTCTATGTAGAATAATGGAACTTAATCGCTGTGCATAAATAATTTAAATTCAATCCATGCACTAGTAATCGTTAACTCCAAACTTGTAAAGCGCCACCACTCGAAAGCCAAGCGCAGGACACCAGCTTATTCACGAGCACTCGAACCAAGGCGCTCGACAGTCTGTCGTCAAATTCTGTTGATTCAGTGAGAGAACAACCTCTCTTGAACGAAAGACCTTGTTCTGTCGTATTGTCTATGAGTACGACAAATCGTTTGGATTGAGTGAGTCTGGGCTATTAAGTGGCTAACTGAGTGATATATTGACTGACTTATTGAATGAAATGAATGGGTGAAACTTTGATAAATTTATTGATTGACCCCTTGACAAGCTGAATTACATGATCGAATGAATGAATAAACGATTGGTTAATTGGTTAATTGCTTGATTGATTGACAGATTGATTGATTGAATGAGTGAAGGAAGGAAGGAATCATTTAAATTTAATTGAACGATTGACTGATCAATTGATTTATTGACTGACTGATTGACTGGCTACTGTTTGAAAGACTGAATGAATGGGTGATTGACTGACTGGTTGAAAGACTGAATGAATGGCTAATTGATTGACTGACTGACTGACTAGTTGACTGGTTGACTGGTTGAAAGACTGAATAAATGGGTGATTGACTGACTGGTTGAAAGACTGAATGAATGGCTGATTGATTGACTGACTGACTAACTGATTGACTGGTTGAAAGACTGAATGAGTTACTGATTGACTGACTTACTGAATGGATGAATGAACGAATGGCTGATTGACTGACAGGCTGAATAACCCATTGTTTCAGCTATTTTGTTATTTCTTCATTGACGTACTGATTGGCTCAGTTATAGATCGATAGAACAGTTATACTCATCTTCAAAATGAACGCGATATATTGTTAGAGGCCGTGGAGAAAGAGTAATTGGCGAAAGAGACATCACAGTGGAAACCAATCTCTATATGGGGATTATTCTGACCGGCGATGGGGGTAGTCGGCTCCCTCCTTCAGATCGCACTACCCTGACCACACGGGCTTTATTGTATAACCAGACCAAATTCTTCAACTTCGCTATTTCGCAACAATAAAACAGCATTGTATTGGTCAGAGCTAAACTTAATTAATGACGTCCTAATTACCTTCGCTGTCCACGCACTGATCATGCGCTCAGAGGTCATAATGTGCCTGAACACTTCATTCTAATCAATAGATTCCAACTGATAGATCATTAGGCGGATTTTTCTGTTCGTCTGTCTGTGTCTCTTTGTCTGTATCTATTTGTCTGTATCTCTTTATCTGTATCTCTTCGTATGTTTCTCTTCATCTGTTTCTCTTCGTCTTTGTCTCTTCGTCTGTGTGTCTTCGTCAGTTTCTCTTCGTCTGTTTCTCTTCGTCTGTTTCTCTTCGTCGCTGTCTCTTCGTCGCTGTCTCTTTGTCTGTTTCTCTTCGTCTGTTTTTCTTCGTCAGTGTTTCTGATCGTCTGTTTCTCTTCGTCTTTGTCTCTTCGTCTGTGTGTCTTCGTCTGTTTCTCTTCGTCTTTTTTTCTTTGTATGTTTCTCTTCGTCGCTGTCTCTTCGTCTGTTTCTCTTCGTCGCTTTCTCTTTGTCTGTTTCTCTTCGTCTGTTTTTCTTCGTCAGTGTTTCTGATCGTCTGATTTTCTTCGTCTGTTTCTCTTCGTCTGTTTTTCTTTGTCTGATTTTCTTCGTCTGCTTTTCTTCGTCTGATTTTCTTCATCTGATTTTCTTCGTCTGATTTACTGCGTCTGATTTTCTTCGTCTGCTTTTCTTCGTCTGATTTTCTGCGTCTGATTTTCTTCATCTGCTTTTCTTCGTCTGATTTTCTGCGTCTGATTTTCTTCGTCTGATTTTCTTCGTCTGATTTTTTCGTCTGATTTTCTGCGTCTGCTTTTCTTCGTCTGCTTTTCTTCGTCTGATTTTCTTCATCTGCTTTTCTTCGTCTGATTTTCTGCGTCTGATTTTCTTCGTCTGATTTTCTTCGTCTGATTTTCTTCGTCTGATTTTCTTCGTCTGATTTTCTTCTTCTGTGTCTCTTCGTCTGATTTTCCTCGTCTGCTTTTCTTCGTCTGTGTCTCTTCGTCTGTGTCTCTGTCTATTTCTCTTCGTCTGTACCTCTTCGTCTTTGTCTCTTTATTTTTTTTCTATTCGTCAGTTTTCTTCATCTGTCTCTCCCTCTGTCTGTATCTCTTCGTCTTTGTCTCTTTATTTATTTCTAGTCGTCAGTTTTCTTCGTCTGTCTCTCTTCACACTGAACTCGGTGACCGCGTCTACTTGGAAACGCACACGCCTGTCGCTTGTCAAATGTTGCAAAACCAATTAATAATGAAGCAGTTAATCGTTTAATTATTAAATGGTGGACAGCCGAGACAGTCAGTTTAGCGCTCAAGTCTGCCCAGCTGACTGATGATTGAAATGCTAGGGCATCTGATTTATAATATCACAATCGAAGACGTATTTAGACGTCCACAATTGTGCTATGGCTAGGTTCTGTAAATAATCGTAATCGTCAACTTCAAATTTATAAAGCGCTACTGTTGAGCTAAGCTCAGGGCACCAGCTTATTCACGAGCGCTGTGTCGTGTGACTATTGTCCAGAGATGTCAAGGGAAGATTCCAGTCCAGTTGGCAGAAAGTCCAGTAGAGGAAGAGGCATATAGGAGCTGCTGAGATGGGTTTCACTGAAGATGAGAAAGCTTGGAAGGCGGAGGATTGGATGGATTATGGTTGGAACTGTTGAAGAGGTGCATTGGACTTCAGTTTGGTGTTGTTAGGTTGGTCTAGGGGACGTAAACTCACATCAAAACAGGAATGGCTATATACAGTCCTTTTTGCATCAAACTCCCGCTATGAAGCACTATACTATACTATAGGCCTATATATTATTGTTTTATTATTATTATTATTGTTGTTGTTGTTGTTGTTGTTGTTGTTGTTGTTGTTGTTGTTGTTGTTGTTTACTGATTAATTGTTCATTGGTGTGTGCGTTAGTGCTGGCAGAATCTGATCTTTTTTTACAGGGCTTCTGACTCACGTGCTGAGTCAGAAGCCCTGAATTTGATGTGCGATAAATATAATTATGTCAATAAATGTTTTGTTGATGTCAGCAAATCCGTGCGAGCAATACGAATACAGTTGTCGTCTTAAGAATAGTTCTCAGACTAGAGCCAGTTACCTTTTGACGGGTTTCCCAAAGCTTAATGGTCGCCACAATATGTACGCTTTCGTGCGTAATAGTAAATGTCGACACAATGCTTATGTGCATTGTGCAGCCCATAGCCCGTGATGTCTTGACACGTTTTCCAAATGCTGTCTTATATACTAATAGTTTTCATATCTATTACTCATTTGCAGTCTAGAAATCGCTACCTCTTGACGGGTTTTCCCAATGCTATAGTCAACACATTTGTAATAATAGTTTCATATCTGTTGTTCGGATGCACTCTAGAGCCGACAACGTCTTAACGGGTTTCCCAGTCCACTGTACAGTGTCGGAAATTGCGTGTTTCAGGTTGGAACTCAGGCGTCCGTGGGGATCTTCGAGACGAACGGTCGCATCGTTCGTGAGTTCAAGGGTGACTTCAAGGAACCATCTTACGTCGCCTGGAACGAGGAGTACGAGATAGCTGCAGTCTCCGACGGGGGCCAGGGCGCCGTCTACCTTTACGACGCCAGCGGTCACCTGCTGAACAAGCTCGGCGCCCAGCTTCAAGGCAGCGAGTCTGAGGAGGAGGACATCGTCGGTCCTCTGATCTACCCGTCGGGGGTCTCCTGGCTCTCCAACGGCCGGCTGCTGGTCGCCGATCGAGCGGAGCATCGAGTTGTCCTCTTCGACCTGCGGAATCATTCGGCGGAGAATATTCTGACGACCCAGGACGGTCTGGGCCATCCCGTTGCCTTGGCGACGAACGGCAAGAACAGAATCGTGCTGTCGGAGGAGTTCTACGACTTCGGCGTCGACAAATATCATCTGAAGATGTTCAAGCACCGCGTCCAGAGCCTCAGCAACGAGTTCTGATCTCGGAGGAGGAGACACTTCCTCGAGACGACCTTGACTTTGTGCGGAACCAAACCATCCGTGACCAACGGATTCGATGAACCGGATGACCTCATTTCTTCCTTCTGTTGTCATGGCAACGCGTAGCGAGGAAACTGATGGACGATAGGCTTTGTCTGTTTTTGGTATAGGCGTGACGAACGACCAAGCGGACAAACTAGGTAATGTTGTTCTCCTCTGCGCCTACGAGAAGCTCTTTAGTGGCGCTATGTACATAAGTATCTAAGAATGCGTCCGGCATGTACGCATGTCCACGCCTGGTATTATGCTGTAACATTGATGGTTGCACGTGATACCATCGACGGTGACATGTGATAACATTATGTGGTGGCATGTTGTGGTAACACTGAATAACCAAACTGTCGATTGTGGCATGTCAACATGTTATAAGATGTAATGTGGTTACCGGTGGTCGTAAGATGTGAAAACATCGATGCTGTTGCATGATAGCATAGATGGTGACATATGATGACATAAATGGTTACATGTGATAAAAAAAAGTGATGACGATCATAAATTAGGTCATTTTAGATTCAATCAGCTGTTTGGTTTTTGTTTTCCTAATTTCGTGCAGTTCACTCAACGATAAACTTAGTGACAACGCTCTGACGTCTAAATAAATCGCTATATATTTATGAAGACTTTATGAAGACAATAGACTTTGTTGAGCTTGTAATGTTGGTGATATTGTTCTTTCTACGTTGACGTGCATGTAGCCTATGTATCGCACTATTGTATAGATTATCAACTGTTTGTATAACTCGAAGAAGAAGTAGAGTCGCCTGAGCTAGCATGAAAGGCAACCATGAGTATGAAGTGTTAGCGACTTCATTTTTCTTATCCTCGGCATATGTGGGCTAGATGCCAGTCCTCTCCCACGTCTTCTTATCTTCCCCCGACAACGTAGGTCAATGCTGTCAATATAACCGAATTGGCAAGTGGAGCAGAAATCTCGAAACAAATTTCTGCCGTGGCGGGGATTTGAACCCTGACCTCTCGGTTGTCAGTCCAGCACGCTAACCACCCTTTTACCACGCACCCCCTTGGATGACTTGGTTTGAGGTGAATGTATGTAGTAGGCCCTAGTTATTTACTCCATTTCGCAAGCGCTCGAAAACCATTTTCTGCTATCTTATTTCCATGTCGTTGAGTCGATAGCGCTTCTGATAGGTGTGTGGAAGAGGCGCTATATAAATTTGTGATACAGTTACAAACTGCGTGTGATTATGTAGCGCTAGTCTATGACTACTGCATCTATGCTAGATACACCTGCAGCAGACCGTCTATGGGCCTATCTCATGTAGGCCTATTTAAATGATGTCAACAGTAAACTTTCATTGAAGCAGACGAGTTAGTAGCAACTCGTGTTTAAATAGGCCAGCGTAGCATACGTTTGCAATTATCAGCTTTAAAGATGGTATACACTGGATCATGTAACAAGTATGAATAGATATTGGTTTAAAACAGAGTGCAGAATTTAAGTATGTAAATAAAGATTTGAAACCGGTGGTAGTCTTTGGCCATGTTTATCAAAGTCATACGTCGGAAAAACATGTTCACTTAGGCTACGTCTTTTCTTCCTCAGATACTTTAAGCAGGCTAATTGCTTTGCACCCGTCACCAGAGGCGTCTACGCCATAGAAACCTTGGAGCAAATGCTCCATCCAAGGAATAGGGGGGGGGAAGATTTGTCAGTGTGTGTGCCACCATTTTAGGGGGGAAGGAACGGGGAGGGGGAAGAAGAGGGTAAAAAGGGACGTTGCTCCAATGACTTAGGGGGGGATAGACGCCCCTGCCCGTCACACACGCTTAGGCTATGAATATATGTGCACAGTGCACATACATACATATATGTGCTGCTGCTGGCCGCAGGGGCGTAACTTTGGTCTAAAAAGTGAGGGGTACCAATTTCTTCTCCAATTTATCTTTTCGCATGGATACTGTTTTGGACATAGTCACCGGCGCCGCCGCCACCGCTAAGCCCTCAAGTCGAAACCCGTCGCTAAGCTATCGACTGCTAGCGACTTAGTTCACTTAATGTCTTGCTTGTTGTTTTAATCGCGGTTTCTAAGTTTCGATTTGACGAAGACATAAGCAGCAGGACATGAGCAACACTTAGGCCTACAATACAAAACAATACAATACAATATTCGTTTGTTGAGGAAAACAAGCTGACATGCCGAAACTTGGTAGGCCTACATTAAGCTTATAAGAGAAATAGTTTGCTCTAATAGTAAGAGTTCTTATAGAGAATATAGAGGGATATAGTTGTTGTTGTCTTTTTTTGATAAAGTTAATTTATGCATTCTATTACGTATCCCCACAAATTACGTCTATGGTTGTGTTTCTTCGTACTTGTAATTGTAACAGAATGTATGTGTATTGCCATGTGTAAGAACCCGCAGTCTATCAGTCAGGTGGAAGAAGCTGTTCACTTTAATGACGAGCGTGTACTAAAATGTATGGAAAACTAATTCCCTCTCATCGTTCAAGCAAATGCAATGTGATCCACACTGCCTGGAATGGAGTGAGTTTCATTTGAATGGCTGTTTTAGAGACAGTTTTGTAATCGTAATCTCCGGATTTCTACAACGCCGAAAAAAGCGAAGTCGCGGGAACCAGCTTATTCACAGGCGCTTAGACAAATCAAAATCGATAGGCGGGGGGGGAGTCGAATCGGTTCCAGGTCAAGATCCAAAGGAGTCAGTCAGGAAGACATTAAGACGGCTAAGGTGGATGGTATTTAGGGTTTAGACGGCGAGGGGGTAGACAGAGGAGGAATCGGGATAGGATTTGTGAAAGAGCAGGGGATAATCTGCCGGCCAAGGGCACGTGGGTTGATGTGCGGAAGCAAGGAATAGGCCTACTCACATTGCCAATGGCAGTGTCCAAGTAAAGTGTAACTGTTAAGATTTTTAGTTACTCAGATTTTCCTAAAATTTAACTAAATAATGTAATCCAAGACAAATATTATGCTTTGTGATTGAACTAATTGCAAATATTTTTACAGTGATCAGTCTGAACTGAAATGCTTAAGTCAAAGTATTCATCTAACCGATATAATATGGTTCATTGTCTCATTTCAGACGATTTTATTTTAATTATCTACACCTTTATATGTATCATGCATGGAGTCAGTTGCTCATATAGACCTACACCTGTAGACTCTACATACAGCACACCATCTCCCATGGAACGACGACTCCTGATCTGACCTGGCACTGAAACTCATCCAAAACATGACTCTTGCGTACTTGATTTCATACAGCGCTGGTGAATAAGCTGGTCTCCCTGATGCAGCTTTTTGTGGTGCTGAGAAATTTAGAAGATTTAAATTACAGTACATTACAAAATCCTTGTATATAATATATAAAAATAAACTTGCCATGTATTCCTGAGCCCATTGTCGAGTACTTGTTATGTAGCATAGTTTGGAGCAGGCAAGGAATGCATACTTAGTATGGACTTCTGTAACGTCGACAGACTACCAATAAGTTAGTCTCGTGCAAATCGCCAGAACCACCCACAAAATACTCTGAAACAAAAATGTTTAAGATCCAGAATGGAAATCAAATCAAATCAAATCAAATCAATCTTTATTTCGAAATAGTACAATAATACTAACAATCATACTAACAAATCTGTGTACAATCGGTGTGTAAAACAGTGGAAAAAAATAAACTAAATTTAGCGTCCATGTGCAACGCTAGGTTGTATTTAGTTTTATCAGCAGAAACAATATCAAGACTTTATTCGAAATGCGAGGAGATGAAGCTGGAGCAGCTTATCGAGTCATCCCCGCTAATTAACACTTTAATCAAATTTTACAACGAGATAAATAATAGGCATAAGAGTTCAATAGGACATATAGATTGAAACAATCCTAACATTCACAGGTTAGCAGTAATGGGCAATCAGGGATGATTTAAGTGCGGATTTAAAGATGACATAATTTCGTAAGTTACGAATATCAGCGCCAATAGCATTCCAAAGTTTGGGGCCAGCTATTCTAACGGTGAATTGTCGAATTTTGGTTCCAGACGGCTAAGGCGAAAGATACCAAGGATTCCACAGCAAAGCAGACACAATGTGAAAGTACAGTCCAGAACCATGGACCATCAAAAGTATTCGTAATCTCATGATTTCTACAGTGCCCCAAAAGCCCAGTTGCGGGAACAGGCTATTCATATAGGCACTGGTAAATGCCCTGCTGCCCAAATGTAGAAAGGACAATTAGAAAGGTCAACAATGTCTTCATAGCATAAAATGAACAGAGTTTAGGTGTATAATACAATGATCACAAAGCTTTTGTAAGAAAGACTCCGTTTCTCCACGACAGTTTCAGCAGTCCACAGGTTAACTGATATATATTTTACATTACAACAAATTAGGGTAATTACACCTTGTCAAATTCATACTATATCAAGTAGTAGATTGCCAAGTACACAGTAGCAAAGTAAAAATACACAATAAGCTGATTGCGTTATACACTGCCAATCTTTGCCATGCAGTTAATCAGCAGCCGCTGCCAATTAACTGCATGCCCAGAGACCACCACGCGGAGGTGTTGACAACGGTCTCCGTAGTTCGTTCATCATCCTTAATTTTCACCGCCACCAAATTGAGTAGCCCCAAATTCCCAATTTCACGAAATTCTAAATTTAGAAATTTAAATTTTTTTAAATTTTCTATAAGTGAGAAAGACAGGTCTTGACAGAGGAAGTTCTTATAAGACACTAAGACAAACAAAGACAAGACTATACAGAGACAAAAATGGCATGCCGAATTCCTGGACGAATCTGAAGGCAGAGCATCAGAAAAAGAAGAACATGCAAGGCAGGACAAGACACCTGTAAACAGATGGAGTGTTGACATGTTAAGAAAGATGAGACTGACGGAGAATTAACAGAACATAGATGAAAATTGGTGGAGTACAAATTCAAGGAAAAATGGAAAGCTCATCAGAAGTGCTCCCAACCGAACAAACAGAATAGACTTCACGTGCTTGTGGAGAGGAGATAGACGGACTAACTCGATCAGCTCTAGTTTTATGAGGAAGGTTGTTCCAGGCAAAGCTGTGCCGAGTTGCAGAGGAACAAGCCAGAGGGACAAGAAGAACGTCCTGATTGGACGAACAAAGAGACCTGTGGCCAGGAACAGACGAGGCAGAGATACACAGTGGGCCAAGATAAGATGGGGCAATTCCCACCAAGCAGAGATGAGAGGAAGGCACAAGCAGAGAAATTAGAGGAAGGCACAACTGGTTGAAAGGAGGACAACGGAAAGACGAGACACAATGTGATATTGAATGAACAGAGGGTACAGACACAGAGGCATAAAGGTCTATGGATACAAACACAGAAGTAAGACAAGGAAGCATACGTGTAAACAGAAATGAGAAATGGAGTTTCCCAAAGCTTACATAGCAGAACGTCAAGGACAAAGAAGCTAAAACAAATGAAATGGCTTCAAAATCTGAAGATGAACGAAATACCCAAATGCAAAAAATGCAAAAAAAGAGAATAAGTGATGCATTTGGTCATCACTTATCTCAAGCAAGTCTTTTACAACTATTTACACACATACAATGCACAAGAGAGTTTACATATTCAACGTTCAAGTTATAGTCTATTCAATGCACAAGTGAGAGTATATAATTATTCAATGTTCAACTGAGTCTTTAGTCAAGCAGTCCATGCAAAATGCATCAGAGTCAACTCAATGTTTATAAAAAGAAGAAGAACAGCAGTACCTTAAGCTAGCCCTGAGGCTATGAAGCGTTGGCGACTTCATTTTTCTTGACCTCGGCATATGAGGGTGGGTCGCCAGTCCTCTCCCTCGCTGTCTCATCTCCCCACCGACAGTGTAAGTCAGTGTACTCATCATAGCTGAGTTGGCTAGGGGGGTGCAGGTGGAACAGAAATTTTGAACCAAATTTCTGCCCTGGCGGGGATTTGAACCCCAACCTCTCGATTGACAGTCCAGCCTGCTAACCACTACACTATCGAGCACCCCGTTTAGAATCAGTCCATAAAATCAACAACTGCCAACAATGACAATGGACAGAAACTAGGCAAACCTCACTCACTCACTCTACTCACTTTGAGAACCTGGACCAAGATCGACTGAGCCAAAGAAGGCAAAGTTTACACATGTCAACAGCAAACCAAGCATCACAGACCGAGATCAAACCCTACATGCAGGTATACAATTTTATACATCCCATACTCACCTCACAAAATATTTTCTTAGTATACTCACCTCTGGAGAGCGTGTACTCACTTCCAGAACGTACTTTGACATATTTTTAATTCCGTAGAGTGTAGACTATAACATGAACAAAATTTCAGTTTGAAACTTAATAATTTCTGTTTGCTTGACCTGTATGCAAAAACATTAATTTTAAAATAAATTTTATCAAAGTTGATGCATCAGAAATTGAGGAATTCCATCACTTCAATAGCTTAAACACTTACCAAATCGTTTCCATATTTCAAAATATTTTCTTACTTGAAAGGGGGCACATCTCCCAGTGTTTCGGAAAACTAACCAGTATACAGCATGAACTCACTTCTAATTTGACCACAGCTACAGCTACATCTATAAAGACAAACAAACACGATTGTATTAAATGCAGTAGCACCAGGATGAAACAGCAGTACTTGATCTATACCTATATAATGATGATGTTATGAAGGCAAGGCACTACAGACATTCAAAAAACAGAATGCAAAGAAAATAATAAGCAGAAATGGCAGTATATAAATCAATGGCATAACAGCAATTACTTGCACTACAGAAGTCATTGGTGTTACAGAAGTCAAAAGTATCATTTTCTAATTCTAAAAGCTACAGGATAACCACATCAGAAAACATCATCCAACTGCAAATGTCACACGATATGAACAGAAATTAAAACAAAACTCGAGCAAAGACCTGAAAATGGCAAAACCGAAAACATCAAAAGAAGAAACAATTCTAAGTTACATTCAGATCCAAAACAATCCCCATATCATCTGTACACTTGAATCAAAGAGCTAACCTGTTAGAAGTATGTAGCGACTGGTATCCAATCCGTCATCAAATGAAACCTGTACTATGATTGAAAAACAGCAGATAAAAGAAGTAACACAATAATCATAACAGCCAGCCCGCCACCCTTAGCCTAAAAAATAATTGTCCTGAAAATGGTCTTCAGTCACACAGCTGTCAAAATAACCCAGTCAGAAAACATTACCTAACTGAAAAAGTCAAAGGACAGGAATACAAAGCTAAAACACTCAAAAAAGCGCAATCAATCTAACGCAGTCAGAAAACATTACCTAACTGAAAATGTCATAGTACAAAAATACAAAGTTAAAACACATTTAAAAAAAGAGCTAACAATCTAACGCAGTCAGAAAACATTACCTAACTGAAAATGTCACAGTACAAAAAACCCAGTAAATACACATTCAAACCGAGCAATCAATCTAACGCAGTCATAAAACATTACCTAACTGAAAATGTCACAGTACAAAAAACCCAGTAAATACACATTGAAAAAGAGCTATCAATCTAAGGCAGTCAGAAAACATTACCTGACTGAAAATGTCACAGTACAAAAAACCCAGTAAATACACATTCAAAAAGAGCTATCAATCTAACGCAGTCAGAAAACACTACCTAACTGAAAATGTCATAGTACAAAAATACAAAGTTAAAACACTTTAAAAGAAGAGCCATCAATCTAACCCAGACAGAAAACATTACCTACCTGAAAAAGTCAAAGAACAAAAATACAAAGTTAAAACTCTTTCAAAAAAAGAGCTATCAATAAAACGCAGTCAGAAACATTACCTACCTGAAAATGTCACAGTACAAAAGTACAAAGTTAAAACACTTCCAAAACAAGCTATCAATCTAACGCGATCAGAAAACAATACCTAACTGAAAAAATGTCACAGTACAAAAACACAAAGTTAAAACACTTAAAAAGAGCTATCAATCTAACGCAGACAGAAAACATTACCTAACTGAAAATGTCACAGTACAAAAAACCCAGTAAATACACATTCAAAAAGAGCTATCATAACGCAGTCAGAAAACATTACCTAACTGAAAAAGTCACAGAACAAAAATACAAAGTTAAAACACTTCCAAAACAAGCTATCAATCTAACGCGATCAAAAAACATTACCTAACTGAAAATGTCACAGTACACAAATACAAAATTAAAACACTTTAAAAAAAGAGCTATCAATCCAACGCAGTCACAAAACATCACCTAACAAAAAATGTCACAGTACAAAAATACAAAGCTAAACACTTAAAAAAAGCTATCAATCTACCGCAGTCACAAATCATTACCTACCTGAAAATGTCACAGTACACAAATACAAAGCAAATACAAAGTTAAAACACTTCCAAAAGAAGCTATCAATCTAACGCGATCAGAAATCATTACCTAACTGAAATGCCACAGTACAAAAATACAAAGTTAAAACACTTAAAAGAGCTATCAATCTAACGCAGACAGAAAACATTACCTAACTGAAAATGTCACAGTACAAAATTACAAAGTTAAAACACTTTGAAAAAAGAACTATCAATCTAACGCAGTCAGAAAACATCACCTAACAAAAAATGTCACAGTACAAAAATACAAAGCTAAACACTTAAAAAAAGCTATCAATCTACCGCAGTCACAAATCATTACCTACCTGAAAATGTCACAGTACACAAATACAAAGCAAATACAAAGTTAAAACACTTCCAAAAGAAGCTATCAATCTAACGCGATCAGAAATCATTACCTAACTGAAATGCCACAGTACAAAAATACAAAGGTAAAACACTTAAAAGAGCTATCAATCTAACGCAGACAGAAAACATTACCTAACTGAAAATGTCACAGTACAAAAATACAAAGTTAAAAGACTTTCAAAAAAGAACTATCAATCTAACGCAATCACAAAACGTAACCTAACAGAAAATGTCACAGTACAAAAATACAAAGCTAAACACTTAAAAAACCCAATCAATCTACCGCAGTCACAAATCATTACCTACCTGAAAATGTCACAGTACACAAATACAAAGTTAAAACACTTCCAAAAGAAGCTATCAATCTAACGCAGACAGAAAACATTACCTAACTGAAAATGTCACAGTACAAAAATACAAAGTTAAAACATTTCTAAAACAAGCTATCAAACTAACGCGAAATGTCACACTACAAAAATATAAAGTTAATACACTTTCAGAAAAGAGCTATCAATCTAACGTAGTCACAAAACATCAGCTACATGAAAATGTCACAAAGTTAAAAGACTTTCAAAAAAGAACTATCAATCTAACGCAGTCACAAAACGTTACCTAACAAAATACAAAGCTAAACACTTAAAAAAACCTATCAATCTAACGCAGTCACAAAAAATTACCTACCTGAAAATGTCACAGTACAAAAATACAAAGTTAAAACACTTCTAAAACAAGCTATCAAACTAACGCGAAATGTCACAGTACAAAAATATAAAGTTAATACTCTTTCAGAAAAGAGCTATCAATCTAACGTAGTCACAAAACATTACCTACATGAAAATGTCACAGCACACAAATACAAAGGCAAACACTTTAAAAAACTATAAACCTAACGCAGTCAGAAACATTACCTAGCTGAAAATGTCACAGTACAAAAATACAAAGTTAAAACACTTTCAAAAAGAACTAGCAATCTAACGCAGTCAGAAAACATTTCCTAACAGAAAATGTCACCGTAAAAAAAACAAATCTAAACACTTAAAAAAGCTATCAATCTAACGCAGTCAGAAAAAAATTACCTATCTGAAAATGTCACAGTACAAAAATACAAAGGTTAACACTAAAAAAAACATCAATCTAACGCGATCAGAAAACTTTACCTAACTGAAAATGTCACGGTACACAAGTACAAAATTAAAACACTTTCAAAGAAGAGCTATCAACCAAACGCAGTCAGAAACGTAACCTAGCTGAAAATGTCACAGTACAAAAATACAAAGTTAAAACACTTAAAAAAGAGCTATCAATCTAACGCAGTCAGGAAACATTACCTAACATAAAAAGTCACAGTACAAATATACAAACCTAAACACTTAAAAAACGAGCTATCAATCAACGCAGTCAGAAAACATTACCTACCTGAAAATGTCACTGTACAAAAATACAAAGTTAACACACTTCTAAAACAAGCTATCAAACTAACGCGAAATGTCACAGTGCAAAAATATAAAGTTAATACACTTTCAGAAAAGAGCTATCACTCTAACGTAGTCACAAAACATTACCTACATGAAAATGTCACAGCACACAAATACAAAGGTAAACACTTTAAAAGACTATAAACCTAACGCAGTCAGAAACATTAGCTAGCTGAAATGTCACAGTACAAAAATACAAAGTTAAAACACTTTCAAAAAGAACTAGCAATCTAACGCAGTCAGAAAACATTTCCTAACAGAAAATGTCACAGTACAAAAAAACAAATCTAAACACTTAAAAAAGCTAACTCAGAAAAAAATTACCTATCTGAAAATGTCACAGTACAAAAACACAAAGGTAAACACTAAAAAAACATCAATCTAACCCGATCAGAAAACATTACCTAACTGAAAATGTCGCAGTACACAAGTACAAAATTAAAACACTTTCAAAAAAGAGCTATCAACCAAACGCAGTCAGAAACGTTACCTAGCTGAAACTGTCACAGTACAAAAATAGAAAGTTAAAACACCTAAAAAAGAGCTATCAATCTAACGCAGTCAGGAAACATTACCTAACATAAAAAGTCACAGTACAAATATACAAACCTAAACACTTAAAATACGAGCTATCAATCTAACGCAGTCAGAAAACATTACCTACCTGAAAATGTCACAGTACAAAAATACAAAGTTAAAACACTTCCAAAACAAGCTATCAATCTAACGCAGTCACAAAACATTACCTAACAGAAAATGTCACAGTACAAAAATACAAAGCTAAACACTTAAAAAAAGCTATCAATCTAACGCAGTCACAAATCATTACCTACCTGAAAATGTCACAGTACACAAATACAAAGTTAAAACAAGGTATCAATCTAACGCGATCAGAAAACATTACCTAACTGAAAATGTCACAGTACAAAAAATACAAAGTTAAAACACTTAAAAAAGAGAGCTATCAATCTAAGGCAGTCAGAAACATTACCTACCTGAAAATGTCACAGTACAAAAATACAAAGTTAAAACACTTCCAAAACAAGCCATCAATCTAACGCGATCAGAAAACATTACCTAACTGAAAATGTCACAGTACAAAAAATACAAAGTCAAAACACTTTCAAAAAAGAGCTATCAATCCAACGCAGTCAGAAAACATTACCTAACAGAAAATGTCACAGTACAAAAATACAAAGCTAAACACTTCCAAAAGAAGCTATCAATCTAACGCGATTAGAAATCATTACCTAACTGAAATGTCACAGTACAAAAATACAAAGTTAAAACACTAAAAAGAGCTATCAATCTAACGCAGACAGAAAACATTACCTAACTGAAAATGTCACAGTACAAAAAAACAAAGTTAAAACACTTAAAAAAAAGAGCTATCAATCTAACGCAGTCAGAAAACATTACCTAACATAAAAAGTCACAGTACAAATATACAAACCTAAACACTTAAAAAACGAGCTATCAATCAACGCAGTCAGAAAACATTACCTACCTGAAAATGTCACTGTACAAAAATACAAAGTTAAAACACTTCTAAAACAAGCTATCAAACTATCGCGAAATGTCACAGTACAAAAATATAAAGTTAATACACTTTCAGAAAAGAGCTATCAATCTAACGTAGTCACAAAACATCAGCTACATGAAAATGTCACAGCACACAAATACAAAGGTAAGCACTTTAAAAAACTATAAACCTAACGCAGTCAGAAACATTAGCTAGCTGAAATGTCACAGTACAAAAATACAAAGTTAAAACACTTTCAAAAAGAACTAGCAATCTAACGCAGTCAGAAAACATTTCCTAACAGAAAATGTCACAGTAGAAAAATACAAATCTAAACACTTAAAGAAAGCTATCAATCTAACGCAGTCAGAAACAAATTACCTACCTGAAAATGTCACAGTACAAAAATACAAAGGCAAACACTAAAAAAAACCATCAATCTAACGCGATCAGAAAACATTACCTAACTGAAAATGTCTCAGTACACAAATACAAAATTAAAACACTTTCAAAAAAGAGCTATCAACCTAACGCAGTCAGAAACTTTACCTAGCCGAAAATGTCACATTACAAAAATACAAAGTTAAAACACTTAAAAAAAGAGCTATCAATCTAACGCAGTCAGAAAACATTACCTAACATAAAAAGTCACAGTACAAAAATACAAACCTAAACACTTAAAAAAAGAGCTATCAATCTAACGCAGTCAGAAAACATTACCTACCTGAAAATGTTACAGTACAAAAATACAAAGCTAAAACACTTTCAAAACAAGCTATCAATCTAACGCAATCAGAAAACATCACCTAACTGATAATTTCACAGTACAGAAAAACAAAATTAAAACACTTTCAAAAAAGAGCTATCAGTCTAACGCAGTCACAAAACATTACCTAACTGAAAATGTCACAGTACAAAAATAAAAAGCTAAACACTTAAAAAAAGCTATCAATCGAACGCAGTCAGAAAAAAATTACCTATCTGAAAATGTCACAGTACAAAAATACAAAGGTAAACACTAAAAAAGCATCAATCTAACGCGATCAGAAAACATTACCTAACTGAAAATGTCACAGTACAAACAATACAAAGATAAAACACTTTAAAAAAAGAGCTATCAATCTAAGGCCGTCAGAAACATTACCTACCGGAAAATGTCACAGTACAAAAATACAAAGCTAAACACTTGAAAAAAGCTATCAATCTAACGACGTCACACAACATTACCTACCTGAAAATGTCACAGTACAAAAATACAAAGTTAAAACACTTCCAAAACAAGCTATCAATCTAACGCGATCAGAAAACATTACCTAACTGAAAATGTCATAGTACAAAAATACAAAATTAAAATACTTTCAAAAAAGAGCTATCAATCTAACGCAGTCACAAAACATTACCTAACAGAAAATGCCACAGTTCAAAAATACAAAATTAAATACTTTCAAAAAAGAGCTATCAATCTAACGCAGTCACAAAACATTACCTAACAGAAAATGTCACAGTACAAAAATACAAAGCTAAACACTTAAAAAAAGCTATCAATCTAACGCAGTCAGAAAACATAACCTAACTGAAAATGTCACAGTACAAAAATGCAAAGTAAAAAGACTTTCAGAAAACAGTTATCAATCTAACGCAGTCAGAAAACATTACCTAACTGAAAATGTCACAGTACACAAATACAAAGCTAAAGCACTTCCAAAACAAGCTATCAATCTAACACGATCAGAAAACATTACCTAACTGAAAATGTCACAGTACACAAATACAAAATTAAAACACTTTCAAAAAAGAGCTATCAATCTAACGCAGTCAGAAAACATCACCTAACAGAAAATCTAACAGTACAAAAATACAAAGCTAAAACACTTCCAAAACAAGCTATCAATCTAACGCTATCAGAAAACATTACCTAACTGAAAATGTCACAGTAAAAAAATTACAAAGTTAAAACACTTTGAAAAAAGAACTATCAATCTAACGCAGTCAGAAAACATTACCTAACAGAAAATGTCACAGTACAAAAATACAAAGTTAAAACACTTTCAAAAAGAACTAGCAATCTAACGCAGTCAGAAAACATTTCCTAACAGAAAATGTCACCGTACAAAAAAACAAATCTAAACACTTAAAAAAGCTATCAATCTAACGCAGTCAGAAAAAAATTACCTATCTGAAAATGTCACAGTACAAAAGTACAAAGGTAAACACTAAAAAAAACATCAATCTAACGCGATCAGAAAACATTACCTAACTGAAAATGTCACAGTACACAAGTACAAAATTAAAACACTTTCAAAGAAGAGCTATCAATCTATCGCAGTCAGAAAACATTACCTAACTGAGAAATGTCACAGTACACAAATACAAAGTTACAACACTTTCAAAATGACCTATCAATCTAACGCGATCAGAAAACATTACCTAACTGCAAATGTCACAGTAAAAAAATACAAAGTTACAACACTTTCGAAAGAGCTATCAATCTAAGGCAGTCAGAAAGCATTACCTAACTGAAATTGTCACAGTACAAAAATATAAAGTTAAAACACTTTCAGAAAAGAGCTATCAAGCTAACGTAGTCAGAAAACATTACCTAACTGAAAATGTCACAGTACAAAAATACAAAGTTAAAACACTTTCAAAAAAGAGCTCTCACTCTAACCAATTCAGAAAACATTACATTACGGAAAATGTCACAGGACAGGAATACAAGTAATCCAGTCAGAAAACATTACCCAACTCAAAAATTTCACAGAACAGGCATGCAAGGTTAAAACACTTTGAAGAAAGAGCTGTCATTTTAACCTAGTCAGAAAACATATCCTAACTGAAATGTCACAGGACAGGAATACAAGGTTAAAACAACTCAAGCAAAGAACTTAAAAGGGCTAACCATAAACACCAAAAAAAAGAAACAATCCTAACATTCAGCATTCTTCAGGTCCAAACATATCCCCCATAGCAGAAATATTATACACCTGAAAATGTCACTGGCCAGGAACACAGGGTTCAAAGACAAAATCGAAACGACCAGAAAAAAAACAATAGACACAATGCACTCTTTATCTTCTTCCAGTTTTAAATGATTCTCTCATGTGTTCCTGTCCTGTGAGATTTTCAGTTTGATAATGTTTTCTGAGCGGATAAGAATGATAGCTGTGTGGCTGACGACCATAGTACCACAGCTCTTTAATTAAAAAGAAAAGACAATTTGGAATCATGTGAAATTCAAAGAAGATACATGGTGGATTGTGCGTATTGAAAAGAACAGACAATTGGGAATCATGTGAAATTCAAATACGATTCAAGAAGGTGGATTGGTGTAAGTAAAATAAGAGATAAGAGGCAGTCTTGTGAAATTGGAAGAAGATACAGCGAGTGTGAAAAGAAAACCAGATAAGATGAATCACGTGAAATTGAAATGTTACATAAGTGGATTGTGTGCCAGTAAAGAAGACGAGAGGAAATCAAGAAAATTTCAGAAGATACAGGGAGGATTATAAGTAAAAGAACAGAGCCGAGAGAATCATGTGAAACTGAAAGAAGTTGTAGGATGGATTGTGTATAAGGAAAGAACAGAAGAGTGAATTGTGTGAAATTGAAAGAAGATACTGGGCGGATTGTCTGCAAGTAGAAGAACAAATAAGAGGGAATCATGCAAAATTGGAAGAAGGCTCACAGTGGATCTTGTGCTAGTAAAAGAAAAGGCAAATATGTGAACTTGAAAGAAGAAACAGGGTGGATTGTATGTAAGGAAAGAACAGGTAACCTTGAGTTAATCATGTGAAGTTGGAAGATAAGATTGAAGATTGTGTGCATGGAAAAGTATGTTCTTTCCCATACACACATGATTCATTTTATCTGTTCATTCCCTTTCACATATTTAAGTATTATCTTACCAATTTCACAAGATATAATCTCATCTCTATATTCCTTCACACCAACTTCTCGCCACCTACTTCCACTTTCACATTTGCACTCCTCTCCATTTACTTTTACATCACAAAACTTCATTCTTCTCCTTCTCAAGATCTCTCCGTGCCTGTTACATCTTTCCAGATATTTCTCAAAAGCACTTCCAATCATAACAATACAACTTTTGACAAAAATTCACTGATATTCTTCGGGTCTTTGGTGTTTCCATTGGTAGCGACTGCCAGCCATTGATTGATGTTGACCTTAACAGTCGTGGACAAAATCCAGAGATGGGAGTCGCACGAACAACACACTGGCAACATTAACAAAAGACAACATGTGTAGAATCACTGCCACCTTTGAATCTTTCTAGCAAAACAAAACCTATTAGCGGGGTGTGCATTGTGGTACAAAGCACCCAATGTGTGCTAGGTTCAAACCCTAGTATATCATAGAACAAATTACAAGATGTAGTGTCAAGCCCACAATGAAAGAATTAACAGGTGCTTCCTACTGGCGTAAGAAGTGCAGGTGTAATGATTAAGATGTTGAGGAGTTTTTATAGAGATGATGAGGCTGGAGAGGCCAAGTGGATTAGAAGAATGAAACCAGGTGATCTAGATGCACAGAGACATTCAACAGTTAAAGAATTGAGAAAGAAGGAGACCGTAGTGTTGAAGTGAGGGAAATGGAGAAGATTGTGTGAAGGAGAATAACAAAGAGGAGACAGTGTGAATGTGGAAAGAGATGGAGACAGAAATGTGTTAGAGAGAACAATTTAATGAGATTAATGAGATAGTTAAACAGGATTGGATAGCGTGAAAGGGAAGATACCACGTATAAGAGACGATCATGGGGAAAGTCGAAGACAACAAAGGGTGACTTGTGTTAAAGGGAGAGAATAGATCATGTGCAAGTGGAAGCTGAAGGAGTGCAAACACTGTGTAAGGAGAACAGATTCAATGAGACTGTGAAATAGCAGGGTTTGTTTTAACGTGCAATGAAGCACAAAATGTGCAGCGATAAATTGAAAAGTGCAGTGATGAAAGGCTATTTGTGCAGTGAACTGTATTTCATAATGATTATTTATGATTTTTTATTATTGAACAAAACTAAAGGTGACAATGATGGAAAAAAGCTCACATTATCTCCAAACAGCTGGCTATCAAGAATAGTCGCAACACAGAAGGCAGCTAACTTTTGCTAGGGCCTACAACAGTGCAGATTGTAATAAACCCAGTCAGCCTGTATTTGACCTGCAATACGTACGTTACTCCGAAGTGGCACAGTAAATTTCTTACATGTATTGTGGACGCACATCGGCCAGTGTTTAATCTAGACGTCTTTGGGGGGGGGGGAATGTCCCCCCCCCCGGATTGATGTTTTCCCCCAGAGGCCAGCAATATTACAATGTAGAGACCTTCAGGGGAGGAAAATTCCCCACGATACACGTGGATACATGGTCCCCCCAGAGAGATGAATTCCTAACAAAAGGTCATCAACTTTTTTGAGAGAATAATTGCTGTAGAAAAAGTAAAAAAATCGGACGAAGGACTAGAAAAAAGGTCATAAACTTTTTTGGAAGATGAAATTAGGAAAAGTCTGACACTTTTTCAAGATGGATGAAAAAAATCTTGTGTCAATTCTTTGCTCCCCCCAGAAACCTTGTTTCCCCTCCCAGAAGAGGGGGACTAGATTAAACACTGCACATCGGCAGGATGTTCTTGCCCGACTGTTGAAATCCAGAGCTTTATCTTTGCGACTTGATAGTTCAGGGGACAAAACACAAGTCAGGACCGTCTTAACTTAGGTGGAGGCCCGTGTGCACCGCCGCGGTGGAGGCCTTTAGGCACACTATTCTGCGGACAGTGGCGGCGATCTTGTTTGACAGGTGAGGGGGACATTTTTGAACTGATCTGGTCAAAAAAGAGTTTTGAACTGATCTGGTCAGAAAACAGGTAAAAAATGTTATCGCCGTGAACTGATCTGGTGAAAAAAGTTTTAAAAAATTTTCGCGCTCACGCGCGAACAAATTTTATGGCCTTATTGAGGTTTCTTCAAAATGGCGTATCCCCCCACTGTTAAAAGTTGTTGTGAAAACACCACACAATACATGCAGAATATCTCTTAAAATGTCATC
Organism: Allolobophora icterica; assembly: GCA_963556255.1. Taxonomy (NCBI): domain Eukaryota; kingdom Metazoa; phylum Annelida; class Clitellata; order Crassiclitellata; family Lumbricidae; genus Allolobophora; species Allolobophora icterica. The sequence continues at coordinate 26,049,223 of OY744614.1, forward strand.
AACTGACCTCTGACCCCAAACAGTGGCAGACACCCAATGTAGACTCGCGCTCCGGCGCTCGCCATGTGCAGTGATAAATTTTCCTTAAAACATACCCTGTGAAATAGTTGTCAAAAGCAAAGCTCTATCATGTATGCACTTCTCTGATACAAACAGTCGATCAAGTATATTTTCACCCCTTGTTTTTTTTTTTTATTTATTCCGCATATTTCTATAGCGCCTCTCGAAGTCTACTACTACTCAGAGGCGCTCCCGACTACAGCATTTGATACTGTGCCGGAATTTTCACGCCGAAGCTCCACGAGCAATTGCGAGTGAAGGACTTGCCCAAGGTCCGTACGCAGCGGCTAGAGTGGGATTCGAACCTGCAACCTTCCGGTCACAAGGCGCCGAACTTACCACTGAGCCACCACGCCCCACAATGTTGGTTCATTGATAAGTGGAGTCAAACCAGTACGCTCCACAACAACACTTTCATCAAGACGATTACAATATCGTAGAACAGGGCGTCATTGTACAGCCTACAGGAGGCTTTAAATGAGCAAATGTTAATGTAAATAACCGAAATGTCTCAAAGCCACGTAAAAGCTGAATCAGGAGACCAGATTAATTAATTATATTCATATTTCGTCAAAGCCAGGGTGTCGTCGCTTCACCATGTAAATCGGACCATATACGTCCTCCTTAATTCATCGTCTACCGATTTCAGTCAGTCTGCTAATTAAATTAAGACCACAGATTAATTAAGGCACAAGCACTTACATTTCCTCGTCAGGGTCCTCAGCCAGTTCAGGATCCGACTTCGCAACCTTCGAACTACTTTTTCAAGCTACCCAGCGTCGATGCAAGTTGGGCACGACTTCCTCCTCCAGAAGTCGTCTCTTGGTCAAAGCACATTCAAGGTTATCCTGTGCAAATGCAACGACACAAATTAATCACTTAATACAGTATTTCCCAACCTGGATGCCGCGGTACCCGAAGGTGCCGTGGACCCGCGCTAGGGGCAGTGTTTAATCCAGACGTCTTTGGGGGGTAAAGTTCCCCCCAGGATTGATGTTTCCCCCCAGAGGCCGGCAATATTATAATGTTGAGAGCTTTTGGGGAGGCAAATTTCCCCCCCCCCCCCGGTCATCAAGGTTTTTGAGAGAGTAATTCCTATGGGAAAAGTGGAAATAGTAGGACGAATGACTAAAAAAAAAAGGTCATCAACTTTTTTGGAAGAAAGTTTTGGATGAAAGTTGGAAAAGTCTAACAAATTGGCTGGTCCCCCAGAAACCTGGTTTCCCCTCCCAGAAGAGGGGGACTAGATTAAACACTGGCTAGGGGGTGCCGCGGCTAAATAACACCTGTACAGTTTTTCTTGAAAAAATGTGGGAAAACTACTAATTATCACTATACTGACATATTTTAAAACTTTAATAATTGCAGAAATAGTCGCAACACTGCGGTTGAATACAACACAAGGAAGTCATTAAAATAAAGAACTAACTGGATTTAAAAAATAATTAAAATTAAGATCTGATCTATCAAACTATCAAACGATCTGATCTATCTGATCTATCAAGCAATCAAACTAACATCAAGCTGTAAAACAAACGCAGTCACAAACCATTACCTAACTGAAAATGTCACAGTACAAAAATACAAAGTTAAACACTTTCAAAAAAGAACCGTCACAATTTTAGCCCGCATTTTCTAGCCTGTGTATCTTCTCAACCTAACGCTTTTTAAACGACGTCTTTTGCATGACAGCACGATATATAGAAGTTTGTAGGCCTAAAAGCAGATATTTAATGGCAATTATTTCGGCTTACCGGAATATTATCGGCATAGCGAGGTTCCGCAGCCAAAGTGATGCATCTTTGATGAAAAAGTATCAAAAGCTCCTCAAATTCGAGAAATATTCATGCATTTCATACTATCGGCCAAGTATCGGGACGAAAATCAGAGGATGACGTCGAAAAACAATTACAGAATAGTCAATGACGTCATAAGTCTTACGTCATCAAAATATATTTCGTTAAGATTAATTTTGCAGCGCTGTTATTGTCGGACCTATAATAATGATAACTGACATAATAATAATAAAGCGTTTAAAATACGAGTCTCTCCCAACTACACACGAGTTTGTACCGATCGCGATCGAAACACTGGGTCCCATAAACCGCGCGGGACGCGAGTTTCTAACTGAGCTGGGACGCCGCTGGACTTCTATTTCCGGCGACCCAAGGGAAACAGCATACCTTTTCCAACGAATATCAGTCTGCACTCAGCGCTTTAACGCCGTAGCTTTCAGAGGCACTTTCACACCACACACCGGGGATGACGACCATGAGCTCCAAGCTTAACTAATTTATCAGTAGGCAGTATCTTAGAGCCTGAGGGATCTTAAATACCTCGGGGAAAAAAATAATAATAATAATGATAATGATAATAATAATAATAATAATAATAATCTAATAATAGGCCCTCTCCTCTACCCTCGACACCTGCGTGGCCAACCTCAGGAGGGCGCTCGACAAACTCCAACACATCGACAGACAGGGTGCTCTGCTGATACTCAGATGCTCCCTCGGCTCGCCGAGGCTCATGCACATATTGAGAAGCGCCCCCTGCCACGATCAACCGCGCCTGGAGGCATATGATGAGCTGCTACGGACAGGAGTCGGCCGGATGCTTAACGTCTCGATGAACGACGACCAATGGTCTCAAGCCTCTCTTCCGATTAGGATGGGGGGATTGGGAGTAAGGAGGGTGTCCTCGCTGGCACTTCCCGCCTTCTTGGCTTCGGCCGCGGGCACCCTCCAAACCCAGTCCCTCATCTTGGGTACTATTTCGGTGACCCCTGACGCGGCACATGACTCGGCGAAGACTACCTGGCTTCAGCTTTCTGGGGTTCCGATCCCGACGGTCACGCCCGGTCGTGGACAGAGACACTGGGACGGTCCGCTACTACACGCAGCCCTCTCGACGCTCGAGGATAAACTGCTTGATCCCTACGACCAGGCGAGACTGAAGGCGTCGCAGTCACCGCACGCCTCGGACTGGCTACACGCCCTCCCGATCGCTGCTCGCGGCCTCAGAGTGGATGACGAGACAATGAGGGTGGCGGTCGGCCTACGATTGGGTCTGGCAATCTGCGAACCGCACAAATGCGCATGCGGTGCCTACGTCTCGTCCAGAGGCGCGCATGGGCTGTCATGCTCACTGGGGTTCGGCCGACAAGCTCGGCACAGCAACATCAACGACCTCATCCACCGCAGCCTCAACAGAGCCGGCATCCCGGCAGTCAAGGAGCCGTCCGGCCTATCCAGGTCGGATGGAAAGAGACCGGATGGCCAGACCCTAATACCGTGGAGCGGCGGGCTGTCCTTATTGTGGGACGCGACGGTGGTAGACACGGTGGCTGCCTCTTATATCACGGAAACGGCGGCCGCGGCAGGAGGGGCCGCGGAGGTGGCTGCTACGAGAAAGAACATCAAGTACTCTGAACTACAGAGGAGATACATTTTCATACCTGTAGCGGTGGAAACCTTCGGTCCCCTCAACAGAGAAGGCCTTGCCTTTCTACCTGAACTTGGTCGCCGGCTGTCGAAAACTACCGATGACTCCCGCGAATCAAACTTCCTATTCAAGAGTCTTTCAGTGATGGTGCAGCGCTTCAACGCAGTGGCCTTCCAAGGCGCTTTGTCAAAGCTGCCCGGAGCCAAAGAACAACAAACCCGTCTTTATACATCGCCTTCTTAACGGAGGTAGCGGCGGGAAACTCGTTTTGAGAGTGAACAGAACCTAGACATGAATTCTCGGATAATAATAATAATAATAATAATAATAATAATAATAATAATAATAATAATAATAATAATTATTATTATTATTATTATTATTATTTTTTTTTTTATGCCCCGAGGTATACAGGATCCCTCAGGGACTTCAATATTAGTTAATGTAACATCCGGAAAATCAAACCTCGTCGTCCGGAGGCTCTGGGAATGTCCCGTTGAAAGCAATGGAGTTGTAGCGTTGTATTATTATTATTATTATTATTATTATTATTATTATTATTATTATTATTATTATTATTATTATTCATTCATTCATTCATTCATTCATTCATAACGGACATTTATATAGCGCCTCTTCAAGGGGAACTACTCAGAGGTATTACTATTATTATTGTTGTTGTCATTGTTATTGTTATTGTTGTTGTCAATCAGGTTTCAGGTACCCTGGGTATCAATGAGGTACCAGATAGGTTTAATATTACAAGTAATACAAGTACTAGATTCACGCAATCAGGTACCAGGTACCAGACGCACGCACTTGATGTAGCCCTAGTTGAGGTCAGGTGTACTTTCGCACAATCTCTTTTGACCCCACTGGTACACATATTTGGTGCCTAATTTTCCAGATGAGGCATTGGTCTAAAAAGTGGGGGTACCAGTTTATTACATAGCCTACACGGAGTAAGGCTCAATAATAAAATACTGATTGGCATTGTTTAAAAAGTTGGAGTACGGTACCCCAGGGGCGGCGTCTACACCATAGAAACCTTGGAGCAAATGCTCCATCCAAGAAATAGGGAGGGGGAGATCTGTCAGTGAATGTGCCACCATGCATTTTAGGGGGGCAGGAATGAGGAGGGGGAAGAAGAGGTGGAAAAGGGACGTTGCTGCAATGACTTAGGGTGGGATAGACGCCCCTGCGGTACCCCTCAGTCCAAAAAGTGGGGGTACGGGTACCCCTCGTACCCCTACAAATTACGCCTATGGCTGGCCCGTTGACTAACGACAGAAAACCAGTTCCCAAGAAAATGGTTTTCAAGCGTTTACATAGTCAGGGCCGTCTTATCCACTAGGCACAGTAGGCACTGTGCTTATGGGCCTACGAAAGTCTGAAAATCTGAAAATGAGATGTTGAATGATTGACCGGAAAAATGGAAAAAGAAAAATTGCAAGTAACAGCAAATTGAAATATAATAAGTTTTGTACTGAAACAGTTTAAGTTAAGCTGTGCTAACCAAATGAATTTAGCTGCTCTTTGCATTAGCAAAATCTGACGTCAAGAAATAATGTTAATGCTTTTAGCTTTAATTCGGGGTTGGCAGTTGAGTTGGGGTCTACGAATGCAAGAGTGCATATAGGGCCTACGACGATCTTAAAACGGCCCTGTACATAGTAGGGGCAAAGAGAGACGCAGGAACTAATGTCGTTGGGTGCTAGACGGTATGTGTTTTTGTATATCGCCGCCACTTTAGTACGGCCCTAACGCCTGTGAAAAATGTGGTTCCCTGACACAGATTTTTTGTGCGCCGCTGAGAAAGTCCTGAGATTTAAACTAAGTTACGGGTGTGTCTGACGAACGCATAGGAGGCGCCACTAATTAAGCAGAGGATATTTTACTACAGTCTGAGCATCGTCAATATGGAACACACAGTCTGGGTTGAAATCCAGCCTGTCGTTGTCGCTTTGCTTTGGTGTGCAATCCGTTGATGTCTATCGCATTAGACTTTTGTGATATTAGAGGTTGCTGATGATGGTGGTGGTGGTAATGATGATGATGATGATGATGATGATGATGATGATGATGATGATGATGATGATGATGATGATGATGATGATGATGATGATGATGATGAAGGTGATGATGATGATGATGATGATGATGATGGTGGTGGTGGTGGTGGTGGTGGTGGTGGTGGTGGTGGTGGTGGTGGTGGTGGTGGTGGTGGTGGTGGTGGTGATGATGATGATGATGATGATGATGATGATGATGATGATGATGATGATGATGATGATGATGATGATGATGATGATGATGATGATGATGATGATGATAATGATAATGATGATAATGATGATGATGACGAGTTGTTTGCCCGAAGCCAGGTCCATTGGCCGGGGATGTGATAAGTGGTTGCCCGTTGCCTTCCTCGCAATTGTGGGTAAGAAATTTGTCCAATTACAAACCGACTTTATTAACTGCATGCTCACCTCTGTTACCTTTATCTGTCATCCACATTGGTCATGAAAGTCACGTTGTTGCATACTTGGGAAGGCTGGGATCCGTTTGGATCCAACATTTAAAATGTAGGCCTATATTTTGAGTAACTTTGCTTTCGGCATAAAAATAGCTTAGAGTCTTCTTTGCGTATAGTATCGAAAATTATTGTATCATGAAGTTGCTTGTCTAAGTTGTCTTACGAAAGAATATTTTTATTAGAAGAATCAGGGCATTGTTATATATTAATGAATGTATAGCATTTATGCTCATATATAAACGAAATGTCCAATGTTAATATTTCATTTAAAATAATTCAAGAAGTCACGTGTGTGAAGAAGTTATGAAGCTAGCAAGCCTGGTCTAACAGATCCTATTCAGTTCAGTTTATATCTTTTAGATCCGAGACATATGAACCGAGAGTTTTAATTTATTTAATGTAAATAAACCGAAAATCTAGATTTTCTCTCTGATCCCGTCGGTTAGCATTTCACTTTGGGCTATGGTGTCTCTTAGATCTGAAATTGTTCGAAATTATGTAGCATACTGCTAAAAACAGCTTCTAAGCAGGCAAGCTAGTGAAAATAGTGTCACCAGTGGTGTTAATCCGTCCCATTGTTAAGCTAAGGAAGCCAATAACAAGTGTTTCAGAATAACTTTTGAGCCAAGCGGATTTCTAAAATAGGTGGATACTGGGTCAATTAAACTGGTAACGATTTAAAACCGTGCCTTGTTTTTTTAAGTGTTATTTCACAATGATATTACTGACTAAGCATGATCTTCAACAGAAATTCTCGACACTTGTAGGTTTTAAAGGATAGGAACTGTTAGCGTTCGGGCATATTAGCTTTGTGCTATTAGGCTACCTTCAAAATGTCTAATATTTGCTACTAGCAAAATGAAATTTCTTAGTGGTGAGTTATAGTAATTTTGAATAATACACCTTTCTGCTGAACTAAATTCACCACTAAATTTTGGTTACAGGTTCACCACAGAAAAGCAGTTTCAAGTTCTGGGCAATTTCTGACTCGATACTAATTCTTTCATTCATAATCGAGACTCATTCATTCATTCATTCATTCATTCATTCATTCATTCATTCATTCATTCATTCATTCATTCATTCATTCATTCATTCATTACGGAGATGTATATTAAAACACTCCTTCAATGAAGCTACTCGTTATCGCACGCTTCATCATTACACGACTTCTGTTATAAGACGATCCTGTACAATAATCCTAGTTTTTAATGGATTACGGGGAGCAGGCAGACCGCCAGAGGAAGGCCATTCCAGAGCGAAGTACGGAGGAAGCGGCGGCCCCGAGCATACAAGGTAGGGCAGCAGAGCTCTTAAAGGGAAGCAGAGGCAAGGCCCAGCAGATACACCTGGGCAGCTATCCTATATACAATCTGTTGCTGAAGAGCAAGCCAATAGAGAACTTCCCGCATATAGCAGGAAACGTGACAAACTTTAGGGATGCGCCCAATAAGGCGAGCAGCGGAGCGTGGGACCCAATCCAGGCACACCAGACGCTTAGCCTGGAGGCCAATATAAAGCGAGTGATCAAGCCGGACTGTGACGAAAGAGTGAATGAGAGTGGCGGTGGCGCTAGAAGTGAGCGAGCGAGCAACAGTGAGGACCTTGCGTCGGCTAGGACTTCCGCAGCAGCTCAATATAAAAATTAAAAAACGCCAACTGAATTCACAAAAGGGTGAGAAATGAGCACAATTCTTTACAGCTTTCAGACATTTTTTTTCTTGACACTATTCTATGTTAAAAGAGTTAACATTATTACGCGATTATCCTAACATTACAAGTTATTACATTTGTTGCTTGAAAATTTGGACGGCTATGAGCAAATGAGTGCTTTGTGTAAGGTTCCGTCACTATGAAAAGGTTGAAAACCACTGGTATAGGCTATTAGTCTCGAGTCAGAAATTGCCCAGGACTTTAATTTAAATAATAAATTGAATAAGGAATAAAATGGGAAAGGAAATTTTTGAAGAGAATTATTAAATGAAATGTAAAAGAGAACGAATTGCGATGGATGGAATTGAAACGAAAGTTTCTGGAAAAGGAATGGAAAGGAATTTTACTGGAAAGGAAGAGTTTGAAATGAATTGTTTTGAAAGAGAATAGAATTTAAGGGAATGAAATGGAATGGACGAAATTGAAATGGAATGCTTAGAGAGAAAACAAGAATGGAAAAGAATCGAAGAGAATGGAACACATTAAAACTGATTGTTTTGAAAGAGAATATAATGAAACAGAATGAAAGGTAATGGAAGACATTGAAATGGTTTGTTTTGAAACAGAAAAAGAATTAAAAGAATGAAAGAGAATGGAACACATTTACTGTTTGAAAGAGACTAGAATGAAAGACAATGAAAGGTAATGAAAGAAATTGAAATGGATCGTATCGCAATAGAACAGAAGGGAAGACAATAAAAGGAAGACCAGCTCATGTATATTTAACAACGACTCCAGCCGACACTCATTGTTCCATTTAAACGAATAAGCGTAATAATTACATAGACCGAACCATCGCTGTTCCAAATGTCATAACAGAGTGGGGCTAGATAGGTCCTCTGGATCGAGTGACCTTTGGCAAGAGGGCGCCCTCTCAGCGGCGGTGGACGTAGGGATCGGTCATTCGTCCATCAGGATCAAGGCCCTCATGTCCCGGAGGAAGGACTCCGTGCAGACCCGTCGACTGTCGGCGCTGTTCGTCTGGCAGGAGGCGCCGATGGTCGGACTCAGGTAGTTGGCGCAGTAGCCGCAGACGACCGACAGGATGTCGTCGTCGCTAACCGTTGCCAATCGCATCCCTCCAAATAACCCTCCGCTAGACTCCGTCCGCTTCCAGTGCGAGGAGGACGACGATCCGAGATGACCGCGTCTAGTCAAACATAGAAGGCACAAGGTCCGATGGTGATGACGTTATTATGACGATGATGACGATGATAATGATGGCGATGACGATAATGATGATAAAAATTATGATGACGAGGACGAGGACGATGACGATGATGATAACAATGACGACAATGATGATGATGATGACGACGATTATGATAACAATGACGATGACGATGTTGAAGTGATGATTATGATGCTAATGATGACGATGTTGATGAAGATGACGATGATAATGATGATGATGATGTTGTTGATGACGATGGCGATGACAATGATAATAATGATGATGAGCAGTTTCTTAAACTAGTCCCGACAGGCAGCCAAGTGTGAAGTGCTAACGACTTCATATTTCTTAGCCTCGGCATATGAGGGCTGGTGCACATGCCAGTCCTCTCCGTCGCCGCCCGATCTTGCCATCGACAGTATATATGTACGGTCAGAGTGCTCGTCCTACAGCCGGGGGGGAGGCAGGTGAATCCGAAATCTTGAAGCAAGAGATTTGAACCAACGCCCGATTGACAGTCCAGCAGGTTAACCTAACCACTAGGCTACCGTGAACACAGCTTATAAAGCTCAGCTATGAATACCCTGATTGTATAATATCCTGTCAGTGGGAAGGTCGACATGGTGAGGAGGAGGAGGAGGAGGAGGAGGAGGATGAGGAGGAGGAGGAGGAGGAGGAGGAGGAGGAGGAGGAGGAGGAGGAGGAGGAGGAGGAGGAGGAGGAGGAGGAGGAGGACTGATCACCATCCTTATATGCCGAGGTTAAGGAAGCGAAGTCGTCCTTGTCATTTCATACCAACGGGATTCGTTTAAGGAAGTTTTCGTCGTTTTCTCCTCTACAGGTTTATTAATATATTATGATTTCTAAAGGTTAGGGGACGCTTTCTGTTTCAAACTACACCGCAACATCCTTACAACGCTGTCTTCGGATCCATATAAAAAAACTCGCCTTACAGTGAGGTTGTGCTATAACGAACTCTATGTCTAAACGGTAAAACTGATCTAAAGCTAGGATCATTGTTCACGACCGTTTTATATCAGAAGTCATCTTAATATGAAGCAAGCAGTAATGTAGTTCCTGTGTAGACCCTATCTCTCTCGAAAAAGTATTCCGCACATGTCTTAGAAAGCATTACTGTATTGTATTTTATTGTATTGTATATGGGCATTTATAAAGCGCCTCTCGCGGTATAGACCATTCAGAGGCGCTCCCAGTGCGCGAGACCCCGAGAGAAAAAGCAGGATTTAAGGTGAGAAAAAGAACAAGCAACGCTAGCAGAGAGAATGGTGGTGCGGACAGAAGGAGGAAGTCGGTTCGGACAGAAGGAGGAAGTCGGTTCAGGGGAAGGAAGTTGAAGTCGGAAGTCGGAAAGTAGGAATAATGTACACGGTCGTCTTATAACAGAAGTCGTGCAATGATGACGCGTGCGATAACGAGGTTCCTCTGTATCTCCAAATATACATTTTCTCCATATCTCTGCCTATAGGTCTTCCTCTCCCATCCGCTGCTGTCAAACGGCATCCTGTCCTAGAGCAGCCTTCGCGTTGTAGGTCTGCATTGACCGCTATCCTCAGAAGATGCTACAATTGTTAGACGGTCGGATAAGGAGAGATGCGGCGGCGCCAGGTGGTAAACATGGGGGTGGCAGTTATAATGCTACACGTCAGGCATGCGTGGATTAGATGCAGATGAATCTGTCAGACGCTGTGTTTTTCTATAATTGTCATCGGTCTCCTATGGTCTCGTTTTTCCCCCGTCCATTTTGACAACACGGTAATGAACAGATTCATATATATATATATATATATATATATATATATATATATATTACGTCAAGTAGACGTGAATGTATATATATATATGTATATATTCACGAAATAATACATATGGCCTAAATATATACATTAGGCACAGAGTCTTTAAAAATGTTATATAATCTAAATATATACATTGTATACATTCCAAATATCTACATGTACATGTATCTCACAATGTAGCTCTGAATATAAATGATCCGTGTGGTGTATTATATGTGTCATGGGAGAAGAAAAATGCGATGAACGTCGAGTTCGAAGTTAGGATGAAGTGGAGGAGTAGGAGGAAGAAGAAGAAGAAGCAGGAAAATGAGAAGGAGGAGGAATGAGGAGGAAGGAGGAGACAAAATATGAGGAGGAGGAGGAGGAGGAGGAGGGGAGGAGGGAGAAGAGCGAGAAGAAGAAAAGAGGAGGAGGAGGAAGAAAATGATGAAGAAGAAGAACAACAACAATGAGAACAAAGGGGATGAAGTAGAACAAGACATACGAAGAGAACAAGAGCAAGAACAAGAACAAGAGCACGATGACGAACGATGACAAAACTGTGAAAATGTTGGGTGAGCATGATACCCCTCAGTATAATTGTCCGTCTGACGTAATAGATGATGAATATTCATGAAACTATCAGCCCGTTCTATCTCAAATGACTCTCTCACCCAACGCGGAAGAAATCTGGAGGCAGAGCATTGGAATCGCCTACGAGAAGAAGACCCACACAGGCAAACAGACAGGCAGCGATCAGCACACGGACACTGAGACATCCACGGACGGAATTTAACGAACTACGACCTCGAACACGATTCTGCAAAGCAAAAATAATGACTCTAATTATTCTAATTTCAAGCCAAGTAATTATAATGCCCCAAGGGTTAGATGGAAAATTGCCATATTTATTTGAAAGACTGTGCGATGCATGTATGTATGTATGTATGTATGTATGTATGTATGTATATATGCATGTATGTATGTATTCATATGGAGAATTTATATAGCGCCTCTTCAAGGCTATCTACTCAGAAGCACAAACATACATACATGTATGTATGTATGTATGTATGTATGTATGTATGTATGTATGTATGTATGTATGTATGTATGTATGTATGTATGTATGTATGTATGTATGTATGTATGTACAAAAAAGAGCAGTTAGAATGGTTGCCGGTGTCCCCACTGGCACCCATACTAGTCCAATATTTACTAGACTTAACCTTCTGGACATAAAGCAACTTAGATCTTCACAGATAGGAAAGTTCCTCTACCTGTTTGAACATAACAGTCTACCAGCTTCATTTCAGAATTACTTTATAGCCGGCTCGCAGATTCACATCCACAATACTAGGAATGCTACCTCCCTCAGACCTACTAAAGCCCGCACAAACACACGAGCATTTAGCATAAAAGTTTTCGGACCTAAATTATGGGCGAAGATTCCTCCAGACATTCGCCTCTCTCCAAATATTCATTTATTTAAGACCCGTTTGAAATCGTTCCTAATGAGTTCTGTCGCAATTGAACTCTAACATTGAACGCACGGGGTTTCGTTGCGCTGTGGGGTTCACGTGTACGCACGTGGGCCACTTCTACTCCCATTTTTTTACTCGCCAGTGATTCTTATTCCTTTCTAATTTTCTTCACCGCTTTAGTTAGTTAGTTAAGCTTAGTAAGATAGTTAAGATTAGTTAAGCAGTTTTGATTTGCCTTACTTTCTTTCTCCTCCTTGGTTTCTTTCAAGACAGCCATACTGACCGTGCTACTTAATCCAGTAGGTGTCCCTGCCCAGCGGGAATTCTTCCCTTTAGGGCCACCTTTTGCCTCAACAGGCGTGACCTGCGAATAATTCTTGTTTTAATTGTTTTTTGAAATTTTGGTTGTCATTACGTCTATTGAGATGCAATAAAATGATTTGATTTGATTTGATTTGATTTGATTTGATGTATATATGCATGTATGTATGTATGTATGTATGTATGTATGTATGTATGTATGTATGTATGTATGTATGTATGTATGTATGTATGTATGTATGTATGTATGTATGTATGTATGTATGTATGTATGTATGTATGTATGTATGTATGTATGTATGTATGTGGATGAGATCAAATAAGAATATTCTTCATTCAGCCAATTGCTATCATATGTATGTATGTATGTATGTATGTATGTATGTATGTATGTATGTATGTATGTATGTATGTATGTATGTATGCATGTATGTATGTATGTATGTATGTATGTATGTATGTATGTATGTATGTATGTATGTATGTATGTATGTATGTATGTATGTATGTATGCATGCATGAATGTATGCATGTATGTATATATGTATGTGTGTATGTATGTGTATATGTATGTATCGTATATATATATATATTTGTATGTATGTATGCTATGTCTCTCGCCGACTACATAAATGGTATTTGCAAGTTTTCATATAATGTGCATTCGTGACACATGCAAAGTTTGGGTAATATTCCCATCCCTTCAAGGTTATCCATGGGAAAAACTTTGATCTAAAGTCGTCTTGCTATTGTAACTCGCTTCTTGTTGGTATTTTAAAGTTATACATCCTCAAACTCCAAACAGTTAGGAACTCTATGACTGGACACATCTGCAGTGAGGAATGATAAGTCTGAGAAAGAGGACTGTTCCCAAGCACTGTGGCTGGCCAGAGTTAATTGTTTCAGACAATATGAGCCCCAATCTGAAACAATAGATTGCTGAACAGTATCAAAATGCAAAGATTCTAGCACATGGATTCACGTTCCAAGTTTTTACGTGTTGTTGATGTCTCCAGATGGATGGATATATGAATGGATGATGGATGGATAGATGGATGGATAAATGGATGGATGGATGGATGGATGGATGGATGGATGGATGGATGGATGGATGGATGGATGGATGGATGGATGGATGGATGGATGGATGGATGGATGGATGGATGGATGGATGGATGGATGGATGGATGGATGGATGATGGATGGATGGATGGATGGATGGATGGATATATGAATGAATGGACGGACGGACGGATGAACAGATGGATGGATGGATGGATGGATGGATGGATACTACATAGCACAGTCGGCGAATCGGCCGGTCAATTACATAAGTGGAGTTAGTGAGAATCCTTCGAATGCTGAAATCAGTCAAAGACTTCTATCTCTGGACCCGAATCACTTCTATCGAAGCATCGCCCTGCGTTGGTCAACTGAATCCACTTAACCATAAAGCGCATTATTGCATTTCCAAAGCTTTTAGCAATCGACCGCAGATTGTGATATGAGAAACCTTACTGGAATTACTTGTATCTTTTAGGCTTTTGAGTTTTCTGTTCCGGGAAAGTACATTCATGTGGGTGCGATTTTTGGTTTGAAGAAGTGGGGATAAAATTTGTGGCACGACCAGACCCGTAGTGATTGGAAAACGCATCTTCTTGTACTCGAATTAATGGTCCGAACATATGAGAGGAAGCACCTCATAAACTCGCACCCTAAGTTGGATGTATATATGTATGTATGTATGTATGTATGTATGTATGTATGTGTGTGTGTATGTATGTATGTATGTATGTATGAATGTATGTATATATGCATGTATGTGTGGCGGTCAAGACCACAGTGCGTAAGTGGGAGGATTTATTTTATGCGAATAGCATCGTTTTCTTTAAGTTTACATGCGAAGGGACCAGCATCGTTTCTCTTCATTTTACATGCGAAGACCCAGCATCGAACATTTAATTTTTATTTAATTTCAATAGGCGACTGTCCAGCAACGACCGTGATAGGGAAGCCCGATCGGCGGTGTAAAGCCAGCGCATAGCGAGCAGACGCGTTAATTCGGGATGCATAGAGCCTGCCTCACGGTGCGCTGCTTTATACGTGAAGAGTTGGTTCGACTCTTCATACATAGCAATACTGTTAAACAGCGTTGTTGGCTAGCGACTCAGTTACCGATTCAAATATACTGCACTCAGTGTGGTAGGCGAGTGATTTTGGTTACGACAGAGTCAGAGTTCGAGTTTCCGGTTAGTACAAATATATTTACGGACGAAAGGGGCGTCCGAATAATATAATCAGGCGATCCCGAGTACAGCTAAAGAAGTTCACTGTTGGGAGACGGGCCGACAGCGCCGATCCGGCGGGTTGGATCCCTCCGTTGATCGCGAAGCGGTCTAGGTCCGATCGTGGGAAATCTACGGCTGAGTAATACTCGGGGAAGGATACCGTTGATACACAGGAAAACCAATTCAGTGTGAGATCGAAAACCAGGGTGAATTTGGCGTCGGGCAGGAAAGTCCCTCTTGGGTTTTGAAGGACTCCGCGATCGGAGCTTGTCCGGTAATCCATGAGAGTAAAGGTGACCTTCTTAAGATAGCCATTTTCTGGAATTCTGAAATCCTTGAAACCAAGATTAAATTTGGCGTCGGGCAAGGAAATCCCTCTTGGAGTTCGAAGAACTCCAAGATCCGACAGTGTTTGGTTTTATACACTGAGACGAGTTTTACGCGATTTCGGCGTACTCGACACAGGGGAAGTTCTACGCGCTTTCGGCGTACTCGGCCGGGAGAGTTTTACGCGACTTCGGCGTCGCCGGCTGGGAGAGTTTTACGCGACTTCGGCACTCGGTGAAGTGACCGTCGGGATACCTGAAAAAACCAATTTAGTACAAAAACGATAATAAGGGTAAATTTGGCGACAGGCAGGAAATTCCCTCTTGGGTTTTGAAGAACTCCGCGATCGGAGCTTGTCCGGTTACCTGTAGGAGTAAGCGTGACCTTCGTTAGGGAACCAAAATTCGGAAATTCTTGGGAACAAAATTCAGGACATTCTGGTAACCTTACGGGGTCGGCGTTACATTTGGATTGTGACACTTGGATGGCTGACACGCCGGTGGAGCGTTGGAGGGGCTCCATCGCCCGGTAACTAAAACAATAGTTACTGGGAAAGACCACTGTTACCGAAAGACCGCAGTACGGGAAAAGACCGCCCGACAACTGATTACAGTGCGGTAAGACCAGGAAAACGATAGAGTCAGGAAAATCTTGTATTCAAACCAATCGTTATTCAGAGCAAATAACTTGGTGATCGAAACACGTAGTTCCGAGAACTGACCGAAGTGCGAAGTAGGGCCCACCTCGTGCGCCGGTCGGAACCCAGTTCTGCGTGCGGTTAGGGAGGTTTTAGACCTAGAACCTGTCCTATCAGAAGAGAGTGTCGTGAGACCGGTACACCGCGTTAATATTGCACGTGTATATATTATCGCAAGATGTTCGCGTGTTTGAGACAGCACGACGTGACGACTCGTCAGATGTACACCTTGTCCTCTCGGACAGGAGAACGTTCAGAGTTTTCCCCTATTGACGATAACTCGAGAGTCATGAGATGCAGAATGGTACGTGAGGGTTCGGTTAAGGTGGAGAAAAAGAGGAAGTCTTTGACTAAGAGATCTCACAGGAAGCTGAGGACTCCTGCCGGCAAGAGAGCGAACCCTGTTCTAAAGGACGGCCATCCTGAGGACGAGGACGTTGCCCACCCGGCGACCGCGGCAGTGGCAGAGTCCGAAAGTGAGATGGAGCTTGACAGCGACACTGTTCGCAAACAAGCGATACCCTCGGAACCTCCTCTTGGAGAAATGGGCACTGAGAGCGGAGACAGGGAACCGCTCGTCTACAGCAGAAGTAGACAGGATAGTGACCCGGGCGACTCCAGAAGGTCAGTTGGCCGGAGCCGAACCCAGCCCGACGACGAAGCAGCGTCTCGGGTAAGACCGACACAAATTGGTACCACGTCTGATGAAGGGTTAGTTGATCTCGAGCGACGAACGTCACATATGTACGTATTTACATTTTTAAATGCATCAACGTATGTATACGTACACATGTATGTATGTATATATTTCTGCATCTATACATGTATGTATATATAAATACAATTATGTTTGAATGTATGTATGTATGTATGTATGCATATATGAACGTATGTATGTACGTACGTGGACATGTGTGCACTATTATACGTGTGCGCATGCATGTACTTATGTATGTATGTATGCATGTATGTATGTACGTATGTATGTACGTACATGTACGTATGTACGTATTTATGTATTCGTGTACGTATGCATGCACGTATGTATGGTTATGTATGTATACATACATACCTACATATGTAGGTATGTACGACGTCGTACCTAAGTACGTAGGTATGTATTCGTGTACGTGTATATGCATGTACGTATGCATATATATATATATATATGTAAATGCATGTATGTATGTACGTAGGTATGCATAAAGATGTGCATGCATATTTGCTGAATAATGAGTTCATACCGCACTAACGACGGCCTTATAGGATTGATCCATAATTATCAATGAATTTATTTAAATATTACACAAAGTGTACAATAGTTTCGCATTTCAGTCGTTCGGTTCACGTTAGTTTATTTCTAAAGTTTTTAAGACTTTTGTTTTAATTCAGCTTAATAAAGAAGTCCATAATTCTTTATAGTCCCGCTTCGGCCAATAATTAATTGCTGACTACAGATTTTAACGTCACCGACACACACCTTCGGTCAAATAACTTAGGCCCAAGTTTAACAGGGTTCTTATAATGTATTTGAGCTGACGTGAAAGGGACTCCTAGCGTGTGAAATATACTGCAAGAACAGGTTTTTGCACATTGGCAATTACTCATTTTGGAAGCAATACCGTATTTAGACTTGGTGAGACCCTAAACTAATATGAAGCTTGAAGGTCCCAGTTTAAAATTACACCAGAAGGTCTCAGAAAACTTGGAAACATAGCCTATATTATGCCTTTTAATTATTTAATAGCAAGGCATTTAAAGTGAAAATTAATTTTTTTTAAATGAATGCATTTACCGATTACATATTATGTATCATTCAAAAAGTCCGTCCCCCCGGCTATTCTAAATTTTTTAGGTAGGCTCTGCGGACTGTGAGACCCTACGCTTGTTTGGCTTATGCTTAAATCCGGTGCTGGTTGGAAGACAAAACTCGTTTGCCAAGGAAATAGGATACACATAGGCCCCCTAGTGCAGAGATGGTGGAATATAGCCAAACGCGCCCTAAATATAGAATAGAAGGGGAAGTGATTATTAGTTTTTGCCTCGCGTAGTCTCGTACATGTGATCCTTCAGGAATTGAAAGATTATCTGGAACATAAAAGAAATTCTGAGACTGCTAGGCCTCGCCATTATTTTTTTTTCACACGAGGTATAATATGATCCCCTCAGGTATAAGATACTAATTAATAATGTTAACTCTGGAGTGGCCGTCCTTGTCAAGATCTGGGAGAACGAATGTGCAGAGGAAGGCCACTGCGTTGAAACGTTGAATTACGATGGACAGGCTCTGGAACAAATAACTGGTTTCCCTTGAGTCTCCCGAGATTTCGCTTAGGAGACGTCCTAGATCAGCGATAAATGCCAGCCAGTCCCGTGACGTTAACTGCAGTGGCGTTCACTAAGGTTGGTGTCACCCAGTGCGGTAAGTCATGGTGTCACCCCAAAGGACCTTCCCACGAAAAATGTTCTTGTTATTATCTGTTATTGTTAATTTCAAAATAATAAATTTATGCTGAAACTCTGAACAAATATTTTTAGACAGTCATTCTGTCTTTGTGGCGTCACCCCCTCTGAAGGTGTCACCCGGTGCGGCCAGCACTTTCCGTAATCTACCCGATAGTGACGCCACCGGTTAACTGGTCTCAAGGTTGCAACAGCCAATGGGACAAAATGGTAGAATTGCATCGAGTGCACTTAGCGTTTTTCCTAAACTCAGCCAGTTCCGCCGCCCCTCTCGCCCGAATGACGGATGCGGGCAGTGTGACGACCAAAGTAAGTAAGTATATTCTTTATTTGACCAGTTGACATAAAACGCACTCTGGTTTGCATAGGCTACATGTCAGGCAATTAGAACATAATATACAGCATCCTAATCAAAAAAGCCTTTCTCATTATTTTGTCCATCAGCCTTAGGTAATGTCCGATTGTGAGTTCTTGGTCGCAAGGTATATCCAGTGTTCTTTAAGGGTGGTAATAATCCATGCAAAACATGTCCCTCACGGATTACTCAAAACATCAGAAAAAAGGCAGGAGTCAACTTTGTTACATAAGTAATCAAAAGTCGGGTTATCACTAGGGAGATATCCCAGTCGAATCTGCTTGTTCATGATACCGATTGAAGTCTATTTCTATCCTGTTGCCCTGCAAATTCCCACCATGCCGGTGCAGCATACAACAGTCGGGCAACCGTTGTGGCTCGTAGCACATCATGGAGTTTAATTCCAAACAGGCCATGTGTTGAAATAAAAATGCGTAATGCATATAGAGATTGCTTTGCCATACTGCATAATCTGCTTACATGCTGCTCATGACTAAAGGTTTCAGAAATCTGGATTCCCAGAACACTAGGCAACATGTTTACTCTTGTCACACCAGGAATTACTGCAGGCAAGTCAATCCACCCCTCGATCTTCTTATTATTATTTCATACGTTTTATTGGAGTTTAGTTTTAGCATCAATCGATGGCGCTGAGCATTTGTGAGTGAAGAACTTGTTCAAGGTCCGTATACAAAGTAACCGTCTTAAAGGAAGAGGTTCGAACCCCTTCCCTCCGTGTTGTTATAAAGGCGAGCGCTCTAACCAATCGGCTACCGTCAGCGGCGGCGATCTTGTTTGACAGGTGGGGGGACACGGGACATTTTTGATCTGACCTGGTCAAAATAAGAGGTGAAAATATTTGTTGATCTTTTTCGGTGTTTCTTCGAAATGTGGGGGGACAGCTGTATACTGTGTTTCCCCATTGTTAAAGGTGGAGGTCCTGTCCCACCTCGGCCCCTCGGGATCGCCGCCCATGGCTACCGTGTCCCACAGTGACATGGGTGGCGCTATAGGTGCAAAACTTGTCTGAGTCACCCAAACTTAACGAAGTTATAGACAAACCCCGATCGCCACATATTAACTACACTAACTTAGTTTTAACGCATTACTGACCCACTCAGGCCTGCTGGTCTGCCTAGAGGCGCGTTTACAGAAAACGGGGCCCTATGCGCAAAACTTTTGGGGACCCTTCTGAACTTGTTTGATGATAAGTTTATTTTGCACAAAGGCCAAATGAATTATTAGCCAAAATGAACAAAACAATTTAAATTACAATGATATAGGGCCTACTTGTATGTGAATGCCAAACTGTAAAAAATAGAAAATAGGTTATATTTAAAATAATTCAAAATTCACGTAATTTTGTATATATATAAAAATATTTTCATTCGTTTAGGAGGGGCCCTCCTAGATTTGGGGTCCTTATGCGCAAATACGGTCCTTATACGTAAACACGTCTCTGGGTCTGCCATGGCAGTTCGTTATCTGTTCCAGTTTTATAGCTTTACTGTAATATTCTTTAAAGGGTGTATATATAGGCCTAGAAATTGCCTAAAATTCTCGGAAATGTCAAATGCACACTCTTCCTCAATATGTCAAACTAAAAGAACTGGTAAGTTAAATTTAAGGTATTAAAATGTAGGGCCTAATCGTTTGTAGGATTGTAGTTGGCTTGAGTTAATCTCTCAAAAATTCATAATACACACTGCACAATCCAGACATCTCTACTGCACAGTGCACACGCAACAATGTCAACTGCAAACTTTGTGCCAGAAAACATACAATTTTAGGCCCTGGGCCCATGGGCGTCCGGAGGGGGGCGCAAGGGGGCGCATTTGCGCCACCCTGGATTTTGCAAATATGTTATAAAAATAAAATCTTCTGATTATTATGATTAAAACAACAGTCCCAACCCGATTGTCAATGCGAAGAAACGATTATTTAGGTAAAGTCCTTGATCATAATTTATTTTAAACTTTTTTCTATGCAAATTTTTTCTATGCAAAAGCGTCATTTTGGCCCCCAAATATTTTTACCCCTCCTAAAACATTTTTGCGCCCTCCTACAAAATTTTCTGCGGACGCCCATGCCTGGGCCTGAATACGTTATACGCCTACAATCTAAACAAATAGCTTTAGAATGTAAATAGGTAAGTCCTTATTTGTTCAACCGCTTAATTTTATGTTTAACGCGTTTTTTATTTACATTAACATGCCTATTATAGTCTTTGGACTCATTCCCTCCGTGGACTGTTTCCGTGACTTCTTGGATTCCCTTCTTGGCTTTCCACCGGACTCATCCTGGAATTGGGATTTGCTTAGTGGCGATCATCGACTGACGCCTTGATCATTATGATTGAGGCGCCATAGAAGTTCTTAGATTAGAGCGTATAAGATTATATTAGATTTGATTGGAATTACCTGTGCAATTGTTCGCTGTTCCATTTCGTGAGTTCAGCAGTTAAAACCTTCTTTTGACGTAAATAAAAAAAAACGATTTGCTTCAGGCCCACCTTCAGAGGATGGATTGATCTCCGCCTCAGCCGCTAAACTCGTCGAGTACGTTCTCTTGGCAACGGAACCCGCAACTGCAGAAGCCTATATCGGCTCCCTGGGCAACAGTCGCAATCAGATTAACGCGGTTCACAGGTGGTCAGAATCGGCGTGCGGATGCTCTTGGCTTGGGCTTCAGCAGCTGCTGCTGTGTAACGCACTGTATCTGATGTTGATGTCAAAAGATGCTGGGAAACTGCTTGGTCCTTCGACGGACCTTATTAGCGACTTAACGCTCCGCTAGACTGTCAAGCGCGACGGGATTCCGTGGCTGGCGGCGCGCCGCTCTTTATAGGAGTAACCGACGCCTTTGCTCTGCTCCGGTGGCTTTTTATCTGCCCCGATGGTCCTGATTACCGTGCTCTTATCGAAGCCACACCGACAACGACGGGTGTGTAAAAGATTGCTGGCGATTTGGTCGTTCGCTTCCCAATCATCTGTTGATGAAAAGATCATAGAAACGTGCGGTGTATGACGAATCTCCCCTGCGGCTCCCTGACTAATTGACATGCCCGATGACCGGCGGGCGGAAGGAGACAAATGTCGGATCTATATTACGCCCGGCGGAGAACGCGAACCGGAAATTCATACGCGTCATAAAATAGACCGGATGCGGTATCGCTCCGCGTTTTCTATTCACGCTTCTTTGTGCCATCTGCTCTGAGGATCTGATTAAAATGTGCGAGGAGATTGCTTTGTCTGCCTACGTGTTGGCATGTGTGAATGTGTTGGTCTCTGTCTGTCTCTGTGTATGTGTGTCTGTGTATGTATGTATGTATGTATGTATGTATGTATGTATGTATGTATGTATGTATGTATGTATGTATGTATGTATGTATGTATGTATGTATGTATGTATGTATGTATGTATGTATGTGTCTGTCTGTCTGTCTGTCTGCCTGTCTGTCTGTCTGTCTGTCTGTCTGTCTGTCTGTCTGTCTGTCTGTCTGTCTGTCTGTCTGTCTGTCTGTCTGTCTGTCTGTCTGTCTGTCTGTCTGTCTGTCTGTCTGTTTGCCTGCTTGGACTGCATTCACATCCAAAAGTAAGATTCATGCTTATTGGCACTAAACTGCGTCCTGCCCCTCGCCGTGAAGGCAGCGTCGCGGTCTATACATGAGAGACACTGGGCTGTTAAAGAGGCGTCAGAGAGATCTTGCGAAACAGCGGTCTCGAACTCCCTCCAGTGAAGTAAGGCAGTTATCACGTTCCAACTGCGTCTCTGTCTTCAAACAACGGGCAACTAATTCCATGTCTCAGGGAGACCCTTGGGTCTTTTTATGCAAGCGTGCAAACGAGACAATTGCTCGCCAGAGAGATTGTGGGTGATGAGCGCGGTTTGTGAGCTAATCCGAGCACAGGTGCATTCTTGGACGAACGCGTCTCTTGGTAGTATTGAAATCCTTTTGACTGATATTCCAACGAAATACGGGCTTTAGGCTACTAACTAACGAGGAGTTACGAAACGGAAGGATTCGATGCATCGTGATGGGTAGGAGTACAGACATCTGCTAGGCCTATATCCTACTCATCTTCCTGGAAAGTTGTCATCTTTTAAGTTTTAACTTATATAATATAATGCTGTTAAAACGCTCGCAAGCATCTTACCTGATTGTCTCTTAGTATTACACGCTTAGTGTGGCTTGAAACGACGGATCACGGTGAAATGCAGCATAGTGTCTGGTTAGAGGCGCCGGCAGCGTGATGCACTGGATGCACGTGCCTCCACCGACCAAATCAAATCCATACAAGGATTAGGCATCGCGTCGTTATTTTCGACAATTTCACTGTGTAATTTTGGTTTACCATACAGTTTGTATATTGTATAAAATCAATAATATCATGTGATATCATAAAATTATGCATGTGTTATAGGCCCTACGTATGCAGTACTTTTATGAGTCGTTCTGAGTCACTTTCAGTGTATGACTACAAGTGTCAGACAGGGGATGGGTGTGGATTGGAGGAGA
The DNA here is from genome assembly GCA_963556255.1 of Allolobophora icterica. Lineage (NCBI taxonomy): Eukaryota > Metazoa > Annelida > Clitellata > Crassiclitellata > Lumbricidae > Allolobophora > Allolobophora icterica. Next base: position 26,072,400 of record OY744614.1, read on the forward strand.
CGGGAGGGGTGTGCGTCCAATTTTGTCAAGCCTGCCGGCGCCTCTGTGTCTGGTTGTTCATTCATTCATTCATTCATTCATTCATTCATTCATTCATTCATTCATTCATTCATTATGAGAATTTATATAGCGCCCCTTCTAGATACCTACCCAGGAGCGCTCCCAGTCCATCCAGGCTAAAAAGAAAGACTTGAGTGATTTGTGAAACGCAGGCAAATTGTCCAGAGGTAGTAGACGCAGTTCCAGCGGGAACCCATTTCAAGTGGAGGAACCCACAACTGAGAAAACCCGGCGCCTCCTAGCAGAAAAACGAGCACGTGGGACCAAAGCTCCCATCTGGGCGAGGAACGAAGTGCCCCACGCGCTACGACGTCGGACACCGGGCGACTAAGGTCGCGTAGGTAAGATCAGGGGCGTAACTTTGGTCTAAAAAGTTGGGGGTACCAATATCTCACATACACAAAGCAAGGCGTAGGCTGCGATCTCTGGGAAGGCACAATAATAAAATATTGATTAACATTGTTCAAAAAGTGGGGGGTACGGTACCCCGTCCAAAAAGTGGGGGTACGGGTACCCCTCGTACCCCCCACAAATTACGCCTATGGGTAAGATGGTGTTCAGCCAAAAAGACAGCGAGAAACTAAAGCAGCGATCCGATAGGAGATACGCTGGGCAGTAGGGAGCCTGTGCCACACATCGCGGAGACAGAAGCATACTTGGGGATATGCCCCACGAGTTGAGCAGCTGAGCGTAGAACCCGATCCAGACGCCTAGGACTCCGAGTGCATGAGACCGGCAAGCTACCGTTCTTTGCTGGATGTATTGTGCAATATTGTGCTTTAGACAAGTTTAGAGAATCTCTTGGTCACATTATTGTGGGTGTCACGACAAATGGTTCACGGACAAATAGTTCACGATCTTCTAGCTTCTAGTTTGAGCTATAGGCCCATTTTCTTCGAGAATTCAGCTTCTAGCTTGAGCTCTATTTTCATCGATCTTCTAGCTTCTACTTTGAGCTAAATTTTCATCATCGCTGATCCATCTTCGAGTTTGAGCTATATTAATTTTCATTGCTCAGCCAGCTTATAGTTTGATTAAAAAAGAGCTCAAAATGCTTCTTCGTAGTCCAATGTAAAAAAAACACAAACTAGAAGCTAGATGAGCGATGAAAGTATTGCTCAAACTATAAACCAAACCAGGTGGCCCTGGTAGCGGGGTCATTTGACCCCTTTTGGGCCTCCTGTGTAGCCAGACTGGAATATAATAATGCGTGTTTCTGCTGTATCTGTATAAGTTTGGTTACCAAATAAACAAGTACGTGTCAAGTGTCAGAAGCTGGATGAGCGATGATGAAAATATAGCTCAATTTAGTAGAAGCAATAAGATCGATGAAAATAGAGCTCAAACTAGAATCTGGATGAATGATGATAATATAGCTCAAACTAGAGGCTGGAAGACTGTGAACCATTAATTTTGTCCGTCAACCATTTGTCCGCGAACCATTGGTCGGTGAACTATTTGTCGTGAACCATTTTTCGTGGAACCATTGTTGTGTACCGGCAACAGAATTCACTGCATGTTATTGGCACTGGCGGCGATCTTGTTTCACAGGTGGGGGGGACACTGTTGAACTGATCTGGTGAAAAGAGTTTTAAACTGATCTGCTCAAAAAAGAGGTAAAAAACGCGCGAAATTTTTTTTTACCATTAAAAAAAAAATTGACGACCTTTTTTGGGGTTTCTTCAAAAGTGGGGAGGGGACAAATGTATGGTGTGTCCCCCCCACTCTTAAAGGTGGGGGACTTGTCCCCCTCGACCCCCATAGCCGCCCATGGTTATTGGCATGCATAGGCCTATGCATGGAGAAGCCTCGTGTACACCAGAGATAACATTAAGTAGAGACAAGTCAACCAGCCAGTTAGCTGCACCAAGGCACCAGGTCAGCAAGTCAATCAGTTAGTTTCTCAGTAAGTAAGTAAATCTTTATTAATATAGGTTTAAGGTTAACCTTAATCGCAGATCATTGGATGTAATTTAGCCTACGCACAAGTTTCTAACTGTTTCTGTGTCTCTGCTCTGCCTGTGTCTGTCTGTCTGTCTGTTTGTCCGTCCGTCTGTCTGTCTGCCTGTCTGTCTGTCTTTCTGTCTGTCTGTCTCTTAACCTAGATCTCCATCTCTATCCAATCTGTCATCCTACGCACGTGTCCCTGTGTTTCTTGCCCCTTTGGGAGCGCTTTTGTGTAGCAACCTGTCTCGAATTTCTCGGTCGCCCTATCCATAGTTTCCCTATATCCGGCCGGTCGCCAGAGGGCGTTGGCTTGATTGACACTTTTCGACATCCGATCCATTTAATTGTAGTCAGATCCACATTAATTTTAAGTTGATACGGCATCAGTGTCTGTTCTAGCCAGATAGGCTATTCGCCTCATTAAAAATTACACATTGCACTTTGGACGACTTTAATTAAGTCGGTTTACAAATTGAAGACAATGTAGGCAGGCCTACATTTTGCGTCAGAAGAAATATGCACTAGGCCTACCATTCGTAATTATTAGTAGCATTACGAAAATTTTTAACGCGTTCAAAATCACACAGAAATGATTGTAATTGTAATCTTACGATTTATACAGTGCGCAAAGAAAGCTAAGCGAAGGACATGCATTCGGCTTATTCGCAGCCAGTCAGTCAAAAATATCCACAAGCGGATTACGACAGGATCAGTTCTAGGTGAAAATGTAAGTGTCAGACCAAGGACGTAGCCAGACTTAAGTTCAAGAGGAGGCAACTCCTGGAGATATCCAGGTGTAGTAGAGGTGCAGAGGTATAAATCACGGAAATTTTTTTTAGCTAAAAAAGCAAGAGGAGGCAACTCTTACCTCAATGTGGCTACGCATATAGGGCCTAGGGTAGCGTGTTCTAAGACGCCCCCTGGGGTAAGACGCCCACCTCTGGTATCTGGCAATCCAAATAAATTTTAGCTTACTCACTTAATTTAGCATTGAGCTGCCATCTAGTCATTAGAAACCAGTGCATATTTTAAGGGATTTGGACTACTGGGACAAATTTGGCCACAACAATGCATTTTAGAGCATTTTCTGTTAAATGGAGCCCGTTTGAGACACTTTACCTGGGACAAATCTCCCAAAATCCTGGGACAAATCTTAAAACTACTGGGACATTTGTCCCACTAGTTATACAGTTAAAATATGCACTGTTACAAACTAACCAAGGATTCTGGTTACCAGTGAAAATAATGAGCACATATCCTCCATTTCACTCTTATCCATAGATGTCGCTCCACTTCAAATTTTGTTTTTGACACTTGTTATATAAATAAGATGCAACTTTTTTGCATATCCCCGATTATCGCCCAAAAACTAATCACAGATGTTATATATTTGAGTTTCCGGTAATGTTTATACCAGGTCCTTGCAAACTAACCTTGACATTGGACCAGTAAACAGTGGCACAAGTATCTACGCTGGAAAATGTCGAAACGAAGTGTTGGTCGAATTGCTGTTAATTCGTCGGCGCTTTTCCTGTGTGACATGCAGGAAAAGTTTCGCCGGACGATCAAGTTCTATCCACAAATCATCGGCGTTGCGAATAGGTTGCTGATGGGTGCTAAAATCCTGAACATGCCCGTTGTTGTCACGGAACAGTACCGAAAAGGTGAGGAGCCCAGGTCTTAAGAAAGCTCCTTTATGAGTCTTTGTTAGCCACGGCGACTGATTGCTTTTTACTGATTCGTTTAGCTTTTATTTTGACTTGTAGACGTCTAGTACCTGTAGGCCTACGTCATGTAACAGAATTTTCAAAATGTTTGCACGCGATTTGTAACCATATGGTATTGACGCGCAGAAACTTTCTGCAGTGCCGTCTTAAGGCATTGGCAATCTGGGCAGGCGCCAGAGGCCCCACGATTCTAGGGGCCCCAAATTAAAGACCAAAAAATTAATGTGTATGTGACATCCACGCATGGCAGAAGTGAAGCTTCTTAGCTATGAGTGCAAGCAGTGGATAATGTGGTTTGGGTGAGCAGTGGGAACGCCAAAGAGCTTCATTGGAACGCATGCGTGAGCAGTGGGTACGCAAGCAAAGAATTTCAAGAGCTGTGGGAACGCCGTTCCCACGCGTTCCCACCCACTTTAACCCCTGAGTGCAAGGCTTATATTGTTAAAAAGTTTCTGTTGATTAATCTTCGCTTTACAGTATGTTTCTCTATGTTTAACCATTCATTTTGTTACAAAGTGAATGTTGAAAGTACCATAAAATCTACAGGTTTAATTTTTGGCCGTTTAAATTTTTATCCTCGTAAGCGGGTAGGGGCCCCAGTGCATTGCTTTGCCAAGGCCCTACAATGCTGTTAAATGGCACTGACTTTCTGCGCTTACTGTATTGCTTGCGCTCGAGCCGAAATAGCACCACATACTGACGAGTGTTTTTGAAAGAGACGTGGAACAATGGTTTTAGTCTTTATGAAGTAGTCGTTACTGAATTTCATTTGACAGATTTGTGCTTTTTAAATTGAGTGGGCAGTTACAGAAAGAGTAAGAAATCTGTCTCCCCAGTTGCATTGGGAGTTCTGTTTGCAAAAATTGTGAAAACTTGCTCTATTAAGTTGGCCAAAAAAAGATATGATTGGATGTACTGTAATATAATGCGAGAGTTGGACAAGGGTCTGTCAACATGCCACAATATGGACATACAGCACGGTAAGAATTCAAGGCATACTACCTGGGAATTGTAGCCATTGACAGCAGATTGAAGCTACACGACATATTCGACGCACATGAGCACAACAACCCTTTGTACACCAAACATTTCACCCTTAGGGTTACTTAATACACCCATAAGTTAAGTTATGACTTAATACACCTATAAGTTAAGTTATTACTTAATGCACCCATAAGTTAGGTGCAAAACATTACGGAAGAGTATGGTTTTGTAGTGTAATTAAGAGGGACTATAATTTGAATATTATTCTTTCGTTTATAGGACTCGGCCCAACTGTTTCGGAACTGAATGTTGAAAAGTGTTCCATCTTTCAAAAGACACAATTTTCCATGCTTGTTCCTGATGTTGAAAAACATCTCAAAACAATGCCACGTAAGCATATTATCAATATAAATAATTTCATGACATTAAATATTCTGAAGTAATTTATTTTTACCATTAACTTGATATTTTATAAATGCATGACATACAGTATAATGTGTTTGACAGCTGTGTAATGTTAGCAAAATAATTAAAAAGTTGCTATTGATGCTAATTTTGCAACTAGTAAGTGTTTTCTAGATTTTTTGTTCAATTCTGTGGTTTAAAACTGAAAGAGGAAAACAGTAGACCAATAACTCTGGTAGCTATGTTCTCTTTATGCATTCGACTATTATTAATTCACAGAAGATAGCACTTACAATCTATAGGAATTTCGACTTGTTATATATCATTGGGGGTGCTTGATAGTGTAGTGGTTAGTGTGCTGGACTGCCCCCCCCCCCAGCCAACTAGGCTATAATGAGTACACTGGCCATACACTGTCGGTGGGAAAGAGCTGGCCACCTGCCTTCATATGCCAAGGCCAAGAAACTGAAGTTGCTTACGCTTCATACTCATGGCTGCCCCAGGGCTAGCAAAAGGGACTGCTCTTCTTCTATAAATCATTCTGTTCTTTCTTATTCATCAACAATATTCTATCACAAAAATTTTGATGATTTCATGTGTTTATCTCAAGGTTGATATAATATGAAAAACTTTTTAAATAAAAATTACAAACTTAAAAATCCGTAAAAAGTTCTTAAACAGAATAAAATGTGATTTAACATTGCTAAATGTAGCCACCAATAAGGCATACTTATAGCAACAAGCAAAGAGCTACAAATATTAACAAGTTTGGTCCAAAAACAAGCTAATATTCATTCCCTTCACTTAACATTTGTTACTGAACATTGTATGTGTGTATGTAGGTATTTATCTGGACTTTTATAAAGTCCATGTTACGAAAGACACAAAAAACACGCCGTTCTTTGTCTTGAAATTCTTAAACATCTGCATCGTTGAATATATTTGTTTCGAGCACCTTCAAAGAATCGTCTTAACAATATGATTTTTATTAAACCCTGCTGATTAAAATACACTTAACAACAAGCCATAGACAGACTGTTTAAATTGAAAATGGCTTGACGTATATGATTAGCGCACATGTCGTACAGAGTTGCATCCATAACTTTGCAAAACCCTTGGAAAGCCAGTGGATTTTTATGCATGTACAGTGTTTCTATTTTTAGCGCTCTTGAACAGGCTGGTGCCCTGCGCTTGGCCTTCGAGTGGTGCTTTAGAAGTTTGGAGATTACGATTATAAACAGAAATGCAAATATTACTAATTTTATGTATGGGAAAGTTGTTATCATCATGCTGTTGAAAACAATCACATTTGCCTGAACAAGAGTTGAGCTATACCCTAGAGGCAACCAACAGGTATGAAGTGCTTGCAACCTCATTTTGCATGGCCTTGTAACATGAGGTCAGATGGCAAGTCCTTTCCCTTGTCATCTGATCTTCCACTGAAAATGTGTAGTTTTATGTACTCATTTTATAGCTGAATTTGCCAGGGGCACAAGTGGAACAGAAGTTCTGAAATATATATTTGTCCTGGTGCACTTCTGAACCCATGACTTCTTTGTTGACATTCCAGCGTGCTACCAGTAGACTACCTTGTTAATGAAAATGAGACATTACTCGAGTTAAACACTTACTAAAATTATCATTAAAATATTTCTTTGACTTTTTAGCCAAACTGATAAATGCTTTTTTCCAAATCTGTGCTGTGTCTTAGAGGTGAAGTCAATCGTTTTGTGTGGCATCGAGACGCAGGCGTGTGTTCTGCAGACGGTTCTTGATCTTGTCGAAAAGGAATACGACGTCCACGTGATTGCAGACGCAGTCTCTTCACGCAGTATGGTCGATAGGTCAGTGGCCACGGAGCTGGATTTACATTTTACTGGCAGTAGTCTCTTTAGGGCTATTTGGGTGGATCGTAACCATGTCCTCCGGGCCTAACCCCCCCCCCATAGCAGTGTCTATAACTTAATGTACATAACCTTCATTCTAGATCACATAGCTTCTCCCTTCCATTTAAAGATGATCGTAACTATATATCTCGCATTCTGTACAAGAATGCTTACTGACAATCCTCTGTACAAATCCCTGTATCTAGGCCCCAAAATTGACATCTGTAGTCTAGTTTGTCTAAGTTGCGTATGTGTCAGCTTAATGTATATGAATAAAAGAATTTTATTGATTTATTGAGTGTATGGAAATCTCAATAAGCTGTGAATTGAAGATAGCCTGCCAGTAGGCCTACATAAGGTGTGGAATAGCTGATCTCGTCTCACTAGAGACTTTAGGGCAGGATCTTGCATGTTTTTGATTTGTATAACCTTTCCCTTTACATCATTTCTATTATCAAAAAAGTGTTTGGTAATAAAACGATGTCCAACACTTTAAAAATGAGCTGCATTGGTTTCCCAATCACTTTTAGTACACGCTTGTCGTTAAAGTGTGAAGGAAGGTTGCATGTCATTTTTAGGTACATGTATCTCAGGTGATATAAAGTGGCCGGCCATATCTATTCCTCAACTTCTGTTCTTCCTACTGAAAGTGTATGGCGAGTGCACTCGCTATAGCTGAGTTTGCTATTGGGCACAAGGGAGCCAAAATAGCAAAACAACTGGACTAAGTATTGTGCCATGGAAGAAAATACGATATTTTTAACCCACACATGACCATCAAAAAGACCCAAATTCTGTCTGGGAATGTATTTGGATGGTGTACACCCGTGCAGCTATATTACTGTTATTATGCATTTAATAAGCGCCAATTTGTAATGACCAAGCATCAGTTGATGGCGCTGAGCAACTAATGAGAAGGACTTGCTCAAGGTCTCTACACAGTAATCATCTCAGAGGAAGCTCAGAACCGCTCTCCACTCTAACCAATTGGCTACCGTGTCCCACCATGCATTGTCAGGTGTGAATATAGTTTAAGAATAGTATCTAAACTATAAGGGTTTTGTTGCCAACTGCTTGTTTGACAGTGCAGAGCATTTTATGGGTCCCTTCTTTTCATTTCACCAAAGGATCAGAGCTGTAATCAAGTATTTTTAACGGATAAGAGTCATTTTCCGGTAAATGCATAAATTGACAATTCAGCTGTCCCCGGTCATTTCTAAGAAAACAATGCCTAGTCTGATCATGCTAAGTGATTAGATTAAAACGTTATTGATCAGTCAACAATTTAAGACCTTTGAAAGTAATTCTGAGCAATAAAATAATTTATTACAATTTATTTTGAATTTAAAATGTTCCACTCCGTTACCGTCCCTAGGCTATAGTACATATTGCTTTCGTCTACAATTTCAAAATGATTTGCATTAAACCAAAAAATGTGACTGTTTCTTTAATAATAAACATAATTGCATATTTCTAAATACAACTTAGAAACTTACAACTTCAGTATAATTTTTAAAAATATATTTTAACTTGTCCCCGGAAAATTATGTCCGCTCCGTTAAAATGTAAAAATTATCTCGTATCTCACAACCCTTCTAGTTCTTTGGTCCCGCAACTTAACACATCTCTTCTGTGAAGATCTATGTAAGTAAGTATGTCTTAATACAGGATCTGAATGCTAAGACAAATTTCTTACAAATTTTCATTTATTACGTACCTCATGTGTTTTTTCATAATACATCCACTCCGTTACTGCATTTTTGCAATGATTATGAATAAATATAATTTAAATAATATTTTTAATATAACGTTTATAAGCTATATAATGAGTGTACCGACGATTAATGTGGACGCATGAGAGATAATATGATATTTACCGTGCTGATACACAATTTGTCCACTCCGTTAACTGTCCACTCAGTTACCATAAATGTGACCCTTGAGGTACTAAAATTTATTCCACTGTCAGGATAAGTCGTCTACTTAAATTATCATTTCTAATACAACTTATATAACAATATATGACATTTTAAATAAATTTTTGCTTCGGCAGACTGTTTTTTTTAAAGTTCACTTTTCACATTCTGTGCTCAATTCTCGACAAATGGTAACGGAGCAGAACTTTTTATGGTAATTTTTTATGTAATTTTGATGTTATGAGCAGATTTTTAAGACAACATCATAAATATTTTAATGTTTTTTTGTTCATTTGATCACTGGTAATGATTAGCTGAAGTGATTTTTATTTTGTTATTTGGCCAAAAAAAATACAGTCAACTTTACGTTGATTAGATTCCCTATTTTTCTTTCGGTAACGGAGTGGAACTTCTTAACAAAATTTAAAATGTGATGGAATTAAATAATCATTTGTATTGTAATTTCTTTTATATTTATTTTATAAACATTAATACTAAGAACATATTGGCATGTCAAACTACGCAGTAGGAAGCTGTCTACTATATATAAATAGTAGGGTGGTTCTGAAATCCGAAATTTTGAAATGTAATTATTTCCGCTTATTATCTTGTTCTAGTACATACTAAAATAAATCTGGCCAAATATGAGCCGATTTGAGCAATATTTAGAGGTAGCTCAATGAGGTTGAAGTTGTCAGAGCTTGTCTAACATAGCCTAATTACTGTGCATCCAAAAGATAGAGTTTCAGTTTTATGATTACAGTTACGATTAGTAATTATTATTGGATAAAATTAAAGAAAAATGTTAACAGGAAAACTGAGCCTCAGCAAAAAAAATTAAACAGAATTTGTTGATGCCTTAGATAATTTATTTGACATTGCTCACTTGGATGCCTTAAACATAATCGAAATCTAAGAGGATAAAGAGTGTCTGCTTGCCCAAAGAGAAAGAGGTCGCCGTTGTTGTATGGGACCAGTTGATATGGTACCTACTTCAAAAGAAATGAGGGCAACTAAAAGGCAAAGATCAAGCATGGAGAAAAAGCAGATAGAAGATCAATATTTGGAAGCCATGAATGAGGGAATTATTCTTGAAACCTCTAGTAGTGATGATTCAACTTAAGCATGTAAAGATGGTGGCAGTCAAAATATAAATTTTGTGAAAAGGAAAACTTTAAAAAGCCACTAACAACAAATATTGTGACACCAAGACTGGCAGCAGCTTTGGACAGGACAAAGTTAAGTGACAGGAAGGCAACATACGTGTCAGCAGCTGCAGCTCAGAGTCTAGGCCACAATGTAGACGAGTTGAAAATCAGCCGTTCTTCAATACATAGAGAACGAGAACAATATCGAGAAGAAACTGCTAAGAAATTAAAAGATATATTTAAAACAACTACATCATCTACACTGTTTGTGCACTTGGATGATAATCAGGCAAACAGCCAAACATTTGGCTGACTGTCTACCTGTCATTTTATCTGATGTTGGGGAAAGCCAACTTCTTGAAGTTACCAAGCTACATTCTGGCACAGGAGAAGCACAGGCAGCCGCTGTTGCTAAATTGTTGCTGGAATGATTTATGCTGACTGAAAACTCTGGTTAGCTATCAACAAGGAAATCCTGCTCTCTCCAAAGTAGCCAGCAATAAATTTGCAGGTCATCTGTGGTACCTCAGTGGGGAGCTCGTGGCTTTGGCATTTTTTGATTTGGCATTGACAGCCAAGTCCAAATGAGCAATGGTGACAGCTTTACACGAGCGACCAGGCCAAGATGATCCTCCTAAGAGAATGTAGGTAAATGTTCAGAAATCTGTGGTCATGAACATACAATGAACTCCGTGCTATTTTTTGACTGGCAAGAATCTCTAGTGATTTCCTGAAAAGCGATCCTGAAACATGGGAACTTCAAGATGATCATAAAGTTGCCTCAGAAATTATTCATCATCTACAAGTTGTAAATGACAATGCTGAAAGAGGAGTTGCTTTGATTGAAGAGTACAATTTCATAATTACAAAGAAAACCAGAAACAATATCTGCTTCAAGTAGTGCATGATCACAGAAGCAACTTTCCAGAATGCAAGAAAGAAATGCTTAAGTCAAAATAAACTTCAGCAAATGATTTGTGAGCCATATATTATATTATTATTACATAATAACAAAGTAATACTAATTAATTGAAATTATTTAGAACTACTACTTTAACAGTTTGTTCACTTAATAATAACAACAATTAAAAATTGTTGTTTCATTAGGTAAAGAAAATATTAAAAATAATGGATAATGGAAAAATTTCTTTTAAAATATCTTTATGTCAAATTTAAATGTTATTGAGCTACCCCTAAATGACAAGATAATGTTCTATAACTTTGCACAAATTTCTTTTATATTCATTGGAACACAACCAAAAGCGGAAAGTCAAGAAAAAACAATTTTAATTTTTTTCCATGAAAGTCAGAACCACCCTAATAAATAGCTCATATGTTTTGGTAACGGAGTAACGGAGTGGACAAACATTCCACTCCGTTTTTCGTAGGGCTATTTTCTTTCTGCTAAAAACTTCATAATTTTACATATTAGTGCAAAACCAAATATATATTAGTGAGATAGAAATATTCAAGATTTGCTTCAAACAAAAATCAATGTAATTTGCCCCCAAAAATTTTTTGCTTCTTCAATTAGTGAATGTGACATATTACCGGAAAATGACTCATAAGTGTATTAACTTGCACTACACCGTAACATTAGTCTGCAGTCTTGAATGCTTTAACGACGAGAGTTTACTAAAAGTGACTGGGAAACCACTGCATTAAACTGTTAAACTAATTTCTGTTTAGAATGTTTGCACTTCAACGCATTAAGGATGCGGGAGGCTTCATCACTACAAGTGAGAGCATGCTGCTGATGCTGTGTCGAGATGCAGCACATCCAAGCTTCAAGGAGATTCAGAAACTGATCACTGATCCAGCGCCAGACAGTGGACTTTTAACTCAGCGCATCGATGAAAGCTCGCCAGTTTAAAAACTTGTACATTTGGCTGAAGGAAACTTAAGTACAAACCTCGAATGCCATTTTGTGATTGCTACTGGACTACATTTTCTGTTTTAGTTGTGTGCTAAACTTTGTGACAAGCAAAACGAAACTTGATTGGAAACCTTGAATGTCATTTGTCGCGTTTTTGCGAGCATTTTTGCGAAACTCTGATGGGCCTCATATCAAAGTGCAATTTGTGTGAATAGTTACACTGAAGTAAAATGTTTAGTTGTGATAGAAAAAATTAAAGAAAAAATATAACTTGTGTTCTTCATAGTTTTTATTACAACGTTTTATTAAGAATGCAATAAGAAATTTACAAGTTGTTCTTCATTGGATTATACATTTTTTGGCCAATCATTTTACATCCGATGCAAGTGAATCCATCTGAATCTAGTTGCATTGTCTGAAACTTACAAAAATGTTCCCTCAGCATAACGTGCTGTCAATCTACTGTCATGTCTTTACTCTCTACAATACTTGTCAGTTGCCTGGAACAATCTCATTTTTTGGCCATAATTCGCTTGTCTAAAACAAACAAAAACGTGATGTTGCAATGGAAGCAAATCCACTTGTAGTGCGCATGCTTGCAGATTTGTGTACAAATGCAGGAACAATCGGTTGCAAACTTACCGAGGAATGCAATAGGAAAGCCTGATCTCGTGTTAATCATTTGTAATCTTAAGCTAAAAGTACCTGAATAAGCCTGTCTGAGTAAAGTGCATCTTAATTTTACTCAAGAGGAACCAAAGTGGATTATGTAAACATCACCTTGAAGTACATAAGTATTCCCATCTGAACAAGTGCATCTTAATTTCACTTGACCGAGCAGAATGAACATGTAGAGGGAAAGAGTTCCAAAATATGGGGAAACGGCTTGTAACATGGTTGTGATATGGATCCCAAAATTAATTCACCTATAGTAAATAAACCCCACTCGTCACAAGAATTAATTATTTCATCATAACGTGGTTTTTGATAATATGGCTCTCAAGAATGAGTTTCTGTTGTATGTGCATTTATATCAACATTGTCTTCTCACCACAGTTTTTATACTCGAGAAATCGGTGATGTTTGCTGGAATGTAGTTACTGTATGGATTATGGAACCACGTCTTCGTTGAGTAGAGCATCTCCTGAAATCAGACATCACATTTAAATGCTCCTTTATATTCCATGACAATCACTAAGAAAAAAGTGTATAGTATATAGAAATTTTGACTAAAATTGTAAATTAAATTCTTAAATTGTAAACTACATTTGTCAAGTGCAATTATATTTACCGGTAAACATCTCTCGCAGATGAAAAGCAATCCCAAGAAATTTCTTAATTAGGCTCCTTAATTAGATTGGGTTTATGTAGATAAGGGTAATTAGGTTAGGCTTAATTACGTTAGGTCAGCTTATTTTTAAATAGGTCCTGTTTAATTTGTTTCTTCCTGCATTTATCGATGACTAAATATGCACAGAGTATTTTTACAGCACCGCTTACACTTTCAAAATCTTAGACTGCAGTAGAATTATACAAGTTAGTCTTGCAATTTCCAATGAATACAATGATGAAAGAATACTCTGTGAGGTAACAAAAAGGTACTATATTAAGTATCTTGAATACATACGTATGTGCATGCATGTACCACAACATTTATACAGAACTTTACCTGTTTCCTAAAACGAATTTAATCGTAAAACAAAGTGTAATGGTAAAGTATTATATTCAGATAAATACATTTCAATAAATTGAGGAAAGAACGAAAAAACTTTGTAAATAAACTGCCTCTTCATCATTCAGGAACAAGTTGCAAACCTCTTTCAGAGATGTTTCTTTAGAACTCATTGCAACAGTCGCAGCATCTCCCATTCCATCTGAAAATACGATCAATTACAATGTATGTTCTATCTGAAAACAAACTCGATCAATGCTGATGTAGCAGTCGATCTTTGAAAACCATCTGTAACTTTGAACCCACTAACAGTACATGCACTAATGCCTTATTGTACCTTGAAAATTGAGGCTGCATCAATAAACATGGTTTGCTTTAGTCCAATGTCTAAGACTACATAGACTAAGTCTCTGTGATGCAAGACAAGACTAGTACAGTGTGAACTCGTTTATTTGCTCCCGGTTTACGTTGCCATTCTGCTCAATGCAACAAGGTGTTATGTCCACCAATACCGCGCTGTATTGGTTAATGCACTGTACATGAACTGCAGTGTAGTGCTAAATACCAACTCAGCATTTTTAAAGTGCAACATAGTTTACACACTATCAAGGAATATCTCCTGACAACTTCGTGTTAATGAGTCTACACTGTACTTAATTTATTTTTAAACACACTTAAAGAGGCCTTAGAGCAAGGGTTCCCCACCTTTTCTATGCCCTGCACCCCTAGGAAATGTTTGATTAATGTTCACACCCCCTACAAAAGTAATACCACATTTGAAGATGAATAATTCAAATTTATATTTTGTGAACCACAGATTAAACCACAAACTTATACAGTACTGCAGGTGAACATATTCAACATATTGAGCTAAAAAAATAAGCTTTTAACTCAGTGCATAAATGCAAATAAAAATTGAGCAATTAGAAACAATTGTAAACAGATAGTTTCTACTTACATACAGTACAATAGTAACATACTTTCCATTTTTGTCACACCCTCTGAAATGCCATCTCACACCCCAAAGGGGTGCGGGCACCCCAGGTTGGGAACCCCTGCCTTAGAGTGATGCGCCCCTTTCAAAAATGCCTTCGACACGAATGTGTACAGTGGTAATAATAATAAGAAATCTCACCCGGTAAAACACTGAGTGAATGAATATCTAACCATTTCATTCCTTCTGGTAAAAATGGAAATAACAAAACTTACCTACATAGTCTGAAATGTCCAGGTCAACGACATCACTCAGACTCTTACCTTCATGGTCATTCTGTGATGTAATAGCAAGGTTTAACTTCTCCAAGCCATCGACACACTTCTGTTCTTCCTCTTCCCCGAGAAACTGCAGACACAATTTTCATATTATTCATGGCAACTGCTTTAATTTTAATAATGTCCCTCATCTGAAAAGCCCTCACTCAGCAGCATTCCAGTATAGCTGACTATCCATGTTTTATTCAAGATTTTAATTTAACATACGACAATCTAAATTCACATACATGTACACACGCACGCACGTGCACACACACACACAAACCAAAACTAAATCTCTAACTAACCTCTGTATCTTACGTAATAATACATTACATCAACAACAGCGATACATCAACAACAGTGATACATTAACAACAGTTGTTCGACCTAGGAAACTTTTTTAATCCAAATTTATATATTGTTATGAAAATGCAACCTTTAATCTAATTTCCCGTTGCTTCGTCTAAACTTGCCAGTTAATGAATTTAACTGATTTCATCCTAGTCTTACTGTGAAACCAGGCAATGTTCATTTGAAGATAAGAGTCATTTTACCATTTAACCTAACCTTATCTGACGACTTAATCTAACTTTATCATATCCTAGTATCTTCATGACAGAGCAATAGCATCAAAAGGAGGAAATCATTGTTGCTGACCTGGGATTTAGTCATTTGCATTTTTAGTGAACTCAGTTCTTCTGCTAATTTCTTGTTTTCTTCTGTTAATTTGGACAGATGATCTTCTAAATCACTGCTTGCTGTGTGAGGTCTTTCCTCTAAAACTGGTCTCTCAGATGTTTTCGATTCCATTTCAACAACATTCTGCGATAAAAATGCACAATAAAACTAAAGTTTCTACAGTAAATTTTACAGCCATACTCGTTACGCCACATTAAGCCAAAAGCTGACCCTCAATGGCACACAGTGGGCCAACAATGGACCTAATGCAATACCCATTTTGCGGCTCTTAAAAGGAGCCATACAAATGTTGTGAAACACAGAAATTTAACTCCAAATGAGGGTCTTCAATTCTAATAATTAAACCTGATTAGTTCCAGCTCACCTTTATGGCCACACATAGAGAGTAACAATCAGACAACACCATACTGAATAAGATAAATCCACGGCCCAGACACTAATTATCACTCAAGAGATACAAATATACACTAAAAACAAAAGAAAATAATTGGCTAGTGAAAACAAATGGAAGTCTGTGGAAGAAAATAAAACAGAGCAAAATTAAAAGAAGTCGCTAATTGTCCATTGATAAATGTGAATATTTAAGCTAACAAAAGCTCATCCACGAACTGCAACACTAAGGCCTTAACGATGTTACCTCGACGCACAAATGGCCCCCATCCCAGAATTTTTAAATATTAAACTGCAACATTTGTAATCAGGTTTCTACCTTGTCATTTCTCGCTTCTTCGCAAGTTGTGTCACAATCAAGCAATGAGGCATCCGGGATCTCTTCAATTATTTCAAAGTCATCTGCGACAAACTGGAAGGGTGAGCTAGCACCATAGACATGTGATGAAGAGCTAACGTAACAGAACTGGTAGAATTCTTCATCATCCTTTGGGACATCTACAGAAAAAACATAAGCAACCCTTTTTAAGAAATAGTAAGTTGTTTCTTTAAGAAACAGTAAATCATTTATTAAAGAAATAGTACATAATTTATTGAAGAATAGTAAGTCGTTTATTTAGCATATACTAAGTTGTTTATTGAAGAAATAGCAAGCTGTTTATTTAACAAATAGTAAGTTGGGCACTCCCTGTCACTTTGTTCTGCAACCCATGGGTACCTGTTGTCCTGAATTCACATTATAATACCGACCAAAAAACGAGCCAAACAATCGTCCTTTTTATATCCAATCCATCCAAGTAGAGAGAGCTTTAGCATTCATACCTGCTGGCCTAAATATTATTATTATTATTATTAAGTAGTAACTTCTATTGTGCCAGTGTCTAATGCAACAAGAATCAACTGATGGCATACCACAACCAAATTATAAATAATTAGGTCAATATCCAGAAGATCAATTGGTTTAGGGGCTAAGAAAAGTAAATGAGTATCTCACAGGCTCACATACATCACTCTGTGAGATATAATAGATTTCACACAATCCATAATAGAGTCTATCTTAATGTGACTTGCCATTAAATGTCACTTTTCCAGAGTTTTCATTCAGCGGTAACTCAACATTTTCAAATGACACATGGTCGCTGAGAGACCTCCATCCGACCTTATACAGTCCAACCCGATCCTGTGCACTTGGACTATAGGATGAATCAACCGTGAAGTTGCAGTTAATCAGTTGATCAAACAGATATGTCTCTGGAATGTTCTGAAAGACTACGAGTCTAAATACAGGAGCTGACGACTTCTGTTCAGTTCCTGCCGACATCTCAACATCTGACATTATTCCTGTAATCAGCACAAAATGCCAGCAACTTCACTCATAAATGTTCTCGACAGCAATAGCACAAATATCCATAGAAAATTGCGCTTCTATAAATACAAAATCAAATTGGTCTAAATAATTTGCTCTAGCGTGGTGTTATATTACAATTCTTTCTATTGTTAAAACAATTCAAGAACTCCAACACTGTCGTACTCGGGTGTTTAACTTATCCCATTCTGAATTTAATTCGCTTGTCTTGAAATACATGTAATTATGCTTTCTGACCACCCACCACAGAATTAGTCACCGATCCGTATCGGTGGTGGGGTGCAATCCTCAGTGCACTTGGCCTAAGGCTTGACGAATACGTAGTGGCTCGTTTTCTTACATTTTGCAACATTTAAGCGGTAAGTTATTGTTTTAAGAATTTTAAATATAAAAATATAACGTACACTCACTCCAGTTAGAAAAAACTCACTCGCGATAGCAAACCAACACCATAGAGCGTGATATTTAAACTAAACAAACATCGGATTTTGTTTTTGCCGTGATCAGTAACTCTCGATGTAAAATATTGTAATGTAAATATAACCACAGTATAAATAATGTAATTATTTATACTGTGATATAACTTAATATTTTTTTAAATCTTAAATTTTTTTATTCTGAACCCTTATAAAAATTCCAATATGAGAAATTAGTTGCTAAAACACATTTTCCTAACAAATAAATGGACAATTTCGGCATCAAGTAAAGGAACTGCAAATTAGTAAGGGAAGTTCTACCTTTACTCTCTAATTTAAGTCACTAGTTAAACTTGTTAGCATCAATTTGATAACAGGTAACTCCATTTATATTTGCCTCATACTGCAAATAGGACCCTCCTTTATTATGTAATAACGAGAAAAATATAAAATAGAAATGTAATAGTACTTACTTACATAAATCGTTCCACACTCTATGCAAACGTAGAGATCCAGCAACAAGTTTATAACGCATGCGCACGAATTTTCGCTACTAAGGGCAACATAGGACGCGCTGAGTGTTTACATCTTTAATATTAAATTTTTAGCAACATAAAAGGGAAGTATTAAAATTTTTAATTTATTGCATGAAAGCAGGCGAATAAAGGGAAGAATATGGGAGATCGACAGTACCATTTGAAGTTTGGTGGTAATGCTGGGGCGTCAGTTGATGAATACTTGGAATACAGACGGTGAGCCATAAATTCCTTCGAATTCCATTTATTTATTGTGATTGGTCAAGGGAGGTGGGATAACAAAGGTAAAGATGAAGTGGCTTTTCAAAGGGGCAGATCCAGGCACATTTCCACCACGCCAAACAAAAATATTAGCCCACTTTCCTCGGATGATGTTAACATTTTTCAAAAGTTTATATTGCCCCCAAACTTTATTGTTTCTATAAAGTGCCATTGCATTGATAAAGCACGGTTGACGTGGCAGAAGGAGTCGTATACAATGGCACAGAATGCGTCAATAAAATATGCAAAGCAGCTGAGGGCTTGCCAGTTGCCGAAATTGCGTATGACTCCGAAATCTGAAGTTACAGTACTGCCTTTTCATACCAGATTACTCATTCCTATTCTAATGCTTCATAAAATGTGGCAGTAAGATATTTAGGTTCATAGTATTAGCATGTCTTTGTCATTTTACACTTTATTTAATGCCGAGCCTTCTTGATCGTTGGCCCATCTACCTGGAAAGGTCTTACAATCTCCTTACGCTGCTTCCCCCGTAATAATTCACCTGCTTTCTTATGACACCTCAAGTACTATCTCTTTAGCCGTGGCTGGGCTGGGAGCACCTCTGAGTAGGTCTCTTGAAGAAGCGCTATATGGAATTGAATGAATAAATGAATATTTTAATTAATATATCAGGATTGTGGGTGACGATGATGGGGGAAAACTGTTTACACCTGAGGAATATGAAGAATACAAGAAGAAAGTCATACCTCAGGTAGGATTACAACATTAAATCTATATCAAATAAAGTAGCAAAGAATGTGGGTATCTTGAAAAGAATTAGCCATTGCCTGCCCTCGTCGATGCTGCTAAATCTATATTACACTCTAATATTCCCTTATATTTCGTACTGTAACGTCTCCTGGGGAGCGAACTATAAAACGGCCCTAGAACCCCTAATTAAACTTCAGAAAACAGCTATCCGCACTGTTTTTAATATCCATTGGAAAGCACATACCTCGCACATCTTTCGTGAAAGTAATATTCTAACCATAAACCAGATAAACTCATTTCAATGCATTCTCTTTATGTATAGATTCCACCACGGGTTATTGCCACTCTCAATGGCCTCATATTTTGTAAGTGGTACGTCAATCCACGCTCATTTTACGCGCACAGCCATACATTACCGTCCTGAGTTCGCACGCGTGAACCCTAAATGGTTCTCAATTAAATGTCTCGGCCCAAGACTTTGGAATGCCCTGCCTACTGAACTAGTCTCGACCTTACCATTACATAGTTTTAAATTGTTACTGAGGAAATATCTTATTCACCAAATGTAGTCTTACTCTCTTGTCGCTTAAAAATGGCACTATAAGCATTATGTAAAATTGTCATAATTATTTGCTATATTACTATCTCATTGATGATCTGTACTGGTTAAAATCATTTTACTAGTTAAGCTTCGTAAATGTTTTGATCTGTTTGAACACATGATTTGTGTTGGTTTTTGAGTAAAACATATGAACACCTGCTCACCCATTGAAACTGGGGTGCCCCAGTTAGCGGGCTTTCAGCCCTTCGGGGCATCCCATTAGAAATGCACTTGTACATTTGTTTCCTGTGTTTGTTCTATGAATTTGATGTGTGTTCTAATAAAAAAAAGAGAAAAAAAAACATTACATACCCTCTAATTTAATGTAATCCAATAATTTTTACAGTGCAATTGCACTTAATAGTATCATAATACACAGCAATGCATAAACTACTGTGGTATAATCAATTTGATTTCACCTTGATGATTGACCTGCACTGTATGTTGGCCCAGTGGCTGTTTGACTGGAGGCTAGAGGGGCTGTAGCCCCCAACCTGAAAAATTAGCCCCCTCATTTTTCTTAGCCCCCTTTACTAATTTTAGCCCCCAGTTTAACATTTAATTAGCCATACATTGCCTACAATGTTTGTTGGTAACAAAGCCTACTAATCTCCTAATGCTTAATTCTCATTAGAGCAACTGACTTTTTAGCCCCCCTCTCCCAGTCCAAGACTCTAGAACTGCCACTGTGTTGGCCTTGCCTCTTTGTATGTATGCATGCATGTATGTACCTGAATATTCATATAGCACATTATGGTGCCTCTTAGAAGCATTGTACTTCTTCTTCATATCCACTCCTTTGAATATACTGAACAGGATCAAGAGGCTCTTTTTAACAGAAGTTTTTTAAGAAGTGAAATTCAAAGGTGGATAGAAGCTCAAATTTAAATAGGTATAAAAAGGTACAAGGTGTATGACAGGCAGGGAATAATCACTACCACCACCATCATCATCACCACCACCACCATCATCAAAATAACCACCACCATCATCACCATCATCATCACCACCACTACCATTACCAATGGCATGTTGTCTTTGTAGGGATTGTGGATGTATATAAGAGCTTGTTAACTGGTTTCACTGAATGTTATTTTCTCATAAAGTGTGATCTCTCACTTTATGTAGAGACTGAAAAATCGTCTTTTTACAAGTTGGACAAATGCGCAAGGAATGGACTGCAAGCAGATTGGACCAGAGACGCCTTGCTTCTGCCAGCACAGGTTCAAAACTGGTTTATCTAATCTAATCTAATCTAATCTAATCTAATCTAGTGACTTCTATAGCGCCGTTATCATTAGGGATTGACCGGAAACCGTTTCGGATACTCGGTTTGGCCGGAAATCCCGTTTCCGGAAGTTTTCGCCTCGGCAAATATTGTAGACGCAAATAGTTGCAAAAAATTTGTTTCTTTCAGAATTTATTTAATAAAGTTACGTATATAAAATTATTAATGTTCAGCCTTAAAACAATTAAACATCCATTGAATTCAATTCCATTTTCTTGAAATGTATTACCTATTAACTGATCCGAAAATGGCGTCGCATATTGTAGCGCTAATTTAGGACTAGCTTAAGGGAAGCTTCGCATATGGAACAAATGGTACCGGTTCGTTTCCGGCAAATAGTTCATCCAAATACTCGGTTCCGGTTTCCGGTGGAAAATCTCTTTCCGGTCAATCCCTAGTTATCATAATGCACAAGGCACCAGTCGATGATCGCTTCAAGTGAAACCGTAGTTAAAGTCGTAGTCCATTACAGAAGCCAGGTCACAATCCTTCAAGTTAGAGAAACCGGAATTCACACTACAGAAGGTAAGCAAGCTGAAACACAGATGAGCTTTAGATTACTTCGAAATGTATATTTATGCATTCACTTTGAATTGTATATGTTATTTATTGTACATTATATATATTATTTATTATAGGCCTACATAATTTTATCTGAACTTTACTTTCAACAGGTACTTAAAATATGTTCCAAAAAGTTCCAAAAGTTGTATGTACACGAGTAACACTTATGTTACATATATACATACATATTATATATATACATACATATGCACATATATATATATGTATATATTACATATATTCATACATTATGTACATACATAACATACATAAGTGAGTAAGTAAGTATACTCTTATGTATATTCATGCATATACAAAATACATACATACATGCATGCATACAAATATATATATATATATATATATATGCATACATACACATGCATGCATACTCGTATATACATAAAATGTAGACTAATTATGATATAATTGATTCAAAACGTTTCAGATATAAACAGCACAGGACCGACTTTGAAAGAATACCCGATGTGCGCCCCATCCTCTTACCCTGTCAGGTCAAAGGTTGCAAGTGCATTTCCTACCATTACGTCCCACTTATGGGCAGCAGTCCCATTCGCTGCACGTGCAAGCATCCAGCCGATGAACACTCGCCAGCAAAACCACATCGGTGCCAGAAAAGTAGGTTGTCTTGAACTAGTTAGCATTCCTGGTCTGCAAAAAATGTACTAGGTGAACAGTCTTGAACTTGCCAGTAATGTGGGCAGTCTAGAATATTCTTATATTTCTGATAGCTTTATATATCTAATTTCTTTTTAATAAATGTTTGTAATATTGACCGAAGGATACAGCGGAATGAAGAGAAGAGCACAGCAAAGAGAGGAATGGCGTCATTGGAAGTGGAAACCTGCCGAAGGGCAGAGAACTTAATGGAGGAGAAGAATATTTCCATCTTTAGCAGTATTGTGCTTTGAAAGCATTTCTAACAGGGTCGTAAAACTAAAACTAAAAGATGCCATAGGCACACGTATATGAGTTTCATGTCATCATAAATGGTTGATCCATCATTCTGTTTAGTCATTCATTCATCAATCCATCCATCCATTCATTCATTTATAGTGCCATTTATTCATATTCAAGATGCCTAGTCAAAGGTGTCCCCCAGCCCTCTGCCAGCAAAGGAGAACAGATTTCAAGTGCTGGTTAAAGGTATATATGGTGACCCAGGTTTAAAGTACATGCAGAGTATAGGGAGGCTTTTCCAGGTAGATAGTTGTACCAGCAAAAAGGCTGTATACTACATTGTTAAAGCAGGTGCAGAAGGACAAACAAGGTCCACTCTGATCACGAAGCAAAGATTTTTGCAGCCACCCAACCCAGAAATAGGCAGAAAAGAAATTGTATGTAGGCAAGCACATTCATCAACTGCATCGCCAGACCCAAATCAAAATTTTGAAATCAGTGCACTTGGAAACAGACTTCAAATTAAGTAAAATGTCAAATCAATGAGTCAGTTTATTACAATCGAATAGGCTAGGAATTAGTGCCTATGAGAGGTCTAACAGGTTGCTATTAAATGTCCAGATAACAGACTACCGGTAACCTTATTCCACCCATCAATCATTCCACCCATCAATCAATCAGTCAATCAACCAATCAGTCAGTGGTCACTCAATCAGCGTGCTTTTTTGTCAGATGTGTGCCAGAACTGTCCCGGCTTCAAGAGCTCCTACACTTGCGGCTGTGGCCTTGCGTACAATCAGCACGAGATGGTCGTCGAGACAAAGGACGAACGAGAGGCCAGAGGACACCCGGTGGGCATGGACACCCCGTACCAAGCCATGGGGGGCGTGACCGGGTTCAGCTCCCTGGCCGAGGGCTACATGCGTCTCGATCCCAGTGGAAGAGGTAAGTCAGTTGACTCAGGTTTGATTCCCGGCTCTGGGTTGCACTTTGCATTGTTGTCAAATAGACTAAATGTATTCTGAGCCACTTAAATCCCACACTACCTTATGTTATGCTAAGTCCCATTCTGACTGGCACTGTTTGGTCGATTACAATTACAAGTACAGTTATGGACTACAGTTTTACTTTCCACGGACCACCAACTGATGCCTTGTGTGTGTATACATGTATGTCACGGGTCCATTCCTTTGGAACTCCCTTCCCTTGGTACTGTGTGGGACCCTACTTACTGGGTTCTCTCTCTGTGTTGTTCGTCATTTAAAGTCTTTTATGTTTCTGCGAGGCTCACACGCTGGGAGTGCCTCTGAATGGTTCGCACTTTGAGAGGCGCTTTATAAATTCACACATACCATACCATGCCATAAGACGGTAAAGGTGCTCCGTCTGTTTCACCATCGACACAACTTGGTCCAGTGACTCTGAGCATGGTGTCTTCTGTTAACTCTTAATTGGAATTTGCTGGTTGAGCTGCATGTGTGTGC
Organism: Allolobophora icterica; assembly: GCA_963556255.1. Lineage (NCBI taxonomy): Eukaryota > Metazoa > Annelida > Clitellata > Crassiclitellata > Lumbricidae > Allolobophora > Allolobophora icterica. Next base: position 26,096,515 of record OY744614.1, read on the forward strand.
ACGAACCTGCTAGTTGTCTGTGCTATGCTAGAACTACAAATAGCCAGATACATACATAATTACATACATACATATGTACATACATATGTACATGGCTCAGTCCCGATCTTTTGCCTCAATTGGTCCATCTCTCTGGAATACACTGTCTCTTTCTACTCGCTCTCAAATTTTAATAAGTAAAACTCTTCATCTTCTTTTACTTTCCTCAAGACTTATTTCTTTTCTCTCGGCCTTGCGCACTGGGAGCGCCTCTGAACGGTTCACCCTACTAGGGGCGCTTTATAAATGTTTAAATACAATACAATACAATACATACATACATACATGCATACATACGGTACCTCACAAAAGCATTGCCCATGCTAGCGTAAAATGATTTGTTAGGGTGCTCGGCCTGTGACACGGAGAGTACGGGTTGGATTAGTTTAAGGATGTATTAAGTTTTTAGCATGAATTTCTTTAATTATCTTTGTTATGATTTTCCTAGGTGCACCAAGCGAGGAATTTCTTTCCCAGGAGATTACCTCCAGTGACCATGCTTTTCTCAGAGCTGCTGTGCCGACAATTCAAGCCAACCGCAGAGCAAATAAAGGTAGCGCTGAATTTACGACTTCATTCTGTACAGATAGTAAGTAAGTGAGTGAGTGGAACAGTAATGCATAGGAACATATGAAGTCCATTTGCCACTAGACCTGTGAAAGAGCCACTGGAAGCCCAGATATCCGCCCAGAGGTGAAGCATATAACACAACCTGATAAAAGAAGCATGAGGAGGATTTTACTCGGATTACTGTGTTAGTCGCAGGCTCATGACTTAATAATACACAGTTGTCTGTGGCTTGTGAAGCCTGCGGATGGAAGGTATTGGGCTAGTCGAAAGTTACAAATCAATGATGCATCAAGAAATTCTTTAGTCTCTAGGGATCATTAGAAATAGTGCAATGTCGTAATGGTGAGATATTGTGGTTTCAGGTCTATGGTGACTGCTTTACTAATTTTCAGTTCACCCGAGTGCATATAATGACTTGCACACGGCCTGTTTGACAATTGATATATTATCCAATAACGAAGTGATGGATGGACGGGTACCCACTTAGAATGCAGTCCGATACCCAAGCCATATTTTACTCAACTTTGACAGTTTTACTTGCCACAGAAAATTGTCTGTTTTTCGATTTTCTGTGGCTGTCAGTTTGTCTGTTCTTATGTCTGTGTCTGTTATTGTGCACATTCCTGGCAATCATTTTGTCAGTTTGTTTCAGTCTTTCTCTTTGTAAAGTTATATGGCAATTCTGTTTGGTATCTTGCCATGTTCACTGCCAATTTTAAAACCAAAGTTATATCATACAGTTTTTCCTGGGAATACATACAGCATTAGTTGGCTTTTGGATGTGGTGATTATCAGATTAGACAGTAAGTTTACATTAGAGTGGTTTATGGCATCACTCCATCATTGACTCACAATTCAATGAAACTTCATGTAAGTATACTAGAAACATGCTGTAGCAATACTTTGTTGTGTTTTAAATATTAGTCAGACAAGAAATTTGTAACCTATCTAAATCGGCTGATGTTCAGTGAATCAAGTGATGTATGTCCAAGCTACTACAGTACTAAACTATTGATTGCAGCACTGGTGCTTAAGCGGGTCTCCCTGACTTTTGTGTGGCGTTGAGAAATTTCAGAGGTTTACAGTACTGTATTTATTTTTTTAATTGATTGATTTCCTGACTGTGTTGTAAGTGATCGATTGATGCAGTATGGAACAGTTCTAAATTGTAACATAAGTTTGTAATTTAATTAACTGTAATTGTAATAAAAGATTTACGTAGCACCTTTTCAAGAAAGAGTCGACAGGGGTGTACCGTGCCTGACAATGTAAAGCTATGGTATTCAAGGGCAGAAAAATTAAAACTGGTTTTTGGAATAATAGGAGGCACAAACAAGAGAGGAAGACCTCACAGGCAATGGACAGGTGACATTGAAGAACGATGCAGAGCAAGTCTCCAGAAACTGAGCCACTCGGCACTGGACAGAATGGAGTGGAGAGACATTGTCAGGAAGGCATTGGACACCTACAGGCGCTGAGCCCATGGTTATTGATGATGATGATGATGATTCAAGCACTTAAGGAATAAAGGTGAAGAAAGAGATAAAAAAAGCTCATGTGGTCGGTGTCTCAATACTTGGCCGCAGATTTCTCCACTCTGCTAGGTAAGGCGACTTGTTTGTTCCACCGCCTGAGCTTCCACGGTCCAACATAGAAGTGTTGCAGTGGTCGCCCCATCCTCCTGGAATAAGTCGCCTATCAACCTGCGACATAACTCCTCATCCTCTCTTTGTCTCTTTTCCACAAGCGCTTAGAGATCATTCAATTCGGTCATGGTTTTTTATATTAGGCCAGGAGTGCCTATGATGAGTCTCTCTGAAGTGGAGCTATATAAATTTGCAATTACGGTTACAATTCTAAGCAACCATAACAGAAATTCGGACCAATCAGCTGGAAGCTTCTGTAGTGTACTGTGGACATTGGGGCCGCTGGGACAGCCAGGTCACCTTGTGCAGCAGAGCATAGGGATATGCGGACAGGAATAGTTTAGGCTGAGACAAGTAATTCCCTTGTATACGAAGGAGCACATCCTGCAAGGTAATTACACTCATCATCATCAGTTGCTGACGCCAGCCAATTGGCGGCTATGGACACGAATAATTGATCTCCATTGTCCTCGGTCATTTGTCAAGTCCATTGTTTCCCTTAGTGTTAGTCCAGGTGATGTTATGTCCTCATTATTATTTATCCGGCATTAGGTGAGTGATATGGTGTGGGACTGTTCCAGTCTCTGAATGAAGTGGTTCTTTTTGAGTTAGTTTGCATAAGTGCAGGTAACCCTTGCATGGCTGCATGCATTACCTGCATTACCTGCATTACATTCATTACATGCATTACCTTTGACTCAAGTTTCATTTCTGTTTTCCAATGTTGTACAATTATGGTGAGTAATGATCACGTCTTACCACCCAGTTCGTATGCTTCAGCTGATTAGCCATTTAGTAATTATCTAAAAACCCGGTAGGCTCATAGAGTTACGGTAATTCCGAGTCATGATTTTTTAGCAGTATTCATGTTTTTATTTTACTTAATCCATATTGATTGTTGTATTGATCACAGTTAACTGTACTTAGTGTTTATTTTCAAAGTAATTCTGTTATTTGTAATACATGTTTCTTAATCCATGTTTCCATGTACCTGCAGTTGCTGTTAGAAATCAGTGTTAAACTCAATGTTAGCTAGAACATTGTACAATAGTCTGCATGCATTTACAACAGGTTTTCAATGTTCACTAGTAATGAATTTTCGCAATTTATTTGTATTTTATTTCATTTAAGTTATTGTTAATTTAATTTTAATAATTCCTAGTTTCACTTTATTGTTGTAAATTAGTTGTGATGTGATAGAATGCAACTAAAGTTTGATAATGGCAACATGGGATAACATGTGGCAGCAACTGACAACACTTGGCAGCAACTGACAACACTTGGCAGCAACTGACAACACTTGGCAGCAACTGACAACACTTGCAATAATTGACAACACTTTAGGGCAGCAACTGACAACACTTTTGGGCAACTGACAACACTTGCAATACACAACACTTTTGGGCAGCAACAGACAAAACTTGGCAGCAACTGACAACACTCTTGGGCAGCAACTGACAATGCTTGGCAGCAACAGAAAAAACTTGGCAGCAACTGGCAACACTCTTGGGCAGCAACTGACAATGCTTGGCAGCAACTGACTACACTTGGCAGCAACTGGCTACACGCTGCAGCAACTGACAACACTTGGCAGCAACTGACAACACTTCGCAGCAAATGACAACATGTGGCAGCAACTGGTGTCATGCCATTTGGTGGGTTTTCCTTAGCATTCTTTGCAAGTCCTGAATGTTTGCATCTGTTAAGATGACTTTCCAGACATATGCTAAATAGTAATCATGTTGTAATCATGTTGTGAATCCTGATTGGATCATCCTTATTGTTTAATTCACTTGATTCTATCAACCCCAGAACTATGCCTTTGAAGATTAGTATGATATATATATATATATATTTACATATTATATATATATATATAATTATATATATAGGTATATGAGTAAGCAATGGAGTAAGTAAGTAGGTAGGTAGCTAAGTAGGTATTTAAGTAACATATATTATGTTAACAGGTCACACGTCCATCAGCTGAGTGTAGTTGATGAGGGTCATGATATAATGGATGTTTAACATATCTTACCTTACTTTACCTGTTGTATTGTGTTACCTTACCTCAGTAGCTGTACTCAAATGGCACCATTGGGTGATTGCATTACATGTAGTACAAATTCCTAAAGGTGCTAAATAAATAGCTAGATACATACATATATACATACATACATACAGACGTACATACGTACATGCATACATACAGTATTACATACATACATAAGATAAGTGCATACTGACATACATACATACATTAGTGTGTAATGTGCATACTGTTCATACATACTTACATAAATACATAATGTGCATACTGACATACATACATACATAGATGCTTGACATACATGCATACACACAAACACAGACAAATCTAATGGGGTCATCGGTTAATAAGTGGAGTGGAGATATTTGTATGTTATAAATGAATTATAAATGAATGTAGCACAGCGTCTGGTTCAACCTGTATTCTCCTTCCTTCAGGAATTGATTATTGGATAATTTATGTATATTAGGCATATATCTATCAACCCCAGAACTTTGTAGCACATTATTACCACAGTTGCTGACTGCCTTTGATCTGTCCCCTGTGAGTAGATGCTGGTGCTTAATAAATTAATGGAAACAATTACGTTCATGGTGTCAAATGTTGTCTCAGATATTAAATATTTCTTTGTTGTTTCCTGTCCGCTTTAGATTATGACAAAATAGATGAAGATCTGGCCGAGCGAATGTCCGCAATGCGTCGTCCGGGGGAAGCGGAGTTGGACTATTACGAACGAAGATATCAGGAAAGGGTTAGACAATTTCATGTGCAAATATCATTAATTAATCGTGATCACCACCTGCCCTGTGATATACCAGTGTCGCGACGATGAGTACACTGACAGTACACTGTGGGTGGGAAGATGAGACGGTAAGGGAGAGGATTGGCTACCTGTCTTCATATGCTGAGGCTAAGAACTTGAAGTCGCTAACACTCCATACCCATGGCTGCCTCAAGGCTAGCTTAAGGGACTGCTCTTCTTCTAAGCATCAGTTAATTACTATATAATGATTTTCACTTTGTGTCACCATCTGCACTTTAATTACCGTCACCATCTGCACTGCGACTACCGTCACCATCTGCACTGTGATTACTGTCATCATCTGCGCTGAGATTACCGTCATTATCTGCACTGTGATTACCGTCACCATCTGCGCTGAGATTACCGTCACCATCTGCACTGTGATTACCGTCACCATATGCACTGTGGCTACCGTCATCGCTATATGAGTGCTAACCATCCTGGGCTTCTGATTTACCTGGACAGGTTTTTGTTCAGTGGATTGTGATTGTGAAATTGGGTTTGGCTAGGAAGCAACCATTGACCGTTCTCTCATGATACGGAATTAGATTGTTATTTCCATCGTAATTGGTATCATAGGATTTTATCATTTTCACCATCTGCATCATCATCATCATCGTCATCATCATCATCACCATCATTATCATCGATCTTCATCAAAACGTTATCATTATCATCATCTTCATAATACTCATCATATTGTCTATCTGCGAAGTCATCCTCATCATCGTCATCGTCATCATCATCATTGACATTGTTGCTGTCATCGTCGTCCTCATCATCATTTTCATCTCGAAAATGTTATCATCATTCACTTCCTGCACCTCTTCATCATCATCACCATAGTCACCACCACCATATTTTCATTGTCATCATTATCGTCATGGTCACGGTGATTGTCAACATGGTCGTCACAATCGTCACAGCACCATAACAGCATGGCGTCGCGTCTGATCATCCCATGAGTGTGTGAACATGGTGGTCATAAGATGGCTGTCTTCAGATGATAAGATAATCGTCTATGGTGCTCCTGTTCCATAGCATTCCCAGTCGAATTGGATCATATGTGATCTGTGAATGCGATCTTCGCATCAAGACAGTCTTCTTTTGCCGCAGTCTTTGTTCTTCTTTCTTCTCCTTCTGCTTGTAAATTTCTCATTAGAGACATCGATGCAGAGCTCCACTGTGCACCCTGCTATGTCTGTCTGTCTCTGTCTGTCTGTCTGTCTGTCTATCTTTGTCTGTCTGTTTGTCTGTCTGTCTGTCTGTCGTCTCTGTCTGTCTGTCTTTGTCTGTCTGTCTTTGTCTGTCTGTCTTTGTCTGTCTGTCATCTCTGTCTGTCTCTCTGTCATCTCTGTCTGTCTGTCTTTGTCTGTCTTTGTCTGTCTGTCTTTGTGTGTCTGTCTTTGTGTGTCTGTCTTTGTCTGTCTGTCTTTGTCTGTCTGTCTGTCTCTGTCTGTCTGTCTAACGTCTCTGTCTATCTTTGTCTGTATGTCTGTCGTCTGTCTGTCGTCTCTGTCTGTCTGTCTTTGTCTGTCTTTGTCTGTCTGTCTGTCTCTATCTGTCTGTCTCTATATGTCTATCTCTGTCTGTCTCTGTTTCTGTTTACGTCTGTCTGTATGTCTGTCTCTGTCTGGCTTTCTGTCTCTGTCTGTCTTTCTTTATCTCACTGTGTTTCTGTGTATCTGTCTGTCTGTCTGTCTGTCTGTCTGTCTGTCTGTCTGTCTGTCTGTCTGTCTGTCTGTCTGTCTCTCTCTCTCTCTCTCTCTCTCTCTCTCTCTCTCTCTCTCTCTCTCTCTCTCTCTCTCTCTCTCTCTCTCTCTCTCTCTCTCTCTCTCTCTCAATCTCTCTGCTCCAGCGGTTACTGGCATTTATAATTATAGTTTCCTGTTTCCACTTTAAAGCCAAAAAGATAGGAAATTGGAGTTCCTAATGACATTTAACTTATTTATAAAGCTATCCAGGGCACTGAGCACCTATGATTTGTTTGCTAATGAAGTACTTCTATATTAATTTTTCAATTACAATTTAAATATCGCTCTCACATGGATTCTGGGTGTAATGCTCGCTTCTAATTTATCTCTTTTTATTTGTAAGCCCTGTCATCATCGTCGTCGTCGTCATCATCATAATCGTCATCATTGTCATCATAATAACCAATCATCTTCCTGATGTAGAAATGACCCCTTATCATCATCATCATCATCATCATCATCATCATCATCATTAACCGCATCAACTTCATCAGGATCATCATCATCGTCGTCGTCGTCATCATCAAGCGCATCAACTTCATCATCCTTTTCACCACCACCACTTTCATCGTAGAAATAACCTCCTATCATTATCCTCAACAACATCAACGTCATCATCATCATTAGAGAGGGGTGGGAGACAAGACAGACAGGAGACAAATACAAAAACAGGAGGAGAGATCAAAGGAGGAAGGTATAGGCTTAGTGAAACATAGATGTTGCAAACACATCACATGACCTTGATATAAGCATAACGTAGTGCACCATAGCATGATTTAACATAACATAAAAACATAGCATTACACTGTAACATTACTTGACATAACATAACATAACGACTCATAGCAATACACCATAACATAACTAAACATAACATAAATTAAAATAACATAATTACTCAGAACAACACATACAATAAATTAACATAACATAATTACTCAGAACAACACATACCATAACAGAACAATACACAATAACATAACATAATTTAACTTAGCATAGCATAACATAAATTAACACAGCATAACATAGCAATACACCATAACATAACATAAATTAACATAATATAACATAATTTAACTTAACATAGCAGCACATAATACACCATAGCATAGCATAACATAACTTAACATAACATAACTAACATAGCAATACACCAAAACATAACTTAACATAAATTAACACAACATAACATAAATTAACATAACATAACATAACATAACATAGAAATACACCATAACATAGCATAACTGAGCATAGCACACAACACAACAATTACTCTAATGTAGTGTAATTTATATTGCACTTCTATACAGCTGACTTTTTTCTTTCAGCTGAAGGCCGAGAGGGGAGGGAAGCGAGCCATTCAGGTGTCCAGCAGTGGTCAGCCTCCTCGTACTGGACAAAGAAAGCCAGTCTCTGGGGGTGCTGCAGCTAACCCTCCCTCAGGCGCCGGCCAGAAGCCAGGAACTAAAAAGACCCCTGCCAAGTGATTTCGACATCACCGTCATCACGGCTAACTTGCATCACATCTCAGCTCTGCACTGCTAATCCTTACCATGAGAGATTCTGTTTCTTTATATAATACATTATTATGTATGTATATGTATGTATATGTATGTATATGTGTATATATATAATGACACAGAAGCAGATTTAGCGATACACATTATGATTTTTTAATAGTCGTGTATGTCAGAGGTTGTTTGTTGTTATTATTTATGCACAGGGTAAACATTAATAAGTAGTGTATACTGTGATTGGTATTGGAATTTATATGGAGCCGTTTGTACCATGACAGATAATGTGGTCCACTGCCTAGGGTTCACGGGTGCCTCATTTGTCCAGCACGTCTAATGTGTGTGTGTTTGTGTGTATATATTTGTGTGTGTGTATGCGTGTGTGTTTGTTTTTATGTATATGTGTTTGTGTTTATGTGTGTATATGTGTTTGTGTTTATGTTTGTGTTTATGTGTGTTTTTGTTTCTGCATGTTCATTTGTGTTTCTGTGTGTGCTTGTGTTTATGTATGTTTGTGTCTATTTGTGTTTGTGTGTGTGTGTTTGTTTATTTGTGTTTGTGTGTGTTTGTGTTTATGTGTGTGCGTGTATGTCTGTGTGCAGGTGTGTGTTTGTGTTTGTGCATGTAGGTGTGTGCGTGTGTGTGTGCACAAATGTCTATGTATGATACACATTGATCATATTTGTCAGGTATATGAGACGAACATGCACAGACTCAGTATATTTTATTTCCTTATGTCATTCCAATTGTTGATGTTGTGCAGCAGATGTCTAGGATGTTGGTTTAAATCTAATCGCATATACAGAACTTTGTAGTGTAGATTTATAATACACAAGACATTAATTTCTTATATATAAACTGTATGTATGTAGTTATGTAAGGATGTGCATGTGTATATGTATCTATGTATGTGTGTGTATGAATGTATGTATCATGTATGTATGCATATATATCTGTGTGTGTGCATGTATGTAAGTATGACTGGGTGCATGCATGACTGTATGCATGTATGCATGCATGTATGTTTATGTATGTACTATGTATGTATGTATGCATATATGAATATTTGTATTTATGTGTATGTGTGTATGTATGTATGAATGTATGTCTAGGCCTACATTTATGTTGTTGACTGAACATTTAAATAACGCCTTTTGGCCTGAGTTTGATCTTGTTCCATTTGGACCTAGAGTCTAATTCTGAATGTTTTGCTCGTATTTCGGTTTTGTGTCGACTCTCTTATTCAGCATCAAAAGCGTAATGTGATTATCGGCGTTAACCGTTGTTTGACCAGATTTGTATTAACCCTAATTATACTGCAGGTAATCTAGATAAACTATAGACCTACTTACTACGCAATTTATCGGCAGGTGGCTCTATCTGGTTCTAAAGCCATTAAGTAAGATCTGTTATTGTAAGTCATGCTGGTTTTATTTCCGTTTTCGGTGTTGATGTTATTCTTGTAATCTGCACTTATTTAATCACCCGTTGGTTTCACTGATGCCCCGTTGAGTTGGCCGGTGGGGCTGTAATGGGTAATTGTTACCCCTAATAATAACAGCGAACTGAGGGGTGACCCCCAACTGGCAGTTGTTTGTTTCTGACAGGGATGTGTGCAAGACCAAAAATCCAAGACCGAGACCAAGACCGCATGGTCCAAGACCAAGACCGCCCCTTTAAGACCAAGACCAAGACCGCTACATTCAAGACCAAGATCGCTTGATATATGAAATGTACTATGTATTATGAATGAGGACTATGTACTATGTATTATGAATGAGGACATAACATCACTTGGCACTTAACGCAGGCCGCATTAAGGGGGTGCTAAGGGTGTTGCAGAACCCGGGCCATCAGTTTCTTGAGGGGCCCGCGTTTTCGGAAGTACATTAACAAATTTTATTGTGCTTGAAATTATTGGGCCCGTTCATGATTCAGAAAAAGCGCTTAATAAATATTCAGACATAGGCCTACATATAAATACAATTGTAAAAAATTCGACTAGGGCCTAGTACATTTCATATATATCAATACCCTCAGGATTATTCAAAAGGGCGCCTTGTATCTAACTTTAAATGTAACATGTCTTCATGTCTTGAGGGCTCAAGCGAAGGCCTTCCTCCAAGAAAATAACAGTAGGTATAGGCCTATTATTGCTTCTTCTGGGTATGAAAGTGGAAGGTATACGCCCAGTGCCGTCTTAACAGCATTGTAGGCCCTGGGCAAAGCAATGCGCTGGGGTCCCTGCCCACCCAGTGGGATAAAAAATTTAAATGGCCAATAAAATTAAGCCTATATTCTAGATTTGTTGGTACTTTCAGCATTCACTTTGTAACAAAATTCATATTCAAAATTATAGGCCTAATTAATTGGTAGGCTACACTGTACAGAGAGAGAGATGGTACCGTATGAATTTATGTTAAACATAAAGAAACTTACTGTAAAGCGATGTTTAATCAGCACAAACTTTTGAATAATATTGTCGAGAAACTCGACTCACGTTAAGCTGTGGCACAATGGTTGCCATAGCGACCGGATGGCTTGACGATATTTGCCTTTCAAGTCTGCCGACGAGATTGTGTCGAGTCGATCAGACCCCCACGCCAAACCCTCCAAAGGTTGATGTGTAGGCCTACTAACGGCATTTCTATTAAACCATCTTTGCCTAGTAAGGTCCGCCCTCCCGTCCCTTTTCTTCTTTGGCAAGTATTGTCCTAGGACACCTCCCCACGCCTTTCTTATTTGGCAAGTAATGTCCTAGGACACCTCCCCACGCCTTTCTTATTTGGCAAGTAATGTCCTAGGACACTACCCTCATCCTTTCCCTCCTCGTCTGCCTTGGCTGCCTGGCCGGTCTGGCCTTTGATGTGCAGCTGCACACTGTTGACTGCTCTCTTTGATCCTTCTTTGGCTAGTAATGTTCTAGGACACTTCCCCCATCCCTTTCTTCTTTGGCTAGTGATGTCCTAGACTCCTAGTACACCTCCCTCCTCCGGTCCTAGTTGCCTATATAAGCCGGGGAAAATTTTTGTCACGTGCGGCGTAGAGATTTTATGAAGCGCTTCTTAATTCAATAATAATAATTATTATTAAGAGAAGCGGTTTGAAGATCAGAGTTACGTTGTGTTGGCTACAGAAATTGCCTGTCTGAACTGTATTGACATTCTTCTCTTACGAAATATACTCGTGAAGTTGTTGATCGAATAAAGCTGTCAAACGTTCGGTGTCGCCCTTGAAGTTCAAGATCTCTGACAGACGACGGAGGCCGGTCCCACGAGCCTAACGAAGTTACGCCTTGAAAGACTGCATTTCCCCTTCCCGACCCGTGCTCGGCCTGGTAACTGACGGAGAAAGAAGGCTTGGCTTACGTAGAGGGCGAATACGTATTCCCCTAGGCGGTCGGCCGTTTTGTTACAATATAACACAAGCCTTGAAAAGCACAAATATTTCAACGTATAGATTCTATGCCTAATTAATTACCGGTAGTAGGCTACACCGTACAGAGAGAGAGAAGGTACCGTATGAATTATTTATTTTATTAATCAACACATACATTGTATGTTGGCAAAATTTCTTTGCAGAGAATCGAATTATAATTGGCTCCAAATCAGTGGTCTACAGGATGTCATTTTGTATACACATCAGTGAAAGCCAGTTCAAACGCTGCAGTCCCAGTGTGCTGTGAAGCTGATTATAAGTTAAAAATTTTGAAAATGAACGTTGCCCTGTAGGTTTCAAATAGGCCTAATACAGCAATATTAAAAAAAACTGTTTGTCATCCCTAGCTAAGAAGTTTCAATTCTGCCGCGCGTGGATATCATGCAAACCTTAATTTTTTTTATCTTTTTTAATTTTGGGCCCCTAGAATCGTGGGGTCCCTGGCGACTGCCCAGCGTGCCCATGCCTTAAGACGGCACTGGGTAGGCCTACGTATACTCTCCGGTCAGTGGAGGCTTTACCATCATTCTCTGCTGCTGTCGTAGATAAGTTGAACGTTTATGTTGAAAGAGTTTCCTTTGCTTTCGAGCTTGTAATTTCAATAAAATGATGGTGTGTGCGTCGTTTGGAGAGCGTTTGTACTTTCGTTCTAGGCGACACGTTTCTCGTTTTAAGGTGGCACAGTGCGTATCGAACCATGGACAATCGATTTTCAGGCGGATGGGGAGCATAGGGCCTTTACGAAGGGGAGCATAGGGCCTAAGTGTTGAGAAGTTCTTCCATCGTGCGGTCGTTGTCGCAATTGGAGGTCGCCCGGTCGTGTGTTTGCCGTGTGTTGATGTCGACCCTCGATTGCTTGTTCTTTTACTTGCACTTTTATTTAACGTGCCTAACTTTTCTATAGAAGATTCACGACGAACTTTGTTTAATTAATAAATGAATTTAATTAAAGAAACAAATATATATACACTAACTCTACGGGAACTTCCACGTAGTATTAAAGCGTTTAGATATTAAATCGGACTATCTCAAATGTTGCTTCGTACAGCCTAACTACAGATCGTTCTTTCGCGTCAGTCTCTGAATCTGACGGACTATACTCTGCCGCCCCGCTGGTCGTTCCTCCCGATGTTTCTCGCTCGACCGATGTTCACACGTCGCGTTCGTCAGCAGTACAAGTCCCGTGTTCTCCGTTCCCTTCTGTTAAGTAGGAACTCCAGCGTGCATCAGTCAGCCCCCCTCCCCACGTCAAGCTATCGTCAATTAGTGTCAGATTGCTCCTCGATACGCGGGTCGTCGCTCGCCTGCAGCGCGGGCGGTGTCTGGTTACACCATAGCCGCGAGGTGTCCTATTACACCTTGGCTGTGTGGTGTCCGATTACACCTGGGCCTCGCGGCCTTCATTGTTGCCCAAGTGGAGACTGGCTTTTCGTCCGTCATCGTCCTATCTCGACCGGCAACGACGCTTACATCATAATGATGATGCCATCTCGTCGTTGTTGTCGATCTCCTCACGCGACACCTCCCTTCCCGGGGGAGGACAAAGCCAGTCATTGGTTCGCCTCCCGGCTGAGAATGATGTCGTTCCCTCCATCGATTTCCTCCAAACCATGTCCTCGTCGTTCCCATGAAAAATACAAAATATCAGCACAGTTAGAAATATATTTACAGTTGTCGCGGTGCCTTACATGGTAGTCCGCCTTCTTCCTCAATCATAGTCTGGACAAAAGATCAGCGGGAATATTCAGCGCCCCAGGACGATATTTAAAAGCGATATCAAAGTCCTGGAGTGCCAGAGCCCACCTCGCAAGTTTAGCACTTGTGGGCGTAGAAGCAGTTAGGAAAGTCAAGGGATTGTGATCAGAATAGAGGGTGGTCCTTGACATAAAAATCCAATTCCTAAACTTCTTCAACGCAAAGATTACAGCATACGCTTCGCGTTCCACAGTGGACCAACGCGCTTGCGTAGCATCTAATTTAGAACTGGCGAAACATATTGGCCGCTCTGTTCCATCGTCTTGAATTTGGAATAAGCAGCAACCGACTGCTTTGTCTGAAGCGTCAGTCGATAAACCAAACTCTCTGCCGTAGTCAATTGTCTGCAAACAAACAGCGTTATTCAAATCGTGCGTAAGTTTATCTAGCGCATTTTGATGTTCAATTCGCCAGGGTATCTTAGCAGGCACCGATTTCTGGGTCAAGTCAGTGAGAATTCTGGCTGTCTCAGCCAGGTTAGGGATGAAGTTCCTAAAATAACTGAAGAAGCCAATTAGTCTCCGTATGTCCTTTTTGGACTCGGGTTGAGGGATTTTCCCTAGCCCTGCGATTTTCATAGGATCCGGTTCAATGCTCCCTGATCCGATCAGGTGACCTACAAACGTTGTTTGTCGCCTAGCAAACGAACTCTTCTTAATGTTAAGGGTCAGACCCGACTGTTGAATAGTCATTAAGTATTTCTCTAGGTGTTTCATGTGATCCGGCCACGTCATCGAGTGTACTGCCATGTCATCCACAAACGTCTCAGTGAAGTCGCGAATGGGATGAAGGACCTTTGACATGCATCGGATAAAAGAATTTGAGGCTGACTTTAAACCAAAGGGCAGTCGTACGAATTCAAATAGGCCAGCGTCACATACGAAGGCTGATAACCAACGAGAGTCCTTGTGGAGTCCAATCTGGTAGTATCCTTGACGTGCGTCAAAGCAGGATATGAAGTTTGCACTTCCTACCTTCTGTAACACTTCCTGGATGTCGGGGGTGGGGTATGCGTCACCCGCCGAGAACTTGTTTACATATCGGTAGTCAATGGCCAGTCTTAAACCGCCTTGACCTCCCTTTTTCACAACGCACACAACGGGACTAGCCATTTCACTATGTGAGGGAGTGATGATACCTAGGGCCAAAAGTTCGCGGATCTGCTTCTCCATCTCCGGTTTGAGCAGTTCCGGCACCTTATAGGCTCGCAAACTCTTCGGCCTGAACTCCGCGCTAACAGTGATTGTGTGTTCTAGGACGGGACAGAAACCTGGTTTGTCCGAGAACACATCTGGAAACCTGTCTAACAGATTAAACAGCTGTTTCCGCTCGGGTACCGTTAAGTGTGCAACGGCAATAGGGTCTACTTGTTCACTGGGCCGTGTCTGACTCGTGACGAAGCTACCCACTGCTTCCACGTGACCGAAGTCTTCGTCCTTCTCGAACAGAATGGAGCAATTGTTAATCAATGCTTGCTGTATTCTTTCGTTATACTTGCGAATACGATTTGCATGCAATAAGCGGCTTTTGCCCCCTATTTCCACGATGTATGTGTAGGGCGATTTCACCTGAGCGATGATGGCCGGGCCTTGCCATTGGCCCTCCTTCTTTGCTCCTCGCGCTTCCGGTGATTGGATGATGACTTTATCCCCTACCTCGTAACGCCTGTCCATGCTTCTTAAATTGTAATGAGTAGCATAGCGCTGCTGTTCAATGTCTGAATAATATTCGGCATATAATTTAGACATTTCAAGGTTATCCCTTAATTGGTCCAAGTAAGCTGCGGCGCCTGTGCCCAGACTTAATGGAGAATCCCGCTCTCCCGCCCATTCCTCAGAAAGGACAGATAGAGGTCCTTTAGGCAGGGTACCATACACCAGGGTGTAGGGACTCACGTGGGTGGTTGCCGAGGGGCGTTCCCTTAAGCTCCAAAGCACGTAAGGTAACAGTCTGTGCCATCCCCTCGGGTTTTCTTCTGCCAGTTTATGAATCATGGTCTTCAGTGTGGCATTGCAGCGCTCCACTAGACCTTGTGACTCAGGATGTGCGACTGGCCCAAAGCGTGGTGAGCACCCCATACGATGCAGAAACTCTTGGGTTAATTTGCTGTTGAAATTCGACCCGTTATCGGACCTAATCGTTTTTGGAAAACCGAAGGTCGTGAAGATTTGCATGTATGCATCACATGTCGCTTTTGCCGTTAACGATTTCAGAGGATAGGCCATCGGCCATCTTGAAAATTGGTCAACTACCACTAAGGCGTAGTTGTACTCGGGTTTTGGGCTTGTGGGGTCTACGTTGGTAACTATAGGCCCTATACAATCTGCCACTAGACAGCCGAATCTGGTCTCGTCGTTGCGAGGGATAGGAGTTATGGGGGCCCGCTGCGCCACTCGCAGCGGCGCATGCCTTTGGCAAATGTCGCAAGATGCACAATATTCCTTCACTATATCCTCCATGTTGGGAAACCAGAAATTCAGTTTGATTCGGTCCTTAGTCGTTTTCAACGCCATATGACCTGCGAACGCAGCGTCATGTGCTAAGTTTAAGACCTTGTCTATTCTTTCTTTAGGTAAACACAGTTGTTTTACAGAATGCCCAGCTATTTTGTCTTTATGAAAGAGCAAATTGTCTTCAAAGAAGAAGTTCTTCGCCCCAATTTTCCCGTGGGCCAAGAATGGTGCCAGTGTCGAACATTGTGCTTGTTCGGCCGCCATCTTGCTTCTGCCTACTATTGTGTCTTCCTTGGGTGGGGGTGGTATCTCAGGATTGAAGAACTGCTCTTCAGTATCCGTTTCCTCGGGACTGATTTCTCCTACACTCTCACTGTCTGCCTGAGCGACCGTGAAGTAATCTTCGCCTATCAGCGCCCTAAGTCCCTCTACCTCCTCCCCTCTCTCCTCTTCCTCACTCGTCTCAGTCCTTGCGACCGCCTGCGCCTCTGAAATTTGGTCTATTTCAGGAGCGCTGGCCGCGTGACTCGAATACAACGCTGTCTCGCGCAGCAAGTCGGCTGTAGTGGGCGTGATAATTAACGGTTCATTAAGGTCTTTAATGAGTGCCGCCCATATCCGAACATCAGGGGCGTAATTTACCTCCCCCTCCCTGTCCTCGCCGGCCTGAGACCCCTTTAGTCTCAGCCGCACCACGTCCACAATCATTGATTGCCCGTTCAGCCCCTTCACCTCTATCTGCTTGACCACAGGTAGGTTGAGCGGCCTGATTAGTTCTGCTCGCGCACAATTGTATTCGGCCCCGCTATCTATTAGAGACGATGTCACAGGGAGCCCTGTAATATACACTTTCATGTACTCTCTTACATAAGTCTACTCCACGTCAATGCAATCCGGGTTTGTCGGCAATGCATGCTGTTCTATCTCTTGTATCAATGGCGGCCCGTCTTGTCGCGTCTCGCTTTGTCTGTCTGCCTGTCTGTCTTGAGCTCTGGTCACGGTTGGCTGGACCGCACACGCGCTCACCTGCTTGCTTTTAGTTTGTTTGTTCTTCGAACACAGTTTAGCTCTGTGGTCTGGAGAAAAGCATAGGAAACAAAGGCCACGCTTTCTAATCTCGTCGGGGGTTGGACGTCCGTCTGTCCTGTTATTTGTCTGTGTCCCTCCCGGTCGGTCAGTCCACGTGTCCGTCTGTTTAGCTGTCGTCTGAGGAGGTGCTGGCGCTTTCGCGTAGCGTGCCTCCGTCCTACCTGTGCCTAGACTATGCTTCGTATAGTCATTTTCCCAAGGGTGTGTAGCGACATAAGTGTCAGCCGCTTCGGCTAACTCTTTGTGCCCTAACCACTTCTGCTGCTCTTGACTGAGGATGAAATTCAAACATCCTCTGGGCAACATTTCTTTCATCTTATCTGCAATCAAGAGGCTTGTAACCTCATCAAATGTCATTGCCTTGCGATCTTGCAGATAGTAAGAAAGTAAATTATGCAGTCTCGAAGCTAATGTTGTGTATGATTCATCTACCGCCTTTTTTGCGTTCATGAATCGCTCTCGTAAAGAGACTGCGCTCACTTTGAACTCTTTCAACAAGAAGGTTTTTAGCTTCCCGTAATTATCAAGCTCCTCTTGTATGAGTCTGGCCGTCAGTGCTCTGGCCTGATTATCTAGACAGGTCAAGAGTAATCTGCTTCGAAGGTCGTCCGGGACAGCGCAAGAGTCGAATAACCTTTCGCAGTGCACAAAGAAACCCGGGATTTGCGCATGGTCGCTGGGGAATCTCGGTAAGAGTCCTCGCAAGCTTTCACTATACGTTTTCATTCGTCCTACGACCGAATGCCTCAAGTTATAGTCCCTTTCGTCTCTGAGTCTCCTCTCTGCGTCCCTTTCCTCTCGGCCTTCCTTCTCTCTCTTCTCTGCCTCCTCCTTCTCTTCTTTCCTCTGTTTCTCAGCCCGCTTCTCCTCCTGAAGCCTGAGCTTCTCAGTTTCCTCTTTCTCTTCTCTTCGCTGTCTTTCTTCTTTCTCTTCTCTTCTCCTCTCTTTCTCTTCCTCTCTTCTCTCTCTTCTCTCCGCTTCCTCTCTCAGCCTCTCAGCCCGCTTCTCCTCAAGCAGTCTGAGCTTCTCTGCTTCCTCTTTCTCTTCTCTTCGCTGCTTCTCCGCTTCCTCTTTTTCTTCTCTCCTCACTCTTTCTATTCTTTCCGCTTCCTCTCTCTCTTCTCTTCTTAGCCTCGCGGCTTCCTCTCTCTCTTCTCTTCTTAGCCTCGCGGCTTCCTCTCTCTCGTATTTTAAGCGTTTTAATTCGTATAACGGCGTTTGCGCTGCCGAATCGATACTGCTTTCTATGCTACCCGTGCTTACTTCCTCACTTACTTCTGGCGGAGTCTCCCGTCCAGACACAATTATTTCAGCACTCGCCTCTTGGAGTTGGCCCGTACTCATGGAACCCAATTCCTCCTCTCCTAGTCCCATCTTTGTCAGATATGCGACTAGTCTGTGACGGGGCATGTTCTGCACCCTCACTCTTTTCCCTACCGACAACTTATCCATCTTCCAACAGTCCGCTCACTAATAGAAAAAGATAAGTAAGTTAGAGGAGAGTCACCGCTGGTCAGAAATCAAAGAAAACAACGTCCTAAAATTCTACCACAAATACAACAAGAACAGAACTGAGCAAAAGGAGCTACGCAAAAGCCTCGGCTATTCGCACACCAATCCTCATCCAGACCTCAACCGCAACCTCACAGATTACCACGACTACCAGTAAGGACTTACCCTCTGATACGTCGAGCGTGTTCCGTCTTTTGGTATCTTGGCTGATCCGCTGTCCTCCGTTGCCACTCCCGTCCGTCGTTGCTAGCGATGGTCGGTCGTCCGTTGGCGCTCTTGTTCCTCGTCCTTGCCTGTTGCTGTCGGTTCCTTCGAGTCCTTCGTCTCCGGAGTCCGGCACTCGATTTCTCCAGTTGCGAAGGGTTGTATTCGCCGCTGGTCCCGATCTGTTGAGATTCCTCTTTTCCGTTTCCGGTTCCGCTCTTCGTCGTGACGTCTTCAGTTGAAAATCCTGTCGACTGCGCCAATGTCGCAATCGGAGGTCGCCCTGTCGTGTGTTTGCCGTGTGTTGATGTCGACCCTCGATTGCTTGTTCTTTTACTTGCACTTTTATTTAACGTGCCTAACTTTTCTATAGAAGATTCACGACGAACTTTGTTTAATTAATAAATGAATTTAATTAAAGAAACAAATATATATACACTAACTCTACGGGAACTTCCACGTAGTATTAAAGCGTTTAGATATTAAATCGGACTATCTCAAATGTTGCTTCGTACAGCCTAACTACAGATCGTTCTTTCGCGTCAGTCTCTGAATCTGACGGACTATACTCTGCCGCCCCGCTGGTCGTTCCTCCCGATGTTTCTCGCTCGACCGATGTTCACACGTCGCGTTCGTCAGCAGTACAAGTCCCGTGTTCTCCGTTCCCTTCTGTTAAGTAGGAACTCCAGCGTGCATCAGTCAGCCCCCCTCCCCACGTCAAGCTATCGTCAATTAGTGTCAGATTGCTCCTCGATACGCGGGTCGTCGCTCGCCTGCAGCGCGGGCGGTGTCTGGTTACACCATAGCCGCGAGGTGTCCTATTACACCTTGGCTGTGTGGTGTCCGATTACACCTGGGCCTCGCGGCCTTCATTGTTGCCCAAGTGGAGACTGGCTTTTCGTCCGTCATCGTCCTATCTCGACCGGCAACGACGCTTACATCATAATGATGATGCCATCTCGTCGTTGTTGTCGATCTCCTCACGCGACAGTCGTCTGCTCTGACCGTGGATTACGTAGAGGGCGAATACGTATTCCGCGGTCAGAGCAGACGTAGATAATAGCTACTATTACCCAGTCTTGTTGTCAAGACTTTAAACCTCAAGACCAAGACTTTGAACCTCGAGACCAAGACCAAGACTTTGAACCTCGAGACCAAGACCAAGACTTTGAACCTTCGAGACCAAGACCAAGACCAAGACTTTGAACCTCAAGACCAAGACCAAGACTTTGAACCTTCGAGACCAAGACCAAGACTTTGAACCTCAAGACCAAGACCAAGACTTTGAACCTCAAGACCAGGACCAAGACTTTTGGTCTCAAGACCAAGTCCAAGACCAAGACTTTTAAAAACGAACTCGAGTGCACTCGAGACCAAGACCTTGGTCTCGAGGACAACAAGTCTGCTATTACCGTAATAGTATTACGCCCTCTAACAGTCAGAGGTGTATGCCATTGAAGTGATATGTTTATTCCGGATATTTCTATAGCGTCTCTCGAAGTCTACTACTACTCAGAGGCGCTCCCGACTACAGCATTTGATACTGTGTCGGAATTTTCACGCCGAAGCGCCACGAGCAATTGCGAGTGAAGGACTTGCCCAAGGTCCGTACGCAGCGGTTAGAGTGGGATTCGAACCTGCAACCCTCCGGTCACAAGGCGCCGAACTTACCACTGAGCCACCGCGCCCCACAAATGTTGTAGAGATCTGATTCTTGAAGGTCATTTTGAAATGCAGGTAAGTCAAGAAGTCACTGTTCCTGTTGTACAAGATGGCGGAGTTGACGGACATCTGAGAGGAAAAGTTCGGCAGATGAGCATTGTATTATTACAGTGTACAAATAAATCTTGAGAGTATGATTTGCATAGTAAATTGTCCATTTGTGGCCTCCGTGACTTAAGATATATGCGTTATGTACGTTGAGCGATAATATGTGCAGCAGTAGGAAATTACTTGATAGTTGTTAAGATTATAGGATGAAGACTAAACTGTTAGTAATCCAGTCTCAGGAAATTTAGATTAAAGAAATATTATGTTAGAGTAGGCTATGTTCAAGATACAACGATGTGTATAAAAAAAATAGTTGAAGAAGAAGAAGAAGAAGAAGAAGAAGAAGAAGAAGAAGAAGAAGAACAACAACAACAACAACAACAACAACAACAACAAGAGGATCAGGAGCAGGAGTAGAAGAACGTGGCTGAGAGCAGCTGCTTTTACGAAGCGCCACCTAGTTGCCGCCCTACTGCACATGTCTGCCTGTTGGCCTGCACTGAGTAAAATGAGTCTTAAAATTGTTAATTTTCCGAGAATTGTTGACTTTCTAAGAAATGTTGCGTCGCCGCCCTACGTGGTCACAGTGTGACTGTGAATGTCAAAGGGGAAGACGACTAATGGTCCTTTCAGTCTCCGGTATAGTTCGTATTCAGGTTACGCGCGTTGGTCCCGGAAGAGAAAGCAGACGATAACGGCGTTAAATAATTAAGACCGCGTCTCTGGCCGCATGAGGTTCCGTGGCAAAAGTAGTCGATACCTCAACAGATGGCGTCCGACTGAAATAAGATGGAAAAAGAAAACGAACGATCTGGCTTCTTGACGTACATACTGATAGAGTGAATGGCTGGGTGGCTGGCTGATTGACTGACATACTGACTGACTGACTGAATTACTGACTGACACACTGGACTCACTGACTGTCTTGCTGACTGACCAGTGGCGTACCGAAGGGGGGGGCAGAGGGGGCGAGTCGCCCCGGGCGGCACTTTTGCAGGGGCGCAAAATAGGGTTGAAGAAAAATAAAACAGCCCAACCAATCAATCAATCAATCAATCAATCAATCAAGCAATCAAGCAATCAATCAATCAATCAATCAACTAGACATTTATATAGCGCGCTCTTCAAGGTAACTACTCAGAGTCGCTCCCAGCCCAACCTCGGCGCTCCTCAGCCCTGCTCTGTCAACTGTTGAAAGAGCTGGACTGAGGAGTTTCTTATTCTGAATTCTACAGGCAGCCAATGCAGTTAGCTGCCTGTAGAATTCAGAATAAGATTCAAATTGGCCTGTATGACCTACAGACTCTTCAACGAGCACTCCGACCGATCTCCAAGCACCAGTATCTCCTGACATTCCGTCCCGCGGTCAGCGATCTTTCGGGAAGGGGCATTTTGGTTGAACCGTGTCACGTTCAGCACTGTGGTTGGTTTTCAAGCGTTCCATGTTACTGCCCCAAGGAATGGAACCGACTACCGATGTTTCTCCAATGTTCGAACTCTCTCTTTCTTTAGAACGAGATACGTCTCAATCCTCACTGTTTCTCGCTAGCTTTCAAATATCTGGATATGGGGACGCGGTGGTGTAATGGTAGGCCTATGTTCGGTGCCTTGTAACCGGAGGGTCGCAGGTAATCGATTCTACCTAAAGCCGCTGCATAGCGACCCAGCGCCATCGATGTTCTGTTGTATGGCCGTGTGCACTTCTGAACTTTGTAAGGAGGGCAATGCTAAGATACAGTTATATATTGTTGTATTGTATATATATATATATATATATATATATATATATATATATATATATATATATATATATATATATATATATATATATATATATATATATATATATATATATATATATATATATATATATATATATATATATATATATATATATATATATATATATATATATATATATATATATATAACTGCTCTTCACCTGGCGATTGACTAACCGCGCCTCAGATTCGCATTTCCGTGTGAGGTTGCGTGCGCTTAAAGTTTTTCGAAATAAAAACACTGTGGATTGTGCCAAACGTAGGCCTACCGTTGAAAAGGCAATTTTACGCAAGTCGCTCTTTGTTTCCAATGTATCTGCAAAAGTTTATATGGCACAGGCATTTCGCCTTGAGAATATTTCTTCGAACAGTCTTGATGTACATTATTACAGAAACTTAATTGCGCGATTAAATAATTGATTTAAATTTTGAACCAATAGAAGCATTTTAAAAAGTATTTTGTGTTACTCTTTTACTTACTGGTTACTTACGAAGTTGTTACTTTTGTTGAATACTTTCTGCTGAGCATGTGGCACTCTATTCTTTCTTGCGATCTGGATTGGATTATATAATGCTTTGATAAAGCTAGGTTACCTACCTAATTACCGTAAAATTCGAACACCAAACACATGACTCGTCTACTTTCAGCTTACAACCTTTCTCATCTCATACTGGAACCTACTCACAACCTCGGCCACACTCGCGGCGTCATCATTTCACGATCTTGTTTGGTTGAAAGCATCGACATCTCTCCGCCAGCATACTCGGATCACTCCATCATCCATTTCACAATCACCACTCAACCTCCTCCTAGAATCTACCACAAGATAGAAAGAAGATCGTTTGCCAGCTTTGACTTATCAGCATTTCAAAATGACCTTCAAGACTCAGAACTCTATCAGTTATCACTTCGACAGAATAGGCCTACACATCTGACCGCCGAATACCTGTTCGACCTCTACGACTGCACTTCTCAACACTCATGCTCTCCTCCGAAAAGTCACAATCCGCCTCAAAAAATTGATTGTCCGTGGTTCGATTCGGACTGTGCCAACTTAAAACAAGAAACACGTCGCCTCTAACGAAAGTACAAACGCTCTCCAAACGACGCACACACCATCATCTTATTGAAATTACAAGCTCGAAAGCAAAGGAAACATAAACGTTCAACTTATCTACGACAGCAAATTAAAGAAGCAGGGAATGATGGTAAGGCCCTCTGAAAATCGCTGAATTCCATCCTATCCCCGCCACTCACCACTGAATGCCCACTCATGCCTGATGAGCTTCTCGATCACTTTGCAACTAAGACCGAAACTATTCGCCAATCAACTAAAGACGCCCTCAAACCTGACCTGATATCTAACCAACCAAACTTTCCTGGTCTTACTGCCTTTGATGAGTTCACTTTGCCCGAAGTTGATAAGCTCATCACTGACTCCTCATTCAATCATTGCGAACTGACCCCCCCCCCGTCTGGATAACTAAATCCCTTCGACATATTTTTGCCCCCATTCTAATCCTACTTATAAACTGCTGCATTTCCACAGCAACTTTACCCACATCACACAAGCGTGCTATTATCCGTCCTCGCATTAAAAAACCTGGCCTTGACATTTCCGATCCGTCTAACTACCGCCCAATATCTAATCTTTCCTTCGTTTCTAAACTTGTTGAACGCGCTGTCCACCGTCAGCTTTCACACTACCTTGAATCCAACTCACTACTACCTCCTGTTCCATAGGCGCCGACTTCTTGGGGGCCATGGGTGCCAATGCACCCAGAGAGAAAGTTCAGTGGGTGCCTGGCACCCAGAAGAATTCAGACCCAAAATTCAACCTTTTTACACCTAAGCAGTAATCTCACAACGTGAGAAGTACAACTACAACACAAATACCTAACATTGCATGATCTCACAGTCACACTCCGTACATAAATAAATAATTTATTTATTTATTATTAAAAATAAATAAATAATAACACTGGAACCATTGACAAGAAAACACTTTTCTTTCTCCGAAAATCCGCAAAACTCACCTACCTAAGGGGAGGGGGTATGGAAATGGAGGGAGGACCCATGCACCCAGTGGCACCCAGAGACAAAAGCAAAAGTCGGCGCCTATGTCCTGTTCAATCTGGTTTCCGTCGCCTCCACTGAAACTGCTGTCCTTAAAGTTTACAATGACATAATCATGGCCCTAGATTCTGGCCTTTTGCTACTTGATTTTAGTTCTGCTTTTGACTCTGTTGATCACTCTATTCTCTTACAAGTACTTGAACTACAATTTGGTGTTTTTCCTCTGCTCTTCTCTGGATTGCTAATTCCTTGGCACAATTGAAAGACTTCAAAGTGCTTTAATATTCTTTTCGGTGTCCTCAAGGTTCAATTCTTGGTCCTCTCTTGTTTATCCTTTACACCTAAAATATTATTCACATTTCCCTCGCCATCCGAGGTCTAGCTCAGACTTACTTCACTCTGTACTTAACCTTGGCCCTGACTGTTACATTAAACCTGCTGAAGTTGTCCGAGACCTTGGTGTCCCCCTACATATATTACACTTTCTATGAAAAATCAAATCTCCTCCATAACCAAATCCTGTTTTCCCCCATCTTAGACGCATACGGCAAGTGTGCGTCTAAGGAAAAGCCTAATCGAAAAATGTCTTCGCACCCTTGTCCAGGCCCTAGTCATTTCCAGACTCGACTATTACAACTCAGTCCTCTATGGCCTTCCTGCATCTACTCTTCAACCACTCACCAGTCACCACTGTTCTCCGTTATGCTGCAAAGCTTGTCAAAAAGCTCACTCCCCAGGACCACGTCACCCCGATCCTTCGTGAACTGCACTGGCTTCCCATACAAGCTCGCATTCACTTCAAAATCTGTCTCCTAATGTATCAAGTCTACACAAACTCATCCCCTCTATAAGTCTCTTCACTTGTTACTCCACGTTGTTCTATTCAAGCCAGACGAGGACTGCGATCGCTACCGCAAGGTGACTTCGCCATGATTCGTTCATTCAGAAAACTTGGAAATCGAGCGTTTGCATTAGCCGGAACAAACTTCCGGATTGTATCCGCAAATCCTCGTCACCTTCGATCTTCAAATCTAACCTTAAAACTTATTTGTTTCAGATGTACTATGACTAACTGTATTTTCTGTTACGCGCTTTCGTGCAAGATGTCATTTGTTTAGGCGCGCTATAAATGCCAGATTATTATTTTTTACCCGAGGTATATATGATCCCTCAGGTGTCAGATACTAAATAAATATGTTGATTCTGGAGTGGCCATCCTGGTCAAGATCTGGAACAACGAAAGTGCTGTGGAAGGCAACTGGGTTTGAAACGCTGAATAACGATGGGTAAGAGCTTATACGTTGAAACAAATAACTGGTGACATCCCGATGTCTGGTGCAGGAGACGCCCTAGGTCGGTGAGAAATGCCAGTCCATTGGCATTAACTGGTCCCAATGTTTCAAAGGCCAATGGGACAAAATGGTAGGATTGCATCAACTGAGTGTATTTTGAGTTTTTCCTGGACTCAGCCAGTTCCGCCGCACCGGCAAACGCCCGAATGGCGTTTGTGGGCAGGTAGGAAGGTGCTACAGTATCAGCCACTGTGACGTCCCAGGTCAAGCAGCGACCGGAGCGCCATGGAATTAATGTAAGGCCGTTTGATTATTATTATTATTATTATTATTATTATTATTATTATTATTATTATTATTATTATTATTATTATTATTATTATTATTATTATTATTATTATTATTATTATTATTATTATTATAATTATTATTATTATTATTATTATTATTATTATTATTATTATTATTCTTATTATTATTACTATTATTATTATTATTATTATTATTATTATTATTATTATTATAAAATTAGTTTATCATTGTTTGTGCTAGTTTACTAGTTAAGAATTAATTAAGATAAAAAATAAGTCTTGTAATTATAATTACTCAGCTCACCACTCAAATAATACTTTGATGACATGGTGACCCTACTAGTCGGGACTGGTTTCCCTTTAGGGTTTCTGCTTTAAACCAACTGTTTCGCAGTGATTAGTGGAATATTGCAGTGATTAGTGAAATGTTTGTAATTATGAAGTTTTTTCTTTGCTTCTGTTGCTGTCGGAAACAATAAAAACGTATGGTTACGGTTATGGTTACCTATATTAGGCTAGGTGAGTTTGCAGAAAGTTAAGTATAGTGGAAAGTAGAGCAAGCGCTGAGATTCCGCTCTTCGGCCCTTGAGCCGGAAATGGACTAACGCCAACGTTCTGAACACAGGATCTGCGCATCGCAAGATTTATTCTCAGCTTATGCCGGTGCCAAATTCATTCTAGCCTACTGCTAGGTGACACAGGCAAATATATTCGAACAACGCGCCAAGAAGGGGCCTATCTACATAAGTCCTCTCAGCAGGTTTGAACCAGTAACCCTAAAATCACAGACCAAGCGCGCTTCCGATAGGCACCCTGTTGCGATGGGTGATAGGTTTTTAGAATAAAATCGATCACCGATCATATAAGGTGATCGATCATGTTAGACTAGATTAGACAAGAATTCCAGTCTCATCTGCAGATGTTTCCTCTTCTGCGCTATACCATTTGGTTCGAATTTCCAGCTATGCCTTAAGACGATCTTATGACAATTGACAAACACATATGTTAAGCTGTTTTAATTCGTTCCATTAAGACCATTAGCATCGTATGTATTTTAAGAGGAAACAATCCTAGGTAAGAGAACAGGTAATAGAAAGTTCACACGTTAACATCACCAACAGATTCAGTGTTGGATTGACGATTGTAACTAGAAATCGATTCTTTATCAGCAGAGTTATCATTTGAAGAGGAAAAAGTCCAAGAGCAGTTAAGAGAAAGTTTATACGTTAATATTACGAACAGATTCAGTGTTGGACTCACAATTGTAACTACAGAGAAATCGATTCGTTATCAGCAAAGTTAGCATTTTAAGAGGACAAAATCCAAGAACAAATAAAAGGAAATTTATACGTTAATACTACCAACAGATTCAGATTTGATTGTAGCAAGAAATCGATTCTTTATCAGCAGAATTAATCATTTAGAGTTTCTGGATATTCGTGTTTTAAATCCAAGTCGAAAATACAACGCCTT
The DNA here is from genome assembly GCA_963556255.1 of Allolobophora icterica. Classification (NCBI taxonomy): domain Eukaryota; kingdom Metazoa; phylum Annelida; class Clitellata; order Crassiclitellata; family Lumbricidae; genus Allolobophora; species Allolobophora icterica. Next base: position 26,124,051 of record OY744614.1, read on the forward strand.
CCTTAGTCATATGCTTAGCTTTCTGCTACTTTAAACCGTCCTCGCCAATCTCCAAACGTTGTAGATCAACGATAGCGAGACCAATGACCATGCAGAGAAAGATCACGAACACTTGCGCTTGCATGTTTGGTGTTTCCGATCCGGATTCTCTCTTCTCTCTGCGCTTCTCAAACTCGTGTTTCACCTCCATTTTGGTCGTTCCCTTTTCGAATTGGTTTCTTGTTTTTCCTTCGTACATATCCGGAGTATACTGTCCACTTAAAAAGTCCCAATATGTAAAGTATTCCTCGCGTTTCATTGCGACGTACTTGTTCAGAGCAGCAGAACTTTTTTCGAAAAAATCATTGTGACCGTCCCGGAGGTTGAAAACATCGTGCATGTAGTCAAACGCTGCATCCCCAGCCACGTCGCTTTTATAACAAGACGCATAATAGTGAGTGGTAATTTTTCTTTTACAATCCTCACTTTTGTATTCTGTGATGGGAGTGTTAATTTGCTCTTTCATGAACTTCCTCTCCGCATTCTTCGCTGCTTTGTATTCGTCGAGTAAATCTGTCGCGACGGTCTCGGATTTCTCAAGACTGTCAAGTACACGCGACTCTACCTGCGCAGTTGCGTTGAGCGTTTGGAATATTTTATTAGGAAGGCAGTCGGCATAGTCGCAGAAAAGTCTTCCCGGAGTTTGCCTTATCAAACCCATTTTAAGGTAATAAGCATGCCAGTCATTTCGACCCACTGTACGGCTCTTCGGTTCTCCGAATTCGTTTGGTTTTCCCAAATCATAGTAAATATCCTGACCCGATCCTTGAAAAAGAGCGTCTAGTGTTTCGTATTCCTTGCGCTTCATTGCAAAATACTTGTCCCGCGTTGGAGAAGGTGTATCAAAAAATTTCGGATTACTTTCACGAATTTTTAAATCATCATATAGGAAGTCGTCAAAAGTGGCATCTTTGATATACTTCTTGTAGGCATTGATATAGACGTCACTATCGTTGCCTGCTTTTTTCGACAATTCCACTAGATTTTTCCAAATTTGCCTCTCATTACCTTTAGCATTTTTGTACTGCTCTAGATCGTAGTTCCTAACGCCACTGTATTTCTGAAGGCTGTCAATTAGCCTTTTTTCTAACTCCACAGCTGTATCGATAAAACTTTTTAAATCCTGGTGAGAAAAAATTGGGAGAAGCTCCTTATCACGTGAGCCTTTATCTCCTTTTGCTTTTGCGAGTTTGACTTCGGATGTCACGTTCACTGGCGTCACGGCTGACGATGGTTTCTTAGAAGCTTCAGTTTCATTTGAACTCGTGTCAGAGGAATTGGCTGGCGCGGGAACGTCTTTTGATCGGATAATTTGATTTCCGTTGCTTGTTTCATTGGCTTCAAGAGAAGCATTCTTGTTAGATTTGAGACCGTCCTCGCCAATCTCAACCCGTTGTAAATCAACACAGGCATATCCAATGACCATGCAGAAAAAGATCGCGAACAACTTCATCTGTACAGAATTACAATGTTAAGTTATCACGACAGGAATAATTATTGAAAACTTCAGTTCACAACTACGAAGATAAATTTTACACTCGTGGTTTCACTGCGCTTTGTAATATAAAAGACAGTGCTGTGCAGTAACGAAGTAAAAGTAACGCGTTACTGTTGGCCTACTTAAGCCGAAGTATCACACAACGGAACTACTTTTACTTTTAACTAAGTAAAATCTAACCCATTTTTCAGTACTTTTACTTCGTTGCAATTTAAGTAGCATCCGGTACAATGTTTGTTACTAAGAATTGCGCTATAACATTTTATTAGAAAGGGCTGAGGCTGAAGGAAATAACATAAAGTTGTATACAACGCGCGATTGGAAATCTAGTTATAGGCCTAGACGCTGGTAACTTCCAACTGTCACCAACAGAAAGGTTTCACCTAAAACGCGTTACTCGTGGCGGTAATTCCTGCGTAGCTTGGAAAATAACCGCTAAATTTTCTTAAATAGAAGTCGAAAATGTGGACATTATTTGCACTTTTATTCATTGAATCCATAAACTCTCTTTTGATTCATAATGAGTGCATCTGTTGACAATTTGGAACATCCATAGTCATATTTAGAGCATAGAAGAAAATGCTATTACCATTGTTTGTCTGCCTCTGATCGCCCAAGTACAATGAATAATGCATTCAAATGATACAACTCGCCATCCCAAGTTCGAAAAAAACTATCGAGAGAATGCATGTTCACCAGCAGAACCATTTATTAAATTGAACACTCCACTTCCTGCCATTGCAGCAATCGAGCGCCTTTTTAGGTGTGCCGGTTTAACGAAATGAACCTTTAGGTGTGCCGGTTTAACGAAATGAACCATGCACACAATCAACTGATTGACAAGTGACAACCATTTTGAGAACTTAGTCTTCTTGAAAGTAAACAGGTGAACCAAATAGACTCGTTAATTTTGCTTTAAAAGTATTATTTGGAAGAAAGTAATACATTTTATCGTACTTTTACTTTTACTTAAATACGTAAAGTCCTGTTTACTTTTACTTTTACTTAACTACATTCTCCCGATACTTTTAACAACACCGATACCAGAAAACTGTCGACAAACATATAAGGTTCACCAGTTTTACAATGAGTAAGTCAACCTGATATCTGGTTACAAAAACTTAAGGAGAGGAAAAGACGGCCCGCAGGTGTTCTCAGAAGGTAAAGAAAAAGTAGTGCATGCATGATAAGGTAAGATGACCATAGGCCTAAATTTCAATAATCACCTTATCAGCTTCAGTACAATATTCATCGACAAAAGCTTGGTCCTTTACTTAACAGGCTACTCGTCCGTTAAGTAAAGGACCAAGCTTTTGTCGATGAATATTGTACTGAAGCTGATAAGGCGATTATTGAAATTTAGGCCTATGGTCATCTTACCTTATCATGCATGCACTACTTTACATAAAAATCATCATCATGATCATCAGCATAATCATCATCATCATCATCTTCATTATTATCATTATTATTATTATTATTATTATTATTATTATTATTATTATTATTATTATTATTATTATTATTATCATTATTACTACTACTACTACTACTACTACTACTACTACTACTACTACTACTACTACTACTACTACTACTACTACTACTACTACTACTACTACTACTACTATTACTATTACTATTATTAATTATCTAATCCATTTATAAACCAATGACTTCTACAGCGCCAACGACATCAATCCATTGTTGCTTCAATTGAAATCAAAAATCGCAATCCGTTGGAGGAATCAGGTTGAGATCCGAATGATCAGAGAAATCGGAAGTTGTATGCTGCTATTGGAAAGAGGTGAGTAGTACCAAAGTTTGGATCTCAACGACGACGTCCAAAGATTGACAGAACTGAACTGACCAGCGACTTCCAAAGCTTTGGATAACGGCCGAGAAAGACCAGAGCCTAAGACTCCATCCATATATTACGTACGCGTCGAGGGGAGAGGGGGTAATACAAATGCATGTGCTTGCGGACGCTTGCGTGCGGAAACGGGGAGGGGGTTAATCCTATAATTTGTCTATATTGGCCCTCAAATTGATTGGCCTTCAAGTGAGCCAAAGTTCAGTCTTTCAGCTATCAGGTACTACTAGGAAAAGTAGGACTGTGGGAGAGAGGTGTCACTTGTATGCCACCTTACGTCCTTACCTCTGAACGGTATTATTAAACTATCACACAGCTCAGCAGTGAGTCCATGGATTACTCATCCTTCAATCTGGCCTAAAGTGCAGACAGCCACTGCCTGGAGCTGTCGAGCTGACACATTCTGCAGCTGGTCTTGAGGGGGTGTGCGTCAAGCATACGTACGCAGGTGGGGGGATGGAAGAAAGTATGCTTGGGAACAGGGAGTGGAGGGTCCAATTTTCCCGGATTTTTGCGTACGTAATATATGGATGGCCCCTAACAGTGTTCGAGTGCAGGTCAAAGCAAGAATAACAGCATCCACCGCTCGAGTGCAATATCTTTATGTAAGAGAGGTGAACATATGTAACAGATATTGGTCAGTACTTTGTTAACTGTAACGCAGATTTTAAAAATGGATTCTTTGCTCAATGGGCAGACAGTGCATTGATGACAGTATGGGCGTAATATGCTGATACTCGTGGGTTCCTTAATTTGGGCCTAAATGAGTTAAATTATTACTGATGAACCCTATGTATGATATGATTGAGCAAGTATCGGCTAGAACAAAAGAAGCATAGGGCCTACTTTGCAGTCGTAATGGGAGACTGGAATGCAACGGACGGAGAGGATGCAGACGGAAAATTTGGTCTAGGGAAAAGAAACAGCAGAGGGGACCTACTGGTGGAATTCTGCTGGCTAAGAGAATTATTTGTAACAAATACATGGTTCCAACAAGAGAAAAGACGCAGATATAATTATCGGAAGCACCGGGAGGCGTAGTATCACACTACCGGTACCAACTGGACTAGGCCTATCATGACTTGGCTCACATATTTTACGCCTCAGATTCGCATTTCTGTGTGACTGTGCGCGCGTTAAAATGCTCGTAATAAATAAATAACAGGCTAAGATACAGAGACAGCGTCCAAAACTCAGGAGCAATACCAGGATCACAACCTAGTCGGCATGAATGTCCACCTCCAACTCAAATTTCTTAAAAGAAAAAATGGGACGAGGATAATTTAAAAACGAAGAACAACGAACTGTTTGAGAAGATAGAGAAAAATCTAATAGAGTATGATGGCTCCTCAACAGAAGAAAGATGGATAAAGCTGAAAGACGTCATCATTAGAAGTGCGCTAGAAATTGTGGAATTCTCTCAGCTACCACCTGCTTGAAAACTAAGTAGAACAAGAGAGATGCTTTTGGATATAGAGGAGCGAAGAAAGTGGAAACAACAGAACGCATAAAAAGCAAAGCGGGAGTATAGAAGAGTATACAACAAATTATGAAGAACAAAGCCAAAGAAATACGGTGGGAAGAACAATGTAAAGACCTAGAGGAATTACAGCAACTTGGATGATACGATCTGGTATGCGAAATGGTAAGGCAGACATCGAAGAAATCGAAGGTAGAAGGAGGAATTGCAGTCAGAGACAAACAAAGACAAATTCTGCATGAAACTAATGAAGTCAAAGGCCGATGGAAAATGTGGAGGGTCTATACAAGAGCGGAAACGGGCCCAAAGACCTAGATGAAACTGCATTCCAGACAATACAGCGGACATTGGACTGGAAGTGTTGAAAGACGTGATGCTGGCGGCCGTTAATGAATTGAAAAACAAGAAATATGAAGGAATAGATAATATACCGACAGAGAGGCTAAAAAATCAAGATGAAAGGTCGATAGCGGAGTTAGTAGGACTGTGCCAAGATATATGAACAACTGGAGTATGGCCTGAAGCCTTCTTGCAGACTCGTGAATAAGCTTTGTGTCCTGCGCTTAGCTTTCGAGTAGCGCTCTAGAAATTTGGAGTTTACGATTACGATTACCACCATCACGATTCCATTCAAAAAGAAACCAAAATGCTACGATTTTTGAGAACTACCGTACTGTTAGCCTTCTGACTTGGGCTTCAAAGATTATGAAACGAAATCTAACAAAGGCAGAGGCAGTTCATTACCAGGGTGACGATCAATTTGAATTCTGAAAAGGCAGAGGGACAAGGGATGTTTTACGAGTGCTTACAAAGAGGAGTTGCCATCACGTCCGGTATGTCTATGTATGTTTCATGAACTATATATATGACAAGGCATTTGACATAGTCAATCGGAGGAAGTTAATCCAGGCACTCAGACGACTGGGAGTGGATTGGATGCTTTTACGAGTGCTTACAAAGAGGAGTTGTCATCACGTCCGGTATGTCTATGTATGTTTCATGGACTATATATATGACAAGGCATTTGACATAGTCAATCGGAGGAAGTTAATCCAGGCACTCAGACGACTGGGAGTGGATTGGATGCTTTACGAGTGCTTACAAAGAGGAGTTGTCATCACGTCCGGTATGTCTATGTATGTTTCGTGGACTATGACAAGGAATTTGACACAGTCAATCGGAGGAAGTTAATCCAGGCACTCAGACGACTGGAAGTGGATTGGAGAGACAGAAGACTTATAGGGAATTTATTCATGAATCAGAAATTCAGGATAAGAAAAACTGGAAAATATTCGGAACCCTGAAAACTGGGCAGAGGTGTGAGACAATGGTGCCACTGTCGCCACTACTCTTTAATATCTGCATCGAAAAGCTTATCCGTGAAGCACCGGAAAACATGGAAGAAGGAACAAAAGTCGAAGGCTAAGGCTGATGACCACTCGATGTTGTCGGGTAGCAGAAGGGTTGCAAGAATGTTGGACCGTTTGCACGCCATATAAACCGACTATGGCATGAAAATCAACATAAAAAAGATCACAAAGATAAGCAATTAGAGAAGAAGCAACAATAGTAACAAAAACAGTAGCGACAAGGAAACAGAACAGGTGTAAGAATTCTATTGATTCTGGGGAGCGTTATCACGCAATATACAACATGCCACAAAATGCCAATAAGAAATCAAAGTATAGCATCGGACAAAGACACTATCTCAAAGCGAAAAGAGTTACTGGGAGGGAAATGAACAACACCTAACCATGACAAAAGAGAACAGCAAGCGACTGGAGGCCTTGAAAGCGTGGACTTGGCAGAGGATGGAAAAAATTAGCTGGATGGAACAAACGAGGAGTTGCTGAAGAGGGCTGGGGAAGAACGATCTATGATAGATACAATAAAAGATCTGCAGCGAAAATGAATCAGTCATATTCTAAGAGGAGACTCACTCTTGAGAACTGTCATTGAGGATAGAGTGGAGCGGAAGAACAAGAGGAAGATCCAGATAGATGCTGCTGAACTGATGTTGACGGATGGAATAGGCTACAGCAAGCTTAAAGAAGAAGCTCGGCGCTAAGAGGAGTGGCGTTGTTGAACTTTTGAACCTGCCTTAGGGCAGAGAACCCGAACCTGAAAAGAGGAAGAAGAGGGGGAGGAGGAGCAAAAGAAGGAGAGGCAAGGACGGAAAAGAAGGAGAAGTAGAAGAGGAGGAGGAGGAGGAGGAGCAGAAGGAGGAGGAGGAGGTGAAGAAGGAGGAGGAGGAGGAGAAGGCGAAGAAGAAGAAATAGAAGATTATTGATCAATAAGAAAACAGAAGTATAGCATACTTTGTATACTTTGCCTGGCTGGAGCGTAATTGAGGCTAAGGTCGACCCTGACTGTATATTCTACACGTGTCAAATGTTCCGAGTTCCTATTCTGAAACACGAAAGAAACAACCAGGTCTTTAAAATGAGTAAACTCCCGCTCAAATCACTCGTTCGTAGGACTAACCATCGCTACTTATGTCTTAAATGTCCTAATAATCATTTTCTACCCTGCTTCAGCCTCTACTCATCCATCCATCCATCACTCTCGTCTCTCACAGGCCTTTAAAGTCAATCTGTCCGTCTGTTCCTTCTTCCATGGGTTCCCCTCTCTCCACGAACCCTTCGACCCTTCTGTCAATCTCCGTTCCTTTTTCGCTGGCCTCCCCTCCTTCCTCCCTCCCACTCCCCCTCCCTTCGTCAATCCGTCCGCCCCTCTCTTCCTACTACTTTCGGTTCCACCGTCAATCCGTCAACTGTTCGGTCCGTCCTTCTTTCCTCCCCCTCCGTCCGTCAACCCGTCCTTCCCTCCCTAAGTCATCCCGTCCCGTCGTCAATCCTTCAGTTCTTCCAACCCTCGACCCCTCCTCCATCATTCGATCAATCTTTCCAACTTGTGTCGTCCATGTTTCTGTCGTTCAATGATCGTCTGCAATCAGCCGAGAAGGTCACACAGGCATCGATTGGTCTGCTGATAAGGTCGGTCAAATCTTGTCTTCTCCCTCCTAGCATCGTTTCACGAGGAGACACAGCTGCTGAGGGGACCCAGACCCAGCAGAACATACATTGTGTAGGGAGGCGACCGAGTGACACAGAAATTATACGGGTTTTAACCTCTGAATAAGTTGATTCATCGACCGAGCATCGTGGGCGCTGAAAACAGATCTTGGGAATGCGGTGATTGCTCTTGGTGGAAAGTGGGTGGTTCGTCTGCGCGTGTCTCACGTCTCTGGACATCTAGTTGCTTACTGACTAACTCTTTATTCTTGTGCGTCAGACACCGGCGCAATAGACGTTACTAATTACAATTAATGACTTTAACACCAATAAAGCTAAACAACATGCAGCGGATTCATGAGGTGCCCGAAGGTGTTACATCAAGTGTCCTTACGCAAACATACATACATACACACATACACTGTAACTTGTTTCTTACTGGTATCAATAAGTCAAACATGCTGAAGATGCAGGAGTGCAGAAGTCTTTGGCTAGAGCCATTACTAGTGTATCAAACTATGAACATAAAAGAAGCATCTGTCCAATGGCTTCCTGTTCAGCAAAGAATTAGTTTCAAATTCAGGCTCATAGTTTATAACACTGTGAACTCTGCCCAGCCGCAACACTTCAGATCAGTTCCTATTCCCCTGACTTATCATTATTCAGCGAGGTAAGCTGATTTATCTTTCTCTGATCATACATAAATCAAGAGCTGCTCTTGGCGAACGAGCTTTTTCGGTTGCTGGACCTACTTTTTGGAACTCTTTCATCGCTCTGCTTAGTCGTTTATCTATACATAAAACACTTATTTTTTTAATCCAAAGTTTAACGTCATCATATGACATCAAAGGTCGTTGACGACAATTCAATAGTATGTACAATACATTTAAAACAGAATTTACAGAGTCCAAAAGACAGCATTTAGAAGTGTCAAAACAGCACCCTACGATATTCCTAATAGTCATTTTTTAAGGTCATAAATTATATATCTATACAGTTGATACTTGTATCGAAAAGACAGTCTTTAGTTTAGTGCACATTAAATAACATTTTGCATTAGTTATTATACACAAGAATTTTAAATATTAAATATAAAATAAATCAAATGAATGTTTGATGAACATTTATAATGTACATGAGATTTGTAATATAGTTAGTCAATCATAAAACAGCCTTATTATCAAATGTACAATACATATAGCTATGACATGAATTTTTTAAATTTAATTTTTAATTTTCAACATTTTTCATTCAAAGCAATTAAACAATATTATATAGATGCATGCAAACATTAAAAACAACAGTTCTTCATCATATGTTACAGATTTTTTTTAAATAAAACAAACTGTAATATGATCAGAGATTCTTAATTTATTACTTTTAATTTTTAATACAGCTTATTGATTATTTATTATATATGGAATTTTGATTCTTGTTTTAGTTATAAATTATTACATATGTAATCAAAACGAAAAAGCAATAGTAACATAATATATACAAATGGTAAAAAAATTAAAACCTATAACATATTTATGTACATACTAGCTGTAACCCGTGAAAAATCACGGTATATAAAAAACAATTATTATTGCAGTGATAACAATAACGTCATATTATAGGCCTATAGCCGTCGTCAAGACAACCGTCAAGACAACCGTCGCCAAGGCGGCAGTATAGTGACGTCACAATAGTGTTTGTTTACGGGACAGACAGACAGACAGACAGACAGACAGACGTACAACGGTTATTATGTAAGTTGATTTCAGCTCAACACCTGAGAATCTAAACAAATTTAAAACTACCTATCAAAGTCCACAGACAACATTAGGTCTACATATAAATATTTCAACCTACAAAACCTTTCCTTTATTAATAAGACTGGCCAGTCTGAATACTTAATAATAATTAATAAAATAATTAATACTTACAATGTTAAGATTTAAGTGCATCGCTTTCAAAAGGTCATTCGGAACGCTCACGTTGCTAGGCAACCAAAACAAGAAGTGACGTCACTGTTGCATTGTTTCAAATTGTTAGGATATATAATGAAGTTGCTCTTGACACCAATCAGATATAATATGCACCTCTATGCTTGACACTTAGAAAGCGCCACCTAGTCGCCGCCTTAGTCACTGCAGCCTGCTGGCCTGCACTGAGTAAAATGAGTTTTAAAATTGTTAATTTTCCGAGAATTGTTGACTTTCTAAGAAATGTTGCGTCGCCGCCCTACGTGGCCACAGTGTGACTGTGAATGTCAAAGGGGAAGACGACTAATGGTCCTTTCAGTCTCCGGTATAGTTCGTATTCAGGTTACGCGCGTTGGTCCCGGAAGAGAAAGCAGACGATAACGGCGTTAAATAATTAAGACCGCGTCTCTGGCCGCATGAGGTTCCGAGGCCAAAGTAGTCGATGCCTCATTGGCGTCCGAGTGAAATGAGGTGGTAAAGGGACGAAAGAGTTCGGAAAGACTGATATGGATTCCTTGACTGATATACTGATTGAGTGATTGGCTGGGTGAGTGGCTGGCTGGGTAGCTGTTTGACTGACATAGAGACTGACTGATTGGCATACTGACTGACTGACTTACTGACTCACTGACTGGACTCACTGACTGGCTGTCTGAATCACTCATTGACTGGCCAAAGCAGATGGCGTCCGAGTGAAATCAAAAAGAAAAGGAACGAAAGTGGCTTCTTGACTGACATATTGATTGAGTGAATGGCTGGGTGGCTGGCTGGTTGATTGACCGACATACTGGCTGGCTGATTGACATATTGACTCACCTCCCTGATTGACTTACTGGCTGGTTCCTGTGTGAATCACTGATTGACTCACTGACTGACTCGCAGATGACTGACTCACTGATGACTAACTCACTAACTCAGTGCTTAATAATCATAGTAATAAATAACATATGAACCACAGTTCAGTGACTAAGCTTCCTTCCGTGGCAGACTGACCAGCTGGTCGATCAGGAACAGTGACTTTTTCCTGTGAATGATTTAAATTCGGAGCCGTAGCGAGGGGTGTTCCAGAGGTGCCATGGAAAAGGGTGTAACTCAAGAGGGGTCGCAAATTTTGTGACGGGATGATTTAATTATTAAACTAATTATCTTGAAATATAATATTAATTTAAAATGAAATAAATGATATAAAATTAGGTAACAACAACATCAACAACAATATATATATATATATATATATATATATATATATATATATATATATATATATATATATATATATATATATATATATATATATATCTATATATATAATATTAATAGATAGATACCTGACTTATTTAATAATTGTCGTTTGAACATATTTATAATAAATATTATATTCGAGATAACAAATTTGGTCGTTATTGGTCAAGTTGATCTTGTGGCGTGCGCCACATTTAGGCCTACACTTGGAACAGAGCGCAATTATAGCTTGCTGCGTTCCTGTTTAAATTACTTTTCTTCCAGAATAAGCATTTTTGCAGCTGTGACATAACAAGACATCTGCAGTAACCAACATGAGATTTTGTAGTATTGAGCTTGATCTGATAATTAATAGAAATTAAAGTCTGTCGATTTTAACGGTGCATGGCTTAAGTTCATTGAATAGTTTACGAGTCTGTTGTATAGTGTGTTGATTACACTTCCGATTTGCCAACTATTTTTTTGTTTTTGTTGAGTAAT
>OY744614.1:26140643-26145643 GCA_963556255.1 Allolobophora icterica
AGCCGCAAGTTAAAGTTAGTTTTCCCTTTAATTAATTGTTGTATTGACAGTCTATTATAGGGTTGCCCGGTACAATATAATTTGGAGAATATATATGTAGTACTCGCGTTGTTTTCGTGTGGTTTTTGGGCTACTAATAATATATTTGAAATCAGTGGCGTATAACCCCCTCCATTTTGTGACGGAATGATTTATTTATTAAACTAATTACTTTATCTTGAAATATGATATCCATTTAAAATGAAATAAATTTGGAGAATATATGCAGTACTCGCGTTTTTTCATGTGGTTTTTGGGCTACTAATAATATATTTGAAATCAGTGGCGTATAACCCCCTCCTCCCCACCCACCTGAAATCGAAGAACAAACCCCCACTCTGGCTGACTTATATATAAGGGGCTCAGAGTTCACTGAGAACTGTAATTTACTCCGATATGACATGTGTTTTCGATAACACGCAGGATACATAAATTAAATATATTATCGGAAATCAACAACCCCCAGTTTGTATCCAGAACGTTAGCCCCACCCACCCCACTCCAGGCAACCGTGGGTGATCGTTCTCCCACTCACCCACACCCCCATTGGTAGGCCTAGACGTCACTGCTTGAAGTTATTAAATTATTAGATAGTCACAGTGCCGTAGCGAGCAGTGTTCCAGCGGTGCCATGGAACAGGGCGCAACTCAAGTGGTGCAAATTTTGTGACGGAATGATTTATTTATTAAACTAATTACTTTATCTTGAAATATGATATCCATTTAAAATGAAATAAATGTAATAAAATTCAGTGACAACAAATAAAAGTATATATATGTAATATTAATAGATGGATACAAGGCTTATTTAAAAATTTCCTTTTGCTTGTGGCGCGTTACTGTAACTAGTAGGCCTAGGCCTAGTTACTTCGGGGGTAACTAGCTGTTTTTTTCTCTCCAAAAGTAACGCACAGCGGTAACTGATTACTTGTATGCGGTAACGGCAACCCAAAAATTACGTACTTTGCTTTTCTTTTAAATGAACCTATGTTCGCAACCATGGATTCGGAAAGTTTTTATGAGTGATATGCTTGTAGTATGTAGGCTTAATTAAATTTTAATCAAACGCGGTATTTTCTTCGTTTTAAATTATCTTGTCTATTGTTCCCAGATTTCCACCTCTTTTTTCAATCAGTCTTTCAAAGTTGATAACATGTGACCTCGATCTGCAAAGGCAGAGGCGCCTGCAGGCGGACGCACTAGGCGCACGTGCGTCCACCCACCAAATCAATTCCACACAATGAATAGGTATCGCATTGATATTTTTTGTTAAACGGCAATACAGCATGTTAAAGCATTAGAAGTTATCTAAATTGAATTTTTTTTGTTAACGCTTGTCACTACTCGCTACTGTATCTATGGCAGCTAGGGGAGACATGGAGAAAATTAGAACTGGTTATGGGGCGTTTGTTAATTCAGACAATCTTGATGTACAGGTGGAGACAGAGGCGTAACTTTGGTATAAAAAGTGGGGGTACCAATTTCTTACGTACATGAAGCAAGGCGGAGACTGCTATCTCTGGGAAGGCTCAATAATGAAATATTGATTGGCATTGTTCAAAAAGTGGGGGTACGGTACCCCTCAGTCCAAAAATTGGGGGTACGGGTACCCCTCGTACTCCCCACAAATTAAGCCTATGGCCAGACCAAAGTAACCCCCCCCCCCCTCTGAGCAATTGTTTTGATGTAGCGCAGTGTTTCAACTGGCCTCCCTAGCGCATCTTTTGCATGACTTGAGAAGTATCGGAGATTTACACTAACTACACTTTACATTCATTTTGTTACGATGACCCTAAATCACGTGCCCAACAACCAACCCGTGTCTTTTGCCCATTGCAGCGTCTTTTCTGCGAGCGCCATAGAACTTGATTTGGCGGAACACAAACTGACTGTCGGTCGGAAGAAAGGCAGGGACGGGAAGACGAGAAGTGAAACAGGAAGGAAGCCGTGACCGCCTTGAGGTCACGTGCGGACGTGGTCAGGACGGGGTGGGGGAGTGGCAGCTGAATGGAGGATGAGCGAGTTTGAAGAAGAACCGCTATGCGGGGCCGGGGAGTTTAAGCCCTACCTTTCTTAGGGTTAGCAGTGAGAAATTCGATTAGAAATTCCTATTTAATAATAATTATGGTCTAAACACACGCACGGTTTTATCAACGGTGTTGTAACATTTCTGAGGGTCGGGGCATTGAGGGACCGATGTGATCGTAATCATAAACTTAAAATTTCTAAAGCGCTGCTCTAAAGCTGAGTGCAGGGCACCAGCTTATTTACACGTGCTACGTCTTGTCAGAGGGGTTGTCCAGAGATGTCAGGCGAAGATCCGAGTTCGGTTGCGGGAGAGAGGAGGTAGGATAGCTGCTAAGGCGACGGGTTTCTTTGAGGACGAACGAACTTGGAATTCGAGGATTGGATAGATTAGGGTAGGAATTGGATTGGGTTGATTAGGGTAGGAATGGGATTGGGTTGATTAGGGTAGGAATGGGATTGGATGGATTAGGCTAGGAATTGGATTGGGTTGATTAGGGTAGGAATGGGATTGGGTTGATTAGGGTAGGAATGGGATTGGGTTGATTATAGGGTAGGAATGGGATTGAATGGATTAGGGTAGGAATGGGATTAGTTCAGTAACAGCAGAAATTTACCAGTGAGCCCAATATTGCTCACACGAATAGAAAAGAGCCAGTGGCGGCTCCCACACGCGAGAGTTCGGGTTCGAGCTTCTCCTGAGACGGTTACTATATGTATTATTACTACAAATTTTTTAAACGTGCGTAGTCACACAGAAATGTGAAACTGGGGCTCGGTTAGTCAGTCACCATGGGAAGAGCAGTTAGTTACCCAAATGCTTGAAAGCCAATGAGAAATAGTGAGTTTTGGGGCGTTTCTCAAAGGAAGAGCATCGAACAGACATTGACAGGCGATTCTATTCCTTGGGGGCAGCAACATGGAAAGCACAAGAGCCCATAAGAGTGCTACATGGAGGCTCATCCAAATGACCCATATTCGAAGATCTCAGACTTTGGGAAAGAACGTACGGAGATGATAGCAGTTGATAGCAGAGATGATAGTAGGTGGGAGTGCTGGCTGTAAGAGTTTTATAGGTCAAACAGGCCAGTTTAAATCTTATTCTGAATTCAACAGGAAGCCAATGCAGCTGACCGAGCAGGGTCAAGGAGCTTGCACGAGTACAAACAGGTGGCACCACGCGGGCCAGGGCATTTTGGATGACTTGAACCTCTTGACTTGAAAACCTGAGGGCGACTCAGGCATATGCAAACACAGAGTTGGCATTGTCGAGGCGAGAAAAGACAAGAGAGCAGGCTATGGTCTGTGACAAAGCTCGAGGGTACGTACCATACGTATTATATTTTTTGAAAGGTACGTACGTTTTTTAACGTACCCTATTTTAGGGTACGTAACAATACAAAAATACGTTAACCACGTCATTGCTCAGTTAGCCTCATTATAAGAATGTTCAATTTAATTTAAGCAAACAATCACAACCCAGTGTACAGCGTAGTAAATTGCTGCAATGCTATATTGTAGGTCTATGTATATCCAGCATACATTGCACTTAATGCACTAATGTCAGTCAGTCGGCTCAGTTCTGCTGCAGCACTTCAAAGTCCAACTACAAGCAAAAGGTCGAACAGTGACGTGTATTAGCTCTCCTCAGAATGAAAGTACAATTTGCATTAAATTGATTATAACCGAAGAATTTATCGAATTAAATCTACTGCTACGCTACCGGAAGTACCGGTTTCAATGACGCATACTGTTGACGTCAGAATATACGTAGGCTATGGGTCGCCGAGTAAACCATAAATAAAATTTTCGTGTATGATACGTACCATACGCGTATTGTATTTTTTTTAAAGGTACGTACGTATTTTAACGTATTCTATTTTAGGGTACGCGTACCCTCGAGCTTTGGTCTGTGACATGTCTTTGGTAAGAGCAGACCTTGTGTGACGTATTGCTCTGATAATGATGAAAACAAGATTTTAAAAGGTTTGTTATGTGAGGTCGAAATGTAAGATTTTATCCCGAGTCAGCCAAAGTGTTTTGATAGTTTTTGATAGCGGAACAACAGTGCCAGCAAGGTCAACGCTAGGATGAGAAGGGAAAGAGCGCAGTCGCTCGTGTGAGCCAAACATGATTGCCCCAGGGTCAGTCAGGGATGATACTCAGCTTTACATTGCTCTGTTCCTACAGATCAGTCTGGCAAGGTAAAACTTGGAGTGTATCTCTTCAGCGCATGCATGGATCTGCTTCAACGATCTTGCTGTAAGTCCAGATAAGTCTCGGCATGCTGCTGTAACTGGACTCCAAAGTGATTGGCTGTGTAGGGGCCTCGAGCAAGTCCTTCACTCACAAATGCTCAGCGACCTCGAATTATGCTTGGTCATTAGATAGTGGCGCTTAATACGTGTGTAATAAATTAATAACAATTATTACGATAAGAGTAATAATAAACAATAATTCCAGTCTTGTTATCAAGACCTTAAACCTCAAGACCAAGACCAAGACCAAGACCTTGAACCTCAAGACCAAGACCAAGACCAAGACCTTGAACCTCAAGACCAAGACCAAGACCAAGACCTTGAACCTCAAGACCAAGACCAAGACCAAGACCTTGAACCTCAAGACCAAGACCAAGACCAAGACCTTGAACCTCAAGACCAAGACTAAGACTTTGAAACTCAAGACCAAAACCGAGAAAAATACCCAAAAAATCACAACCATATCCAGACTTCTATGCTTACTAAAAAAATTGTCAAGTCGGACTACGCTATTTTAATTAAAACATGAATCTTTTATTTTATTCAAACAAAACAACTCCAAATGCAGACTGCAGAGAATTCCAAATTAGTATTTACAAAAGTCCTTCATGCGAAATGTTAATCCAAATGCCTGTTGCATTTTATAACAACCAATTCGCTCAGAATTTTCTGACCAAGA
>OY744614.1:26148143-26153143 GCA_963556255.1 Allolobophora icterica
CAATAATATTTCATCTGTGTGCTTTTGGGAATGCATTTTGCAATGGTCGTTAACCTACAGTGACTTGTCTGGAACAGGAGCTGATCTAACTGATGCAAGTGTCCTACTGGTATGCGTCAATGCTGTATCTGTTGCAAGAGAAAGAAGAGGAGGAGGAGGAGGAGGAGGAGGAGGAGGAGAAGGAGGAGGAGGAGAAGGAGGAGGAGGAGGGGAAGAAGAAGATGCTGATGAAGAAGAGGAAGAAGAATAAGAAGCAGATGATGAAGAATGCGACAAAGAATACGAAAAGAAGAAGATGATGAAGAATGCGTGGAAGAGGAGGAAGAGGAGGAGGAGGAGGAGGAGGAGGAGGAGGAGGAGGAGGAGGAGGAGGAGGAGGAATAAGAAGAAGAAGAAGATGATGATGAAGAATGCGTAGAAGAGGAGGAAGAGGAGGAGGAGGAGGAGGAAGAAGAAGAAGGCATATGAGGGAAGGTGGGCAGTCCACTCCCCGCCGGCTTATCTTCCCGCCAACAGTGTGCAATTATAGTGGACTCGTTGTAGCTAATTGCCTACAAGAACTTTTCCAAAGTCCAATTGTCTTGTGTCAGCTGGAGGAGACAGGAAACGCATGGATGCAAGGGAGCATCTGTTTCTCCTTTTCCCAGGCTCTGATCTTTTCTAAAACTATCTATGTAGGCTACTTAATCTAATCTAGTTTAAATCAAGGTGCGACCGTACGTACGGTACGTACGTTATTTTTTTCTATAACGTACGTACGGTACGCGTACGTTATTATGCCGTACGTTACCGTACGTTCACATCTGTTTACGACCAAAAATAAAATACCTAACATTATGCACAATAAAAGTCAATAATAGTTGATGATTGACGGTCGTAAACAATTTTAACCATTACATCAGTCATCTGTGACTGTTCAATGATCTCCACTTTCAAACTTTAAAATTCCAAATTTGTTAATATTCTGTCTGAAGAATATTAAGATATTACGGCACACTTTATAGGATGGTCAGTGCCAGTTGTCATTTTTATAGGTAATACGAAATTTCGGTAGCGTTCGTAAATAACTAGGCCTGCGTTCGTAAATAACTAGGCCTGCGTTCGGGGAGACCAATACTGTAGAGCTAAACTTATCATTTATGACGTACGCGTACGGTACGCATACCTTATATGATATAGTTATATTGAGGTTCTTTGTGAATGATCAGAACAATTTGTGGCATTTTTAACGTACGCGTACGGTACGCGTACGTTATTATTTTCGATAACGTACGTACGGTACGCGTACGTTATTCCTGGAGGTAACGTACGGTCGCACTATGGTTTAAATATAGCCTAGTTTCATCTCGCCTATTCATCTAACATAAACTCATATATCAATGTCGTGTATCAAGACACTTGATGTAGCTCATTTTACTTTCTCGCAAAATCGATGCGCTTTTGACTATCTAACACTACGTGGCGCCACAGTACACAGGCCTACATTCGGGCATACATAGTAAGCATTACATCGCTGGGCAATTACACATTGGATGACTTTCCATTACTTAACATTACGTGTAGGATAAACACCGACAGCCATATGGACCCGGCGGAGGAAGTGGATGAGGAGGAGGAGGAGTCCATCTATCTTTGGCTCAACGCGTCGTCGGATCACGTGACCGCTGGCAAGAACGGAAGTGATCGCGTCGAGGACATCCGGTTGATCAAGTACGTCGTCATGACGTTCTACCTGGCGACGTTCTTATTCGGCGTTCTTGGCAACACGCTCGTCATGGTCATCATCTTCCGGTTCCCGAAGATCCGGTCACGATCCGTCACGAACTACTACATCTGGAACCTGTCCCTGGCCGACGAGCTCTTCGTCCTGACGCTGCCGTTCTTCTGCTACGCCACCTACACGACCAACTGGGTCTTCGGAGACGTTGCCTGTCGTCTGGCCTTCCTCTTCCGCGAGTGCAACAAGTTTGCCAGTCTCCTGACACTGACTGCCATCAGCGCCGACCGTCTGATGGCCAGCTTCCACCATCTGGGCCGCTACCGTCTGATCCGAGTGGGAGTGGCGGTCTGCGTCGGGATCTGGATAGTCTGCCTGGCCGGTTCGACGCCGTACCTGCTCTACGGCGGAACAGTTCCGGTGGTAAGTGGTCACCGGAGGGGAACCAGCTGCAGCCTCAACTGGCCTTCGCTCGAGGTCCGCGAGGCTTGGATCTACCTCCAGCTGACGTTTGGGTTCTTGTTGCCACTCCTCGCCGTTGCCGTCTTCAACGTACTGCTCCTCCGACGTCTGACCGTCCTTAACGGGTCGATGGTCGCCGCGACGAGGGTTCGACCCGGGTCGACACGACCCAACCGGTCGTCAATGGCCAGGATGGTGATGACCGTCATTGGCATCTTCGTTGTCTGCCAGGTGCCGTACCATGTCGTAGAGGTCATCTCCGTCGAAGTGGCCAAGAGTGGACAGCGTCCGAACAGTCACAAGACCACTGCGTTCATCTACTGTAATGCCCTGGCGCAGGTGCTCGTCTTTCTGTCCAGCTGCTGCAACCCCATCATCTACGGCATCTTCAACAAGAACTACCGTAAGTGAACGGGGAGAAGCATGCACTGTCTCGTCTTAATTGTCATTGTAAGTGTATTGTAATACTAATTTGTATAGCGCCACCTCAAGAAATACTTATCATTGGCTCTTCCGTCTTAACACCATCCGAACTGAATGGTTTTCTTACTCTTGTGGAATAGAAGCAGAGGTCGAGAAATTCATGTCGCAACTTGTTAGGCAATCTGTTCATGGAGGATCTACTTATTTGCTAAACTATCAATTGTATTGTATTGTGTTGTATTGTATCTAAACATTTATAAAGCGCCTCTTACGGTGTTCGCTAATCAGAGGCGTTCCCATTGCGAAAGACCCAGTAAAATAATTAATTGTTATTTATTCTTACTAACCTCTTTATTTATTTATGCGCTAATTTCTGTGTTTATTTAAATACTTATTATTTTTAATTGGTTATTTTATTTATATGTTAATTTTATCAATTTGTACGTGTCTGTGTATGCGTGTATGTATTTGTATGGATGAATACTTTTATACTTACATATGTACAGGGCCTAGGACAGAGGGGGCCACCGGGGCCATTTGGCCCCAGGCCTCACTTGATAAAGGGCCTCGGAATTACGGAGTTATTTTATTGAAATGCGGAATTACGGAATTAAGGAGTTATTCATTGAAATGTAGCGCTATGCAAATTCTAATTATTTCGTGACGAAATCGTTGACGTTAAATAATTTCAAACTGTAAAATTTTTTTTCGTAAATCTGTTATTAGTTGTAAAATTGAAAAGTTGTCAACACTCAACAGTCTAAACTCTATCGTAACTCGTAACTCGTTACTCGTAAGTCGTAAGTCAAACCTGAATAATGTTTTAATATTAATATATTGTTCTTATAATCCGATTCGCCATGGATAGTGTAGCCTACATTATACGGTAAAACCGTAGTTTAGGTTGCTAAATTATGCACTTGCATTGAAACTTTATTATACAAAAAATAATAATCATTGCCCATCCAACTTCTAGTTGCAGTTAGCCTATAGGTTTATCGATCATCCAGCTTCTAGTCTGAGCTATATTTTCATCCCTCATCCAACTTCTAGTTTATGTTTAAGTAAGAAATCTTTTCATCGGTCATCGACGGAGATAATTTCGGCACTAAAACGATATATTTTCATCACAGTTCCAACTTCCAGTTTCAGTTTTATTAGGTAACATGTTCAACAATCATCCAGCTTCTAGTTTCAGTAATATTTTCATCAATACTCCAACTTCTAGTTTGAGTTTTACTATGAAACAATTTTAATACGCGGTAATTTAGCAACCTAAACTACGGTTTTACCCATTATACTATATATTCTTACTTTCTTAGTCTCTTAGAGCAGTGGTGTAGCCAGGATTTGGAGTTTGGGGGCAGTGTAGAAAATGAATGGGGTGGTGGACGAATTCGAGCGGAACGAGGCCGACGAGTGCACGATTAGGGGGTTTGTTTTTAACTTATAAAATTGATATTTAATCTACATTAAAATATTTTTAACAATATCAGTCAATTTGACAAAATTGACCACATGGTCAATTTTATTGAAAAAATAGCAAATATTCCCCCTAACTATTAGTCTGTTATATTATAATATATATTATATAAATATTATTTTAATTTAATCTCTTACAGAAAGATGAAGAGATCATTCAGTAACCAGAAAAGAACTAAGAACTACCTCCGTTCCACGATGGGTCAGCAGCGTCTTAAATGGATTGGCTATGTTAAGCATTAATTCTGATATCGCTAGAACTTTAAATTATCAAAGCTTTTTCGAAAAATTTGTAGCTTTGAAGATGCGAAGGGTGATTTGAACCTTTCTGTTGAGTTTTTAAAAGATATTTTATAAACTTAGTCCTGTTTGTTAAATTAAAAAAAAAATTATATCACAAAATTTATTATTTTTAATTGAAAAAGGCCTTGAAAATTTGTTGTGGCCCTGGGCCTCCAAATCCTGTCGTAGGCCCTGCATATGTATCTAATAAGATACATATATAAGTATCTATACGTAATCTTCATATAATTATAATATATATAAAGCATTACATCTCTCTCTGTACATATACGTATATATGTGTTTGTGTATATATATATGTATTATATATATATATATTATTAAATGCATATATATATATGTGTGTGTGTATATATATATGTATTATATATACATATTATTAAATGCATATATGTATGCATGTGTGTTGTGAATGTCAAGGCTGTTGTGCGAATGTATTTTCCTTCGAGCGGTTCTGAGGCCATGTGATGTTCGCTCCCTCTGATCTATCAAAATAATTGCGTGATAGAATTCATCCAAGTGTTTCTTCTCCCCCTTTCCCCACCACCCAATCCCATAGAAAATCTCTCCTATGCAGCACCCTCTAGCGATGGCATTGAAAATCTGCACAGCA
>OY744614.1:26158143-26195643 GCA_963556255.1 Allolobophora icterica
GTACATGGCTCACCATCTGAGCAGATCTCTATGGTGGGTAGGGTGGAGTCATTAGCACGGGATCTCCACCTCTGGATGATGGCGAATAGACTTAGCCTTAATCCCTCAAAAACCCAATTGATTTGGTTTGGAACCAAACAGCAATTGTCAAAACTTGACCTCCAGTTACTGGCCTCACTATTTCCTGACTTCAAATTATCCTCTAGTGTCCGTGATCTGGGTGTCACGCTTGACAGTGCCTTAACCTTCACTGAGCACCTAACACTGCTGACCCGCTACCAACTAAGGCGTCTTAGAGCCATTAGGAGGTCAGTATCCACCACTGTCTTTACGACCATGGTGCACGCCTTTGTCTGTACACGCATCGACTATTGTAACTCGGTGCTAATCGGACTTCCAAAGACGCGTCTGTCCTCAATGCAGTCGGTCTTGAATGCTGCAGCCAGACTTATTGCACGTCTTCCACGTTACTCGCGTATCTCCACATACATGACCAATGAACTTCATTGGCTTCCTGTTGCGTCTAGGATCAGATTTAAGGTCTTGCTCTTAGTAACTAAGTCCCAGAAGGGTCTAGCGCCTAAATATCTCTGTGATTTGATGTGTAAACCACTCTCTGCCCGCTCATCTCGTCCTCTTCGTTCCTCCGTCCGACTTGATGTCTTTGTCCCTCGATCGCGGACTTCCCTGACCCAGCATCGGGCCTTCGCTGTAGTGGGTCCATCACTATGGAATGACCTTCCCCCTGCAGTCCGTAGTAGGATTCTAGAGGGGATCACACCTGCTTCTCTTCGCTGCCTAAAGACTTACTTGTTTAGGGGCCTGTCACGTTGAGAGCGCTTCTGTATAGCCCTGCTGAGAGAAGCGCTTTATAAATGTTCAGATAAGATAAGATAAGATAAGAATACTCTTGTAATTGCTTTTATAATCGTTTATATCCGTTTATTACGTAAAACAACAGGCAAATAGGTGTACATGAAAAATAAAACTGAGGAAGTAATAGCTTAGTATGAGTTGGCAAATAACATACGAGAAATAAAGTTTCGTGAGTCTTTATCAGGGAGGTTAAAGTTATGAGGTCTGTCTCTAAGGAAATAGGGAGTTAAATGATGGTTAGGGAAAAAGCATCTTAGTGAATGGTTTTCATTGCACAGGACAGCTTTAAATAATGCAAATAATAATAATAATAATATTAGCGACTTCTATCGCGCCGATATCTACTGCACAAGGCATCAACCGATGGCGTACCAAAACCAGATCAGTCCACTAAGACAGGGAGGCAGCCTATGGTGGATAAGCAATTTGAAAGAGGTAAGGTGAGAACAAGATGACATAGGCGACTGAGCAGAACGGAAAGATACAGAGAGAGACAGACAGACAGAGATAGAGAGAACGGACAGATACATAGAGAGAGCTCAGCAGAACAGGCCCGGCTCAAGACATTTGGCGGCCCTGGGCAAATCGGCGGCCCTAGGCAAACCGGCGGCCCTAAGCACAAAAAAGTTGATGACTTTTTAGGAATTCGCCTCACATGTGAATGTCATGACCTTTTTAGGAATTCGCGGTAATAATTTTTGAAAAATGGGAAATTGGCGGCCCCTTAAATTCGGCGGCCCTGGGCGGCTGCCCAGTTTCCCAAACAGACGAACCGGGCCTGCAGCAGAACATGATACCAGACACACGGAAAGACTTGATTCATTTTCATTCTCCCCTATAGCCGCAACAATATCTGGATGTAGAGCCACAGTGGCTGCTTTGATCAACCAATAAATTTTCGCTTTTAATACACCAAATGGTTGCAGCACGAGTTATAAAAGGATTAGATGAGTTGTATATAGGTAGTTGATATAAGTAATCAATATATATCTACAGTCAAAATTTCCAAACTCAATATATCTACAATCATAATTTCCAATGTCCCGTCCTGTAACTTTTCGGCTATAGACGAAAGCGCTTTCTCTCTCTCTTTCTTTCTCTCTGTCTGTCTCTGTCTGTCTGTCTGTCTGTCTGTCTCTCTCTCTCTTTAACGGAAGTTGTACGTTAACAATGATACTGTTGTTATCTTTCAAACGACAATAACTTAGTACTAGCTGTAAACCCGTGAAAAATCACGGTATGTAAGTTTTTTCACATTTTTACTCTCAAGCACATTAAAGTTTCTAAGCTTACTTTACATACCGTGATTTTTCACGGGTTACAGTTAGTTTTTATATAAAACTCTAGGTATAAAGTTACAGTCATCCTTGCAAGAGAGTGAAAAGTCACGAGGACGCGGTCGGAGGAAACGGCCGCTGGGTCGGCTACGGGGAAATAGATGGCGTAATACATCATCATACATGTCTTTCATTAGTAAGAATTGCCCGAAAAAGGCGAAGCCATTTCTGTAGCGCCAGACGTCAGAGGATGTAAAAGGCCGCGACGCTTCATTATCCCGAATACTAGACACTTCATGTCTATACGACCATGCTGTGAGCTACAATAGTGTCTGATACTTCAGATATTACTTTTACGAGTCTGTCGGCAGACGCTCTTCGTAAGTGCCGTAAAACGTCTTCTAACGCCATGATTATAAAATGGTCGGGTGTGGGTGTGGAGAAAAGGTTATTGCCTATAAAGGGCGACTTCTTTTAAACGTCGGTCTCCACTAAAGACTAAGAACAGGGTCTCATTCATTCATTCATTCATTCATTCATTCATTTGAGCATTTATATAGCGCCCCTTAAAGGAGTAGCCTCCTTGAAGGCGCCGCTTCAAGGAGACTTCTCCTTGAAGGAGCGCTATATAAATGCTCAAATGAATGAATGAATGCGCCTCTGAGTAGCCTCAAAGGCGCTCCCGACTCCAGCACGAACATACAGGACAGTTTTTAGCGTAGTGCAGACAGGGGTTAAAGTGGGTGGGAACGCGTGGGAACGGCGTTCCCACTGCTCTCGACATTCTTTGCTTGCGTTCCCACTGCTCACGCATGGGTTCCAATGAAACTCTTCTTTGACGTTCCCACTGCTCACCCAAACCACTTTAACCACTGAGTGCAGAAAGACTCAGATTGGGTTTTAGGAAGGAGACGCAGCTCCAGAGGTAGCCCGTTCCATACCACAGGACCTACCACCAGAAAGGCTCGATTTTGCATAGTAGTAATACGGGTAAATGACACCATAAGCTTCCCCTCTCTGCAGGGCGGAGTGAACGACCACGGGTCTCCCCGACAGACTGGCAGAGGGACCTCAGATAGGCAGGGGCGAGGCCCAGCTTGTTTCGTGCCACTGGCGTTTGAGATATTCGGCCCAATAAATGATGCTGCTGGACTAGCATTCGTCAAGGACCTTGGACATCTTCTGAGCCAGCTCTCAGGAGACCCAAGAGAAGCTAGCTTTCTCTTTCAACGTTTAGCTGTGACAGTCCAGAGCTTCAACGCAGCTGCCTTCCGCAACACTTTTGCACTTCCTGGTCTCAATGAAGATGGTCACTCCACAGATTAATTCTCACTTATTTAGTATCTGACTCCTGAGGGATTATATGTACCTCGGGGGGGGGGGGGGGGTAATAATAATAATATTAACAGGAACAAGAACAAGTCTGCCGTACCCCCACACTTGGAAATTATGGCGCATTTTCCCAACTCCATCTTTTCCCTTGGCGACATGCATTAGCACTGACGTCATGACGCAAGTGGGTGCCTAATATGCACTCGAAAGAAGCACCTGCCGTGCCTCCTTTATGCATCGTAACAATTGCGATGCATTAAATGAAGCCAGTTTCGTCGCCCTGCAGATTGGCAAGACGGGGGAGGGAGTTTCCAAGAAATGCGATATACTTCTTGTCTTGACCTTTTCGCATTTGCCGACTACGTGACTGGAGACTTTGCAGGGCTGACCGGTTTAAACCCGTTTGAACCAGATTTTGACTTTTATAATGGAGGCTTAAAGGAAACATCGTAGACGGTGCCGGACGCAAAAAAAGTGAACGCAAAGTCGCAAACATATTACATTTTTTGCCGTCCAGAAATTATTATTTCACACATTGAGATTCAGATATTTACATTTACAGGTTAACATTTAGATGTTCTCAGTACTCATTCTTCTTCTTCTTCTTCCCCTTCCCCTTCCCCTTCCCCTTCCCCTTCCCCTTCCCCTTCCCCTTCCCCTTCCCCTTCCCCTTCCTCTTCCTCTTCCTCTTCCTCTTCCTCTTCTTCTTCTTCTTCCTCTTCCTCTTCCTCTTCCTCTTCCTCTTCCTCTTCCTCTTCCTCTTCCTCTTCCTCTTCCTCTTCCTCTTCCTCTTCCTCTTCCTCTTCCTCTTCCTCTTCCTCTTCCTCTTCCTCTTCCTCTTCCTCTTCCTCTTCCTCTTCCTCTTCCTCTTCCTCTTCCTCTTCCTCTTCCTCTTCCTCTTCCTCTTCCTCTTCCTCTTCCTCTTCCTCTTCCTCTTCTTCTTCTTCTTCTTCTTCTTCTTCTTCTTCTTCTTCTTCTTCTTCTTCTTCTTCTTCTTCTTCTTCTTCTTCTTCTTCTTCTTCTTCTTCTTCTTCTTCTTCTTCTTCTTCTTCTTCTTCTTCTTCTTCTTCTTCTTCTTCTTCTTCTTCTTCTTCTTCTTCTTCATGATCTATGGGCTGATAGCCCGTAGGTGTCCACTGTGTCGCGTGAGGAGATCGACAACAACTACGAGATGGCATCATCATTATGATGTAAGCGTCGTTGCCGGTCGAGATGGGATGATGACGGACGAAAGCCAGTCTCCACTTGGGCAACAATGAAGGCAGCGAGGCCCAGGTGTAATCGGACACCACACAGCCAAGGTGTAATAGGACACCTCGCGGCTATGGTGTAACCAGACACCGCCCGCGCTGCAGGCGAGCGACGACCCGCGTATCGAGGAGCAATCTGACACTAATTGACGATAGCTTGACGTGGGGAGGGGGGCTGACTGATGCACGCTGGAGTTCCTACTTAACAGAAGGGAACGGAGAACACGTGACTTGTACTACTGACGCAGGCGACGCGTGAACATCGGTCGAGCGATCAACTTCGAGAGGACGACCAGCGCCAGGCGGCAGAGTATAGTCCGTCAGATTCAGAGACTGACGCGAAAGAACGATCTGTAGTTAGGCTGTACGAAGCAACATTTGAGATAGTCCGATTTAATATCTAAACGCTTTAATACTACGTGGAAGTTCCCGTAGAGTTAGTGTATATATATTTGTTTCTTTAATTAAATTCATTTATTAATTAAACAAAGTTCGTCGTGAATCTTCTATAGAAAAGTTAGGCACGTATAATAAAAGTGCAAGTAAAAGAACAAGCAATCGAGGGTCGACGTCAACACACGGCAAACACACGACGGGAAACCCCCGATTGCGACATTGGCGCAGTCGACAGGGTTTTCAACTGAAGACGTCACGACGAAAAGCGGAACCGGAAACGGAAAGAGGAATCTCAACAGATCGGGACCAGCGGCGAATACAACCCTTCGCAACTGGAGAAATCGAGTGCCGGACTCCGGAGACGAAGGACTCGAAGGAACCGACAGCAACAGGCAAGGACGAGGAACAAGAGCGCCAACGGACGACCGACCATCGCTAGCAACGACGGACGGGAGTGGCAACGGAGGACAGCGGATCAGCCAAGATACCAAAAGACGGAGCACGCTCGACGTATTCAGAGGGTAAGTCCTTACTGGTAGTCGTGGTAATCTGTGAGGTTGCGGTTGAGGTCTGGATGAGGATTGGTGCGCGAATAGCCGAGGCTTTTGCGTAGCTCCTTTTGCTCAGTTCTGTTCTTGTTGTATTTGTGGTAGAATTTTAGGACGTTGTTTTCTTTGATTTCTGACCAACGGTGACTCTCCTCTAACTTACTTATCTTTTTCTATTAGTGAGCGGACTGTTGGGAGATGGATAAGTTGTCGGTAGGGAAAAGAGTGAGGGTGCAGAACATGCCCCGTCACAGACTAGTCGCATATCTGATAAAGATGGGACTAGGAGAGGAGGAATTGGGTTCCATGAGTACGGGCCAACTCCAAGAGGCGAGTGCTGAAATAATTGTGTCTGGACGGGAAACCCCGCCAGAAGTAAGTGAGGAAGTAAGCACGGGTAGCATAGAAAGCAATATCGATTCGGCAGCGCAAACGCCGTTATACGAATTAAAACGCTTAAAATACGAGAGAGAGGAAGCCGCGAGGCTGAGAAGAGAAGAGAGAGAGGAAGCGGAGAAACTGAGAAGAGAAGCGAGAGAGGAAGCGGAGAGAATAGAAAGAGTGAGAAGAGAAGAGAGAGAGGAAGCGGAGAGAAAAGAGAGAAGAGAGGAAGAGAAAAAGAGAAGAGAGGAAGAGAAAGAGAGGAGAAGAGAAGAGAAAGAAGAAAGACAGAGGAAAGAAGAGAAGGAGGAGGCTGAGAAGCTCAGGCTTCAGGAGGAGAAGCGGGCTGAGAAACAGAGGAAAGAAGAGAAGGAGGAGGCTGAGAAGAAAAGGCTTCAGGAGGAGAAGCGGAGGAGAGAAGAAAAGGAGGAGGCAGAGAAGAGAGAGAAGGAAGGCCGAGAGGAAAGGGACGCAGAGAGGAGACTCAGAGACGAAAGGGACTATAACTTGAGGCATTCGGTCGTAGGACGAATGAAAACGTATAGTGAAAGCTTGCGAGGACTCTTACCGAGATTCCCCAGCGACCATGCGCAAATCCCGGGTTTCTTTGTGCATTGCGAAAGGTTATTCGACTCTTGCGCTGTCCCGGACGACCTTCGAAGCAGATTACTCTTGACCTGTCTAGATAATCAGGCCAGAGCACTGACGGCCAGACTCACCCAAGAGGAGCTTGATAATTACGGGAAGCTAAAAACCTTCTTGTTGAAAGAGTTCAAAGTGAGCGCAGTCTCTTTACGAGAGCGATTCATGAACGCAAAAAAGGCGGTAGATGAATCATACACAACATTAGCTTCGAGACTGCATAATTTACTTTCTTACTATCTGCAAGATCGCAAGGCAATGACATTTGATGAGGTTACAAGCCTCTTGATTGCAGATAAGATGAAAGAAATGTTGCCCAGAGGATGTTTGAATTTCATCCTCAGTCAAGAGCAGCAGAAGTGGTTAGGGCACAAAGAGTTAGCCGAAGCGGCTGACACTTATGTCGCTACACACCCTTGGGAAAATGACTATACGAAGCATAGTCTAGGCACGGGTAAGACGGAGGCACGCTACGCGAAAGCGCCAGCACCTCCTCAGACGACAGCTAAACAGACGGACACGTGGACTGACCGACCGGGAGGGACACAGACAAATAACAGGACAGACGGACGTCCAAACCCCGACGAGATTAGAAAGCGTGGCCTTTGTTTCCTATGCTTTTCTCCAGACCACAGAGCTAAACTGTGTTCGAAGAACAAACAAACTAAAAGCAAGCAGGTGAGCGCGTGTGCGGTCCAGCCAACCGTGACCAGAGCTCAAGGCAGACAGGCAGACAGACAAAGCGAGACGCGACAAGACGGGCCGCCATTGATACAAGAGATAGAACAGCATGCATTGCCGACAAACCCGGATTGCATTGACGTGGAGGAGACTTATGTAAGAGAGTACATGAAAGTGTATATTACAGGGCTCCCTGTGACATCGTCTCTAATAGATAGCGGGGCCGAATACAATTGTGCGCGAGCTGAACTAATCAGGCCGCTCAACCTACCTGTGGTCAAGCAGATAGAGGTGAAGGGGCTGAACGGGCAATCAATGATTGTGGACGTGGTGCGGCTGAGACTAAAGGGGTCTCAGGCCGGCGAGGACAGGGAGGGGGAGGTAAATTACGCCCCTGATGTTCGGATATGGGCGGCACTCATTAAAGACCTTAATGAACCGTTAATTATCACGCCCACTACAGCCGGCTTGCTGCGCGAGACAGCGTTGTATTCGAGTCACGCGGCCAGCGCTCCTGAAATAGACCAAATTTCAGAAGCGCAGGCGGTCGCAAGGACTGAGACGAGTGAGGAAGAGGAGAGAGGGGAGGAGGTAGAGGGACTTAGGGCGCTGATAGGCGAAGATTACTTCACGGTCGCTCAGGCAGACAGTGAGAGTGTAGGAGAAATCAGTCCCGAAGAAACGGATACTGAAGAGCAGTTCTTCAATCCTGAGATACCACCCCCACCCAAGGAAGACACAATAGTAGGCAGAAGCAAGATGGCGGCCGAACAAGCACAATGTTCGACACTAGCACCATTCTTGGCCCACGGGAAAATTGGGGCGAAGAACTTCTTCTTTGAAGACAATTTGCTCTTTCATAAAGACAAAATAGCTGGGCATTCTGTAAAACAACTGTGCTTGCCAAACAACTGTGCTTGCCTAAAGAGAGAATAGACAAAGTTATCACCCAATCACCGGAAGCGCGAGGAGCAAAGAAGGAGGGCCAATGGCAAGGCCCGGCCATCATCGCTCAGGTGAAATCGCCCTACACATACATCGTGGAAATAGGGGGCAAAAGCCGCTTGCTACACGCAAATCGGATTCGCAAATATAAGGAAAGAATACAGCAAGCATTGATTATCAATTGCTCCATTCTGTTCGAGAAGGACAAAGACTTCGGTCACGGGGAAGCGGTGGGTAGCTTCGTCACGAGGCAGACAAGGCCCAGTGCACAAGTAGACCCTATTGCCGTTGCACACTTAACGGTACCCGAGCGGAAACAGCTGTTTAGTCTGTTAGACAGGTTTCCAGATGTGTTCTCGGACAAACCAGGTTTCTGTCCCGTCCTAGAACACACAATCACTGTTAGCGCGGAGTTCAGGCCGAAGAGTTTGCGAGCCTATAAGGTGCCGGAACTGCTCAAACCGGAGATGGAGAAGCAGACCCGCGAACTTTTGGCCCTAGGTATCATCACTCCCTCACATAGTGACATGGCAGTACACTCGATGACGTGGCCGGATCACAGGAAGCACCTAGAGAAGTACTTAATGACTATTCAACAGTCGGGTCTGACCCTTAACATTAAGAAGAGTTCGTCTGCTAGGCGACAAACAACGTTTGTAGGTCACCTGATCGGATCAGGAAGCATTGAACCGGATCCTATGAAAATCGCAGGGCTAGGGAAAATCCCTCAACCCGAGTCCAAAAAGGACATACGGAGATTAATGGGCTTCTTCAGTTATTTTAGGAACTTCATCCCTAACCTGGCTGAGACAGCCAGAAGTCTCATTGACTGGACCCAGAAATCGGTGTCTGTTAAGATACCCTGGCGAGCTGATCACCAAAAGGCGCTAGATAAACTTACGCACGATTTGAATAACGCCGTATGTTTGCAGACAATTGACTACGGCAGAGAGTTTGGTTTATCGACTGACGCTTCAGACAAAGCAGTCGGTTGCTGCTTATTCCAAATTCAAGACGATGGAACAGAGCGGCCAATATGTTTCGCCAGTTCTAAATTAGATGCTACGCAAGCGCGTTGGTCCACTGTGGAACGCGAAGCGTATGCTGTAATCTTTGCGTTGAAGAAGTTTAGGAATTGGATTTTTATGTCAAGGACCACCCTCTATTCTGATCACAATCCCTTGACTTTCCTAACTGCTTCTACGCCCACAAGTGCTAAACTTGCGAGGTGGGCTCTGGCACTCCAGGACTTTGATATCGCTTTTAAATATCGTCCTGGGGCGCTGAATATTCCCGCTGATCTTTTGTCCAGACTATGATTGAGGAAGAAGGCGGACTACCATGTAAGGCACCGCGACAACTGTAAATATAATTTCTAACTGTGCTGATATTTTGTATTTTCATGGGAACGACGAGGACATGGTCTGGAGGAAATCGATGGAGGGAACGACATCATTCTCAGCCGGGAGGCGAACCAATGACTGGCTTTGTCCTCCCCCGGGAAGGGAGGTGTCGCGTGAGGAGATCGACAACAACGACGAGATGGCATCATCATTATGATGTAAGCGTCGTTGCCGGTCGAGATGGGATGATGACGGACGAAAGCCAGTCTCCACTTGGGCAACAATGAAGGCAGCGAGGCCCAGGTGTAATCGGACACCACACAGCCAAGGTGTAATAGGACACCTCGCGGCTATGGTGTAACCAGACACCGCCCGCGCTGCAGGCGAGCGACGACCCGCGTATCGAGGAGCAATCTGACACTAATTGACGATAGCTTGACGTGGGGAGGGGGGCTGACTGATGCACGCTGGAGTTCCTACTTAACAGAAGGGAACGGAGAACACGTGACTTGTACTACTGACGCAGGCGACGCGTGAACATCGGTCGAGCGATCAACTTCGAGAGGACGACCAGCGCCAGGCGGCAGAGTATAGTCCGTCAGATTCAGAGACTGACGCGAAAGAACGATCTGTAGTTAGGCTGTACGAAGCAACATTTGAGATAGTCCGATTTAATATCTAAACGCTTTAATACTACGTGGAAGTTCCCGTAGAGTTAGTGTATATATATTTGTTTCTTTAATTAAATTCATTTATTAATTAAACAAAGTTCGTCGTGAATCTTCTATAGAAAAGTTAGGCACGTATAATAAAAGTGCAAGTAAAAGAACAAGCAATCGAGGGTCGACGTCAACACACGGCAAACACACGACGGGAAACCCCCGATTGCGACACACTGCGCATTTGATTATTCTCTTCCAGGACTCCCTGTCTTGTGCCCGGTGTGTCAGTTCCTGTATATTCATCCCACACCATTCCTCGCTATCCTGCAGCCATTCCCTGCATGGTCTTCCCTTTCTCCCCGATCCCTTCATGATTCCTGTCATTATACTCTTTATCTTTCTGCCATCGCTCATTCTACATATATATATGTCCGAATAGTTTCAGTTTCCTTTTCATTATGGTTTCTACCATAATTATCTGATCTGCTGTTAAGTTTTCTACGCACTTCTACGTTAGTTACTTTCTGCATCCATTTTATTTGTAATAAATTACTCATTAGTGTCATCAATATTTAATTTTTACTGTTTAGCCGAAACAAGTAGACGCAACGGCGCCTATTACGTCCGCCTGCCGGCGCCACTGGACGGTGTATTGTATTGGAATCAATCTATTAACGTGATCAATCCTACTTATATACATGTAGACCTTCGTTACACGTGATTGACCCTTGCATGTTTGACCATCGTTACATTTGCACGCGGTATAGCATCAATAGGGCCTACCATATGGCACAGTGTTGGAAGCTGTGTCCCTGAACACTATAACGACGAGCTGCATTTGCTTCTAGTTCCCTTGTGGTACACTCTCGTCGTTAAAGTGTTAAACAATGAACTTGCAAGCTTCTTCAGTTTACGAAGGTGTTCAACTCGTGGAGATTGGAGACACGTCTTTGAAAAAACAAGCATCTTTTGCAAGACGGTTCTAACAGGAATTTGCATTTCCGACCTAAATATCGAGATACATAAATTTTCCAACCACATTTTGGAGTTGCTATGCCTTCCAAACCAGCTGCTTTGTTTGTCCCTTAAATTCCTCGCAAGAATTAATCATACTTGCATGGGCTTCCACATGAATTTTTGTAGGGGGTGCAAAATTTTTTGTAAGGGGGCAAGTTTTTGTAGGTGGAAATAACGTTTCAGCACACAAAACGCTATTCATGAGCACAGAACGCGTGACAACGTTAAAAATAATGGTCAAGGACTTTGCCTAAATAATCTTTTACGCATTGAAAGTCGTGTTGGGACTGTTGTAATAATCTCAATAATTTTATTTGTGTAAAATATGCGCAAAATACCCCTTGCTTCCCTCCGGACACCAATGCATTTCTCGTTTGAAGACTAATTAAAGCGCTAATTATGTTTCGATTGATTGAGCCTGACTAGAAGTTTGCACCTTTACGGATACACCTAGAAATGTATTGCTGTTTGGCTTTTATGTAATTGTAATTGTAATCGAACATATATAAAAAGAACCACTCAACGTTTCAGAAATACGATACGCAATTGTTTACCAAACTTTAGATGGGACAGAAGAATTGTTTACTCTTACTTTAAATGTAAACTCGGACCCGCTCTAAATATAAACTTGGACCAATTACAAATGTAAACTTGGACCAACTCTAAATGTAAACTTGGACCAACTCTAAAATGTAAACTTGGACCAACTCTCAATGTAAACTTGAGCCAATTCAAAATGTAGACTTGGACCAACTCTAAACGTTAACTGGTACCAGCTCTAAATGTCAACTTGACCCAAGTTGACATGTAAACTTGACCAACTCTAAATGTAAACTTGAACCAATACTAAATGTAAACTTGAACCAACTCTAAAATGTAAACTTGAACCAACTCTAAAATGTAAACTTGAACCAACTCTAAATGTAAACTTGGACTAGTTCGATTCGCGCATTTGGACCATTCATCAGAAGGAGGCGAAAAGTCGTTCTGTCGCTTTCGACACCCTATACCATGACAAGCACAGACGATGGTTCTACTGAGAATATGGTGGGTTTTTTGCGGGGGTCGTACCTTTCAGGTGCACCCCTCATTATACATGCTTGCTGAAAACAAAAGTTTAGCTGATGTAATGATAGACAAATTCACACACATGCACAGAGTCAATCAGTGTAGTAGCATTGGTAGACACACGAGGTAGACCCAAGGAGGCAGACAAACAGTAAGCATTTAATGACAACTATCTAATGACCAAGCATCAAGCGATTGCGCCAAGTGTGAGTGACTTGCTCTAAGTCCATACACAGTAACCGTCTCAGAGGAAAAGGTTCGAACCCATACTCTCCGATTTACAAGGCCAGCGCTCTAACCAATCGGCTACCGTGTCCCACAATGAGCTCGGGCATGACTAAAAGACATAAAAAGAGGCACAAGAAGGCATCAATTCGCAGACGAACGAGATAAAAAAAAACAGGCGAATATGCATTGGCGCCATATCAATTTCTCATAGATATTATGATGGCTCCATATGAGTAAACATTACCCAATCGACTGCGCAGTGTTTACCGAAGTCACCGATCGCTCCTACGAAAGCAATTGCCGGTGACTGCGATTGGAGAGTAAAATATTCATTGCAAAGACACATTTTTCTGACATAAACACATTAACTGCTCTATAAGTCACACTCAAACTCGACGTTGCTTATACATAAATCAGAAAAATGCAATAGCTTTCAGGTTATTTAAGAATATGACTTAAACATCGACTATGAACAGGGCCGGATTTAGTAGCCTTCCACCTACAGGCCCACACTGAATGCCGCCCCTTGCCCAAACTCAACGTATAAATGAAATAAAAATCATCGATATGCTACCGTTACAAGGCCTCCAACAATAATATTATTACTTACATTAAAATGGCGGCATATTATTACTTATTTAAAACAAATAAAGGACGGCGAATATATGCTGATGATATTGCGCCCGGGCCTATTATAGGGCTGAGTGGTAAATCCGGCCCTGACTATGAACCATTCTTAAATAGCGCTATACAAATCTGTTATTACCATCACAAATGCAAATTCTGGCCACGCTAGTATCTGCCAGCATCAGACATGCGTAACTTCAAAACGTGCAGGCCGCAAAGACGAAATGGAGTTCGAAGTTAAGTCGACAGTTTCATGCGACACGCATGTTCACCGATGCAGTATCACGTGACGACTGGCCCAGTGCGCATGCGTCACGTCTCTTCCATTTGAAAGAATCGGATGAAGGAAGCCCCAGATTGTGCCACTCCCTGGGAGGCCAATTATTTCAGGACAAAGATCCGTTGCTTAAAGCTCAGCCACGAAGGAGAAAATCCTGTACAACACTCCAGAGGTTTCACATTCTGACGTCCGTCGACTTTTGGTAGGCAAACGATGAGCGTTTTGTGCAAAGCGAAAGCCTGCTTAGGGGTCATCCATAAAGGACGTCCGCAATGAGGGGGGAGGGAGGGGTCATCCAAATGCAGACAAATGCGGACAAGGGGGAGGAAGGGTTATGACCAATGCGGACGTCCGCATATAAACTTTTAAATTTGGTAGTTTTTTAAACACCACCTTGTTTCAACCTTCCCCGAAAGACAAAAGGTCAGTGAGGTGATTCCCTAAAACCTCATGCATGGTATAACCTTTACTGCGACTTGAAATAGGCTTTTATTGCCGCACATCCTGATATTAAACCCGAACTATCACTTGTCACTTAAATGTGCACAGCACAGTGGAATTATTGTAAAAATAACGATGATGACATTACAAATTGGGTTTTGGTGTGCGGACGTCCGCAAAGGGGGAGGGAGGGAGGGTAAGTAAGATCAAATGCGGACAAGTGCGGACAAGGGGAGGGAGGGGTCCAAAGTAGGTCATATTTTGCGGACGTCCTTTATGGACGATCCCTTATTCAGTGTAAAGTGATGAACTACATGTTCAGATAGAAACACGATCGTTGGCGTCCAACGAATTTTAACAGTTTTTGCACAAAATAGGCCTATGTACTCAATACGGTTTTGCATAGGCCTAATTTAGTTTTGCGCAAAATCACTTTTGTACAGGTTTTTCGGAAAATATTTTCTAAGTTCTCAATCGCTCAGTTAATTTATTGGGATTTGTGAATTCCTCATATGGTAGGTCCTAGTTAACCCTAGTGAGTCGTGGGTTTTGGCCCTCTTGGTCTCGTGGGTCTTGGCCCTCTAGGTCTCGTGGGTCTTGGCCCTCGTGGTGTCGTGTGTTTTGGACCCGGCCTCGTGGGTCTTGGCCCTCTTGGTCTTGGCCCTCTTGTTCTCGTTGGTCTTGGTCCTCTTGGTCTCGTGGGTCTTGTCCCTCTTGGTCTCGTTAACATCGCTGCTAGCAACAGTACTCTGCTATACCTACTGCTCCGCGGACACGGACAGCTCTCGGCAAGTGCACCTATTGAAGTTGGCTCCAGACTCTTCTGAACTCTCTTCCAGCAAACATTCGCAGTACCTGGGTTCCCTTCTCGTGTTCTTAACAAAACTCGACTCTGTAAGGCACTTAAATATTTACCTTTGGCAGCTACACATGTGAATACAACCTACAGAATGAGTGTCAACACACTAAGTAAGTTACTAAGCAAGTAAGTTAAGTCTATTCTTTAATGAACGCTAGCATACGCACAGCGTTTTACATACAAAATCACACAAAGAAAAAGAAAATAGAACAATGAAGTAATAATAACACTAGGACATAAAAAATTGTTGCAGTACCTAACTGTACAAGTACAACATCCCAGCGAGGAAATCTCGCCGAGTAAGAGAGTCATATCTAGGGAGAAATCGATTATGTGAGCGCGAACGCAAATCATATCCGGATGGGGGTAGAAGTTCATGGAGGAGGTGACTGGGGTTTTAAGAATGCTACTATAGACGAGATGATGACGTTTGCGGTGGAGCTGCCACCTAGCGAGGCAAAAGTCGTTTCTACCGTGGCTCCACCTGCTGTGATGATGTCACATGGAGTACCACCTGTTGTGTACAGGTTTACGCAGCGCCATCGCTCATTATTTGTCTCAGAACGCCAAATGCTGCTGTACATCAAAGAACGAGAAAGAGCAAATCACATGCCGTTGGGTAAGAAAACGACGAGGCCTTGCAGGTGGAAGCAATGTCTCGTGCATTACGAAGTTACTAGACAAGATTAGATTAGTAGACTGAAATTCAATCTTGAGTCGAACAAGCCTACATACTCTCTCTCTCTCTCTCTCTCTCTCTCTCTCTCTCTCTCTCTCTCTCTCTCTCTCTCTCTCTCTCTCTCTCTCTCTCTCTCTCTCTCTCTCTCTCTCTTTCTCTCTCTGCCTTTGTCGCTATCTTTGTCTGTTTCTCGGCCGTTGTCTCGCTCTCTCGCTCTCCCTGTATGTCTTTCTATCTCTTTCTCTTTCTCTTTCTCTTTCTCTCTCTCTCTCTCTCTCTCTCTCTCTCTCTCTCTCTCTCTCTCTCTC
The DNA here is from genome assembly GCA_963556255.1 of Allolobophora icterica. Classification (NCBI taxonomy): domain Eukaryota; kingdom Metazoa; phylum Annelida; class Clitellata; order Crassiclitellata; family Lumbricidae; genus Allolobophora; species Allolobophora icterica. Next base: position 26,173,984 of record OY744614.1, read on the forward strand.
TCTCTCTCTCTCTCTCTCCTCTCTCTGCCTTTGTCTGTGTCTGTCTCTCTCTGTATAATGTATATATATATATAATTATATATACATATATATGTATATGCATCATATACATATAGATATGTCTGTCTGTCTGAAGCACACCGGAAGTCTGTTCCTTTCTTCGCTTCTAATAAATTCTTTACCTTCTAGTCGTGGCTTTTGATATAGCGCACTGAGAAACATCTTCACTTCGACAAGGGTTTACTTACTGCACTCGATGCAATTTATCCCCAATGACCGCCCAGACTAAAGGAGAGCGAGCCTTTGATCGTCGTCCATGAATTTATGCAAACAGCTGGACTTTTGGGAGAGGTGACGCGGGAAGTCCGTCTCCAGACGCACTGGAATGAGGAGGAATTGATGGCAGGCGAAGCAGAGAACAGCTGCGGAAGACCAGGGACGGCAAAGATGGAGAAACGAAGAAGATGGATACGGAAGTAAAGACGATGGAAAGAACAAGAAGGAAGAGGAGGAAGGGAAGGGATACGGTTGGGCCACTGTGAATCGTCTTTTGAGTGACCTAACGAATGAATTGTCTGTCCCGTTCGTAAACTGCCACTCCCAACAAGTCCAGCTGTCTCTCTGTCTGTGGGTCAGTCAGTCAGTCCGTCCGTCTGTCTGTCTGTATGTATGTTTGTATGTATACGTAAACTTGTATGTTATCTGTCTCTCTTACGTTCTTTCGGTCCTGCTAAGAAAGTAATGGAGTTAGTTAGAATGGACTTATCTTTCGTCAGCAGGAGTGTTCGCTCATTTTATGAACACTCTGTATGGATTGACGCGGGGGAAATTTGAGCGTAATGGCGTACCGTTACAGATATACGCAGTGTTGTATAGGCCTACATTATGTCTGAATGTGTCCGTGTAGTAGATGTTTTCTGAGGCTTTGGGGCCACGCCACCCCGACACCCATCCCCTCTTCCAGTCTACCTATGAATCTTAGTGGTTGCCCGGCTTCAATGTGCACTTCTGAACTTTGTGAGGGCATTATCAAGTTACAGTTGTATTGTTTTGTATAACAAATGCATTGCAGCTTATCATATTCATGCGGAAAAATCGACGAATAATTATATTTGCAGAGTGAAACATTACGTGTGGATAATAAAACATAGAAGCGGGGCGACACCTTTAGAGAAGGAAGTCTCCCAGATATACAATTATTTTCACGACTATCCTCTATAATTTATAGATTCCTTGCTGTGTAGTATAATTGGATAAACTGTAGATTGATGCACGATAACTCTGGTACTGCCCGTACTTTAGTTTCTGGTGGTATCAGTCATAGGCGTAATTTGTGGGGGGCACGAGGGGTACCCGTACCCCCCACTTTTTGGACTGGGGTACCGTACCCCCCACTTTTTGAACGATGCCAATGAATATTTTATTACTGTGCCTTCCCAGAGATCGCAATCTCCGCCTTGCTTCATGTATGTAAGAAGTTGGTACCCCCCCACACTTTTTAGACCAAAGTTACGCTCCTGATACCAGTCCAAATCCTGTATAAAGGAGGAGGGCGACCCTTATTAATCATCTTTGCTAGGGCAGTGTCGTTACGAGGACTGCGTCATATCAAAGATGTCAAATAGAGATGCGAATCCGTTTGCGTAGGTCAGAGCTTACAATTACGGTTATCCCATTCGTTCGTTTGCTAATACAATATTTCAATCATTCAGTCATTCAGTTATTCGCTGGATTATTTACTTATTGCTTCATTCAGCCAATCAGTCAGTCACTAGACCGTTCTGAATGAGACTGTTTAATTGTGTCATGTGGTAGGAAAACTGTACAAAGAAGTCATCTTCTGCTGTTTCGCTAAACGCAAGGCGTCCGACTCTCCGGTCGGCAGTCAACAGGTGGCAGCAGGGCTGAAGGCGAAGAGACGACGTGCAGAGCTAGAAACGACACCTCTTCCAGTTACTCTGGACTTCTGCTACTCGGCCACCAAAGAAACGTTCACGCTTCAATATCATTGCGCAGTCGGACAGTCAACTGTGGCGAGACACAAGAGAACGAGGGCCACTCTTTCCAACTGCTCCCTGTAGAAACTTCTCCTGCACTGAGATTTAGCTTCACAGTTAATCGAACCTTACGGCGTTACGCAAAGATAATATATTCAAAGAGAGATGATACTCCTTGTCTTCGCCGTGGTTCTAGCGTTTGTTGTCAACAAATCAAAATGGCCGCGACACCTAGTGGACGGTGTGGTTACGATTATCGTTAGATGACACAGCCTTCGTCAGTGAACAGTTTAAATAGTACAACCTGGTTGCCTCTGATTAGGCCAAGAACTTTGTCGATTGCCAAAATGTATGTATGCATGTATGTGTATGCAATATGTGTATGTGCGTGTGTGGTGTGTGTGTGTGAGCGTGCGTGTGTGTGTGTGTTGTGTGTGACCGACGTTGCAATGAGTCATAGGCATAATTTGTGGGGTACGAGGGATATCCGTACCCCCACTTTTTGGGCTGGGGTACCGTACCCCCACTTTTTAAACAAAGCCAATCAATATTTTATTACTGAGCCTTCCCATACATCGCAGTCTCCGCCTTGCTTCGTCTATATAAGAAATTGGTACCCTCCACTTTTTAGACCAAAGTTATGCCCTACAATGACTATGCCAGACCGACAGACAATATCGATCTACTGTTGAGTACAATTTTTTATATATAAAACCACGGCATCCCGTTCTGTATGTTTTGTCCAAAATGAACCGAAAGTCTGCTTCCATTTCATACAGCGCTAGGACTGATTTGAATATAGTTAGTCACACCCCTTACCTCACGTAATCAAATTATAAAGCTGTATGAAATGGCTAGAATATGATCACGTGAGGTAAGGGACGTGACTAACTATATTCAAAACAGATCTAGAGCTGCGTGAAATGGGAATATGCGACGAGCAACAGATAAACAATATCATTATCGGTAGATTGAAGAAATAGTCGAAAATCCCTCTTTAATCCGATTTCCTGGAATTCAAATCGAAAGGTATTCCTCCCGTGCACAAGATTGCATTAGTGTTGTGAAGTGCGGTTATGGTACGTCATTTTCGTTCCCAGAAACGCTCAATCGATACAGCCTAATAATGGTCTTAGACGCCTGCGCGCGTGGTCCAGCTGTGATGATGAACGCTGGCGCTATCGTGGGCCCCGTACGTTGGGGAAATTTGAATCTAAATATGTAAAATAAAGAATATTACTAATTTTAATAATTAAAATAGGTTATTCTGACATTTCTTTTGCTTGCTTGGTGATACACCCGATCATCAGTTAAACAACGTGCCATTAATTATAGCCTGTAGTGACAGCCGGTTTGGCACCATTGACCACATGGCGGGGAGAGTTAATTACGGGTGTACTTGATGTCTGGTCCGTGTAGGGTTACGGCAGGGTGCGACTGAGAGCATAAAAGGCATGAATATTTAAACTGCTTGCATGGAGAATATTGGCAGGGTATAATTACTCCAGATTTCCACCACCTGGGAGTAAAACAAACACATTTTCAGCCGATAGACTATGAACCTCATTGACCTCAAACAATTTGTAGAGTTACCACAATAATGTGCTCACCTGCGTTCTGGCAGTTAACCGCACCAGTCGCAACGCTGCTGTAACGAGACGTACCTTCGAACTTGTCAGACAATTAAACTGAGCTGAGAAAGAAATTACAATGAACACATTTCAGTCTTCAGTTTCAGTCCTATATTCAAGATGGACACATCGGATAGTTACAAGAAGTGAAATTGGCGCAGAAAATTAAAATCAACGAAAAAAGTAATTCATTTAAAGAATTATCAACATCTTATTCCAATTTGGCAACAGAAATACCCTTTAAAACTAGTTTACCAATGACACTAGGATATTTGTCGTTTAGCGCACAGCTGTGATGTTGCTTAACATGAAGCGCTATAGGCAGTGTTTTTTTCTGGAAGAAAAGGTTCCGGAACGGAACAGTAGGTTCCGGAACGGAATAATTATGGGCGGAGAAAAAAGGAGAAAAAACGAGATTGGGGGTTGGGAGGGGTCTCAATAAACACTGAAAACAGTTCAAAACACTGAAGTTAAATTAAAATAACTAAATTATTGTTTTTATTATTAAAATAAATAAATTATTTTTAGTACCTGAAAAAGGTGCCGGAAGCCGTTCCGGCGCGTTCCGGCTGAAAAAAAGCACTGCCTATAGGTGGGGCGGTAAGGCCACAAGGCTTGAACGAAGGCAAATAATGATAGCTGTCTTAGTTAATTAGCGTCTTAATCGAAGGGTGGCGCTTTATTACTGTTCGAGTATAATTATTATAATTACAAGTGCTGTATTTTATTTTTTCCATTTTAACGCTACAATTTATTAATTAAAATTAAAGATTACATCGTCCTGTCCAGTTTCAAGATTAGGCTTCTTGAGTGAGCGAAAACAATGGCCCGCTTTCCACGGATATAAATTTGTAAAAATGGTTTCAGGACATTATAAAGCCATCAATTTGGCTTTGTATGATATATTTTGCGTGATTATTCTCCCGTCCTGTACCCCACAACCATAGCCTGTACCAAGGACACCGCAAGATATGCGGCTGATGGTCATACAGGCACATGGTTTACCAGCCCAGAAATAAATTTTTCAACGCACGTTATTAGTCATCGTTGGACGGCGAATTCAACGCTGAATGTAATACAGTTTGACCTACTGTAGCGTCTGCTGACTATTCGAAGTCATATACATGTCAAAGCTATATATCCGTACAATTGAATACCTGTGAAAATCCCGAAATTGAAAAACACTACAAACGATTATTAAAGTTCAAATAAAGTTTCACCATGGCGCTATTGTGAAATACCATACATCAGTCGATTGTAAATTTAATTTGGATTATAAAGAGCCAAATCCCGTTACAATATTCCAATCCCTTCTCCAGATATTAAATGAAAACACTGGGGTCCGGTCGGACCCCCGATCATTCATGTACCACAGAATACCTTGGGCACTCGAGGGTTATGACATAAAGTAAAAGTGGAGCAAAATCGTCTGAAATGTCACAAACAATTAAAAAGGGAAGAGGTTAACCGATGAGAGAACTGAACGAAGGTCCGAGTACGATATGGATCGGTAATAGTCGAAGGCGGAAGACGTTGAGGTAAACGTCGGTGGTGGAATATTCGAGGTGTAGGCCTTGAGTCGGTCAGTCTTTTCCGAGTGCATAGCGAAGAAGTCATTTACAGAGAAGGTATAGCAAGATCTGAAGGGCGAGAAGGTCGGCCCAAAAGACCCGAGATGAAAAACCAAACACGCCTAGGAAGTACTTCTTTTCAGCCGGAACGCGCCGGAACGGCGTTCCGGCACCCTTTTTCATGTACTAAAAAATAATTTATTTATTTTAATAATAAACACAATAATTTAGTTATTTTAATTTAATTACGGTGTTTTGAACTGTTTTCAGTGTTTATTGAGACCCCACCCAACCCGCAATCCCGTTTTTCTCGGGATTTTAGCCCGAACATAATTATTCCGTTCCGGAACCTTTTTTCCAGAAAAAAAGGCACTGCGCCTAGGGTTTTGAGATTGTGTGAGACCAGTTTCTCCCAATGAGCAGTTTATGACATTCGGCGCCCAACCTGACGGCCAATGGTCAATGACGGGTCTTTACTTGAAGATGTGGAAGCACGACATCCAGCAGATCGGTAACGGTGGATGTGTAAAGATTAAATAGTTGAGGAACTGTGAGAGTGTCAAGTGTATTACCAATACATATAATATATACAGCACAACTGTACAATACAGATGCATTTTGACAATGACCTCATTACAAAGGTCAGAAGTGAACATTTAAGAGGGACAACACTTGCGAGTCATCAGAAAACAGGAAGAGATAAGTTTTCAGTTTAGAGCGAAATACAGTTTCGATAACGAATATGATAAGATGGAGGAACCGGCAACTGTGAACGAACATCGTCCAAAGAAAAGACGTTTGCAATGAACACTGAACAGCATACTTTCCAGCAGATGCTGATCGATCTTTAACAGAGCTAATTGTACGCAACCCTGGATGATAATGAGGACAGCAAATGATATGCACCTGCTTTGTAAATGCTTTGGAAATGACTTCAATCGCATACGTTCACATACTGGAAGCCAGTATACAGAACGTTTATCCAGTCCTCTGACTTTCTGGTCATGTCAGTCGTATCTCTCGTACATGCCTTACTCATCTACATCAACTCTGCACCATTCGTACACTCGCTCTCCCCTCACGCGGTCACCACTTTCGTCCATGCGGCGCTGATCTGTAGGCCTACTATAGGATAGACTTTGGCGACACCATATACACTGGTCTTTCCTCGCTAAACATTTCCAGCCTCCATTCAATAGTACTTATCGCTGTTTCCCGCCTCATTGGTGACCTCCCGAAGTTTGCCCTCATATCTGACTTCATTCGGGGCTCATCACACCAGCTTGCAGTGCATCCGAGCATCCATTTCAACTCTATGGCGCAACTGTCTTGTCGTGCCATGGTAGCTCGTTTAACCTAAAGACATTTTTCACCATGGTCTTTCACTGCCTAGTCGATACCCTCTCTGGTCGGCCGTCAAGGGTCGTCTGGTTGTCTCCCTCATGCACGGGGCCAGGGGCGTCTATCCCCCCTAAGTCATTGGAGCAACTTCCTCTTCCCCCTCTTTCCCCCTCCCTCTTCTTTCCACCCCCCAAAATGGTGGCACATGCTCCATCCATGCTCCATCCATTTCTTGGATGGAGCATTTGCTCCACGGTTTCTATGGTGTAGACGCCCCGTGAAGGGGCAACTGCTCAATCTAGAAGTTTTGCTCATGTTGGCCCCTCTATATTTGAACCGCCTTCCACGGGAATTGCGGTTTGAGCTCCTCAGTCTCCCTCTTCCCTGTTTATTTGTTATCGATAGCACTAACTTGGGTCGGGAGCGCCTCTGAATCGTTGATTGGCGCTTTTATAAATTCGCAGATACAATTATAATTAGGCCTACAATTAAAAAGAGGAGCAGATGACACAAGCATTACCCTCAGTGTTTCGGAAAACCAACCTGTAGCGTGTACCCATCTCCAGTTTTACCACTACAACCCTGCTTACAGGCCAATTGGTGCATTTTTAAACTACAATAATAAACGTATCGAGAAGGACTTGGACCCCCACTAGACATCGATCTCCATTAGATACTATATACGCAGCGCTCGTGAATAAGGTGGTGCTCTGCGCTTGGCTTCAGAGTAGCGCTTCAGAAATTTGGAGTTTATGATTGCAATTGTGAACGTCCTCACACCAATCAGCCACAGCTGCGTCGCGCAGGATAAGTTCTACATCTATGATCGAGCGGCTTTTTACAGCTGTAGGCTATTAATAAATATACGTCATTGATTGCCTGATGTGTTATATATATATACATATATATATATATATATATATATATATATATATATATATATATATATATATATATATATATATATATATATATATATATATATATATATATATATATATATATATATATATACACGTGTGTGTGTGTGTGTGTGTTTGTGTGTGTGCGTGCCTATGTGTGTTCCATGTGCACATGTGCGTGTGTATGGTGCGTGTTTGTGTGTGTGTATATGGGCGTGTGCTGATCGATTTTTGTGACAACTGACCTACAATGCATTGTAGGTTACCGTATTATGTTCTGTTATGTCGTTCCTTGTGTTGTAAACTCTCGGTCGGCGGCTGCGCCTCTGAGTCTGTTTCCATCAGATGCTCGTGTCTGAGATCCGTGTGAAAAACAGTTCGGCTTTTTATGATGACACGTGACAGTTTATTGGTCTCAGTTACCACATTAATCTCTTTGGCTCTGCTCAAAATGTCCTTCATTTCAGCCTCAATGTCTGACAACTAATTCACTCTTCATACACTGTAACACTGCTGATATGGTTAGGCTTCCAGACGCCCGCAGTTTAACTGCGCCTTTGTGTGATTTCTCCTGTAGCTTAGTTCCAATGATCACGTTGATTTCATTATGCTCACCAAAGCAAGAGTTTCGACAAATCCTATAACGAAAATAAGCTAGTCAGTCAGAAACGCTAGATTTACACGCATAAAAGTATCATGAAATGACAGCTGGAGTGTTTGGGGCGCTCTTTCGTAACAAATGCCAACCCGGAAGCCTATGCATTCTGAATCTAGTAACCTAATTTCATTTCAGCCTAAATGAATGCTATTAAGAGTAACAACGATCGCAAAGCTTCGGTGTCATTTGCCTAAATTAGTAATGCCTGCTAATTGACCTAGTTCTTTATCTGAGCTAAAACTGACTTTACATGTAATTCTGCTACTCTGTGCTGCGGAGACTGGTTCGCCTTTCGATGGTGACTTATTTCAGATGTTTGAATATCGGGGTAGGGAGCTCTATGCACGGGCACTTTGAATGGGGGTGGCTCCTTTTGAAACGGGCAGCTGCGGGGGAAAATCTCATCAGATCAACTCATTAATCAATTAGCAGGGTTGAGCCCATAAGGTCGCTCTATAGAAAACGTCTACATGTACATCGACATTCACAATAACGTCTGCTACATTGGGCAGTGTAGAAAAGTTAGGAAAATTTTAATTGAGCATTCTCGGCTAATTCTGAACCGCTTAAACTTTTTTGTGTTTGGTTATGTTATGTTATGGTGAGCTATGGTTATTTTTAAGCTGGTTCTGGTGCTATGGACAAGAAACGGTTGATCGCAGTCACAGTTTTTTTAGCAAGAGAATATATAAGCTTAGTCTCTCATTAATAAAGATGGCAGATGCATGTACTTGACAAAGTTTAAGAGTACCTTCCATCCGGGTATACTTGCACTTTGGAGCTTTATACAATTATCTTCGATGTGATTGTGACAATTAGCTGTGTAATTACTTCCCGTTACCCGTCATTGGAAGTGAGGCCCTTAAGACCTCCATTTAGGCGTTTTGGAGTCCACGGCATATGTTGCGCTGGGATTAGTTTAGATGACTGACATGCATAGGATGTAGAATATCCGATATGGGCGCTGCTATTAGATTTAGGCCTAACTGTAAATTGCTGAACGGATGCATCTGACCTACCGGATGAATATGTACTTTACGACGATGATCAGAGCCTTGTATAGAAGGAATCGATACTTATCTCTCTTGGCTAGAAGTGTTTCTCGCGTCTGACTCAACAGTCAGAGAAGATCGGTAGCCTTTCTCTTTCTCCTCAGACCGAGGACAAAGCGGCAACTGTGCGATATTTCGGTGTCTAGTGAAAGACATTTGGCTGTTACTTAGTTTCTGCAGATAGAGGCTTATTTATTCACAAAAGTCGATAAGCTGCGAATCTAGTCTCTCATTAGATTGGACGAATGTAGAAAGTTTCCCTACAACTGACGCAGTAAGCATACATTGCTGCTTTTGTTGTCCTTTTCATAATTTCACCAGAGGCGCGTTTACCATTAGGCGCACTAGGCGCGCGCCTAGGACCCCAAATCTCGGAGGGCCCCAAAACGAATGAAAATAATTTTCTTAAATTATAAAAAATAAAATTTTGGATGTTTTTACTAAAATTGTGATATCAAATAACTTCACATTCCTTGAAAATATCTTTTATAGCTAATCATAATTACAGTGCTAATAACACTCAAAAACGGTTTAAAGTTCAACTTCGTGGATTTTTGCACATGATCGGCTAAACACCACCAATAATAATAATAATAATTATATTCTTTATTATTTCAAACCGACAGACGCAGTAAGATTACATTGAAACATGAAAGTACAATCAAGATCTTAATTAACACACGGTTTGGCAGCCATGCAAGGCGCCGCCCTAGAGGGGGGTTACGGGAGTCGATCCGCGTACCTTATGCTCTCCTGGCCATGAGTGTTACCACTACTCTAACCCCCCTCCCCGATATTTCCGCCGCATTTGACACCATCATTCACAGCCTCCTCCTTCAACGATTATCTTCTTTATATCTTTATGATATAATGATATTCTTCTCAGACTCTCAAGTTCAGAAGGGCCCCCAAAATGTTTGCGCCTAGGGCCCCGTTTTCTGTAAGCGCTCCTATAAATTTCACAGCAATGACAAAATATTTAGTCGAGCGAACTACGTAGACCTAGTTGGAAATAAACTATTGCACTTCTTGCAAGTAATTCGCTTGACGTTAGGGTCGCTGCTCTTTCTCCTCCTCCTTTTTCTTTTTCTCCTCCTCCTCCTATTCCTCCTCCTTCTCTTTGTCCTCCTCCTTTTCTCTTTCTCCTCCTCCTCCTATTCCTCCTCCTTCTCTTTCTCCTCCTTTTTCTCTTTCTCCTCCTCCTCCTATTCCTCCTCCTTCTCTTTGTCTTCCTCCTCCTCCTCCTCATATTCCTCTTCCTTCTCTTTCTCCTCTTTCCTCCTCCTCCTTTTAGTTGGAGTTTGATAAAAACGTTTAGGCCTATGTTTAGTTCTTTAACTAAAGCTGTGGCAGGTTGGCGAATTGCAAATGCGTTGGCATTCGCGTAGCCCGGAGACCATCAAGGACGACTTGAGATGCTTGAAGATTAATTTCTTAATAATGTTAAAATATTTTGGAGTTGTATCGTTCTTGTTGGTGTCTTCTGAATCTGAAGCATAATCGTGGAGATGTGGGGCAGCCGAGACACGTGACCCCAGTTTTAAGAAGGGGGCATTGTCCCCAATCTCGAGAGGAGAATTTCTTGAAATATTAAATATTATGTTTCAATATAGGCCTAGACAAACTTGTTCAAAAACCGAGACAAAGAACTGAATCATCAGAATATCATGATGAAAACAAAAGATTTATTTATATCTTCAATATCTTTAGTATGAAAAAATTTGCACTTAAACGAAACGCACCCATTTTATATGTATTGTGTTACACCGGAAGCGCACATGATGTCATCAGTTTTCTCGTTCTCTCGTCAAGTTTCTCGTCGTAATCGTAATCGTCATCTCCAAACTTCTAAAGCGCCACTCGAAGGCCAAGCGCAGGGCACCAGCCTATTCACGAGCGCAACGTCAAATGAGAGAGAGAGTAGTACAAAAGAGGTTCGAATCCGGTTTCCAAGGGGGCCAAATCAGGAGCGGAGGCAGAGCAGCTGTCAAGGCGGGTGTCGTTTAGGGCGAGAATTGGAAGGCGGGGATCAGTTGAGTCGGGGTAGGAGTACTTGAAAAGGTGAGACTTTAGTTTTGAGTAGAAAGCCCGGGGGTGATAGATGGAGGAAAATGAGGAGGAAGATGGAGGACGGGTTGCAATAATAATGGAAGGACCGAGAATCGGCGGAATTCAGGGGGAGATCGTTCCAGAGGCGTGGTGCTGTTGGATGTGGTTCGGTTGGAGAACTTGAGATGAGTAGTGACTGGGGTCGAGAGAGACCGAGATTGGATGATCTGGCGGAGCGGGCTGCTTGAATGGTGAAGATAGCATGGAGGTACTTGGGCTGGAAATATTGTAGGGAGTTGTAGGTCGCAAACACCGCAGAGGATAGCGATCTCTTGATGACTCTAAGATGCCTGAGTTGGTAATAACAAGGACGGGTAAGAAGAGAGAGATGTTCAATGAAAGTCTAGTGTGACACCCAGGTCACACTGGAGGAAAAAGTGAAATCAGGGAAAAAGTGAGGTCAACAATTCTAGATAAATCTTTTGTAACTGCTGCCTGGTACCAAACCAGATCAATTTGGTCTTTGTAGGATTTAGATGAAGCCTATATGCAGACATCCAATGGTGGAAATCATGCAGTAGCATCCTAGTCCTTTCAACCAAGGAGGTCTGCTCAGAAGGCGAGCCATTTACAAGAGTCTGGACATCATCAGCATAGAGATGTCCCCTTGCCCGATGCCTTGCCTATACAGAGGGGATTCTGCCGTAAAGAGTATGCATAAGATGGGACCTTGGACCGACCCAGGGCGACCTACTACTACCAAGTACCACCATCTGCGTACGATCCGTAAGATATGATTTAAACCATTGTAAGAGTATATCAGTTATAGGCCCACAGAGAGATGTAGACGCTGCAGGAGGAGCTCATGGTCTACCATATCAAACGCTGAGGAGACATCAAAGAGTGCAAGAAGAGACAGATGAGACTTGTTAATAGCAGTGCATATTTCCGAGAGTAGGGAGAGAAGAAGAGTTTCTGTAGAGTGATGACCCCTAAAGCCTGATTGGGCAGGAGGCAGAAGTCGAGATTGCTCCAGATAAGGCACAAGTTGAGCAGCAACAAGTCTCTCAAGGGTTTTAGACAGATACAATAGATTTGAGATAGGCCGTTTGTTTTGGCATGCATTGAAGTCATGGTAGGCTTCTTCAGCCTAGGAAGTACTATGGCAAGTTTTTGAGAGGCAGGAAGGTATCCCTCAGTGAGTGACCTGTTTAAAATGTAAACAAGAAAAGAAATAATGTCATCAAGCACATCAAGGTTAACTGACGAACTTGGACTCTGCGTTCAACGAGGATCTGATGAATTGCAATGATAACAGTCAAGTCTCGCTCTAAGCCTCTGAGACTCGCCGATTGTCCATCCCCCAGCCCGATATTTTAGACACGTTTACGCCAATGTTCTGAAGTGTAGCACAGTACTACTAGCACGGTACCTCCCTTCTAAAAGAGCTCATATGTAGCTGCTAGTATAGAAAAGTCCAGTTTGGACTTTTTCTGATCCCATTTTGGTAGCTCTTTGAAAAAACTCTATATTGTAAAATGTGAGCGTTTGCTTTGACGAAGGAAAGCTACTTACCTACTTGCTTCATTTAAAAACATACCTGACTGTAAGCCTGCAGTGTACGAAACTTCAAATGAAATGTATACCGCTATGTACTCAAAGTTTAAAGTCAAGAAAATATGCCAAATGTGTAAATAAACACAATGAAACGTTCACACCGAGCCAAAGTAGGTCTTTCGATCTGTAGTCAGCGATGATTCTGATGAGACTCAATTCTTAGCTGTTGCAAGATCAACTAAGAATTTTGTGTCCTCAGGGACACAGTTGGTTTTCGTCATTCCTAACCTTTTCTCTGACCACAAACAGTTTAGAATTTTACGTGATTGGGTATTTCTATGTCAAACATACAGGCGTAGTTACTGAGAAGTTTTCGTTCTTAAAAATAAATGCCAATAAATTTCCATCCTGGTTTTTACGCAGCACCGAAAATGACTTTGCACTTGACATCAGTGGGCATTTTATATGCTGACAGTTCTTATGATGTTAACACCTGTTGTATAGATATTATCGTTTAATAAAGCAAAAAGTATCGAATATAAAGATACCAGGAATTAATTTTTGTAAGCGAGCAGAATGGACGTCTGCGCACGGAAACACAAGCGAACCGATAACAAAAGAAATCGTAGACGCCAAAGAAGACGTCAACTGCGATTTTCTTCAGGTCCAAACAGAGGTAAAAAATTAAACAACTCAGTTACTAACACTCACTTAGAGAGAAAAACATAGACGATTCAAGAATTTGTTAAGCTCGGTGAGAAAGCAATGCAAAGTTTACGTATGAATAGGGCAAAGGTTGACCCTGTTTAGTTCGCCGAGCGATGATGATTATGATGGCAATAAGACCACGAGTATGTATAGGGCCTAGTGTTGCAAGATCACTTATAAATAATTCACAACGAGAACCCGGTTAGAATTTTCAATTCTGTTGACAATAAAATTATTCGCATCGTGCCTTGCTTTGCATAACACTGCAGCTTTTTGGTTTCATAGATATCTGGCTCGGAGTCATCTTTCAGCGAGTTTTAAGAGGTGCTATGTAACTGATCGTTCAATTCTATTCCTCAGACATTTTAATTCGTCAACTGTTTTTGGAAATATATTTCCTTTGACGTCTGTTTGGTGACTGATGTCATGTTTTCTAATGCCGCATGTTTCTATGATGATGTAATTGCAAAATTGCATAATTGAGGAAAATGGAATCAGGATTTCCGGTTGATTGTCAGTAGATCAACTGACTGCTTGTCTCTTTGAATACCAACAATCAAACGAGTTTGCATAATTATATTCATAAAGTTATTCTATCTCAACTAACGATTTAACTTACCAAAAGTTTGGAACATGAGAAATACGATGCAAATTAATTTTTCGATGAACGCATTTTCATATTTTCTAATAATTCTATTTCCTAATATAATTATAACTCTTTTTAATGATTTTATTTAAAAGAGCAACAGATACTCCTGAATGGAACAGATAATCAGAATAAAGCTCCGTCAAGTACATCGGTAAGATTTTGCACTAATTAATTTAAATATTATGGCAGCAACTCCAACAACATAAACACTTTGATGGTCTCACTTGAAGCGACAGTCGACTGATGCCGTAAGATAACGGTGTTGCAGAAGCCATTAGTCTGGATTGTTCTTAGTCTTTAACACAGTAACAATGAACTTGAAATTGTAAGAATGACCTAATCTTAAAAATTTGTTGCTTCAGCTGAAATTTTTTATTAATTTTTTTATCAATTAATTAGTGATTTAAAACGGTTCTAGGACGTTTGGTCAACGGACGATTGGTCAACGGACGATTGGTCAAGCTGACTGTTCGTCAAGGGGACTGTTGATCAAGGGTTCTTTCGTATAGAGGACGGTTGATCAGAAATTTTAATTTTAGATATTGGAGACGCTTTTAAAATATGTCACTTCTCTTATCAGTACAAACAATTGCACTGGCACAGATATACGATAACCCTTTGAAATCGACGACCACTAATTATTATCCCTAGACACACTAACCGCGGAATCCAATCGCTGCTCATGTGCAGTCATCCAACGATGTGGTCCAACGATGTGGTTGTTGATCGAAGGGCTGGAGAAAGCAGAAGGGGGCATTCTCGCGAGGCGCAACTGGAGTCCAGGAAATTGGTACCAAGAAATACCGTGACTTGGTCGGAAAAGTCAGACGATAACAACGGGGGATATGGAAGAGCGAACGTGCTAATATATATATATATATCATTTGTCTCACAATTAGGTACCTTCGTGTTTTAACTATTTGACTACATTTGATATAAAAACTATTACATTGAAGTGTATTATTTTGAGGAATAACAATGCCCATCTATTTCATAATTTATTTTCAATGATTGACGATTTTTTGATCAACCGTCCTCTTGACGAAAGGACCCTTGATCAACAGTCCGCTTGACCAACCGTCCTTTGACCAAACGTCCGCATACCATTTAAAACATATCAGTGACGGTTCAAAAATCGATAAATAAGTCAGACTGTTCTGATTTAATCCATAGCCTACGTATGTATCTGCCTATGTAAGAAACTCATAAGAGCGCTAAACATCTAATAGCTTCAACTTATGATAGCTTAAACGGGTTCCTCAGTTGTATTTGGAAAGTGGATCGTACCTTGAAAGGAAGACTGGTTCAGAAGAGTGGTACAGTGCTCGCAACATCAACCTGGAGACTGGACAGCAGAGCTTTCTGTTGTATTCTGGATCTGCAAGAAGGATCGAACGTCTTCTCATTAGGGGCCATCCATATATTACGTACGCAAAAATCCGGGAAAATTGGACCCCCTCCGCCCCTGTTCGCAAGCGTACTTTCTTCCACACCCCTTCCCCTGCGTGCGTACTCTTGACGCACCCCCCCCCCGGAAGACCAGCTGCAGAAAGTCGATTGTCTGCACTTTAAGCCAGATTGAAGGATGAGTGAAGGGCCAATATAGACAAATTATAGGTGTCTCGTTCACAGCACAGAATAACTGCACATGGCTTTTATATAATGTAATAAAATGCCATGGGACGACTATAGGACAATACAGAGTTATAAATAGGCTAATGTGGACGATAATTAGAAATTTATTTTGCGTACGTACACATTTTTTACCCCCTCCCCCTCTCCCCGTTCGCACCTGTACGCAAAATCGCCTAAATCCGACCCCCTCCCCTCCCCTCATTGCGTACGTAATATGTGGATGGCCCCTTAAGATAATTTTGAACTCTTTCCTGTCCTAGACATCTCTCGCTGGTGCCTTTTAACCTCCCACTGACTCTAAGCTTGCAACCGACAACTACTTTGACTAGTTCAGTCTAATTTGTTTCTCTCACCGATGAGCAATGTAGGCCTACCTTGAACCTTATTCCAACAAACCTCCCGAAGAATGTTTCCATGTCTTAAAGACCCGATTATCGCTTACGTCGTCAATCTCCAAAGATTAGCATTAATGTAATATGGAAGATTTGTCCATCAGTAAAGTGCAGTGATTGAAAAATGGTTTTAGCGGACTGAAATCCATATCATGCTAATTCATAATCTTTTTCTACCGCATAAAATTGTAAATAGTCTATATCATAAATATCCAGTTTAGTCTTCCAGAGTTAATGTTGAATCTATTTGCATTTCAGTTGTACGATCTTCCACTGGAGATTTTGGACATTATCTTACAAAAGTCCTATCAACATTCCATATTGAATTCACCAACAAAACAGAGAGACGACGAAGTTATCAGATTTCTCATATCAGTCGACGTTTGCTTCAATCGAAGAATTACCGGACAACGGTTCAAGCGGGCAATCTGGCGTTGCCTAAAAGGTGAAATGCCTTCCAAGTATTCCTCTACAACTTTGTTATCTAAAAAAAATCGAATCTTTGAATGTAGGCTGGCAGGCTACCATTATCGTAACACATATTCTTTGTTATTGTAACGATGTCCCTTCACCCACACAGTAACACTTATCATTCAAGGGAACAATAATTCTACTCTATGCTGCGCTGTTTCGACGGCGCGCATTTGACGGGCATTTTTTTAATGACATTAATGATGCAAGGTAGGTATAATTAACACTTAATTAGATTAGGCTGTTGGTTTTAATTAACAAGGTAACTGACCAGCACTTATGACCAGCGCAATAGGACTTAAAATTTAATTAGGATTCGGTAATATAACCATGATTCGAGGCTATTTACCGGTGATTGGACAGGTCTGGTTAGGTCTGAACAGGATTTGTTAGGTCAAATCTAACGGTCTCCGCATCTGTCTCCGCGTCTGTCACATATGATACATATGTCACATATAATCAATTAGTGCTGGTCTAAGTAAGTAGAATAGCCAATTAGACCTTTAGAAACACTGGTAGACATTGTTGAATTGCTTGTATTGAAAACGAATTTGCGTTGACTTAATTACATATTCAAAATGTTTATCCAGGAAGCTTACTATTGATTTGACTATAAATAACTTGACCTAATAATATACAAATGGGGGGCTTAGGATTGAACACAAGTAGCCGGACTCATTATCAGTGTTGGATCAAGGACGTAGTCAGGCTTAAATTCAAGAGGAGGCAACCCCGGGAGACATCCAGGTGTAGTAGAGGTGTGGAGATACAACCCACGGAAAATTTTTGAAATCTAAAAAACCAAGAGGAGGCAACGCCTATGTGTTGGATCCCTCTAGATATAATAACCAAATAAGGGATAGAAAGGTTACAGTTAGACAGACTCTTTATACAAGCATTTTAAATGTCTCACAAAGGTACCTCCTTCATTAGTCTAACTAATATGACAAATAAGATTAAAGCATTCTTCAGTATGCATGCAATGCTCATATAACTAGAAGAGTGACCACTGGTGGACACTTATATAACAACTCTGGATCGTGGTGCTCCAGAAGCTATTACTCTTCTCTATAAACGTCTTTGGTTGCTGTCTACGACATCTATCAGACTTTGGTTCTGTCTGTATACATAGTTTCTTTATTGTCATTCATCACGAATGTCTCTTCACGAATACAGAGTTCAATTACAGACGACCGTTCAGCTATGCAGATGATAATGCGACGGCTATCAGAACTTCTATTCTACACTTCCTAAGATGAACGCCCATAGTGTCTACTTGATATTAGACATGATTCTACCGTGTCTGTCTGAGTCAATTCTAGCTCAAAATGTTCTGCACTCTCGCGAGCGTCTACACGCGAGGCCCGCCAGAACCCAACTGCTCACACTTCCTCTGGCGATCCCACTTCTCTCCGTACCGGCTACGTTCCCTCCTCCCTGTGAGTCGATACTGTCTGTCTAACTGTCTGTCTGTCTAAATGTCTGCCCAACTCTACCGCTATATCTTCCTATGCCCACTTGACCGTAAACCTCTATACCTGTTCCCCTACCATTCCTCGGTCAGCGTTGCTTTGGCATCTCTTTCTATCTCTAGCCTTCTGCCCATAAATCACCACTCATGTATATCGCTTCTTCCCAGTCAATCTATGGTCTCTTTACCTACATTCGGCTCTCTTCTTATACTATGCATTGCAGTCACTTCTATATCGCCTGTTTAACTGTCTCATCCTAGCACAGACGAAATACCCAGAGCAGGAGAGGCATCGGCGCATCGCCTATGATCACAAACCCTACCTCACAGTGGTGTACGGTCGACGCCATTAGGAATACTCCCCTTCCCTCCATGACCGAATCCAGGTGTCCCGTCACCGCGCAGGAGAAAAGCGCGCCGTCATTTGGGCGCTGCACAAAAATGCCCGTTGAATGCGCGCCGACGAAAGAGCGCGGCATAGGTAGAATTATTGATTCCTTGAATGATAAACTTCCAACTATTTCCCACCTCGATTGATTAAATTTGTGTAATAATTATTAATTGACATACACTATTAATGCGTGTGCTCACTAGAAGACGGCCACTTAATATACGGTTTGTCAATGAACGGTTCACCCTACTAGAGGCACTTTTATGAATACAATACAATGAATAAGACGGAAAACACAACAAACATTAATTAGTAAACAAACAACAAACATTAACTTGATAAAAAGCTATTTGCTGTTTGAACTACACTTTATTTGACATAATTTTGTCCGGTTTGCGCATTAATGTCTTATTAATTACACAGAGTTATCTTAGTTTTATATGTCTCTAGTCTCTACGTCTCGATGGGTGTCACGACAAATGGTTCACGGACAAATGGTTCACGATCTTCCAGCTTCTAGTTTGAGCTATGTGTTCATCGAGAATCCAGCTTCTAGTTTCAGTTATACATTCATCGATAATCCAGCTTCTAGTTTGAGCTCTATTTTCATCGCTCATCCAGCTTTTAGTTTGATCTATATTTTCATCGGCCATCCAACTTCTAGTTTGAGCTCTATCGCTTTATCGCTCATCCAGCTCCTATTTGAAGCTATGGTTTCATCGGCCATCCAATTTCTAGTTTGAGTTCTATTTTCATCGCTCATCCAGCTTCTAGTTTGAGCCATATGCGTAAAATTCAATTTTACTGGAAATTTTTCGTATTATTTACACTGCTTGAGCGATTTAAACATGTCATAGTAAAATTCAACCTAGAAGCTCGATGATCGATGAAAATATAGCTCAAACTAGAAGCTCGAAGATCGTGAAAGGTAGTGAACCATTTGTCGTGGAACCGTCTCGATGTATGCGCGCTATTGTCGCTGCGCATTTGTCTTGCGCGCAACTGACGGTGCGCGCTTTTGACGGCGCGCTTTTGTCCTGCGCGCTAACGACGGGGTGCCCCGAATTCAAGATTACCTAGTCGCAGCCAGGTTAAATAGGTCTGTAGGTCTGAAATTATACTCTCAGACTGAATAGCCATTCACCCGTTAAACGGATATCGAGTCAATTTCAGTGAAGCTTCGTTGACACGCTACCGAACAACATCGGAAAAAGACAGTAACATGGCTAAAGCCATGCCGAGTCTCGAGTTAATCGATACCAGCAAAATTTCATTCCGGTATATCAGAGCTCTTTGAATAAAGCCAGTCGAGATAAACATTGTCACGATCGACCTAGCCTTACGCGTTTCTGCTCGGCCTAGGTGCGTGACTGATTCTCGATTCGGTTGGATTTTTCAGAAGTTTAATAAAACTTTACCATATGTAATTACTTAAAAGAAATGTAAGTATAAAAGTTAAAGAAGTGTCTGTTCCTTGTTCTTGTCAAAAGCTCCGATCCCTTGTCCCTCTTGCTCAATTCCCCTTCTCGGCGCACCTCACGACCTTGATCCTCTCAAGTTCACCAACCAATCCTTCTTTCACCTCTCACGTTTGCTGCTTATCAGCTCCTAAAATCTGGTCTTTATGGACGGCAGATCTTGCTCCAGAGGTTGTTTGTTCGTAGCCGTGTTTGCCGGAGCAGACCCTCTCTCCGCCACTCATGTGAGCCCCTCTGTGGAAGTCCTTCATGATGACGAGGTGGCTGATAGCAGACGGCACGATTCCAATGTTGTCCTCCATCTGCGGAGCAGGTGGTCCCGTGCCATCCTGTGACACAGCGTCGCTCAGCCTCAGGCTGTTGTTGACATGTGCAGCCGAGCGTGTAGATTGCTGGATGAGGCAATATTCTCCAGCAATGAGTCTCCGTTCGTTGAGGCATCTCAACGCCATCGTCCTCATCTGAACCTAGGCGTGGTGATGTAACGCCTCCGCTTCGTCCCTCGGGTGTGTGCGATGACCAGTCTCTGGGTTACAGCATCGCTGTCGTTCGACTCACGTACGAGCTGTCAGACTTTAGTCGTGACAACCATGGCCCACAGTTTCTCTTTCACTCATATTTACGTAGATTACCGTTTGCCCCGATATCTTGGGCCATGAAAACAGTTTTCCAAAACTACTGTGATTTTATTCTATAAGTGTTGATGTCTACGTCGACCTTACCAAATAAAATATATTTTTTAACTGAATCCTACTAAAGGATATTGCTTGCATAAATTTTATTGTTAGACCAGATTTTCAAATTCTCTGGTCGGTCGCCCGTATGCAAAGCACGCCTACTAACACTTAATTTCCTCCTTACGCTTATGGTGTTTACAGATCAACTCTTTAGGTGATTTTTCAACGTTATGAACTGTAACGTGATAATTATAACAATTGGTAAACACAAACTCAAAAGAATCTTCTTTAAATATGTCAAGACTTCCATTTTACCATTGTAATATCTCACAAAGACAAATGACATAGTCAGTAGATAGTAGATACTCTAAACGTTCTTGTTGAGCCCGTTTTAAAAATGGCGTTGAATCCAACATTGCCTTCACAGTTACCCTCGCCGGAAACTTTCTACCGACACAAATCTACGGTAGATTTACTGAAACATGAGGAACATTGCCTACACATGTGAGTCTGAGGCGCTTGGCCGCCAATATATAGCCTACGGAAGAAACAGCAAAGGACTGGGTGACATGTGTAATGCGGACCCAGAATAACTATGAGCGTGAGACCAATGATCAACGACCATGAATAGAAGCTTGTCGTTTACCAAGTCATGAAGTATCTGGCCCTGAAAAATAAGTTTCACCAACATGCCAGCATTGCCAGGGCGGTTGGGGCATCGTTGACGAAAAGAGAAGAACTTATTAGGTTCTGCACAAATGAAACCTGCGCCTCGTTCGGGGTCTCCATCGCGGTTAGTTGCGTCTGTTTATATGCACTGAAGACTTGTCATAATTTACTAAGCTCTGTTTTCACTTAAACGAAGTTATGTTGTTGGTCTTTTCAGATTTTTATGAAAAAACCAAGAAAAGAACTGCAAGCATTAGAAACAATCGAAATTATTTCTTGGAAAATATTCTCCCGAATGACGAATTAATCGCTTCGCTGTTGTCTCTCAACTGCATTACGGAAGAGCAAAGTCACATAATTA
>OY744614.1:26200643-26240605 GCA_963556255.1 Allolobophora icterica
TCCAAGAAAAGAAGAAAAAGAAAAAACGAAGATCCTAATGCCTTGGAGATTTTTTTACGACGAAGAAAAGAAACGTTTGATTGTCGGAGGATTTTTAGCTGTTAATGTTTACACTTTAAGTCGGAAATAAACTCACTTTTAATCCAAAGTTGTGACAAACAAGTATCCGTCAAATGGTTCCGGTCCGCTATTCCGGCGGTCCGCTATTCCGTGGCCCACTATTCCGGGAGTCCGCTATTCCGGGGTCCGCTATTCCGGGAATCCGCCGGAATATGCACAAATGCAACATACATACATACATATATACAAGCATAACCATACATATATACATACACACGTACGTAAATATAATACATACGTACATACATATATATATGGATGGATACATATACATGCATGCATGTAAGCATACATACATACTTACATGCATACATGCATGCAACATTCATGCATGTATGTATGCATGAATGTATGAATGTATGTATGTAT
This sequence comes from Allolobophora icterica, assembly GCA_963556255.1. Taxonomy (NCBI): domain Eukaryota; kingdom Metazoa; phylum Annelida; class Clitellata; order Crassiclitellata; family Lumbricidae; genus Allolobophora; species Allolobophora icterica. The sequence continues at coordinate 26,201,133 of OY744614.1, forward strand.
GTACGTGTGTATGTATATATTTATGTATCTATGTAAGTGTATGTATGTATTTATGTATGTACATGTATGTATGTATGTATGTATGTTGCATGTATGTATGTACATACGTGTATGTATGTACATACGTGACACGTGCATGTATGTATGTACATACATGTATGTATGTATGTATGTGAGTGCATGTATGTATGTATGTACATGTATGTATGTATGTATGTATGTATGTATGTATGTGTGTATGTATGTATGTGTGTATGTATGTACGTGCATATGTAGGTAAGCATGCATGTACAATTGTACATACGTGTATATATGTATATATGTATGTATGTATGCATGTACGTACATACATGTATGTATGTATGTGTGTGTATGTATTTATGAATGTACATACGTGTATGTATGTATGTTTGTATGTACGTGTGTATGATTAGCTGAAACTGATATCCATTCTATATGCTCAAAGCTCCGTGATGGAGTTACTCACAATTAAAGCTGCTATCCATCTCATATGCATTGATATTAAACAACAATGTGAATAATAAAAACATTAATAATAATAATAATAATAATAATAATAATAATAATAATAATAATAATAATAGGGCCATTCCCAGTGGCGGCTCGAGGCTTTTCCAACAGGGGGGGGGGGCACAGAGGGGCCGGGAACTTGACAGAGGGGCCAGTTGGATGTCTGGTTTCGTCACAACTGACAGTGGTCACGAGACCTGTCTTTGAGCTATTTGAATTCTTTACTACAACCTGAAGTTATACTCAAATGGACAAAGACTCACTTTATTAAAAGTAAAACATTCAAACTATGAACAATACATACACTAGATGAAATGCAAGTTTACGACTGTGATGCCTATAATCAAACTTGTCCACAAAGGCATCCATGTTAATCGACGCTGCATGAACAGATTCAATTGACAGCATTGATACCCTTTCAGCAGATCTCTCTTGTTGGATCCATTGATTCACTATCTCATGATCTTCATCTGTGGCTGTCTCTATGCCTCAACTCCTCTATGCGGCTGTAGTCGAGGGTATACGCGGGTATACAGCGTATACCCTCACCTCTAGAGACCGTACACTCACCTCACAAAATATTTATATTTATTTATACTAAAATACTGTAGCGTATACTCACAAAATACTGTAGCGTATACTCACCTCTAATTTGTGTCGGAAAATTAACCAGTAGCGTGTACTCACCTCTAATTTTACCACTACATCCCTCTCTATGACCCAACTAATCTGGTTTGGAACTAAGCAGCAGCTGCTCAACCTTGATCTCCAACTTCTGACAGATTCAATTGACAGCATTGATCCTAAATGGACCCTAAATTCACGTATACCTATCTAGTGTCCGTGACTTGGGTGTCACCTTGATAGCACCCTCTCATTCTCCGAGCCTTTTAGCGACACAGTGGGTAGTACAATGCGCCTATATACGACACACCTATCTAGTGTCACTGAACCACTTCAGTTGCCCCACCGGTTACCCTGGATATAATTCACCCTGTGCTTCACCCATTTCTTATATGTAATAAAACGTGAAGTAAAAACATATAACCTTTGAAGTAATTTTAAAAACTCCCTAGCTTCCGAAATAGAATTACATGCGTCAATTAAACTTAGATTCAATTTATGTGCATAACAATGGAACTAAATGCCAACGGCGTTGACTGCCTTACCAACTAATGTACATCCTTATTTACACCACTCATTAGATTTGTTCATTACACTTGCACCATCATAACCTTGACCCACTAAATATGAGCCAATGACGAACCCCTATGACTGTAAGGTATCTAAAACAAGCCCTAACAATGACTACACAATTAATTCATTTGCGGGTTTAAAATCTAGAAAGCATTCGTTAACTTCTTGTTGGGAAAAATCATATAGAGGTCTAACAAAAGATAGCTGTTCCTTGTGACTAATATCTTTTGTTTCACCAACAGCGATAGAAAAATAAACGAACCCTTAACCCCTTATCTGATCCCTAACTTTATCTGCCAGTGTTATCAATTGTTTATTTTAAATGTCTTTTTCAGTGTAGGCCTATTGATTATGGACTATTAAACATTTCTCGAATATCGCTCATCTTGCAGCAACTTGATCAAAGTGTCTAATGCACAAGGCATCAAACGATAGCACACGAAAACCAAGCCGTATCCAGGTCAATATCCAGAAGATCAGTCCGTAAGACAGAGAGGTACTTACACCATCTAACTGAGTACTTATAACATCTAATTGAGTGCTTATAACACCCGATTAGGTACTTACATCCAATTGGATACTTACAGCAACCGAATGGGTACTTAGAACATGTGATTGGGTACTTGTAACATCCGACTGGGTACTTGCAACATCCAACTGGGTACTTACAACATCTAATTGAGTACTTACAACATTCCATTGGTTCATCACTTGCATCTGTACAGATTATTTTACCATTGCAGTATTCGTAAGCCAGAATATAGGGACCATTGGTACACTGATACTGTTCCGAGAGATACGCTGTGTGACAAAAGAAGACGAAAAGGCAGCCTCAAATCCACTCCATTCTCGTTTTCAATTGTACACACTTTAATTCTCAGAAAAATTGGCATCATCATTATCAGCAGCACCAACTCAGCAACAAAAACCACATCTTAAGCAGATATTCATTCATTTTTTTATTCATCTTCAATTAGGAATCCTAACAGATTACAAGGCATTATAAAAAAAGGGCCGCTGAAGAAATTCGGGATACGTTTAATATATCTGAACAAAAGAGCGTAACTTAACTAAAGAACATATCACAGATAAAGAACACATCTTAACCAAAGAGTATATCTTAACCAAAGAAACATATCTTAACTAAAGAACAATCTTAACTAAAGAACACATCTTAACTACTATCATAGAAAGTAACACATCTAAACTAAAGAACTGTTTTAATTAGGCTAAAGAAAACAACTTAACTATATAACTACCTTAAAGAACACATCTTCACCAAAGAACTGTCTTAACTAAAGAACATATCTGACCTAAATAACATATCTCAACGAAAGAACATATCTTAACTAAAGAACTAACTTAACTAAAAAACACACCTAAACTAAAGAACTATCTTAACTAAATAACACATCTTAACCGAAGAACTATCTTCACTAAAGAACACATCTTGACTGAAGAACTATCTTAATTAAAGAACACAGCTTAACTAAAGAAAACATCTAAACTAGAAAACTATCTCAACTAAAGAACACACTTTAACAAAAGAACTATCTTAATTAAAGAACAAACCTATAGAACTTTGTTAAGTGAAGAACACATCTTAACTAAAGAGCTACCTTAACTAAAGAACACATCAAAACTAAAGAACTATCTTAATTAAGGAACACATCTAAACTAGGGAACTACCTTAACTAAAGAACACGTCTTAACTAAAGAACTATCTTAAGTAATAAAATCATCTTACCTAAAAGACATATCTTAACTAAAGAACACATCTAAACTAAAAAAAACTGTCTTAAATAAGGAACACATCTTAACTAAAGAACTATCTCAACTAAGGATAACATCTAAAACTAGAGAACTACCTTAACTAAAGAACACATCTTAACTAAAGAACTACCTTAACAAAAGAACACATCAAAACTAAAGAACTATCTTAATTAAGGAACACATCTAAACTAGGGAACTCCCTTAACTAAAGAGCACATCTCAACTAAAGAACTATCTCAACTAAGGATAACATCTAAACTAGAGAACTACCTTAACTAAAGAACACGTCTTAACCTGAGAACTATCTCGATTAAGGAACATATCCAGCTAGGGAACACATCTAAACTAAGAAACAGCCTATACTAAGGGACAAATCTTAACTGAAGACCATAACAACGGAACAGATCTTAATTAGAGAACTATCTTAACTAAAGAACGCATCTTCTTAACCAAAGAACTATCTAAGCTAAACAACACATCTAAACTACAGAACTATCTTAACTCAGAAACACATCTCAACAAAAGAGCTATATTAACCAATGAACACTTCTTAATTAGAGAACATATCTCATCAAAAGAACACGGCTTAAGTAAAGAACTATCTTAACTAAAGAACACATCTTAAGTAAAGAATATATCTTAACTAAAGAAAACATCTTAATTAAAGAATATATCTAAGCTAAGGAACATATCTTAACTAAAACATATCTTAACTAAAGAACACATCTTAAATAAAGAACACATCTTAACCAAGGAACTATATTAACTAATGGAACTACCTTAACTAAATAACTCATCTAAACTAAAGAACTATCTTTAAAAAAACATCTAAACTAAAGAACTATCTTAAATAATGAACACATCTTAATAAAAGAATATATCTTAACTAAAGCACTACCTTAACTAAAGAACACATCTAACCTAAAGAACTATCTTAAATAAAAGAACACATCTTAACTAAAGAAAATATCTTAACTAAAGAACTACCCTAACTAAAGAACTACTTTAACTAAAGAACGCATCTTAACTGAAGAAGTATCTTAACCAGAGAAGACTAGAGAACATATCTTAGTGTAGAACACGTCTTAACTAAGGAACTATCTTAACTAAACAACTATCTTAACTAAATAACAAATCTAAACTTAAAGAACTATCTTAACTAAGAACATATCTAAAGTAAAGAACTATCGCAACTAAAGAACACATCTAAACAAAGGAACATATCTTAGCGAAAGAACTATCTTAAAAAGAACTATCTTAACTAATGAACATATCTAACAAAAAAACTATTTTAACCAAAGAATACATCTAAAGAACATATCTCAAGTAAAAACACATCTTAACTAAAGAACTATCTTAAGTAAAGAATACATCTAAACTAAAGAAAATATCTTAACTAAAGAACATACCTTAAATTAAAAAAATATCTTAACTAAAGAACATATCTAAACTAAAAAGACTATTTTGATTAAAGAACATATCTTAATTAAAGAACATATCTTAAATAAAGAACATATCTTAACTAAAGAACTATCTTAACTAATGAACATATCTAAACTAACGAACTGTCTTAACTAAAGAATACATCTAGGTAAAGAAAATATCTTAACTAAAGAACTATCTCAACTAAATAACACATCTAAACTAAAGAACTATCTTAACTAAAGAACATAATATCTTAAATTCAAAAACTATCTTAGCAGAAGAACATATCTAAACTAAAGAAAATAATATCTTAACTTCAAAAACTATCTTAGCAAAAGAACATATCTAAACTAAAAAGACTATCTTATTTAAAGAACACATCGTAACTAAAGTAAATATCTTAACTAAAGAATTATCCTAACTAAAGAAATATCTTAACTAATGAAAACACCTAAGCTAAAAAAAACTGTTTTAACTAAAGAACACATCTAAACCTAAAAACATATATTAACTACAGAATACATCTTAACTAAGGACTATCTTAGCTAATGAACGCATCTTAACTAAAGAATACATCTTAAGTAAAGAACTAACTTAACTAAAGAACACATCTTAACAAAAGACTTAACTAAAGAACACATCTTAACTAAAGAACTATCTTAACTAAACAATACATCTAAAGAACATATCTTAAGTAAATACACATCTTAATTAAAGAACTATCTTAAGTAAAAAATACATCTAACCTAAAGAAAACATCTTAACTAAAGAACTATCTCAACTAAAAAACACAGTTAAACCAAAGAACTATCTTAACTAAAGAACATATCTATACTAAAAAGACTATCTGAATTAAAGAACACATCGTAACTAAAGAACGTATCTTAACTAAAGAACTAGTTTAACTAATGAACATAATAATCTAAACTAAAGAACTGTCTTAACTAAAGAACACATCTAAACTAAAAACATCTATTAACTAAACTTACTAAAGAATACATCTTAACTAAGAACTATCTTAGCTAATGAACGCATCTAAACTAAAGAACTATGTTAACTAAAGAATACATCTCAACTAAGAACTATCTTAGCTAATGAACGCATCTAAACTAAAGAACTATCTTAACTAAAGAACTATCTTAACTAAAGAACACATCTTAACTAAAAAAAGTATCTTACCTAAGAAACACACCTAACATGTCCCCTCTGTTCTTATCTTTAATAAAGATCAGAACTTAACTAAAGAACTAAAGCTCATCGGACCCTGAGTATCAACCTATAAGCCATTATTGCACTAATTACATTTGCACATTAACCATAGAATTCAGTTTAAAATCTGTCTTATAGTCCACAAAACGTTGCACTTCATCAGATTCAGAGCTAAACTTAAGACTTATTTCCTCCAGCTTACTTAATATCCGCTGCAGCTTGACCTCGGGTTTCTCAGACTTATCAGACTTTGATCCGGATTCTCGCAATGGACGGACTCCGACTGTCAACGTTTCACTTGAAGCAACCATCGACGAATTGTGCATAATGACGGTGCTTTATAAGTCATTAGATTAGATTCTCAATTTGAGAATGTCCACTCAAACTTCCTACTTTTCCTACCTACTCTTCCTACTCCATTGATCCAAATATTCTAAAGGGGTTTGCTTCTTAAGTGTAAATGCCCACTGTGAGTTCAGAGTTCAATCTCCGAGATCGGCGAGATCACTGGGTAGGATGACTTGATATTTTGTCTCAGTTATGTATATGTGTGAAGAATATTTTATGAAAACTTCATATATATAAATATATATATATATTATATGATACAATTACAATACATTATATATATACATATATATTATATATACATACATATATGCATTGGTCTGTTGACCATACTATGAGGTATAAATCTAGGTTAGGCAACTTGGATTGTCTTCTCGCTTGCCCTCCCATTCCTCATTTCCCATGAGTATTAGTTTCCAGTGTTTAACGCAGGATCGCTAATGTCTACCTTGCTTACCTGCATTAATACATTTAAATAAATAGACTGTAAGTAAATTTATTTCCTAAGAACATCCAACCTACAGCATCCACTGAATTCTCCCTCAAATAAAATGCGTGCACTAGGGGTCATCCATAAAGGACGTCCGCAAAATATGACCTACTTTGGACACCTCCCTCCCCTGTTTGCATTTGTCCGCATTTGACTGTACCCTCCCCCTTTGTGGACGTCCGCTCGCCAAAGCCACACCATTGTGACTAACGTCATTAATAACCTACCAGTTTTATCTTTTTTTAAATCACCTTACTTAAAATGTCAACCAGTAAATGCTAATTAAAATCGAAAAGTAGGCAGTGTTCTACATCAGCTACTCAGCTACTGCATTTTAATTCAACAAACACAAGTTCTAGTACATGGCATGAGGTTTTAGGCAATTAACTAACTGACCTTTTTGTCTCTCAGGGAAGGTTGAAACGAGGTGTTTAAAAAACTATAAAATTTAGAAATTTAGATGCGGACGTCTCCACTGGCCATAACCCCTCCCCTTGTCCGCATTTGAGTGAACCTCCCTTCCCCTCATTGCGGACGTCCTTTTCAGATGACCCCTTAACTCCATTCGATAACGAATGGCTGCATAATTATATTCCCATCATCACTCAAACGCTACTACCCGATCAACCATTGCTCTCTTCCAAAAACTCGTTACTTGTCCCAGCGGTTCTAGGACGATCGCTCATAGGACGATATGATGTCGATATCACACAGGACTATCGCAAAAAAGGACGATCGCTCACAGGACCATCGCTCATAGAGACGATCGCTCATACGCTATGTTATTAAATATAGGCGCAACAAAGTAGGGACGCGAGCAATTAACTTTCAATTAGCTAGCAATTTTAAAAGTGATTAACTAATTAACTGCTCCAATTGACTTCATATAACTTCACAAATATTTATGAATCTCGTGCACATACAGGTGGAAACATTCATCCGTTTTGGACAAATACATTGATTATTAAATTGCCCAGATATATAGGAAACAAACAATACAATAACAATATACCGTAAATGCAATAACAACGAACGGTAAAAATAAACGGTAATGCTGTATTGAATTTTGCACCTTTTTGCAACAAAGGATCCATGAAACAAATCTTGGCTTCTGTGTTTTATTAACAATTTATGCTATAATTCATCGCGGTGTATGAGCGATAGTCGGATAGTCCTATGAGCGAAAGGCCCTATGAGCGATCGTCCTATGAGCGAGGGTCCCTATGAGCGAGAGTCCTATGAGCGAAAGGCCCTATGAGCGATCGTCCCCATGAGCGATAGTCCTATTGAGCGATCGTCCTATGAGCGATAGTCGGTATACCGTCCCAGCGGCGTAGCTATGGGATGTCTTGCGCCCGGGGACGAACTATGAAACTGATGCCCCCTCCCTGTTTTATTTATTTCACATTTTCCAAATACATCGTAATTTCTAATGCGTAGGCCTATATGGTGCCCTTCAGTGCACAACGGGGCAACAAAATCATACCTGACAACTGGTTCGTAAGTAATGAGGATACAACCAGAGGTTAAAGTGGTGTGGGAAGTGGGAACTGTGGGAACGGTGTTCCCACTGCTCTCGAAATTCCTTGCTTGCGTTTCCACTGCTCACGCATGCGTTCCAATTAAACTCTTCTTTGGCGTTCCCACTGCTCACCCAAACCACTTTAACCACTGGATATAACTGATCTTTTGGGGGCACAAAAATTAAATCTTATAAATGTATTTGGGATAAATTAGTTTATAAATTTTAACCCTCATTTTGGCGCCCTTTCCTTTGGCCCACCGGGGACACATGTCCCCTCTGTACCCCATAGCTACGCCTCTGACTTTTCCCCCTAAAGACTTCTGAAACGATCAAAAGTAGAACGAAAATTATTGGCGTCTTCGTGTGTTTTGGGCGCAAGAACTGTACAAACCAAGTTTATCAGTTATTAAAATGAGAACATTCGCAACAACGACTGTTTTCGAAGAATATAATACATCAGGCCCGCCGAGAGGGGGGCAGAGGGGCAAATGCCCAGGATCCCGGCTAGTTTTAGGGGCCCGGGCCGGTTCCGCAATCAACATATGAAAAATATTATAATCAGTTATAACAAATTAAGTTTATGATTTATTTTGAAAATTAGCAACTGAATAAAATCAGTTGTATATTATATATGTATATAATATCGTACGGTCGTACGCGAACGTTTATTATTTCAATTTGTTGTTTTTACAAATTTCTCGTAAAGCCTAAATATAGTTTATGGACCCGTGACTGATCTGCCTATGGGCCCAAAATTTCTGTCGGTGGGCCTATAATACATTATACCAAAATGGTTTGCATAAATTCCCTCTTCATTAATTGTTACACTGTACAAAATAATCAAAACTTTGCAATACATGGACTACATACAGTGTGAGAATTGTAGAAAAAAGACGGGGGGGGGTTAGACTTTGATGATTTTGATCTATGTGGAGTTCAGTGGCGGCGATCTTGTCTGAGAGGTGGGGGGGGGAGGACAAAGTCGGCCACGATCTCGTCGACGACCGGTTTTGGAAAATCTTCTCCCGAAACCAAAACTTCATCTCCGAAACATTTCGCTTTCATCTCCAAAAAAAGTTGCTGACTTTTTTTTAGTCCTTCACCTCTTTTTACAACTTTTTTTACACTGTCCTACTATCCTCTTTTTTCTTAGTCATTCGCCACGTTTTACAACTTTTTCCCCTCTCCCGGCAATAACCCTTTTCCTTATGATTTCTTCGTCTAAAAAATTTTGACCTTTTTTTGACGAATTCCTTCTTCTTTCTCATAATTTTGGGGGGACACTTCTCCTCAAAAAAATTATTTTTACCTCGTCTGGTCAAAAACGCTGCCAAAACCCACACGTGCAATTACATTTCTCCGCCTTTTTGGTGTTTCTTCAAAATGTGGGGGGACAAATGCATGGAGTGTCCCCCCACTCTGAAAGGTGGGGGGACATGTCCCCCGTCCCCTCTAAATCGCCGCCCATGGTGGAGTTGAATATTTCATCCGTATTTTGCAAACTGAGAAATTCAAATATGCGATAGAGAGCTTAAACTCTTTAAAGTGACGACTTCACCAAATTTATTAGTATTCAATTCACATGATCACAAATCTCACAATAAACCAGAGCATAATTACTTTAGGCGTATTTGTAGCCGAACCCACAAAGTGAATTGTGAAAGAAAATGCTCAGATATATGCACAATATAATCACACTAGCAAAACTGAGGGGTTGGAAACGACCCCCATGGGGTGTGCAATGAAATCTTAACTGGGGGTCCTAAGAAAGACTTGGGATTTGAACCCCCAATCCCCGACAATTCTCACCCTGACTACATTATATTTTGGCGCATGTTCCACGATTCTAATGTACCCTACGCAGCGAACCAAAGACCTAGTAAACAAGATTTCTTGAGGGTGAACATGATCAGCGCGCCATCGTGCGAATACTGTGAACCTGTTGATGATCCTCGTCATGGAATAAGAGACCCTCTTCATAAGTGAAATCATCTCTCCACCTCTTATTTTCTTCAGCTTGCTTCAGCTTGCTAAATTAAACCAAGACCTCAAAGCGAATGACCACTTACTTTCCATCGTAAAGGTTCTCAAGTTGAATACGTCCAGACGAACGCGTCCAGGCCTCGTGACCTTCAATCGCCGTTACTTCAAGCAGCCCAAAGTCGACTCAGAATCGGCAGGAACTTCGCCTTCAGCCACTCCTTTTCCAATCGCCTTTGGTCTCAGAGCAAAAGGACTTCGACGCTCTCCATACACAAAATGTAGCCACACAGAATCCAGATTAATTAACCTTTTAGCCTATCTCTGCAGCTGTCATTAACCAAACGTAATTGAATAGACACACAGAAAAGTTCACTTTTAAATAGTTCACTTGAATAAAGTTGGCTTTATCAAGTTTCGAATAGAACTTTGCGTTGATAACTTACAAGGCGACGTTCGCCTTTTGCAAGCGACAACGATGGAATTTGATTAATTCGATATAAAAATGTAGATGACTGACGAATATTTCAGCTCACCTGATTTGTCCTAAATACGGCGAGGGTCCGGCTGCGAATATGTGTCCGGAGACAGGAGAGAAAATCGAACCATTTCAGACGATGAAGTATTATAAGAAATCTCAGAATATCAGTTGTCAAATAATTATGGCTAACCAAAGCGCATACAATAGCACGAATGAGGATTTCGGACGTTAAAAATAATAATGAACTGGCGATTACCTGATGACGTCTACAATAATAAAACGTCATCAAGAGGATTTCACTCAGATTTGCGCTCGTTGCATATGTTGTAGGTTTATGTAGGGCCTTTTCAAAATATATGAACATAATATCACAGTATGTATTATTTATACTGTGATAACATGCCCAAGTCTAGTGCAGTGGCGTCTACCAATAGGGGGTTAGGAAAGTGATTTCCCACGGTTGCCAGAAATGGGAGGGGTTAACCAAGCATGATGGCCAGAAGCGGGGTTTACCACGAATGACGCTGATCTATATAAGTTAATTTACAGTTCTGAGTGACTTCTGAGACTCTCATAAGTCGGCCAGAGTGAGGTGGGGGTGGGGGTGCGGTGTTCTCCCATTCCAGGAGAGGGGTTAGACGCCACTGGTCTAATCACTCTAGTGGCAGCTTATAGGAGTAGGCCCTATTGGTGTTGTTGCTCTTGTAATTGCTATTATTATTGTTGTTATTACTATTACTGTTATTATTATTTTCATTATTAGGCCTATTATTATTATTATTATTATTATTATTATTATTATTATTATTATTATTATTGTTGTCGTCATCATCATCATCATCATCATCATCATCATCATCATCATCATCATCATCATCATCATCATCATCGTCATTCAAATGCGGACAAGAGGGAAGGAGGGTTATGACCGATGCGGACATTTTTAATATGTGATAGTTGTTTGAACACCTTGTTTCAACCTTCCCCAAGAGACGAAAGGTCGGTGAAGCAGTCTTGTTGTCCTCGAGACCAAGGTCTTGGTCTCGAGGGCACTCGAGTTCGTTTTTAAAAGTCTTGGTCTTGGTCTTGAGACCAAAGGTCTTGGTCTTGAGGTTCAAGGTCTTGGTCTTGGTCTTGGTCTCGAGGTTCAAAGTCTTGGTCTTGGTTTTGCAAGACCAAGACCAAGACTTTTGTCAATATGAACAGTCATTAATTCTAACAAACGGCAAGAATTTTAAAATTTTATCCAATAATTACTCATAGTTATTGCTTTAGTATTTACACGGTGTGAATGAGGCTTCACTGTTGTTTTGGACAATTATTTTGACTTCCGGTTATTTACCATGGAATGCTTTCAAAGCAGACTCATGATTAATTTGTACATTTACATCTGGTTCTTGAAAAGCTGCTTTGTGTGCTAGCGATTTCAGCACTTGTAGACCGTGTTTTTCCACATGGCAGAATTTTATGAGGCCCCACAGGTCACGTCTTGGTCAGAAAATTCTGAGCAAATTGGTTTTTATAAAATTCAACAGCCATTTGGAATAACATTTCGCATGAAGGACTTTTGTAAATACGAATTCGGATTTCTCTGCAGTCTCCATTTAGAGTTGTTTTGCTTGAATAAAAGAAAACACTCATGTTTTCATTAAAATAACGAGTAGTCCGACTGGACAATTTTTAGTAAGGAATAGAAGTCTGGATACGACTGCGATTTTGTTGGGTCTTGGTCTCGGTCTTGAGGTTCGAGGTCTTGGTCTTGGTCTTGAGGTTCAAGGTCTTGGTCTTGGTCTTGAGGTTCAAGGTCTTGGTCTTGGTCTTGAGGTTCAAGGTCTTGGTCTTGGTCTTGAGGTTCAAGGTCTTGGTCTTGGTCTTGAGGTTTAAGGTCTTGACAACAAGACTGCGGTGAAGTGATTGCCTAAAAAATCCTGCCATGTACTAGAACTTCAACACACTCTGGGGAGTCTGGGCTCGAAAACTCTTACAGTAATAACATGGTCGTTGACGTATTGAGTTTCTTCCTGATTGCCTCAGAGAGGGAGGAAGTCTTGACCTGGCAGGCTAATATTTCATCGCTCAAGACAGAGGGGGGTTCGAATCGGAAGAGCTATGTAAATGTACACGTTATTATAACGACCATTCATTGTCTTTGGTGTGCGGACGTCCGCAAAGGGGAGGGGAGGGCAAGGTCAAATGCGGACAAGGGGAGGGATGGGTCCAAAATAAGCAATATTTTGCGACGTCCTGTATGGATGACCCACATAACTAGCGTTGAAACGCATGTAATAACAGACCTTACTTTACATATTAAGTAGTTTGCATTCGACGCCCAATAACAACCACACCTCGGCCACACACCAAGTCACCTGCAAATACTGTACCTGAATGCACGAGTTGCATTGTGCAATCTCTTCTTATTGAAAGACGCCTACAAATGCACTTGTCAAGATCAGAGTCATGGTGTGCTACAGCAAACACAGTACTTGCACATTGCTATGTTGCTTCACGAGGCAAAGATAACCGAACAGGTACACCAGTGAGCTAGCTGCCTAATATAGGCTCCAATCCAACGGCAACTAACTTTTGCGCCATTTTGTTACCAGTTTTTAAATGTGGCCTTCACGAAATTCAGATCTACGAGAAAGTGCACGGTAAAGCTGAAGCAGCTTTGCATCACCCCAAATCATGCCTAGAAGACTCTGCCATTGGGGAAGCACTGCGTTGGGGAAACAAGGACCTCGACAGCAGCTTGTGCCTACAGGCTCCTGAAGCCCTTAATTTCTGTCTGGTTTTGATACATACAAAACGTACTTATGTATACACCTTGTCATAATACAGTGACGTCGTTACATGTGTGTAACTTTTATACATTCAGTAATGTAATGTGTCTGGACATTTACATAGTGCCTCTCAGGACCTCCAAGTGACCAACAGGAAATTAGGTTGTCTTATAAAAATTGTACGACCTGTCTAAATTCAAATGCAAAAGTTTGGACAAACTCCACACTCCATAAGTGATTCAAAATTTACGTAGCACCCATTCAAGGTCTCTACTCGGCTGGGATCCCGACCCACGCCAAGCGGAAATAAGCAGTCTTGCTGGAGCCGATAGAACAGGGAGGGAAAGACCCGAGGGAGGCGACGCACCTCTGGAGGAAGCCCGTTCCACTTCACAGAGCCAACAACATAGAAAGCCACACTGTAGCTGTATGGGAAAAAGGAACGGTCAGATCGCTGTTGTCGGCAGAGTGAAGGAGACAGCAAGTAAGCGGGCGTCATCCCCGAAAGGCATCTCCAGACCAAAAAAAGAGATCCGGAAGTAGATGTGCTGTGGAAAGGGAAGCCAGTGCAGGACCTCCTGCATGTAGTAACTAAAGCGTGTCCAAAGCATTGAATAGCTAGGAAAAAATCTACGCCTTGTGATACATACAGTGCCTCAGTCACTTAATTTCCGGTGTTAATAAAAACAACACTTGATACAAAATTAACACAACAGCCTGGCAATCACAATTCAACAACAGAAAGAAATGGTTCACTGTTTTTGCCAACTTCATGAACGAGCCTTCAAACCTGCTCATTGCTCAAGACTCCCTTGCAGTGTAGGCAGTACATCTCACAATATGAAAGGGGTTAAACTCCTGCTCATTCACATATCAATGATAAATGGCAAATAAAAATTCTATATAACAAATAAAATTGTAATTAAAAAAAGCTGGACATTTTCTTCTCTCGCAATGTACGAACTACAGTTAGCCAAAAAGGGAAATAAAGACTAAAACTTTGAACTCAAACAGAAGACGTGACATTAAAATGCAGGGAAAATCAACTGGAATCGTCTTATTCTGTAAGGACACAAAAGCTCACTACGGACTCAAGTTACATCAATCTCAAAATGCATCGTTTCGCCAAGCAAAACTACTACGTCAATCTAGAAAATGTCCACCGATGACCTTCTTCTGTTGTGCAATGTCAGATGCAACAAAGGACTGGAATATATTCAGCGGATTGGATAAACACCAAGTAACAATCCATCAGGCGGAAAGGACTCGGCAGCGGCCCAAACAACCAGTGAAGAAACGGCCGTTACTTTTTGTGTGACTTGATGAAGGCGATCAGACCGTTTGTGGATGAATCATGAGATGTGACCGCGGCATCACTTTCCAACTCCGACTGGATCACCTTAGCCAGCTGCTTTCCAAGTTCCACTCTGCAGAAACAAATATATAATAGTAATATAAATTAATTCATACTGATACAACACTGCATGTGAAAGTCACCAGGTATGCTAACTGCACCAGATATCTTAATTTACCAGATATGCTAACTGCACATACCGGTACATGCTCACATACTTTGACTGCCTCACGATTATCAATGGACGGACTCTACATAATAGGGTGCTAACAAACTCTTGTTCTCAAATTTTCTGTTCCTTACCAATTTGTTTTAAAACGTAAATTATTATTAGACTGCAGTCAGCAAATCAGAATCAAACGTGCAAAGTAACAGCGAGTCATTGACATTTTGAATGACCCTACACAGTAACCGTTTCAAGCAAGGGTCGAACCGGTACTCTCTATGGTAGAAGACAAGAGCTCTAGCCACTCAGCCACTGCATCCTATCATTATACCTAAGCACTATATCCCATGACAAAGACAAAATACACTTACCCCCATTGGTCATAGGAGTTGATATTCCAGATGACTCCCTGGACGTGAATCTTCTGCTCATACAATGCTAAAAGAACAGTAACTCCACTTGTAATTATACATCAAACCACTTGGGAGAATCCATAACAATGGCACTGTTTAAATTCTCAACTGCAAGTACTCGTCATTCAGAACTTACGACTACGTACAAACAAATTGACATAACGCTGTTGGACTGCTACAATTTTTCCACCTCAGTGGAAATGCCCTTCAGTGTGCATCACACTTCTGAGGCGCTTCTTTAAAGCCACGTAAACACATGTAATTTTTACCATTGCACACGAGTTTGCATAAATATCATACTGTGTCACTGTAACGACTACACTGAACGTCAGTGGTAAGATCAGGTACAAAGGAGAGGACTGGCCTCTGGCTCTCATATTCCCAGTCTACTAAACTTTGCTAATGCTTCCAACCCATCACAGTCTCATGGTGTTAGCTCAAGGGACTGCTTTTTTCTTTTACCCCATAACAGCCAACAGCACATTCCAAAGGCCCAATAAACAACAACAATTATAACAAATGCATCAAAAAAGACATTTTAGTGACATTAAAATGTTAGATTTAAGAAATAATACTTCAGGGAAAGTCAAGAAAAACAGACCAATAAGAAATCCAAGAATAAACGGAGTCAGTTTGTCAAACAGAATCGAATTGCTCGGTCGGTTTCCTTCGAAAACCTACAACAGCAACAAAAACACTAGCAAAAAATGGCAAACTGCTGCATATCAAATGTTCTGCTTACACCTAACAGTTAAAAAATTTCCCAGCATTTATTTAAAGAAAACAAATAAGCTCTTTAATATAATTAAGTCACTGAACTGTGTGTTGAGTAAAAATTATACATAATTACTGGCAGAAAATCCCTAAGCGCACAAGTCCTATCGCTTAATCTACAACTCAATACAATACCCCTAGCCACAGTACCTTTCGAACTCTTTACCATCCAGTCACCTCAGTCTACCCAATCATCCTCATATCTCACTCTCTCCAGTTCCCCAGTCACTACTCGCCTCAAGTTCTCCAACCAATCTATATCCCACACTGCACCTCAGCTGTGGAATGAACTTCTCCCTTAATTCCGCATAGTCTCAGTCCTTCCACTCACTCACCATCATCTGCCTAAGGCTCCTCTACACATCACCCCACAGGCTTTCCACTCCAAACTCGCCCCTTCAAGAATTCGTATACCCTAATCTCAGTAATCCGTCTGATCTTCTTGTCCTCAACGAAACTGCTGCAACAGCTGCTTTGTCTCTCGGGCAACCAGACTTGGACCTCCACTGGAATCAATCTCTGGACAACCCTTCCGAACTGATGCAGTGCTAATAAATAAGCTGGTGCTTTGTGCTTAGCTTACAGTAGAGCTTTAGAAATTTGGAGCTTACAATTACGATTACAAATGACCATTAAAGCCATAACCAATAACATCAATACCACCAAATTCAAGTTATTCAACACCAATAACACCGCTAACACTACCAACACCCCTGTTGCCATACCCCAAAACCACCACCAATACATTATCACCCATAACAAACAAGTCTTACAATGTTCAAAGAACGATATTTAGTCTGTCCGGCTTAGAATGCAGAACGCTGCCTCACTGTGAGGAAAACTGCGCACGTTTCAACAAGAAAATCTAGATGTGCAAACCTTGTGTGGCAGAATTGCCTCCAAAGCAGCACCAGAGAGGCCAGACTTTTCCAACTCTTTTCTGGCTTCCTCTCGGCTCTTTCCCTTCATCAGAGCTTCCGTCTGAGCCAAGAAGTTGGCCAAAAGAATCTAAAAGCAAACCTATCATGTTAAACTACAAAAGATAACAAAACAAATGGCCAAATGGAACACAACAGCGGATGCAACAGACAAACCCTACTAATTCACTATGTCGGACGAAGTGAGCACGGAGCAGGTATTCGAGTTTGTACAACGCCCTCTAAACAAACATTTATATAACCCCTCTTGTATAAATTTCACTTCTAACCTACGATCTTCAAATCTCCAGCGTCCGTGTAACGTGCAACATGGTGGTCTAATCATTGCAGGAAAATTCTGTAGTCGAAAGACTGGGAGCGTGTGCGTGCTTGCTCAAGAGCTGAAGAGTGGGAATTGAGCACCTCCCGTTCTACCATCTACATTGGGCTTTACATTTAACTTTTTTATATGTATTATGTAATGTATTGTAATGTAGTACAATGGAAAAACTGAGACAGTACAACTGCAGATTCTGACAATCACTGTAACCTTCACAGCATGACCTTTGACTTTTACTTAACCCATTCATGGCCAAATTTTATTTTGCTAAAAAATTTTGATATTTAGCAACGTCATATTAAGGAATAAAGGGAATTAACTCACATTTGTGATAATTTCATTAAATTTTATTTATATAGCGCATAGAAATTTTGTTCCATTATTGGAACATGGCATTGTTCCAATATTGGAACATCCATATGTTTGATACTTCACTAGAGAAATGCCACAGTGACTGCTTGTTCTTGTCCATGCCTATACTTTATTAGGCTATACTGCAAAATTTGCAGGTAAGCAGTCACTCTGAGACCTGTTTATGGTAGTATATTGTAGCAGTTCACTGGCTGCAAGTAAACGCGACAGACACCACAGCCAGATGTTGTGTTTTTACAGACACGATATCGATATCTACCCTGTTTCACATTGTCTGGGTAGTGCTTGGCATTGCTGTTGAATCTGACACTGTCTGGAATGTTTCTCACAAGAACGGCTTTGCTATTTGCAGTTGAGGATGGTCTGCCCCGATTCTGTGGCTCACTGAACAACAGCAAATAGGTAGCCACAATCTTGCGAATGAAGCCAAAGAAATCCAGTTTGGGCAGTTCTTCGTCATCAAAATTGTTGTCAGTTTGCTCAGTCGCTCTAGCCCTTTCATTTCTTATCTGTCTTTGGTGCAGTATCCAGGCGTTGGACATGGATACAGACATCAAGTGTGTGAACATTTGCCACCACCATTTGTTGTTGCGTAGCTTCACACGATACCCCGCCACATTTCTGTCCATCTGGTCTGTGCCACCCATGAATGAACTGTACATGCTGTTTACCTTGAATAGTTTGTTTGCACCCATGATGACTGTAGTAAGGAATCATACCCTCGTCTACATCGACATGCTCTACATAAGCTGCAAGCAGTTTCATGCACTTTTCATTCAAATGGGCGACGAGTGGTCTAATCTTGGCAAACTTGTCGTCAGATGCTAAGTAGTGTTGTCAGCGAAATGAAGATTCTCGAGTATAGCTCTGAATCTGTTTCTTGGCATGGCCTGGGCAACAGCGTCAATTCCGATGTCTGCATCTAAACTCCAGCACAAGTCTCTTCGAGGTAGTGAACTATATATAACCTGATATCATCAACACTCTGAAGAACAGCTTCAGTTCCTCCACTGTTACTTCAAACATACTGGTGGCATTATACTGTCTGGCATACAGTTCAGACTGGTTCTTGATGTACTGAAATAATTCAATGGGCCAGAATATTTAAAACAGTTCTGTAGGGGGATTTTTGATGTGATCACATTGTTCAGAAACCACTAATGTACTGGGACTTCAAGTCACCTTTCTTCCACTTTTCCACAGTCTTGGAAAATGTTCTCTTCTTCGCTGCATCATGCCTTTATTACTGCCTTCTAGAACAGATATATACACTGTATTCTTCTCCACCACCACTGTCCCCACTATCTTCTGCCTCTATTGTAGCTTCGGCTGGTGCATTCAAAATCTTGCTCGATAAATGATCTGCTATGTAGTCGCTGCCTTTTTCTGTGTCGGATTTGTCAGAGTCACTATCAGATTCATCATCAGGTGGCTTATGAAAACATCTCCAGAACTGAAACTGCGGGTTGTAATGTTGTCAAGTAATTCATTTAGTGTTGGGGCAGTTACAGTTTTTCCCCAGAAAAGCTGCAAACATTCATTGTAGCCTAAACAAAGGCATAACAATGAGTGTTGAATAAATTGACTTTTTCTGCTTAGGCTACTATAAAAATTTGTACACAATTATTTTAATTCAACAAATAATACAAGCATTGAGAAAGTACTACATTGCGCTTGACTTGGTTAAGGATAATACTGTAACAGGCGCACTGAACCACAGAAGCGTATGAAGTGTTAAATTACTGAGAATTGGACTGCCATGTGGCCATGTTCCAATATTGGAACATTGCGATTTGTGCATAATAGGCCTATTTTTTGCGCCAACGGAATTAAACTGCTATTTTATACAACAAAAGCAACATTTCAACTAATTATAACACATACATAAAATACTCTTACCTGTGCGGGATCAAACAAAAAGAATTTCCGAAGTTTCGTTTTTTCCGAACGGCTAAATTTTAAAATTAAATAATTTTTTTCCCTAATAAAATCATTCAGATATTTATGAAAAGAGCAAATTTCACCTTCCTATTGACCAATAACATCATGTGTTTACGAATACAACATTCAACAGGTACCCTGCCAAAAATATATGTATTTTTCTGACATGTTCCAATATTGGAACATGGCCACGAATGGGTTAATGCAAAGTCTTGTCCATCTCACTTCAAAACACAAATTTGTATCGCTGTTCGATCAAAGCAGAAGAACGAGTGATCACCTCATGATGCAGACCTCCCTGGACCGGATTCTGAGTCTGAACTGGCATCAGAAAGTCACATGGAATCAAACGCGTTCCTGAAGAAAGACAAGAAGAGCAGATCATGACGTTTTCCTTCAGGACAGAAATGACAGAAGCTTGAAATGATGAACATCCCAGAGAATTCTACTTATGTTTAGAAAATTTCTAGCTTTTAAATCCATTATTTAACCAGTCTGTACAAGGATGCGGTGTGTCAGCCTTATTATGTAATAAACAAATATAATAATAATAATAACAAGAGATAGATGAATTAAGCATTTAGAGCTTCATCATATTCATCCGAATATAAACTGACAAATCAAGTCAAAATGATACAATAGCAACGTGAATAAATTCTAAGGCTGTTTTGATTATTAATATATGCATTACCTTGGTGAATAAGCTGGTAGAAGGCATGCTGGCCATTGGTGCCAGGCTCTCCCCAAGCAATTGGACCGGTTGTGTGGTCAACACGCTTTCCACTACGCGTTACGTACTTTCCATTAGACTCCATGTCACCTTGTTGGAAGTAAGCAGGGAACCGGTGCATATACTAAATTCAAATCGCAACAGAAACAAATTCACATAAAAATCTACCCTTACCACTTCTGGTAGTAGTACATGCTGAAATGCTGCACAAATATATTCTGTTATCCTCTTGCACTTCATGACGGTAATTCTCTCAGTCACTTTTATAGCAGCTATGGTGATAATCACCCAAGTTATGGGCACTCAATCAGTTTATGGTAATTCTCAATTTATGGTAATTATCAATTCATAGCCCTTTATGGTAACAGTTGTGTTTCTGATACAGGAAATAAATAATTAAATATTTAAACTGACTTCTTTATATCGGCTTTCAAGCAATTCCATCACAGTGCCTCATCAATGTATCCGAATCATTGTGGGTCTTCCTCAGTAGGGTTAGTCATAATGCAGGGCAGATACCTTGTTCTAACCTAAAAACAAGATGACCCGCCCCACAAAAGAACACTCTTCTGCTAGCTATTTATAGCATCAGATGAACTTCTTTCACAGACCTGGTCATACGGCAGAAGAGTGTACGTCTCCGCCCCAAAGAAGTTGCTGTACCAGACACCAATCAGCGCCAAGATCACAGGAAGCTGTTGAAGAAACAAGACACAAATCCATCCATCGTAACATGAAAACAAATATACTAAACAAAATCTTTGTCAATAAAAAAACATGCTAATTGCTATGATTAAGAAACCCATACAGATAAAATTTCCTTTCTAGCAAAATTGTAAAACCTCACTGTTAAACTACTCTCACTCCAGCCTGAAGGACCACAGTAGCCGACTGGTTAGAGAGCTCAGCCAGTAATGCAAAAAGTATGAGTTTGAGCCTCATCTGAAGCAAGGTCTGTAACTGCTTACAGACCTTGAGCAAGTCCTTCACTCACAACTGGGAAGAGGGGGTAGACGAATGGTAACACTCTTGCTCAAAGAACATAAGGCCTTGAAAGACGCAGTTCGATACCCATAAGCTCCCTAAAGGTCGACTCAGTTGTCCAATCCCTAAGGGCAACTGTAAAATAAGCAGGCACCTAACAGGCTGCCAAGATGAGTGTTCTATAAGATCTTGATAATTGTAATGTCATACGTTTCAATGTTACTAACTGCAGTTTGTCAGTAATGCTTCCCAATAAACACGAATATTATTTTTACTATTATTGCTACAATTGCTCAGCACAACATTCCATCAATGTTCTGTCGTATCATCGTGTGCACTTCTGAACTACGGAATGAGGGCATTATCAAAAAAAATTGTAATGTACAAGACTGGAAATACACAGCCAGACAGGGCAAACAAACAATGACCAAAGATGTCACATGATTACTGGACACAGATAATGTCACATGATTACTGGACATAGATAATGTCACATGATTACTGGACACAGATAATGTCACATGATTACTGGACACAGATAATGTCACACGATTACTAGACAGAGGAAGCAGAAGAAGTATTTGACATTCAAACGTTGCACTTACATTGTGTTCCAGAGGAGCAGTCTTAAAATGCTCGTCCAGGAAAAATGCTCCACTGAGCAGCTGCTCAAAGTTATCCATGCCTACAATCCACATAAGTCACAACATCTTTATCACAAGAAGGTTAAACAGAGACATACATGGCACCAATTAACAGTTGTTTAGTAAATGTCACTCATGGCACCTGCTTAAAATCGGATGAAAACAGCGATGTATTCCTTACCAATGTAAACTGCTATGGACATCCCAATTGCTGACCACAGAGAATAACGACCTCCGACCCACTAAAAGAAAACCAAAATAACGTAGTTCAATGCAATTGTTATTTATATAGATAAGGCAGCTTGCAATAGGAAATCAAAGTGTAGGCTTCAGCTTCTACTCGTCATTTCTAATATCATGCCCCACTGCTTCTCTTCTTCAATTAGTCGAATTCACTAACTCAACACGCCACAGCCAACATTTTAAGACCGATAACTGGGCAGTATTGCTGGACACAGGCTGACTGCTGAGCACCAATAAAAATGCAAAGCTACCATCCTTGCATACATGCCTTCATAGAAGCTTCTGAGGGGCACAGTCTCAACACTGAAGGATTATTTGGCTGACGCACACACAAGAACATCATAATCCAATGATAGAACACCTTTTCCAACATCCCATCTCGCATTTGTACTCATTAACCGATTCATTTCCCTAAAGCCAAGGGGGTGCAGCTCAATGTCTACTTTTCATACAAATGTATAACAAATTGTATTACTGAAAAAGTAATTATATTTGTAAAAATTTCTTTATCATTTCCCTGAAGCCCGAGGTGCAGCCCGGGGTGCAGCCTGATGGCATGGTTTTCCACTTGTCTTAATTTGGTTTGTTTTTACTTCATTGTGACCATTACACACCACGCAGCCACTTCCAGAAGACATGGCATGCTGGATTCAACTGCCACATATCTAAATAACTGATGGTAAGAAAACAACATACAACCTACACAGGACTGAGATAATATTTACTTTATTGCAGCTGAAAAATTGAAATACACTTACATCCCAAAACTCAAACATATTCTGTTCGTCGATGCCAAAGTCTCGAACTTTAGGCTGAAACAATTTAACAGAACAGCACTCGGATGAATACCTTTCTCAGTTGTTATCACATTAAATTATTAAACCAAATCAAATTATTTTAAATGAAGCATCAATCTCACACAGCATAACTATGCAATCAAATATCATCATATCACACTCTAAAATGAGATCTCACATGCCCATCTGAATGCATCGTAAATCCTAGTAATGTTTTCTCAACTATTTTTAACGGCAAACTGTTAAGCAATGTATGAGTGGCTGAATGTTTCCTTACCCCATTAGTAGACAGAGCCACAAAGTGTTTGGCCACAGCAGATGGCTAAAATAAACAAAGAAAACAGTTATTGCACTCGTAAATACACATTTTTGTATAACTCTACAAGAAACAAATAACTGAAGAGAATGGCTCTCAACTTCTGATGAAAAAGTTTAAAAGTTCCTAACATTGTCAGTAGTTCAAAAATCACCAGATAATTTAATTATGCCACATGTGTAATAGTCTAGTAAGAGGTTAGTGGTCACAGGTTCATATCCATACTACGGCAGAAAATCATTCATTAGACACCAGTGCGATAGAAGTAATAAATTACAATTAATTGGCACACAAACAAGCAACCTCTCTGGTAGGTGGGTGCAAAAGGCGACACACACTGTCATTTAAATTCTAACCATATCATACACAACAGATATTCGTCCATCATAAATGAAAACCGCTTACATCATGAGCCTTCTCCAGAAACCACTGCTTGGCTGAAGTGGCGTTAGTAATGGTCTCCTGTGTGGTGAAGGTCTACAAACAGCAACATTTGAATCACATCATGCTTGGGCTAGATAAATCCCATCTGCAACTTCACTCAACTAGCAGCTAAACACAAGAGACAAAAAACTAAAGAGCTACAAAGTACAACATCATCAGCACTCACGAATTAAGTGATGAACTGAAAGGTTATCTGCAGTAGCATTACCATATTATACAGGTTAAACATTTACCGAAGTTTAGACAGACACATCATCAAAGATAAAGATCAAAAAATGACCTTACATTTTTAACCACTTACATTATTAACCCTTAAATGATGAGAGTATACTAAAATGTACGGAAAATAAATCCCACTCATCGTTAAAGGAATTAAACAAGCTTAACAGCTCACATATCAATGTGCAACATGCTGACTAAATTAATTACCACTGTAATTATGCATTTATTAAGCGCACTACCTAATGACCAAGGATCAATCGATGGCACCAAGTAATCGCGATTGAAGAATTTGCTCAATGTCCTTAAACAGTAACAATCTCGAAGAGGCTCGAACCCATACATTCCACGTTACAAGGCAAGCTCTCTTACCAATCGGCTACCATGTCCCACAATAGTTAAACTTGCTTCCTTCTATTCTCAAGGCCTTGGGTTCACTGTCTATTGGTGTTTACGCAAGCCTCCACTTGTTTAACCATCTGGATGTAATCCATCCTATTTTAGTCAACATTAGCACCCTGTACACTGCAGGAAAGAACTGTTGGTCCAATGCACTCTTACTCGTTTCTCTTCACACTTGCCTGCCACACGCTGCCCAAAACAGTCAAAAAATAACAGGACACAAAACAGATCATCCAGAAAAATAATATCAAGACGTCAAAGAATTTAAACTTGCCTTAGAGCTACCAACTTAAATAAAAGGGTGAATAAAACTGAATTATTCGCACCTTAGACGCGATAATAAACAAAGCCGTTTCTGGATCCAGCTTCTTCAGCGTCTCTGCAATGTGAGTTCCATCGATGTTCGACACGAAATGAACCCTCGGTCCATTTCCATACGGCTTCAGTGCCTCGGTTGCCATCAGTGGACCCTGTCGATACACAAACATTCCACAGTCCACGTCACTTCTAACCAACAGTTACCTCAAATTCATTGTGTTATGCAGAATCTGCAAATTAATTCTAAATAATTTCAATATTTCAATATGATGCATTGCATGATATTAAACATTCGTTAACCCTTTAACAATGAGAGGGATTAGTTCTCCATACATTTTACTGCATGCTCGTCATTAAAGTGTTACGCATTCATAGCAAGTCACCCTTAAGACCTATCTGTCAGATTTCCACCAGGCTTCTACAACGGCTTTTTCACTACAATCTAACTGGAAGCATACATCAGTTGTTACCCTGTGCAACATGACAACAAAGTTTCTGGGCTGTATAACTTTATGTAAGTCATGATGCTAGATTTGATCAGATTAAATAAGTAGGGAATAACCGATTTTGGTTTTTTGCCGATTCCGGATACCTGATAGCAAAGGCCATTCATTATATGCCAATTCTGATTCTGATTAGTACTAAGGCATAATTCCAAGTTAGTCATCATTGGCTAATGGCTTGGCGTCAGCTAATGGGTCGGATGGAAGAACAGCCAGTCAGTCACCCCCTTTCGTATACCGCAATATATTTCTTCACTGATTGACAAGCCTAACGGTAGCCGGCCTCAACGCGTTCAACACACGGCTGGTATTGGGAGAGCCGGCAATAAAACAGGTGCGGATGCCACCTCCACTGTTATTAATTGGCGGGTTAGATATTCCAGATCCGGATAGTTCTGGATAGTCTAAAAATCGGCAACATCGGTTTACCGATCCGGATTTCAGTTATGCCCAATAAGACACGGTTTGCCTGTATTGGTATTGCCATTATCTTAGTACTTCCACTGAAGAGCTCTCAATCTCAGGACAGTGCTTCAAAACTACTACAATTGATAGAAACACAATACAAAGGAAAAATTCCTTATTCTGTCTGCTAAAAAAGAATACTAAACTTCCATTAACATTCAGTGGAATGTCTTACAAGATCTGATCCTCCAATTCCGATGTTAACGACGTCCGTAATGGATTTTCCGGTATAACCCTTCCAGTCTCCACTGCGAACTTTCTCCGTGAAACCTCTCATTTGTCCAAGAACTCGATTGACATCAGGCATCACCTGGAACGGTATCAAAACTATCCTGTACACAGGATTATTCCGTGTAATAATAATGTGGTCTTTGGGAGCCAAATCTACAACTGCCTTATAACAAGATCACATAATAATGACTTTAATTTCCACAAATTATGTAGCTGCACTAATTTCAGGATCCACTACTAAAGCCGTGTCTCATCATAATTCATGTCATAATGACTTAGAATGAATCTCCAGTGTATCATTAAAAAAAGAATTAACATGGCATCTCGTGCAAAGCTAAAGTCCATAGAAACACTGCATTAATCCATACTCACAAAATTAATTAGGGTCTTTCTTAGAAAAATTAACTCTATGAAACTATGACAGTATATATAAACGTCATTAATGCTGCCTCAAATTGGTTGTAAAAATTTCGGCAAAACCACTTGGCAGGCAAACATATCCTTCTGGTTTCACCTTCTGACATTCATCAGCACCCTCTAAGGAAAGAAAACACCTGGCAATTGTACATTGTTCAAAAAAGGCTTCAAATCAGATAAATAAAGGCTTCAAATAAAAGTACAGGTAGACAGGAAACTGTCCTAGACTACTTTAGCAAAGCCAAAACCTTCACAATGAAGAAAAACGTTTATGCGAAACAACATTGTATTGTATTGTATCTAGAAATTTATAAACATACTAACATCATGACCGTCGATCACAATAGGATGGTTTGATCGGTTACGCAGAGCCACGTGCAGAACGGCTCTACCTTCCGTGAAGTTGATCTTGTCACCTCGGAACATGGCATCACGAAACTCCTCGACTTTTCTTGCCTTGGCCTACATTACAGACATTCAACAAAAATGTAACTAAGCATTTACTTCGTTCAAAATAATCCAGTTAAACAGCGACATGCATTTAAGCTAAACTTAAAATCATACAAAGAAGTCGTTGACCAAACCAAGAACTGCCTTCTAAAGAGTAGTTTAAAAACAAGGACCTTTCTGAAGCTAAACTAAGTTGAAGATCTGTCTCTTCAATCACATTTTGTAAGAATAAAATTTCTGCCAAGTTTTAATGAAAGGTAAATCTGACGCACTGTCACGGTTAGCCTGTCATGCGGTGAAACACAATGAAACATCCAGATGCTTGAAATCCAGTTAGAAATAGTACGAAGAAAAAGAGTTCAAGATTTAGAGAAATATTTGTAGTCAGTCCCATTCAGTGGGGGAGGCAGCATGGACTGCCCACGGGTTATATAACGAGTGTTATGAATGCAACAGAGCATTATAACGAGTGTTACAATGAAGTGAGTTATAAGTTGAGCCTTCATGAAATGTATGACAGCATCATAACGAGTGTTATAATAGTTTTGTGTAGGGACCTGCGAAGCTTCGATATTCGATTCGAAAACGAATCGGACGGCGGTGTTCGATTCGATTAGAAAATGATGTCATGATTCGAACACTTTTCGAATCGTTTTTCGGAAAAATGAT
This sequence comes from Allolobophora icterica, assembly GCA_963556255.1. Taxonomy (NCBI): domain Eukaryota; kingdom Metazoa; phylum Annelida; class Clitellata; order Crassiclitellata; family Lumbricidae; genus Allolobophora; species Allolobophora icterica. The sequence goes on from OY744614.1 coordinate 26,228,981, forward strand.
TAGCCCTTGACACGCTTTGTTGTAAGCTAATTGTTTTAAATTTAGGGCTGCTGATTAATCGGCGTTAACGCGTGCGATTAACGCGTAAAAAAATGTGCGATTACATTTTTTAACGCGCTAATCGCACGCGTTAATTAAATCCGGTTTATATGTTGATTATAAATGTTATTTTAAATCACAAGTAAGATGGGCTGCTGAGAATAATTGACCGATCAACATTGTCACTGATGAAGGCCTACAGAACGTCATTCGAGTTGCCACGAAAACAGTTGTTGAGCAACATAGACTTGATCAAGAAATTGAGAAAGATTTGGATCCATTAGGCCTACAGTTGTGGAGGCTACAGGAGGACAAATAAATTATCCAGTCCTGGCTAAGTTAGCTAGACATTATTTATCATCCACGGCGGCTATGGTCCTTGTGAACGTTTGTTTTCTGTATCTGGCTATGTTGTTAATAAAAAAGCAGCAGCCTTTGAACTGGCCAGTGTAAATAAACTGGTCTGCTTAAGGAAATGGCTGATTAATAAACCAATCATGTCTAATCTTCACCTTTATATGTCACGGTAAAGGTAGCTCAAAATTTAAAAAAATAGGCCTACTTTCAGCAGTTGACTAATTTGAGTAGTGTTTCACTGTTTATTCAATTGTTTCTGTTATGCAAAACTGTTCAATTCAATAAACCAAGTGGAATAATTCAATATGCTAAGCCAAAGGTTATTAAAACTGTTTGTAATGAAAAGTAAGCATTCAAACAGCAGCCCTAGTTTAAATTGTTTGCCGCGCGTGAATTGGTTGTTGAATTTCTGCGTGCAAAGCGGCACTCGACGACAGCAAACCCTTTGGCAAGAAAATGGTATATAATTAGAAAGATATACTCCACTTAGATGTATGTACACCAAAGTGCGGTTATGCAATTGGTACAATAAAGAATGTACTTACTTACTTAACTCATAAATTTTTGTGTTATTTTTAATTCTGTTAATTAGCTTTCTGCTGTTTAATTGATTTTAAACTGCAGAAAGTTATTGATATATAGATACTGTGGTATGCCTGTGCTATCAAGCTTCATGAATATAAAACTGGTACTGGCTGATTCGATTCGAATTCGAACCTTTACCCCCGATTCGATTCGAGATTCGATTGAAAATTTGTGATTCGCAGGTCCCTAGTTTTGTGATATGGAGGCTTCTTAGAATGTACTAGAGCATTATAATAAATGCCTTATAACAAAGCAGGTTATGAAGACGTTTTGTTTAGCATAAAACATCAAAACAACAAATATCAATTTTTTTTACCCTAATATGTGAAGTGATGAAGACTGGAGTATTAATGTCAAAGACGTATAGTCAAAACAGTTACTAAAATAGTTGATCTATCATGGTACATCCTTCTTTCACACCATGTTGCATCACTTTCTAACTATACAGGAAGCAACAAGCAACGATCTTCTGAGAGGCTGTAAATATATGCTATATAAATCATAATCCAGTGTTTTATTCAGAACATTCAGATATACTAGGTTACCCCTAAAAGCATGATATTAAATTTAAAGAGTATTAAAACCAACCAAGTCGAATAGCAATCGCATGACTTCATCATTGATCAAGTTCTTTGAATAGTCAACCAACAAGTCACCGTCTGACGGCGTCTTCAGCACCTGACTGAAAACCAATGTCACACCAAGTATAACTCAGGACTGCTAATAACCAAAGTGGCCACACTCGATTAGTGATTCAGTCAGGGCCGCCGACAGAAATTCCGGGCCCATAGGCAGAGCAGTCACGGGCCCCTAGGCAGAGTAGTCGCAGGACCCTAGGCAGAACAGTCACGGGCCCCTAGGCAGAGCAGTTACGGGCCTCTAAACTATCTTTAGGCTTGATATAAATATAATATCGTATGGTCGTACGAAAAAATAAAAAAAACACACAAATTGAAATAATAAAAATGCGTGTACGACAGTACGATATTATATTTATATTAAAATTATATATATATATATATGCAACTATGATTTTATTCAGATGCTTGAAGTTTAAACTGATTATAGTTAAGCATCAGATAATATATTTTAAATGCCATAAATCATAAACTTTGTATAAGTGATTATAATATTTTTCATAAGTTGAATGCGGGCCCGGCCCGGGCCCCTAAAAAGTCGCCGCGCCCCTGGGCATTTGCCCCCTCTGCCCCTCCCTCTCGGATGGGCCTGGATTCAGTCCAGGCCCTTAGCCAGCCACCCGTCCACACGTCCTTTGGACGAGTGAAAATTATTTTGGACGGGCATAACTTGTGCATGATTCTCTTCCACCACCATCCAGCTTCTTCTCTAGAGCCACTTTGAGCATTCAGATGACAGTTCTGTAAGGTGCAGAGGTTGATATTAGGTTCTGTAAACAACTATGAGCACTGCAGTTGGACCCATAATTATGGTGGGGGACTTCTGACGGTTGAGACTTCGTACGCTCACTGTGTCGAGCAGTCACAACTTTGAATGCTTTTGGATGGGCAACTCAGTATTTCTGGCTAAGGGCCTGATTCAGTCAGAAGCATAATTGTTATCTCCCCAATATCTTTAGCGCACAATAAAGCCAAGTCGTGGGTAAGAGTACTTAGCTCATGTTGTCTTGGTCACACGATTTCAATTTATGTAATCTAATGAGATGCAGTGTAAATCTTCAAAATTTCCCAACACTATAGAGTACCCACATCAGACAGATCAGATTATTAACCAGCTGGTGCTACATCAACTTAAGTCTGCCAGATCTGTTACTTAGTCAGTTTTGGTGTCATGCCAGAATCCAGGACGAGGGTCACGCTGGACAGCCAGCATAGTGTAATGTTGGAAATCGTCGATGATGGTAGTCACGAGTTGGTGCAAGAGCAGAAACAGGATATAATAGCTTGAAAAGTTTCACTTTCAAGTCACATGCTGCAGGAGACAGGGTAAGTGGATGAGTGCTCAGATGAGTGAGCTGTCACAGTTCATTCCAATAAAAAACTAAATACACATCATATAGATGTATATGAACAGCAGATAGGTTTGTAATTGGAATGCCCAAATTGCATTGTGTTGCACTGCATTGTATTTAAAGATTTCTAAAGTGCTTCTCTCAGTATAACCTAATCAGAGGTGCTACCAGTGCAAGAAGCCCAGATGGAAAAAGGAAAGATTTAAGGCAGTGAACAGAAGCAGCCAGAACCCCAAGTTAGGATCGTAGAGCGAGTGGCAGAGGTTCTGGCTCTGTGGTCCCATTTCAGTTTATATGTTGCACGATTTTTATATGGAAATGGCAGTTAGTTGCTTATTTCTTCTAGCTGTTAGCAGCTCCTTTGTCACGGAATGGACCTCTGATACGCAACTCAGGGGCCATCCACATATTACGTATGCAATGAGGGGATCGGGGGTCAGATTTAGGCGATTTTGAGTACGGGTGCGAACAGGGGGGGGGGAGGGGTGGGACAAAATGTGTATGTACGCAAAATAAATTTCTAATTATGACATCCACATTAGCCTATTTATAACTCTGTATTGTCCTATAGTCGTCCGATGGCATTTTATTACGTTATATAAAAGCCAAGTGCAGTTATTCTGTGCTGTGAACGAGACACCTATAATTTGTCTATATTGGCCCTCACTCATCCTTCAATCTGGCCTAAAGTGCAGACAGTCGGGCTGCCTGGAGCTGCAGCTGGTCTTCGGGAGGGGGTGTGCGTCTTTCGTACGCAGGGGTGTGTGGAAGATAGTACACTTGCGAACAGGGGGGTCCAATTTTCCCGGATTTTTGCATACGTAATATATGGATGGCCCCTTAGCATGAACTTGTAGTCGCCTGAAATGGAACCTATCAGTGTCCTTCTCCATAACATCCTGATGGGACTCCCAACACTTTTATCAGTATTTGGCAACTGTTCATTTGAAGGAGCAGAGATTGGTTTATTTCTAAATATATGTCTTGAAACAGGCATTATATACAGAAATTTTCTGAATGAATAAATATATGCATAGGCTTGCCAAGATTGGTATTCAGTAGCCTAGTGATATGCTGTAACCTTCCATTACTGCAGTAGAGGCAGTTAGTCACAAATCGGTCATTCATTGCTATCACAAGCGGTTTAAATTGCTTTAACTGAAAGTTCTATAATACATTAATGACCATATTTATCAAGACTTATAAAACTGCGCAGCGCTTTATATGATTAACTGTGATTAGCATATTATATTCAAAATTTGATCGCAATTTGTAACCTAAGCCCGCTTTACTACACTTCACGTTTGCGTTCAAATAACCGCAAACATACCGGCGAAACGAAAAATAAATTGCAATAGGTATAAACATGACCTTGACGGAAATGAGCAAGGTCATCAGCTGTGAATTCCGTGACCATAATCTAAATGCTAACCTGAACTTCTTGAATCGGTCTGGATCCTCGTTAAAGAGGACTGGCATGCTGATTTTCTTGCCAGCATTTTTGTAGTATTCGAGAAGAGCTTTGTAGGTGGATTCCTCCGTAAGAAGTTTGCTTTCCGCCATACCTGCAGCTCCGTTAACTCTTACGGAAGAATAGCTAACATTAGAATATTAAGATATCAAAAATTCCCATCGCTATATATAGCCTTCCTATCCGATACAATTTATTATTTTGCAATCACAGCGCCCTCCAGGGAACTCAAATGAAATACGAATCTTGAAGGAAATTACCGAATTGGAGTTAGCATACTCTGATATCGTTTAGAAAGATAGAAAAGTTCATTCCAATTGGAAAAATATAATGAATGCCCGGTAATAGTTGCCAGTAACTCATAAATGCAACAACTGTCCATTGTGTAAAATGTGAATGTAGTCTTGCATTTGTGCTTACTTACTTATTTAATTATTTCATTTGTTGCTTCAGCCATGGCATACCTGTACTTCCGCGACAAGTTAGCATGATGGAGGCAGTTTCGATTGGAATCTATGAACACTTCTATTATCAGCAATCATCTTCAATTTTTAAAAACTTACTTTTGCCGACCACATCGCCCAGCGCTCGTAAATAGCCTGGTGCCCTGCGCTTGGCCTTCGAGTGGCGCTTTAGAAGTTTGGAGATTACGATTACGAGCTAGGCCCCTATCTCCCACCTGCTATACGTACATTAATTGTGTGACCTTCGACGACTGTTCCCCTTACCTCAGTTGTTCATTCCAAACTCGATTACTGTAATTCCCTTTCCTACAACATCGACTCTTCGGAAATTAAACGCCTGCAAACAGTCCAGAATGCTCTTGCCCGCGCAGTCACCTAAACTCCCAAACACTGCCACATATATCCTGTGTTCTAAAATTCATTCGCTAAAAGTTTCTCAGTTCATCCATTACAAAATTGTAGGCCTATCTCTTATAATCAGCAACGGCTTTCAAACATCTCAACCCTCTTACATTCGCCAGATATATTCACCATCCAACCACCTCCCCAGTCTACTCTCTCATCATCATATCTTTCTTTATCTTGGCCCCCTCCCCAGTCTCCACATCTCTGAAATTCTGCAACCGCTTCTTAGTCTACGCTGTACCAGCTCTTTGGAACGAACTTCCAACAGATCTCCACAAATTCTTCCACCCTCCTATCTCTCGTCTGTCAGTCTCACCTCTCCCTCGCCTACTCTCTCACCTGCAGCTTTCCACTCACGACTGAAAATCGAACTAATTCAAGCTATCCTATCCTGGTTCAATTCAAGATGCACCGTCATCATCGATTACCACCGTAGCACCATATAATATTATGCTGTCGCCTTCCACTTCCAATTGACCTCCCCGGAATCTGCGCTGGCACCAGAACGGACAGAATTAACCTAGCGGACTTTCAATTGATTTTATATAGCGCCGGTGTTAAACTGGTACTCTCCCTGACGCGGCTTTTGTGTGGCGCTGAGAAATTTCGAAGATTTACATTTACACATTTTTATATTGCATTTAAATACTCACTTCCCGTCATCCGCATAGTGATAACATGCATAGTGCTCTTGCACTGCAAGAAGGCTACGCTGCGGATAAGATAGAAAGCATGTCTAGGCCTACTAGCTGTGTGTCATTGTACCGGGTATTCGTATACTTCAGTTGTGCTCTACGCTCTGCTCTAAAGCTTAGCGTAGAGCACCACTACGTCGAGTTAGAGGGGTTGTCCAAAGGATGGTCAAAACTGGGGAACACTAGCGAGTCGCAGGCGGTCAACTGAGGATCGGACGGACGAATCGCCGACAGTCAACCGAGAATCGGACGGACGAGTCGAAGGCAGTCAACCGTTGATCGGACGAACGAGTCGCAGGCAGTCAACCGAGAATCGGACGGACGAATCGCCAACAGTCAACCGAGAATATGGATGGACGAATCGCCGACAGTCGACCGATGATCGGACGGACGAGTCGCAGGCAGTCAACTGAGGATCGGACGGACGAATCGCCGACAGTCAACCGAGAATATGGATGGACGAATCGCCGACAGTCGACCGATGATCGGACGGACGAGTCGCAGGCAGTCAACCGAGGATCAGACGGACGAATCGCCGACAGTCAACCGAGAATCGGACGGACGAGTCGAAGGCAGTCAACCGATGATCGGACGAACGAGTCGCAGGCAGTCAACCGAGGATCGGACGGACGAATCGCCGACAGTCAACCGAGAATCGGACGGACGAGTCGCAAGTAGTCAACCGAGAATCGGACGGACAAGTCGAGTCAAAGGGTGAGCGGGCAATTCGCAGGACGGACAAAAGACCGAGACGATCTACGGACGGAGAACCGCTCAACAGACGAGTCAACCCGTTGACGATCGAGCAGACGATAAGGCGAACAACAGACGCCAACTCAACAACGAACAGAGGAACCGGCAGACAACAGACTGTTGGCTGAGTTCATCTGTATAGTCGAGGGAGTGGCAATCACGGGCCGAGCGTTGGCAACGAAGAGTGCTCACTACCGACATCATCTAGATAATTGATTGAATTGCATTTGTCCATTGTATCGACTACTTGCATACATCCTAGATCCTTCCGATATTCTGTCTAAAATGGATAACTTAACATCTGAGGACAGGCGCATATTAGGAAGATGTCCAACGAGAGGTTACGGTCATGCCTACTCAAGGAAGGGATGAAGGGATGAAGGACGAAAGCGTCTTCGCTATGGAGCGTTCTCAGTTACTAGAAGAATGGGCGGCCAGCGTGGCCGACGGGCAAGGTATAAGGAGCCCGTATCATGGACTTTTTCAGCCGCTTTTGGAATTTCATACCGGCCCTAGCTGAAACAGCTCACCCAATCATAGATTTAACGCAGAAAAACAAACCCAACAGAGTACCATGCGGTCCCGATCACTAGGGGGGCGGGGGCGTTAAATAAATTAAAGACTGACCTAAGTATGCTACTCAGTTGTATACGATCGATTCTTCTAAGGACTTTGGTTTATTGGTCGATGCCAGTGCTTTGGCGATCGATCGGCTGCTCTATGATTCAGTGGGCAGACGATGGGAGCGAGAGACCTATATCGTTTGCCAGTATGAAACTTTCTGAGACGCAGGCTCGCTGGTCTACGATCGAGCGTGAGGCCTCCTTCGCTGTCATCTGGGCATTGGTTCCGGTCCTCGATCTTTCTGTCTAAGGTCATCGTCTTTTCCGATCATAATCCCTTGGTCTTTGTAACGGAAGACAAGTGCTAAAGGCGCGAAGTTGGCACGCTGGGCCAGCGGCGTAGCTAGGATATTTTGCGCCCGGGGGCGAACTATGAAATTGGCGCCCCCCCCCCCACGGTTCACATTTTCCAAATACATCGAATGGCAATTTAAATTTTAATTACATAAAATATCAAAACTACAAATTAATAGTGTAGTATAATTAGGTTCTGAAAATCTATATACGATCGTAGACATTGTTTTTAAAAAGTCAATAAATTCAAATTATACATATGACTGTCCTAAACTCGTAGACATAGCCTATAGTCTGCAAAAGATTAATTTTTCTTGGATTATCATCAGCTTCTTTAACAGAAGATTCTTCTGTCTCATTGTCTCCGTCACTTTTAGCAAGTTCGACGTCTTTTTGAACCTGTTCAACAACGACATCCGCGATGTTTTCCTCGGCATAGTCAGTAACATCTGTCTGAACCATGCTTTCCTCCGTGTTGTGGTCTTGGTATGGTTCAACCCCTGTCAACCATCTCATGTTCTAAAACAGGTGGTTGATATCCGCTTCCACCGTCTTCGGATTTTGAAGAGTTGGAGTTTTCAGCTTCAGCTTCTGTCATCTTGGCTTTTTAAAGAAAACTTGCCAGAAATGAAGGCCTACTAGACTTTTTATGTCTTCTCAGCTTCTTTCTTTCTTTTACGGCCCTCAGCTTCACTTAGTTTTTTTCCTGGCATATGGCTGTAAGATATCATCACCGATTACCACCGTAGCACCCTGCTGTCTCCTCGGCTTGACCTCCTCGGACTCTGACCTGGCACCGGAACGAACAAGGCGGACATGGCTATTACGGACTTGATTTGATAATAGCGCCGGTGAATAAGCTGGTCTCCATGACGTGGCTTTTGAGTGGCGCTGAGAGATTTCGGAGATTTACATTTACATTACATTTACATTTACCATTATTTAACTGAAAAATGTAAAAATTTAAAATAATATCTTACAGCAGCAGATATTTGTTTTATTTTATCCTAATGCTTCAGAATTGAAATCCAAGATAGCTAAACTGCGAGTACTTACTGACTTATACCGTGGGCTCTGATAATTCGGTCTACACGCTCAGACTAAGACTGCATGTCTGCCTTATTGAAAATTAGCTTGTAATTTTGACCTCTTGGCCCAATAAAGTAAACAAATCACTCCAGAGCCCCTGTAGCCATCAGCTGCCGAGTTGGATACAGCAGCCAGCACCAGCAGTCGCCCTGTGTCCATGATGCCTACTGTAATATTCCATACCCTAATTATGGGGCGCAAGAGCCAAGCCGGGCCGAGCTAGATTAACTCTCAGGCAGCCCATGCGCACGTGGACAGATGCTACTCCTATCGGGGCAGCATACTGCATACCACCGCCCTCCCTAGGCCAAGGATGCAGCAGAATGCAGCTATTCATTCCAGCTGGTTAAAAGTTTCCCAAACAAAGAAGTTGAAAATGGGGCGCCAAAATCAACTCTGATGATTTTGGCGCCCCATTTAGCGCTCCATATAACTGGGCATTTTTGGGGCGCCAAAATTAAATCTTATAATTTATGGAATAAATAGTTAAAATTACAGCAAAATAAGGAAAAAATATTAATTGTTAACCCTCATTTTGGCGCCCCCTTCCTTTGGCGCCCGGGGGCACATGCCCCCCTGCCCCCCCTAGCTACGCCTCTGCGCTGGGCGTTAACTCTACAGGAGTACAATCTGGACTTCCGTAATCGTTCCGGACACAGGGATGTCGCAGCTGACTTCTTGTTCCGGACTTGAATGCGGGACGAGAAGACCCAGCCGTGACGGGGGAGCCAACCCTATTAATGTACATAACTGTCTATAGCCTATGTGTATATGTTTCATGTTCTGTCCGGACGTACGACGCTGGAGATGCTTCGATGTAAAGGTTAGGCAACCCATGACCTCGTCTTTGTGAATGGAGGAATGTCACGGCCACAGCATTCCTATCACACCGATCATGAACAGACAGCTAGGTTGCTATAGAAGCCGGATTGGGAGAACTCCTCATTCAACCGTAAGGAGAGGTGAGGTCATCACGGTCAACGGCCAACCATTAACTCCTCGCCCGAAAACTAATGGTTCAAACCGGGTGCATCACGGGCGAGCAGCAAGGGTCGGTACTAGATGTTGCCCGTGCAGAATCCAGTTAGTCACGGGCGATTTTTCTTACGCCCGGCCACAGAGGACGGACATTCGAATGCGATGGCTGACACGTCATTAAGACGATTAAACGAACGGTAGGCCCTATATAAGGCCGAGTAAGGCTAGCCGTAGGAGGACATTGGCCAGCGACACCTGACGGTAACTTTAAGATCAACGCGTTTAGTGACATTGATTCAGTAACGATTCGACATCGCTACAGACTGATAAGGTTTCAGGACTTTTCGTAGTCGCCAGTTAGTAACACCGCCGAATGTACCTCAAGGTTTTTATTCCGTATCATCTCTGTAGTTGTGCTTTTTATAATCAACTTAAAAACCTTCCGTCTCACCGAGTTGCAATTTGTCACGATCAGAGCCTTCGCATCTGTCTGTGATAGAATATCTGTGGTAATACTAAATTTCGGTTTAGTCTACGACTCTAAGATCTTTGGTATACGTACGGTACGCGAACGTTATTCCGGTTACGGTATAGTTAGGTACGACCGCACTTTGAAGGCAAGTGTCGTTTAGGTCGAGAAGAGTTGCTAGGCGGGTGTCAGATGAGTTATGGTAGAAATTTGTGAAGAAGTGAGATTTCCGTTTCCAGTGGAAAGCTTGAGGGGTGAAAGATAGAAGAGCCGGAAAGCGATCGGTTTCGATGGATTGGGGGAGGAATTTTTGAAGAGAGGGGGCGATGCTAATCATCTTTGTTATGACATGGTGTTGAACAGCAATAATCAACATCTCATGAAACTCCACGACTGCCGTTTTCCGGTGGTGCCAGTCCCAAGCCTGAATAAATTTAGGAGAAGGGTGACTCTGTTAACCATCTTCGTTATGGCACGGAGTCGTTAAACGGAAACTATCCATCAATCGTCACGTGTCGTGACTGTAAAATGGTAGGTAAGGTAAGGTCAGTGTGAACGGCCTGACAGCCGGAAAATGTTGCTAAGCGTTGGATGAGCCTACTATATATATATATATATATATATATATATATATTCTGGTAACGAAAGTTTGAGAGTACATGTGCTTGTACCTGAGAAATAAACAAATTGAAAGACGTCTTATCTTAATTGCGTGGAGAGCAATGCAGATGGTGAGAGTACCATAGGGAAACAACTGGACTGAAGATTCCGGGCAGTTGAGGGGAGGACAACAGCGTGCTGGGAACTGGGGAAAGGAGGAAGCGAGAGACAGACAGGCACAAATACAGACAGACAGAGACAGACAGACATACACAGACAGAGAGAGACAGACATACACAGAGACAGACAGACATACACAGACAGACAGAGATATAGAAGGCAGAGACAGAAGGAGAGGAAAGAGAAGGCTAGAATTTACTTTAGATAAGTGTCGTCCGAATAGCGAGGAAACGATAGCGACAGAAACAAAGAAGTGAGACATAGCTTGAGAGAGACGCAGAGAATGAGAGAGACAGACAAACAGAGAGAGAGAGGGAGAGAGAAAGAGAGAGAGAGAAAGAGAGAGAGAGAGAGAGAGAGAGAGAGAGAGAGAGAGAGAGAGAGAGAAAGAAAGAAAGAGAGAGAATAAATGGCAGAATATATATATATATATATATATATATATATATATATATATATATATATATATATATATATATATATATATATATATATATATATATATATATATATAGACAGAGACAGAGACAGAGACAGAGGGAGAGACAGAAAGAGAGACAATAAGATGGAGAGACGAGACAGAAAGAGACAGACATACAGAAAGACAGACAGAGACAGAGAGCGAACAGTGGG
>OY744614.1:26240805-26325805 GCA_963556255.1 Allolobophora icterica
AGAGAGAGAGAGAGAGAGAGAGAGAGAGAGAGAGAGAGAGAGAGAGAGAGAGAGAGAGAGAGAGAGAGAGTTGACAGTATATATATGTATATATAGAGAGAGAGAGACAGACAGACAAACAGACAGGCAGACAGACAGACAGAGAGCGACAGAGAGAGACAGAAAGATATGGAGAGACGAAACAGAGAAAGACAGACAGACGGACAGAGACAGAGACCGAACAGTGGGAATGAGTGAGAGGAAGAGAGTGGAGGAGGAGGTCACACATACTGGTGATAATCTCAATATCAGTGAAGACCTCCAACAAATCATGAGAATGGCCTGCAGCTCAATTCGTAGGCGTTTAAGAGTCTCGAGGAGCAGAAGCAGGGCTGCCGTCTAACAAATGCCGGCGGCAGAACGGCGACAGAGACAGCAGCAGATACACCGACAGAGACACAGACAGACAGACAGACAGACACAGACAGACGGACAAGCGATCGTTAAAGGAGTCAAGGAGTATCAAGCTGGGGTCGAGGATGGATGGATCGCTTGATAAATGGATGGGTCGATGGATGGATAAATGGAAGAGACGATGGATGGATGGTGCAGTTACCAGGTATGTGCCTCCGGGAATTTCACGGAAGTCATCATAAGTCACTGTGATACAGAACAGACCTAATGCAATCTACAGCATCACTATGGAAACGCACACAGGAGCTCGCGATCACACACACACACACACGCGCACACACATACAATTATTATCACTATGTCTACACGTGACAGGAATCGTACACGCACGCACATAAGCACATACACGTACGCAAGCACGCACACATACCTATATATTTGCACACTGTTAATCAGGAAGGCCTAGGAAGACAGATAGGCAACCGTGACGTATGTAGCCCGACGGTCAACAACAAAGGTCTGTAATCAATACAGAAAACGGAAGTAGTCTAGAAATAACTTCAGACAAGACTTAGTGTCTTCATCGTCGCCGCTCGACACTTAGACCCCTAATTAGCCTACAAAGATCGGTGTTAGGGATAGGCCCTAATGCAGCAGAAGAGGTCCATGGCATCACAGAGGCACACAGTCATGAAACGCTGCACGACATTTCAACGTTTATCTCGGTTCAATCAATCAATCAATTTATTGATCCACAAAGCAAACGTGACAATATACAAGAAAATATAATTTAAATAGCCACTATGATGCTGAAAAGGTTTGAAACATTAAGATATTCATGGGTTTAGAAGGCTATATCATGCTGTGAGTGGTCAATAGGAAGCCCTAAAAGGACCAGGGTCCCGCTAGTAAGGGCCCCCATTTACTTAACAAAACTCGACGGCGGCCATGTACACATGAGCCTTTGAGTAGACCTATTTAGAGACAACGAATTTGCAAAAGGTGGGCAACTAGTTAACAGAATAGTAAGACTTAGCGGCAAAAAAGGAAAAACAAAAAAAACAAAAAAAACTTCACTTAAAAAAAAAACCTTCAAAACTTCGACATATTATAGAAAATTAAATCTTCTGAAGACAACTTTACGTCGAAAGTTTTATAGTTATGTCAAATTAGGCCTACTTTCAGCGAGATAACACCAGCAAATAATGCTGTTTGGGATATTGATTGCCTTTGGGCTGAATTGCCGATGTGGATTCCTCGGGGATTGATTGGACAAGGGCACTGGCCCAACTCTGGCCTTAATCCCAAATGTAGATAATGTGTACAAGGGCTGACTGACCTGGGAAAATCCGGTTTGTGGCAGAACAAAGGGAGCCGGCTGTCCGGTTGGATGGTGGCGGCTTGGAACAGGTAATGCAGTTATTGGCATAATGGTGGAACCAAAGGTGAGAAAACCACGTGACAACGATGATATAAGCCACAGATAGCCTGAAGTGTGGTGCCTCAGTACGATGCTGTTTCGTCCGTGGAGCAAAGGCTATAGCTGGTGGTGGTTTTGCTGCAGTGAAGGCCGTGATACCAGTGCCAGCCTTAGGGGCGTGCGAACCGTGCGGTCGCACGGGGCCGCAATTTAGGGGGCCCGAAAATGTTACAGAAATATAACATGAACAAGATACCCTAATATTATGGTTTCGATTAAATCTCTTTTGTCAATAAAACCAAAGTCAACTTCATCTAAATCCCAGAATTCTCGTGTAGGCTATAGTTAAATTTGACTTGTACTTGTTAACAATCTATACTTAAGATAAAATGATTAGCAATGAAAAACAACTTGTTTTGTGTCATGGGTGGGAGGGCGAACAGTATACTCTGCACGAGGCCCGAAATATCCTAAGGCCGGCACTGGTGATACCCATCGGCGAGAGATGTAGGCCTACGTGAGAGGAGACTGGGGATATAAACAACAGTTAGGCGACCGATGTAGATTCATATCGGACGTTTGTATAGCGCCTCTTCAAGGAGAACTACTCAGAGGTGCTCCCGAATCTATCGAATAGGGTTAGAAACGCTCTAGTATTACGTACTGGATATTAGTCTCGGCTGTTCTGAAGTGAAATGCAGCGTCAATTTAAGTCTTTGAGTGTGAGCATTTATATAGCGCCTTTCCTAGATGTCTACTCAGAGTCATTCCCAGCCCAGCCTAAGTGGAAAAGAACGGCATAGTACTGCACGGTACGGTACGATACGATAAGTAAGTAAGCAAGTAAAGTAAGTAAGTGATATTCGGGAGGATGAGACCAGTTTTCAAGTGTGTGTGTATTATACAGTACATGATATGGTATGATCAGTTCTGATATGCTATGATTATGATAAGCTATATATGAGATGATATGTGATATGATGATATATGATATGTATATGACATGGCGTAACAATAAGTTTATATATGGTGCATTTTCATGGATTGGTTTAGTGATGGCAATTTGTTGTGGTACTGGCGTCTATGATACAAAGAGCATCGGTCAGGAAAAGGTGCCTCATGTTTGATAAACCTTCCATGCACTCGACGCGTTGCCTCCATCTTACGAGATAAAAGTTCTGACAATTGCCTCCGGCGAAACACGGCAATGTCTGTCGCCTCCGAGTGGCAATAATTGCCTCGTCCTGCTGAAGTGGTGCAGGACTCCACGCAGCATGCAGCCTCCATCCATCCCTGCCTTCCGTGAAGAAGAGCCATGTGGCTAAGCTGGGCCTTTCTATACGTCGATATATATACAGGCAGGTTTACATCTTCATGCTCTTCGTTTATGTACACGAAGCGTTTCTATGCTGCTGAGGAAAGAAGTAAGATGCGGAAACAGGGCTAATTCGTGTGTGTAATGTCATGTAATCATTACACTGTAATGTAGGCCTAACTGTTCTTAGTGTAACACATTTGTTACACGCAGAGTCACACAGAAAAGTGAATCTGCCACCGAGCTGCAATGTGGTGGTGTAGAGTAGTTTAGTGCAGTGTCTAGTTGTGTAGTGCAATGAAGCGTATTGTAGCGGGACGCCCTCTAGCGGGTGCGCGCTGCCGTGGGTCTATGTAGGAGGAGGGGATCAGATCACCTTGCAGCCCAGCCTTACTACCATAATATATGGGTCGTTTGGCCTGCAGGCGTTCACTGTGCCTTACCACAGGTGATTGGCTACGCAATTCTCTTTCTTCCTCCAGTCCGGGGTTCAATTCCGAATCTGGGTCTACCAGGATGTCCCGAAGGTGTCCTGCGGTTCCCGGGTGGGGAACGGTTGCCGTCCCTGACGACGCACCAGGGCTCGTTTTTGACCCATCGGCTGAATAGAGTATGGTCTCTGCGGAATCATTAAACAATCTCACTGCTCTGGGGTTAATTTCATCCTCTTCTTCTTCTTCTTCTTCTTCTTCTTGCACTGGGGTTCGAACCTCCCTTGACCTTACTGGTTCGATACCACTGCGTCTTGCCTCTTCTACCATCATCATCAATAGCTCAGGGTGTGTTTGAAAGAAACCTGACAAGAATGGGGGGTAATCTGATAACAAACTTTGCAAGTCTTCTGGATTCAAATCCATATCTGCATTCTCCATTGCTCCGGGACCAGAATATATGATGACCGATTTACACAGTGCTCTCTTAAAATGCCAAAAAGAGTCAACACCTTGTAGTTTAAAGGTCAATTGTGATTTCAACTTTATTACTAATTAAAACAATTAAACTGTATCACAACAGACAGATTTTCCAAAATAATATACTTATGCTTACATTGACTGAACACCTGAATCAATTTATTTCTACTACACGCTCTCCGTAAGAAGAACTCTCTTCATCAGACAAGGGGTCTCTGCTTAACCACTAGGCAACTAAACCAGACAAACATTCCAAAAAGTAAGCTACCATACAAGGACTTAAATCACTAATCCAAGAATAACCTCCAGGTAGCAATTCCGTACAATGAAATCGATATTATATTTCGATTTCAAACAAGTTAGTTTCATAATTTGGTTAAATGAAATTATAAAGAAAACCCATGTGACACATCCACGTTAAAAGTGAACTCCACTGGCTTCCGAACGATCGACCAAATTCGATGTAATTTCTCAAAATTTCGAAATATCTCTTCTTCCGATGCTTCGGAAACTTCCAACTTTCCCTCGATTTGAATTTGGAACCGAAATCAATACTTTTACGGCATCAAACTTCAACATTTTAATCTGACAGAAAACAGAGATCAACCGACCGCTTCCCGAACTTTCTCTCGACTGCCAAAACACAGTAAGTCACATGACTTCCGTTACTAAAAATAGCCACTACCCACAGATAGTGTTTCCAAATCTAGGTCAAATTGGCATGTAGCCACCTATCGAAGAGCAAGTTAAGCACACACGGTAGTGTGTAGTATTAATAAGATATTAAAATTTAGACGTAGAATCAGACAAATCTACTTAATATGTGCTTAAACGAATATAAAACATGCTATGGCAACCTGTGGTTCGCCACACCCCCACCAGCCTTCCTTGAAATATCTCCATACCAATGGAGATATTTCGGAGATTACGTCTCCACAGCCCCCAGCTGCTAGTCACCAAGGCTCCATTCACAAGAAAAGAAATACTTAGCATACATGTACACACATAAAATTCTCAAAGTTAACATTCTCTCTACTGTGCCCTAAAATGTCTTGATTAAGAGTGTCACCAATTACATCTCCAGAGAAAGTCTCTCTGCTAATCATAGAGTCACTCTAAAAGTACACAATAATTAAACCTTATTGCAAATGCTAAGCTTCACTCAGCAAATACACAAGCATATTAACACATTGACCGCCACCTACGAGTTATCTCGTAGTAAAAATACGTCATTTATACGCCACCTTCGGCGGTCAATGTGTTAAACAACATCACGATACAGAGTAACTCCTAAGTTAGTTTATCTATTACTGTAGTGGGGTGTAATCATTTACCAAACAGTATAATCATAACCTAGTAAAATCATTTACCAGAGTGGTGTTAATCTTAGTATGACACGCAACTCTAATTTAAATAAGACATTGCCAAAGTGGGATCCTATAACTATCTTCAACCACTATGGAAATGGTCTACACAAGGCAACTGTAAAATCTTCATTTATCAACAAAGGCTAGTCTGACCTTGACATGAATCTATTTTTAGGCCTACCAGGTATTCCCTATGTGAACGTCATACCCAGGAGGACACCACCAAGAGAACACTCACAATTATAAAACTTTACATAAACAAGGTAGTTTATCACTCAATCTATGGTGATAACATTCGGATACCATGAAACTCTGCATCAGTTTATCATCTCAAGCACATTATAGGCCCAATAACCAAAGGCCTTCATAATTACTCAGATTACAGCAGAATCTTGACAAATGACATACTACTATAACCAAAAGTGGGGTTAGCATACTAACATTCATGCCAATCACACAATTCACCCTTACCATACCTGTCAAACATCTAAGTCTACCGTACAGCATAGCCTTCTCATAACCCCATTACCTCAAAACTCATAAACAAATTGCAACCTGACTACTACCTAGGCCTGCCATATAATCACAAGACAAATCGCCTTATCAAAGCAAAACCTAAAGCATATACAATACATTTATCTTCAGGCAACTGGTTCATACCCCTGATAATCGACAACTACTCCAGTTAACGAAGATAGTTCTCGTCAACCCAAAACATTACATATAAAAACAGTCAATTAAAATTATCTTATATCTAATATTTACATCACATCTAAAACTCAAAACGTAGAAAAGTATTACTCTTTACTTTTCAGTTCTCATCAAAAGTAAACTCGAGACAAGAGCTTTTGACTCTTCAGGCACCAAAAAAAAAACCTTCGCAATCAAGCGGCCAAAAAGCACACTTAAATTGTGGACTATCACCTAAATCCTTATACAGTGCTATCAAAGTTAGCAGGAACTTTATTCCAGCTACATAATACAATTCCTTTAATTATGGACAGGCTAAAATTCAGTCTTTCACTGAACATTAAAAATAAATTCCCCAAAAATCAGACTTATATGTACAATGATCCTTACACATTTAAAGTCTTGTAGGCCTTATCCTACACACAATCAACTATGCAATTGAATATTTACAGACAATCAATCAATGTCATTAAGATCCATTAGCAAGCAGTTTATTGAACAAATACATAACTGCCTTACACATCAGTCAGGTAAGTTAGGCCTGCACAGTTCAACACATAGGTCACTTACACCATTCACCTCTTAAGCAGGTCAGGCCTCATGGAAATGAAAACAGTTCCCATAAACCTTATCCTCTTTACCTTACTCCATGGCTACCTGCTCAACTCTATCCTCCACCTTCCAACAATTCACGGATACAATTCATTTGCGACACCTGTTCTAGGCTGCTAGAAGATCATCATCATCACCTCTAGTCGGCAGTCCACAGTTCCAGCGAGTGTATCAGGCCTACTTATGGCATACGACTTCACCTCTGGGATCCGAACTATACTCATAGAGCTACAGGCCACAGATCAAGGCACGTCATCTAAACTAGACACCCTAAATCTTCTACACGGCCACACAAAATCCAAATTTACACAGACAGCCTTGTCTAAGTGTTTCAAAAAGAATACAAACTCCACACACCCACACACTCCTACAGCAACCCTCAAACGTCAATCATCGCACCATTTCTCCTTATAGCAGAAACACATTCTACAACTCCTTACCCTACCTCTTAATATCACCTGAACTTTCATGTTTCATAAGATCTTCCCAGAAAATCAATAATCAATAAGAAGATACAATATTCTATACTAACATCCAAAATTCCTACTTAACTCCAGAACTACAAACAGCTAAATTAATCAATCATTCTCAGCTGCAAAGTACTGACTTATCTACAGTATTCAGCTAAACTAGAGAAATTCAATTCTCTTGATCGAGCATCCTCATCAAGAAGCTCAACGTTATCAATACAATAAAACAACTATTTACAAATGCACCAAAACCTAAACCAAGATAGGTATTGAATTTTTACCTTCTCTGAGTTCATCAAAAGGTTACTCAAAACAAGATTTACTTAATCTCTTCAAGCATCAAATTCCCGCCATTACGCGGTCCAAGGTCATTTACCCAGATATCAAAACAAAACATACATCATAATTATAAGAAAACATGGCCATTGACCAAAGCTCAAAACCAGTCTAATCTCACACAATAACTAGTACGCACCGAATAAATGCGAACATTACATCTTTTAAAAAAAATCAAGCTATTAGAACACATCAACATCTAGTCCCTAAAACGGGCCGGACGCCTAATCTCACGACGCGGCCTCTGAGGAAGAGGAACCTCCACAGCCAGTTCCTCAGGAACAACCAAACCCATGGAATTTTCCCCGGCTTCCTCACTATTTAATAGCCCCATAGGGTCCTCCTCAACATCTGCCGTGGGTGGATCAATGTCCCAATCTCCAGGAGCTTCACCATAATAAGCCTTTAGCTTATCCACATAAACCAATTTAGGTTGTGATTTACGTGACTTCTGGATTCTGTAGAGGACGGGTCCGACCCGACCCATGACCCGGAACGGCCCCGTATAAAATTTCGCCCATTTGTCTTTGATCCCCACCCTTCTCCGGGGATAAAAATACCAGACCCAGGAGCCTACTGGGAAGGTGACAGGACGGGAGCGGAGATTGTATCTGGCCGCTCTAGAAGTTGCCAGGCGCGCTGTAAATTCCCTAACTGTTTCAAAAGAACATTTCACATATTTATCATGCTCAATTAGATAATCATCTGGATTCAACATAACATGATTATCAATCTGGCACTCTCCTAAAACAAGATCAATTGGAAGGGTATTTTCCCTTCCCAGAAAAAGCCGACAAGGGCTGAACCCAGTACTCTCGTGCTCTGTGGATCGGTACGCAGCCATCACGAGGGGCAGATGTAGGTCCCAGTTGCGCTGATTTTGGGACACCACCTTCGCCAGCATCGAGTTCAACGTTCTGTGGAGCCTCTCCACGGCTCCATTTGTGCTCGGTTTGTAAGGAGTTGAGCGAATCTTATCAATTCCGAGTTGTCGACACAGGTCTTGAAAGAGGGCCGCTTCAAAACACGGCCCCTGATCACTTAAGATCTGGCGAGGACAGCCGAACCGTGCGAAGACTTGGTCGACCAGGACCCGCGCGACAGTGGCGGCATCCTGGGACCTGATAGGAAACGCTTCCGCCCAACGAGTGAAATGGTCGATGAACGTGAGAATGTACTTATAGCCGCGACCGGAAGTCGGGTGTGGTCCAGTTATGTCGATCCCGACGCACTCCATTGGTTCCCCGACTGACATCGACTGAAGATGACCTTGACGTGGTGGCTTGCCTCGAAGATACTGTGCACAGGCTGAACAGCCTCGCAGATACAAGCGGACGTCCTCACGCCAACCTGGCCAGTAGGCGCGTTTCTGTAATTGAGCAAGCGTCCTTCTGATTCCAAGATGGCCGCCCGCCATGCCTTCATGCGACAATTGAATTAGGATGAGACGTCGACCAGGCGGTGGTATCAGCTGGTGCCATCGCACGATCTCCCCGTCGGTGTCCAACCATTCTCTGTTCAGCAGGCCTTCGATCACTTTCACCTGTGGCCATTGACCAACCAACGACTTGACAACACCGCTTAAAGGCCGAATCTCTTCATACGTTGGGCTCGTCTCGGACTCATTCTTCCTGGACATGATCCAGCCAAGGTCCGGATCTTTTCCTTGTTCTTGGCTGATCATTTCTCTGCTCCAATCCCCAGGTAAGTCAGGCAGTCCGGGCTGCGTTCCATTCGTGCGTTTGACGGTCGCTACTTGATGTGGACGACGTGACATCGCATCAGCGTTAAGATGGGCGGTTCCAGCCCGATGCTTTATATCGAACTGGAATTCCTCAATGACGGCCAACCATCTAGCTTGCTGGCCGATCGGTAGTGGCGTACGTCTCAACCACTGCAGGGCCGAATGGTCAGTTCGTAACAAGAATGTCTGTCCGAGCAAATATTGCCTATATGCTTTAAGAAAGTAGACTATGGCGAGCATCTCACGTTTGGTGACGTCATAGTTCCTTTCTGAAACTGAACATACCCGGCTACCATAACAGATGACGCGTTCCTGCCCGTCTTGGATCTGGGATAAGACGGCGCCAATGGCTTCACCGGAAGCGTCGGTGTCTAAGACGTAAGTTCCGGTGTCGGAAGGCAATGCGAGAATCGGAGCTTCTGTCAGACAATTCTTGAGTTCCTGAAAAGCATCCTCGCAGTCCTCCGTCCAACAAAAAGTAAGACCTTTCTTCGTCATGGCGTGCAACGGTCGGGCAATACGTGCAAAGTCCGGAACAAACTTCCGATAATATGAGCATAAACCAATGAATGCTCTAACATCTCGGAGTTTTCTGGGTGTCGGCCAGTCTTTCACCGCAGTAACCTTGTCCGGGTCAGTGGCCACTCCTTGCTCACTGACGACATGTCCTAGGAACAAGACTTTTCTCTGCAAAAGATGGCATTTTGACGGCTTTAACTTCAACCCGACTAAAGCAAGCCGCTCCAGTACTTGGGTCAGCCGTTCGAGATGCGTTTCCAAGTCGGCAGCGAAGACAATGATGTCATCAAGATAAATTAAGCATACTGCGAAATTTAGTCCAGCCATAACCAAGTTCATCATCCTGGAGAAGGACGCCGGACTGTTACAGAGTCCGAACGGAAGTACTCGGAACTGAAAACTTCCCCGACGGGTGATGAATCCAGTCTTGGGTCGATCACGAGGATGGACGGCCAGCTGGTGATAGCCCGCACGCAGGTCAAACGTACTGAACCAGCGTGCTCCAGCTAAAGTATCTAAGCTTTCACTGATCAGAGGCAAAGGATATGCGTCCTTCCGAGTTTTTGTATTCACGGCTCTATAGTCAATGCAGAAACGAGGCGTTCCGTCACGTTTCTTCACCATGACGACATTACTCGCCCATGCCGACATGGAGGGCTCTATCAGTCTCTGCTTCAACATCTGTTCGACCTGTTCATCGATGACGGGAAGTAAGGCCAACGGCTGGCGACGTAGAGGCTGACGTACTGGTGGTTCATTTCCGGTTTCAATCTCGTGCTGGATGACGTCGGTGAAACCCAAGTCCCACTCATGTAGAGAGAATGCCTTCCGATTATCCAAAATGAGTGTTTTGAGTCGGTTCTTCACATCGATCGGCACATCCTCAGCTACATCTGTCCATAGTGGCGCAAGCACCGCTTCAACATCTGTTTCCGACATCTCTGCAGGAACCTCTTTCACCATGGCACATCCGGGTGCGCTGCTCTCCGTCTTGATGTCTTCAATGACCGTGACCTCTTCAGCTGAGCACTGTAGACCTCTTTTGACGTGGATATCCTGTTTAGTCGGATTCATAACCCGAACAGTCAAGTCCAGGGCACGCCCCGGCAGCAGAGTTCCGGCTACAATCAGTCCAGAGTCCATGACTTGAGGTTGCGTTGCCCATTGTGCTCGTTTCTCTTTCAAGTTCGGAAGAACGGCATAAGCTTCGATGTCCATTTCGGATAAGGCCGGCACCTTTACATCAAGTGCCATAACAATTCGGCGGCACTTTCCAGTTACAGGACGGTTGAGCAACTGGCATTTATACCCCTCGATTTCGACCCATCGTTCGGTAAAGTTCCATTGAGTCGCATGTTTTTCCATCCATGCTAGCCCAAGAATTACCTCTGAAATTTGCTCAGACACCAGGCACGGTACCTCAAACCGAGAGACAGGGGTTTGACACCGAAGGATCGTCTCTCCTAACAACTTTATTTGCGTCCCGTTAGCAGCTTTAAGACTTTGTTGTGAGCCGACAATATCTTTAGCTCGTACCATCGATGCCGGGGCCAATGACATCTCACTTCCGGTGTCGATCAAAACCATCGTAGGCTTTCCATTCACTCGGAGGCGTACATAGGCACAAGAACTTCCCTCAACATGACGGACATTGCTAGGTTCAGGATCTGGTTGACGGGATTCTTCATTCACTTCCGGTGGAATCTGTTGACGGTACGGACAATTGCGGGCATAATGTCCAGGCTGATTGCATTCAAAGCAGCGATCATACGAACGTCTGTCATTCTGGTTTCCTCGACGTTGCCCTCCACCCGTTCGGCCTGAACGTTCTCCACTGGTCCAGGATGTCGGCAAGGCCATTCCGGTCGACGTCCGGTCTTTCGCCATGGCCGTAAGCTGATACTGTATCGAAGCCAAAGCTTTCTCCATCTGTTCCAACCGACGGGCCGTATCTGACGGAGCTTCCTTATCTCTCACAGCGTGGACCCGTCCGTGGCGACGTTCCGTAGTCTCACTGTTATCTTCGTCTGCCTTGCGATAACCGTCCAGACGCAAGGCTAGCTTGAACGCTTTGTCCAAACTCTCTGGTTCACGTTCACGCACTTTGAGAGCTAAAGACTTGTCTTTCAATGCGTCCAGAAAAGCACGAACTGCAATTGTCTCCATATGAGCGGAAGTTGGTCCAGGGTAGGCAAGCGTTAACAACCGACGAATGTCTTGGACCAATGTACTTAAGTCCTCACCATCCTTCTGCCTCCTGGTTCCCAGCTGCGTCTGGTACAGAGAAGCCTGATCAGCGCTTCCGTATCGAGAACGTAGACGCTGAACCAAATCTTTCCAATTCAACACGGCTTCAGCTTCAAAGTCCCAAAGTATTTGATTTGCTGGTTCTGTCAATGAACACATCAATTGGCTAAGACGTTCTTCGTCCGTCCATCCGTTGTTTTTGGCACAGACCTCGAATTTGCGTAAATATGCTTCCACCGAGGATTTTCCCGAGTAGTAACCTAATTTAATCCACTGCCGAGACTTCTCTGGCAAGGGAGTGGCAGACACCGGTTTGACTGACGGCTCTGTTGCACTAGCGGTAGCATCAGATGAAGTGGATGACGACGTGAACCCTTTTGTATTGGCAGCAACAGGTTCAGTCTTTGACGTTGCTTGAGTTTCATTTCTGACCGACTTTTGTGCCACGAGTGAAGTCGGTGCTCTTATTGTAACCAAGCCATCTTTCATTTCTCCAAGGAATTGGCGAAACATGGAGTGATATTCATCCTCAACCGTTGCTTTAGAATTGGAAGCAATGGATTCAGTTTTTACCTCTACTTGAGTGTCGTTGCTGGCCGACTTCGGTGTCACTGCTGACGTTGGAGGCGTCGTTTTAGCGACAGCATCCTTCATTGCCGTTGACCGAATCTCTTCTTCGACGAATTGACCAAGCATGGAACGGAATTCATCCTGAGCCATTAGTTTAGAGTCAGAAGTTTTTAGCATTGCATGTTTTTCGCCATTGGATGACGTTTGCGTCGCAACTGACGTCACAGGCATTGTCGTGCCGATGGCGTTATTAGTTGGCGTAGACTGTTTCTTTTGGTTTTCAAGACGACAGAGTACAGCCTCGACCAGCGTTTCCACAGTAACTGAGTCAGGCTCCGACCGACGAGGGATCCATGAACTGGCACTGTGACGAAGCCGAGTCGTTCGTGGTTGTTTATCCAGCAATGGGCGACATGTCCACCCTGCTGTATCATGCATCACGTCAAGGTCGTCCTCTCGGTAGTTCGGCTCAGCAGCAGACGTATCCTCATACGTCCACGCTCTTTGACTCGGATGTTGCAGGGTCACTTCAGGGACGCAGACCTTCGCTGGTATGCGAAAACGGCGTTCCACTGGCGGCCATAACGGAACATTGACGGGATAGGCCGGCATCGCCGATGCGACACAGGCGGGATCTCGGAAACAGGCTTGCGACGACGTAGTGAGCACACCGCCGGACAGAAAACGGCCGTCGCCGCCATCTGTCGGTGTACTTTGGACTTTAACAGCAACGTCAGACGGCAGAGGAATCGGCTGATACCTCTGCGACCAGGACAAAGTAGGCGCAGAACGTTGTGCAGACGTTAAGGACGACGACGTGGCACGTTGGGGCGGAAGCGTAGGCGCAGAGTGAGAATCAGACAAGACGTACGCAGGCTCTGTTGTGAAAGGAATGACGTACTGTGGCTGTCTTACTCTTTGCGTGACGGCATTGTGTACGCCGTGACGAAGCGGTGGGAGTGACAGTGGTGCGAAAGGCGTGTCCCGTCGACCTACGACGACGTCAGCGCAACTGAGACTCACATCTGGGTCGAAGGCAGCGTAGGAAGTGCGTTGTGATGGTGCCACTTCCATCGCTCGAGCCCGACCCTCTGCTGCGTTGTCATCGAGATGAAAATTTTGTTCCAAATCTGAAACTAAAACCTCAAAATTAGTACGAAATTGCTCCATGTTTCTATCTATATTACTTCTATCAACTACACCAAGCTTTGTCACTACATTAAAAGGTTGTTTCACCTCTGTAATATCATAATCCAGGTTACCAGGCCTCGGTAAAGCATAGAATTCAATATCAGCTTGGTTTCTATCATCCTCCAGATCAAGAACATCTATGAAACCCCTCACCTCACTCCTACCGTCACTTCCGGTGTTACTAAGCAAATTTGCTACAGCACCATTTGCGAGTAAAGACCCGTCACTTCTGGTACCAATTGTAGCGGGACGCCCTCTAGCGGGTGCGCGCTGCCGTGGGTCTATGTAGGAGGAGGGGATCAGATCACCTTGCAGCCCAGCCTTACTACCATAATATATGGGTCGTTTGGCCTGCAGGCGTTCACTGTGCCTTACCACAGGTGATTGGCTACGCAATTCTCTTTCTTCCTCCAGTCCGGGGTTCAATTCCGAATCTGGGTCTACCAGGATGTCCCGAAGGTGTCCTGCGGTTCCCGGGTGGGGAACGGTTGCCGTCCCTGACGACGCACCAGGGCTCGTTTTTGACCCATCGGCTGAATAGAGTATGGTCTCTGCGGAATCATTAAACAATCTCACTGCTCTGGGGTTAATTTCATCCTCTTCTTCTTCTTCTTCTTCTTCTTCTTGCACTGGGGTTCGAACCTCCCTTGACCTTACTGGTTCGATACCACTGCGTCTTGCCTCTTCTACCATCATCATCAATAGCTCAGGGTGTGTTTGAAAGAAACCTGACAAGAATGGGGGGTAATCTGATAACAAACTTTGCAAGTCTTCTGGATTCAAATCCATATCTGCATTCTCCATTGCTCCGGGACCAGAATATATGATGACCGATTTACACAGTGCTCTCTTAAAATGCCAAAAAGAGTCAACACCTTGTAGTTTAAAGGTCAATTGTGATTTCAACTTTATTACTAATTAAAACAATTAAACTGTATCACAACAGACAGATTTTCCAAAATAATATACTTATGCTTACATTGACTGAACACCTGAATCAATTTATTTCTACTACACGCTCTCCGTAAGAAGAACTCTCTTCATCAGACAAGGGGTCTCTGCTTAACCACTAGGCAACTAAACCAGACAAACATTCCAAAAAGTAAGCTACCATACAAGGACTTAAATCACTAATCCAAGAATAACCTCCAGGTAGCAATTCCGTACAATGAAATCGATATTATATTTCGATTTCAAACAAGTTAGTTTCATAATTTGGTTAAATGAAATTATAAAGAAAACCCATGTGACACATCCACGTTAAAAGTGAACTCCACTGGCTTCCGAACGATCGACCAAATTCGATGTAATTTCTCAAAATTTCGAAATATCTCTTCTTCCGATGCTTCGGAAACTTCCAACTTTCCCTCGATTTGAATTTGGAACCGAAATCAATACTTTTACGGCATCAAACTTCAACATTTTAATCTGACAGAAAACAGAGATCAACCGACCGCTTCCCGAACTTTCTCTCGACTGCCAAAACACAGTAAGTCACATGACTTCCGTTACTAAAAATAGCCACTACCCACAGATAGTGTTTCCAAATCTAGGTCAAATTGGCATGTAGCCACCTATCGAAGAGCAAGTTAAGCACACACGGTAGTGTGTAGTATTAATAAGATATTAAAATTTAGACGTAGAATCAGACAAATCTACTTAATATGTGCTTAAACGAATATAAAACATGCTATGGCAACCTGTGGTTCGCCACAGT
Organism: Allolobophora icterica; assembly: GCA_963556255.1. Classification (NCBI taxonomy): domain Eukaryota; kingdom Metazoa; phylum Annelida; class Clitellata; order Crassiclitellata; family Lumbricidae; genus Allolobophora; species Allolobophora icterica. The sequence goes on from OY744614.1 coordinate 26,256,308, forward strand.
ATGTAGTGTGCAGTAGAGTAGTGTAGTGTAGCGAAGTTTAATATAGTGTTGCGTAATGCTTGTGTTGTAGTGTGGTGTAGTGAAGCGTAGTATTGTGTAGTGTAGTATAGTATGGTAGTGTAGTACAGTGTGCGTAGTGTTATGTGCCGTCGTGTAGAGTAGTATAGAGTTGTGTAGTGTATGCAATAGCATAGTGTTGCATAGTGTTATGTGCTGCGGTGTAGTATAGTCTATATTAGTGTCGTGTAGCGTAGTGTATCGCATGTGGTGTCTAGTGTAATGTAGTCCGTGCATACACACATTATATTAGGTTACGTTACATTACGCAAGGCCCTGTATACATCATCACAGATAGAGAGATACATTGTAAACTACGCTGCGTTACTGTTACACCGAATGTTCTACGTGTTTGCGTGTTCGTTTCAGTTTAATCTCTCCAATTGTCCGTTCTGTTTTCCGTTCATCGCCCGATCTGGAAGCCTTCCTTCGAAACGATCTGATGGAGCAACGCATATCCGCGGAATCTGGCGTATCCGTCTGGAATGACTCCACCCTATTCCACCCCAGACTCGGAGAATACCTCATCCCACGGGAAAAACCAGACTTCCACAGCGGTCATCAATCCCAAAAGCATCCGACATCCGACGAGTGGAACTCCAGCTCCTCCTCCTCTACCACCTCGACTCCGATTGACGGTCCGTACCATTACCAGCTTCCGTACCGGGTGATCGGATCGTTGTTCGTCCTCTCGATCTTCCTCGTTGGCCTGGTAGGCAACACCCTTGTCGTTCTGGTAGTCTCCCGGACCAAGTCAATGCATACGCCGACCAACTGCTACCTCGCGTCCCTGGCCATCGCTGACCTCCTCCTTCTCGTTTCCGCCGCTCTCCCAACCATCATCGAGTACCACTCGATCGTCGATCAGTCCCTCCTCGGACCGGCCGGATGTTCCCTGATGGTCTTCTGCCAGTACCTCGCCGTCAACGTGTCCTCAATGTCGATGACCGCCTTTACGGTGGAGCGCTACGTGGCAATCTGCCACCCGATGAGGGCCCAGACGATGTGTACCCTGCATAGGGCCAAACGGATCTCGGCGACCATCTGGCTCGCCTGTGTCGTCTACTGTGCCCCTTGGCTGGGTCTTGTCACGACGAAATCAACGGTCTTCGCCGATGGAACGAGCATCGAATCCTGCACTCTGCGGCTGCCGCGACCTTACTACTCTGCCATGTACCTCACGGACCTGATAGTCTTCTACGTTGCGCCGCTGGTCTTGATCAGTATCCTGTACGGATTGATCGTGCGGACACTGTGCCGCGAGTCGCTACCAGGCCACGGGGGAGGGTGCTGGAACGGAGGTCGGCTGATGAACGGTGCGGACCTGGTTGGACGTCAGATGACCTGGCCTCCGTCTCTGACCACTGACCATCGGAGACACTCATTCTCCATCGGAGAATCTGGCCACGCTCGGCTCAGCAACAACTGGAATGCGCGAGTACAGGTAGACGAGTTTACTTACGTCTGTCTGTCTGTCTGTCTGTCTGTCTGTCTGTCTGTCTGTCTGTCTGTCTGTCTGTCTGTCTGTCTATGTATAATGTATATTATATTCATTTATGTGTATATGTATAAATATAAATGTCCGTATGTATGTATGTATGTATGTATGTATGTATGTATGTATGTATGTATGTATGTATGTATGTATGTATGTATGTGTGTATGTATGTATGTATTGTATGTATGTATGTGTAACTGTGTATGTATGTATAGTCAAAGTGAGTGTGCGTAATGCAACAAGAGAATGTGCGTGCTAGCGTGCGTGCGCATGTTTTGATTGTAAATACAATTGCTTCCAAACAAAATGGCGGTTTGTCTTCGGTGATGAAATGTAGGCCTACATACTTACATAACCTATAACCATAACCACGCAACCACAAATTTCATTGGTCCAAAGTAAGCGATAAAATGCAAACATAGTAACGCCGTTACAGTAAACGCAACAACATCATTCCGACGAGTGAGAAAATTTACCAGTGGGCTCAAAAGGGACCCTAAAGGGACTGAAGTCCCGCTAACTGGGGCCACCTATGTACATGACAAGATGCATGACGGCGGATGAAAGTAATCGTAACAGATGCCGTAGTTACATCTTATCAATGATGTGGCAAGAAATGTTAAGAAAACAAGTTTGTCTTTTACCTTAACTAAGAACTTAACTAAATAAATGTTGTTGACGTTAAACGGTATTATTCAAGCAGCACTTGCGCTCTTGGTTACTCGATCCATCATCCAACGAAGAAGAAATAAATAGGGTTTAACTTAAACCCTATTTATTTCTTCTTCGTTGGATCGAGTAACCAAGAGCGCAAGTGCTGCTTGAATAATTGTAAGTTTGGAATGAGGCAAAGATGCAGAGGTAAACCACAAGGAAAAACATAGAAATCTCAACTTCCCAAAGAATTGCCTCTGATTCTGAATCTGAACGTACTTCTGGGTAGTTGCGTAGGGGGCCTGTGTTTACTCAACATTTCAAACTATGAAACAGCCCTACACTATCTGCCGATGCCTGAATGGAACTGCCTCTCACTATACAGTTTTAAGGGCGCTATATAAACATATTGAATGAATGAATGAATGAATGTATGAAAAAAAGAAAGAATGAATGAATGAATGAACTGCTTTCACTCGGTCGTTCACACGCTTGCCCACTTGCTCGTTCAACCACCTACCCAATTATTCACTCGCTTACCCACTCACTTAATTCAATTGATTTCTTACTTCTAACTTACTTACTTACTTACTTACTTATTTACTTACTTACTTACTTGAGATGATGTCATTCCAGGTGATCCGAATGTTGGCCGTCGTCGTCGTCATGTTCGCCGTTCTCTGGATGCCATATCGCGTCTACGTCGTTTACAACTCATTCGCCAGGTGGCTGTACGACGACCTCTGGTTCCTGCTGCTCTGTCGTCTGATGGTCTACATCAACAGCGCCATCAACCCGTTCCTCTACAACGCCCTCTCCGTCAAGTTCCGCAGGGCCTTCCTGCACCTCTTCGTCGGCGAGGGCGACGCACACGGGCTCCTGCACGTGACCTACTACAACCAAGTCTCTCATCGCGCCACCTTGCGAGCAGCCAACGGAGCAGTGGAAGCCAGTGACGCCGGTGTGCGAAAGGCATTGTGGGATCGAACATCAATAATCAGAAGACAATAAGATCAAGGGTAATCATAACGTTTCCTGATCGATCACATGAAATCGATCAGTGGTTGATGATCCTACCTCATGATCATACCGTACGATCATATCTTATCGTCGTACCACGTGATCGCCATCAGCAACGACTTCCTCCGTTGCATCGTGCATTCGTGTTGTCTCCTCGACTTAGCCTCCTCGGATTTTGACGTGTCACCGGAAGGGACCACACAACCTGGCTGTCATAGGCGTAATTTTATTTTATTTATTCCGGATATTTCTATAGCGCCTCTCGAAGTCAACTACTACTCAGAGGCGCTACCGACTACAGCATTTGATACTGTGCCGGAATTTTCACGCCGAAGCGCCACGAGCAATTGCGAGTGAAGGACTTGCCCAAGGTCCGTACGCAGCGGCATGAGTGGGATTCGAACTTGTAAAACCCTCCGGTCACAAGGCGCCGAACTTACTACTGAGCCACCACGCCCCACGAACACTCTGTTCTACAGGATGTACGAGGGGTACCCGCAACCCCAAGTTTTTGGACTGGAGGGGACCGTATCCCCACTTTTCAGACCCATTGTTTAACCCATTATTATTTTATCTGAGGAAGTCCACAAGATTCAAAACAATAACCGAACATTATCATCAGTGTCATCACCACCATCATCATTCTCATTGTTATTATTATTATTGTTGTTGTCTGCATTGAATCGTTGAATTGTTATATTGATATGTTCTGGAAGAGAAAAGCTGTCTCTCTGGCGTCGCCAGCAATTGCCGTCAATCGGCGGCCGATTTCGGAAACGAAGGCTAGACATTCTCTGCTGCTCCTGCGGCCGCGGTCGCCGTCTCTGGAAGATATGAGGCGGCTACCGTATCCACCACGGTCGCGTCCCATATCAGAGGGCGTCCGCCACTCCAAGGGAGCAGAGTTTGGCCGTCCGGTCTCTTTCCGTCGGATCTGGTTAGCCCTGATGACTCCTTGATAATAATAATAATAATAATAATAATAATAATAATAATAATAATAATAATAATAATAATAATAATAATAATAATAATAATAATAATAATAACAATAATAATAATAATCAAATCCTTGATAATAATAATAATAATAATAATAATAATAATAATAATAATAATAATAATAATAATTATTATTATTATTATTATTATTATTATTATTATCATCATCATCACCATCATCATCATCATCATCATCATCATCATCATCATCATCATCATCATCATCATCATCATCATCATCAAGCCTATAATTATTATTTTGCTTGTAATAGAAATGATGCCCTTATAAATTATTTAACGGTCGCGAGCTGAAACAATGCGAAATTTGGTACTCCACTTTCCAGACCAAAGTTACACCTCTGGAATAAGGCCCATTGTTACGTCATTTCAATTACGAAACCCGTTTTTTGTTAGTAGGGCCTAAATCTAAATTTTAAGTATAAAGGCCTTTCTACGTCACTTTAATTATGAAATACGTCCATTGTATAAATTTTAATTTTAAAACCAAACGCCTATTGTTAGCCTACATCACTTCATTATTATGAAACACATTATTTTTAGTAATTTTTCGATTTATAGAATAAAGACCTTTGTTACGTCACTTCAGTTATGGAAAAGTGTATTGTCATTATAAGTTTATATTTAGAGGCCTTAAATTTGTTACGTCACTTCAGTTTTGAAGAAATCTAGTCATCAAATTGAAATTTAGAAAAAAATGCCCATTGTTACGTCATTCCAATTGTTGAAACGTCTAGTATTTTTAATTCAGATTTAGAGAATAAAGGCCTTGGTTACGTTAGGCCTACTTAAATTAAAAATTAAAGTCTATTTTTATCAAGTTTAAAGTTAGAGAATAAAAGATAGATAGATAGATAGATAGATAGATAGATAGATAGATAGATAGATAGATAGATAGATAGATAGATAGATAGATAGATAGATAGATAGATAGATAGGTAGGTAGGTAGGTAGATAGATAGATAGATAGATAGATAGATAGATAGATAGATAGATAGATAGATAGATAGATAGATAGATAGATAGATCGATAGATAGATAGATAGATAGATAGATAGATAGATAGATAGATAAGATAGATAGATATATGGATAGATAGCTAGGATACGTTATATGTATCCTATACTAGTCTTAGATAGATAGATAGATAGATAGATAGATAGATAGATAGATAGATAGATAGATAGATAGATAGATAGATAGATAGATAGATAGATAGATAGATAGATAGATAGTAGATAGCTATCCTATAGCTATAGGATAGCTATCTATCTATCTATGTATCTATCTATTTATCTATCTATGACTAGTAATTGATACGGACGTCATTTCGATCATGCAACACGTCTATAATTAGTAATTTTAGGGAATAAAGGCATTTGTTACGTCACTTTAAGTTTAAATTTAGAGAATAAAGAATAAAGGTCTATTGCCACGTCATTTCAATTGTGAAACACGTCCACAGTTTGTAATTTTAGATTTAGAGAATTATAAAGGCCTTTCTTACGTCAGTTCAATTATAAAAAGTCTAATTAGGTTTCAATCTAGAGAACAAATGCCTATTGTTACGTGCCTTCAATTATGATCGACACACGTCTCTTCAATAATGACGTTTAAAATCTTCGAATTTCAACACGATCGACGTTTGAAGCGCGGACAGTAAGAAAACAGTACAACGAACAAAATGTAGCCTACTTATGCGACCACGTAAGCGATGATTCGAGTAGGCCTAAGAAATGTCACTTTTTTTCTTTGCATTAATTATTAAGAAAATGATTGTTTGTTGCTCCATTAAGTTGTTGGATGGTTCATTTAACACTATAACGACGCAAAATGTAAGAGCAAGTATCCTCAACAATTATAATTGTGGGATTCCGCTTTAGAGTGGTAGAGGTGAATGGTAGGCCTACAGAAATGAATGTTTAGAAATCTGTTTCCAAGAAAGTAATTTCAGTTACATAGGCCCTATGCCAGTCCCAAGTAATTAGCTGAGGTGACTGCAAGGATTAGCGAACTTAACATCGATCGTTGTTAAACAGCGTACAATTCATTCACTGATGCACGCGGCTAATGATCATCATCATTCAATTTTGCATACTACTTCTTGTGTAGGCTACGTAGTAGACCCACTTTGTTGCTCAGACATCATGGGCACTTGACCGTATGTCGCAGGGTCACCTGAGGGCAGAGGCGTAGCTAGGGGGGGGCAGGGGGGGGGGGCATGTGCCCCCGGGCGCCAAAGGAAGGGGGCGCCAAAATGAGGGTTAACAATTAATATTTTTTCCTTATTTTGCTGTAATTTTAACTATTTATTCCATAAATTATAAGATTTAATTTTGGCGCCCCAAAAATGTCCAGTTATATGGAGCGCTAAATGGGGCGTTTTGGCGCCCCATTTTCAACTTCTTTGTTTGGGAACCAGCTGGAATGAATAGCTGCATTCTGCTGCATCCTTGGCCTAGGGAGGGCGGTGGTATGCAGTATACTGCCCCGGTAGGAGTAGCATCTGTCCACGTGCGCATGGGCTGCCTGAGAGTTAATCTAGCTCGGCCCGGCTTGGCTCTTGCGCCCCATAATTAGGGTATGGAATATTACAGTAGGCATCATGGACAGAGGGCGACTGCTGGTGCTGGCTGCTGTATCCAACTCGGCAGCTGATGGCTACAGGGGCTCTGGAGTGATATGTTTACTTTATTGGGCCAAGAGGTCAAAATTACAAGCTAATTTTCAATAAGGCAGACATGCAGTCTTAGTCTGAGCGTGTAGACCGAATTATCAGAGCCCACGGTATAAGTCAGTAAGTACTCGCAGTTTAGCTATCTTGGATTTCAATTCTGAAGCATTAGGATAAAATAAAACAAATATGTACCATCTGCTGCTGTAAGATATTATTTTAAATTTTTACATTTTTCAGTTAAATAATGGTAAATGTAAATGTAATGTAAATGTAAATCTCCGAAATCTCTCAGCGCCACTCAAAAGCCACGTCATGGAGACCAGCTTATTCACCGGTGCTATTATCAAATCAAGTCCGTAATAGCCATGTCCGCCTTGTCCGTTCCGGTGCCAGGTCAGAGTCCGGGGAGGTCAAGCCGAGGAGACAGCAGGGTGCTACGGTGGTAATCGGTGATGATATCTTACAGCCATATGCCAGGAAAAAACTAAGTGAAGCTGAGGGCCGCAAAAGAAAGAAAGAAGCTGAGAAGACATAAAAAGTCTAGTAGGCCTTCATTTCTGGCAAGTTTTCTTTAAAAAACCAAGATGACAGAAGCTGAAGCTGAAAACTCCAACTCTTCAAAATCCGAAGACGGTGGAAGCGGATATCAACCACCTGTTTTAGAACATGAGATGGTTGACAGAGGTTGAACCATACCAAGACCACAACACGGAGGAAAGCATGGTTCAGACAGATGTTACTGACTATGCCGAGGAAAACATCGCGGATGTCGTTGTTGAACAGGTTCAAAAAGACGTCGAACTTGCTAAAAGTGATGGAGACAATGAGACTGAAGAATCTTCTGTTAAAGAAGCTGATGATAATCCAAGAAAAATTAATCTTTTGCAGACTATAGGCTATGTCTACGAGTTTAGGACAGTCATATGTATAATTTGAATTTATTGACTTTTTAAAAACAATGTCTACGATCGTATATAGATTTTCAGAACCTAATTATACCACACTATTAATTTGTAGTTTTGATATTTTATGTCATTAAAATTTAAATTGCCATTCGATGTATTTGGAAAATGTGAACCGTGGGGGGGGGGGCGCCAATTTCATAGTTCGCCCCCGGGCGCAAAATATCCTAGCTACGTCGCTGCCTGAGGGTGGGCGTCCACTGGCAAGATTCTTGGTGCAGATGGCAGCGCAATGGTGACAGAGAAGAATTGCAACCTCAAACGAGTGTTGGGTGCTAGTTTACACATTGCTAAACCACGTCAGAACACGAGTTAAACGGTAGTCGATGACCCAAACTGGTTGAGAAGCTGCTTCTTGACATCCAGCACAGACATCGTCAGACTGGCGCTATATGATATGGTTCGATAAACAGCTGGACCTACGTCCTCTTCCACCAATGAGAAATGGCGGCGGAATAACCCGCGCTGCGAACGCTAGGCCCACCCTCTGTCGTCGACGCAGTTTGGCCCAGATACTCTAAGCATAGGCCTATCTGTCAACTATGTACGTGAATCCGTTGATAGAATAGAACAGTCTTTATTAATCCAATTGCGAACCACATTTTGGTATGCATAAACATATAAACACATTCTCACATTCTCAGCCCTGCACAACTGGCAGCGACCAAACATATATAAATATAATGTCACAGCATAGACTATCCTACTATACCTGTATATGAAGATCATTGGCATGGTGTAAAACTTTTAATACCAGTTTATAGGCCTATACAAGGATCATTGGCATGATATTCAGTCTTGTTGTCAAGACCTTAAACCTCAAGACCAAGACCAAGACCTTGAACCTCGAGACCAAGACCAAGACCAAGACCTTGAACCTCGAGACCAAGACCAAGACTTTGAACCTCAAGACCAAGACCAAGACCAAGACTTTGAACCTCAAGACCAAGACCGAGACCAAGACCCAAAAAAATCACATTCAGCCCAAAACTTCTTTTCCTTACAAAAAAATTGTCATATCGGACTACTCGCCATTTTAATGAAAACGTGAGTCTTTTATTCAAGCAAATTAACTTTAAATGCAGACTGCAGAGAATTCCGAATTTGTATTTACAAAAGTCCTTCATGCAAAATGTTATTCCAAATGCCTTTTGTATTTTACAAAAACCAATTCGCTCAGAATTTTCTGACCAAGACGTGCCTTGTGGGCCTCATAAAAATTTCGCCATGTGAAAAAATACGTTCTACAGGTGCTGAAGTCGCTGGAACACACAGTAGCTTTTAAAGCACTGGATGTAAATGTACAAATCGTGAGCCTTTTTGAAATCCTCCCATGGTTTATCAGACCGTCTGGCAGGGGCGTAACTTTAGTCTAAAAAGTGGGGGTACCAATACTTTGGTCTAAAAAGTGGGGGTACCAATTTCTTCTCCACTTTAGCTTTCCGCATGGCGCCCATTTTGAACATATTCCCTGCCAGTATTCTCATTAAATTTGGCTCTCGGTTTACCTGCACATCTAAGTATTTTCGTACTTTTGGTGGTGACTGCGTTCTCTGAGAAGGCACAATAATAAAATATTGATTGGCATTGTTTAACAAGTGGGGGGTACAGTACCCCCCAGTCCAAAAAGTGGGGGGTACGGGTACCCCTCGTACCCCCCACAAATTACGCCTATGCCGTCTGGCTTCTTAAAAAGTCTCGGCAGGGCTTCCAGACACAGCATAACTTAGTTGCTGCTGCCGACGGGTTATCCTGACCAACAAGACCTGCGTCCGTCCGTAGGTATTTGTCGTAGGCTATGATGCAAACAGGCTTGATAAATTTTTAAATTCTTGAGTTTTGTTAAATGACTGTTCATATTGACAGCCGGTCTTGGTCTTGGTCTTGCGAGACCAAGACCAAGACTTTGAACCTCAAGACCAAGACCAAGACCTTGAACCTCAAGACCAAGACCAAGACTGTGAACCTCAAGACCAAGAAAAAGACCAAGATTTTTAAAAACGAACTCGAGTGCACTCGAGACCAAGACCTTGGTCTCGAGGACACGTCTGATGATATTAAGCTCAGACCAGATATACGGAGATAAGTGGCATAATGTAAAGCTCAGTAAGGCCAGTTTATATATCATGTGGATCATTGGCATGGTATAGAACTCAGTAAGACCAGTGTAATTGTATATAATATTCACGAGGATCATTGGCATGAAGTAAAAGTCAGTAAGACCAGTTTACATACGGAGATAATTGGCATTATGTAAACTCAGTAACACCAGTTCATATTGTGGATGATTGGCATTATGAAAAACTCAGTAAGACCAGTTTATATAAGAGGATCATTGGCATGATGTAAAACTCAGCAACAGCAGTTTATATACGAGGATCATTGGCATGATGTAAAACTCAGTAAGGGGTCATCCATACAGGACGTCCGCAATGAGGGGGGAGGGAGGGGTCATTCAAATGCGGACAAGGGGAGGGGGGTTATGACCAGTGCGGACGTCCGCATCTCAATTTCTAAATCTGAGTTTTTTAAACACCTCCTTGTTTTAACCTTCCCTGAGACAAATCTGACAGCGACGTGATTGCCTAAAACCTTGTGCTGTGTATTAGAACTTTAATACCCGCTGGGCTTGAAAAGTAACAGAAATAACATAGTTGTTGATATATTGAGTTTCTTCTTGACTGCCTCAGGGAGGAAGTTTTGATCTGACAAGCTAATATTTCATCGTTCAAGACGGAGGGGGACAGGTTTTACAGAGCTATGTAAATGTACGCGTTTATGTATATATAGCGACCGTATGGCCTCGATCCTGCTGATTTCTCAATGGATTGATAGGGCGAGATCCTTCAACACTGCTGCCCGTTTGAATGGTCACAGTGTAGGCACCGTGCTAGGCCGAGATTAAAATCTGTATATTAATAAGCCACGGTGTCCACTATCGGGATCAATGCTAATTACCGGCATTCGCATGCATCTTAAGCAGAGGCACACGGGACGCAGCGCTCTATTAAACAGCGTAGCTGACTGGGCCAGTATTAAAGCCGAAGTGCACAATAGGCCCCTAAAATTCCATGCAGGGCTTTGAGAGAGAGAGAGAGAGAGAGAGAGAGAGAGAGAGAGAGAGAGAGAGAGAGAGAGAGAGAGAGAGAGAGAGAGAGAGAGAGAGAGAGAGAGAGAGAGAGTGTGTGTGTGTGTGTGTGCTTCTTGAGATCATTGGCTACACCAGTGGACTGGGCTGTCTATCCAAGCATCATTGTGCCAGTGATACTTGGATACAGATCATTGGCTACACCAGTCCACTGGTGTAGCCAACGATCTCAAGAAGCACGCTCTCTCTTGCACAGCCCTGGACGATCATTTGGGTTACGTAATCTATGCCTTAGTCAGTATTCTATTGCAAGTAAGACAACAGAACAATAATTGCATCACATACACAAGTAACATTTCGAGTAGCAAGGAGTATATCGCTGACCAGTATCAACATAGCAGATAAGGACCTGATCATAACAGTTAAGATGGATGCACGGTATAAACTCTACTGCGACTTCAGAGGCTTTTATTACTGCACATCCGGATATGAAACCCAAACTGTCTCTTAAACGTGCACAGGAACTGTGAAATAATTGAAAAAATAATGACGAAGACATTAAAAATTGGCTTAGGCGTGCGGACGTCCGCAAAGGGGGAGGGTAAGGTCAAATGCGGACAAATGCGGACAAGGGGGAGGGAGGGGTCCAAAGGGGTCATATTTTGCGGACGTCCTTTATGGATGACCCCAGGGTCATCCATAAAGGACGTCCGCAATGAAGGGGGAGGTCATCGAAATGCGGACAAATGCGGACAAGGGGAGGGAGGGTTATGACCAGTGTGGACGTCCGCATCTAAACGTTTAAATTTGGTAGTTTTTTAAACGCCACATTGTTTCAACCTTTCCCAAAAGACGAAAAGATCAGTGAAGTGATTGCCTGAAACCACTTTCATGGTATAACCTTTACATCCTGCGATATGAAACCCGAACTGTAACTTAAACGTGTACAGGTACCGTGGAATAATTGTATAATAATGATGATGACATTAAAAATTGGCTTAGACGTGCGGACGTCCGTAAAGGGGAGGGAGGGAGGGTAAGCTCAAATGCGGACAAGGGGGAGGGGTCTAAAGTAGGTCAAATTTTGCAGACGTCCTTTATGGACGACCCCTTAAGGAGTTTATTGGCCGCCATCCAAGACTGTACCTCATCAAAGCGCCTCCGAGTAGTTCCCTTGGCCACCATCCAAGACTGTACCTCATCATTTGAGCACCTCCGAGTAGTTCCCTTGAAGGACGCTATGCAGATCCTCGAATGAATGAATGAATGAAAGACAGCAGACAACAGCTGCACAGATGAGTCACATGACAGACTGTCAAATGAAATTTAGATTTGAATATCATCAGCAATTCAGCAAAAAAATTACATCCAGTGAATGATTATCGAGCAATGTTCCTTGTGGTGTGGTGTATAATGTAAACAAAACGCGACCAAGCACAGAACCTTGTCGAACACAACATTCCAACAAAGTACTAGATGAATAGTTACCATTTAAATACACTGAATGAGCGCGTGGACTAAGATAAGTGCTTAACCAATTTAGGGCAGGACCAGAGATCCTGTAGGCCTACCAGTGCTTGACGCAATGAAGATTGAAGACTGATCCACAGTATCAAAAGCAGCAGACAAGTCAAGAAAAACAAGTGCTGCAACCTTACCCTTGCAGTGCTGTCTTAACAGCGTTGTAGACCCTGGGGCAAAGCAATGCACTAAACGGTCAATAAAATTAAACCTATAGATTTATTGGTACTTTCAACATTCACTTTGTAACAAAACGAATGTTTAAACATAGAGAAACATACTGTAAAGCGAATATTAATCAACATAAACTTTTGAACAATATAACATAAGCGTTGACAAATAATTTTTTGTCCTTTTAATATGGGGCCCCTAGAATCGTGGCCCCCTGGCGACTGCCCAGCGTGCCCATGCCTTAAGATGGCACTGTACCCTTGTCCATTGAGCATATTATGTCATTATGAACAAGAAATTCAGATTCTGTTGAGTAAAATGGCTAAGAGTAGTAACATCGAGTAATCGTTTCTGTGTATTGTGGTGACCACTGACCATCCAGCAAATGTTGCTTACAGTGTACTAGGTTTCAACTGTCAAATCAACCAGCAACCAGAAACATTAAGCATTATATTAATTTTGCATTAATCTGCCTCCTTTACGCAAGGAAAATAGCTCAAAAGGCACATTTCAAATAGTTCAAGAAAAGTATCTTTTCCAGGAGCATTAACGTAATGATGGTAGCAATGTTCCATAAACTCCTTTTCAATTTCAAACATTTCATCACACATTCCACAACCGTAATTTCTCAAAGTAAAATGGCTATAATTAAAGCAAGCACTGGATCGATTTACAGAAAGTTTTGTTTCATCAAAAACAGGCGTTATTCTCGACCTAGATGAAGAATCTTGCATGCTGGTAATTTCTGTTGAGGACTCTTTTCCATCAAGATGGTTGTCATATTCAGTCAATATGAGGAATCTCTTACCTGACTTAGTCCTTTGGCACCGACATTCTTTTGTGGAAACAACACTTTGACATGAAACACATTTGTACGAATTGTCTCCACTGCACGTTGTCATATGCCTTTTCAGATTGCTATTGCATACAAATGACTTGAGACAAACATCGCACTTTACTCGAGTATGGGTTCTTGAATTGCATTTCAGATGATTAAAGTCTGGAAATGCCCTCTGCCAAACAATGCACTGATGTGGTTTTTCTCCAATGTGGGTTCTTCCATGTTTGTCTACATGATCCTTCTGTGAAAATGATTTGTGACATAAATTGCATTTATATGGTTTTTCTCCAGTGTGGGTTGTTGCATGGCGGTCCAGAACACACTTAATTGTAAATGTTTTATGGCATAAATTACACTTGTATGGTTTTTCTTTAGTGTGAGTTCTTCCATGTAGGTCTCGATGACCCTTCTGTGAAAATGATTTGTGACATAAATTGCATTTGTAGGGCTTTTCTCCAGTGTGGGTTCTTGCATGGACGTCCAGAACACACTTAAAAGCAAATTTTTTATAGCATAAATTGCACTTGTATGGTTTTTCTCCAGTGTGGGTTCTTCCATGTAGGTCTAGATGACCCTTCTGTGAAAATGATTTGTGACATAAATTGCATTTATATGGTTTTTCTCCAGTGTGGGTTCTTCCATGTTTGTCTAGATGACCCTTCCGTGAAAATGATTTATGACATAAATTGCATTTGTATGGTTTTTCTCCAGTGTGGGTTGTTGCATGGCGGTCCAGAACACACTTATATGCAAATGTTTTATGGCAAAAATTACACTTGTTTGGTTTTTCTTTAGTGTGAGTTCTTCCATGTAGGTCTCGATGACCCTTCTGTGAAAATGATTTGTGACATAAATTGCATTTGTAGGGCTTTTCTCCAGTGTGGGTTCTTGCATGGACGTCCAGAACACACTTAAAAGCAAATTTTTTATAGCATAAATTGCACTTGTATGGTTTTTCTCCAGTGTGGGTTCTTCCATGTTTGTCTAGATAACTCTTGTGTAAAAATGATTTATGACATAAATTGCATTTATATGGTTTTTCTCCAGTGTGGGTTCTTCCATGTAGGTTTAGATGACCCTTCTGTGAAAATGATTTATGACACAGATGGCATTTGTATGGTTTTTTTCCAGTGTGGGTTCTTGCATGTTGGTCCAGAACAGACTTAAATGCAAATTTCTTATGGCATAAATTGCACTTGTATGGTTTTTCTCCAGTGTGGGTTCTTCCATGTAGGTCTAGATGACCCTTCTGTGAAAATGATTTGTGACATAAATTGCATTTGTAGGGTTTTTCTCCAGTGTGGGTTCTTGCATGACAGTTTAGCTTGCTCTTTTGTGGAAATGATTGATGGCATAAATTGCATTTGTATGGTTTTTCTCCAGCGCGAGTTCTTTTGTGACATGTCAGATGATTATGGTCTACAAATGCTCTCTTAGAAATAATGCACTGATGTGGTTTTCCGCCAGTGTGAGTTCTTCCATGTAGGTCTAGATGACACTTCTTTGAATACGATTTAAAACATAAATTGCATTTGTAGGCTTTTTCTTCAATATGGTTCTTGTGTGGCATTTCAGGTGATTACAGTTTGCAAATGCCCTCTGACGAACGTTGCACAGATATGGTGTTTCCTGTGTGGGTTCTTCCATGTAGGTCTAGATTACCCGTAGAACTGTAAAAATGATTTATGACGTAAAGTGCATTTGTATTGTTTTTCTCCAGGGTGCTTCTTGTATGGCAGTCGAGGTCACATTTTTGGGCAAATGTTTTGTGGCATAAATTGCACTTGTACGGGTTTTCTCCAGGGTGCTTCTTGTAATGACGTTTCAGTTGATCAATGTTTGCAAATGCTTTATCACATAAACCACATTTGTATTTGTTTAACACAATATGGGTTCCCACGTGATTTTGCAATCAGAACTCTGCAAATGCATTCTCACATAAATTGCAATGGCTTTTCTCTGCTCGTATGTTTTCCGACATGCATTGCATTTTTTCTTACACGGAGAGCCGAGACACTTGTTCTGAGTAAAAGTTTTGATATAAAATTCACATTCACTGTATTTCTGTGCTGTGATTACTTGCATGAATATTGTCTCATATCCTATGATCAGACCTTCTATGATCATAGATTTTAACTGTTTCAGATTGTGTCTCAGATGAAGAATGACACCTGGTCAAATGAACCCTTTCAGTACATGAAGACATTCAGCCATCGATACTGTAAAAGTTAACAGTTGATACGAGCGCGTCCTTCCTTCCTTCCAGCTTCTTTTCTACCATACGAGTTCATAGAGAGCCAGGCAACAAGAACCTGTCTGTAACCAACAGTTGTTGTCTGAACTGGCTTGACTATATATGACACATGTAGGACACACGGGTGCTGACAGGGACTGGCCTTTCGTTGTACCTGTAGCAGTCACAGATGATTGAAAAGTTCACAAATTGTCCACGAACACTGTGCAAACTCTTTCGGTGAATCGAAGACTGACTCTCGAATCACAGACTTTGAGGCAGAGAACATGCAAATTTTTAACAAACTCTGGAAACAAAGAAATTCGTACAATCAAATTGAACCAAGATCATATAGCCATCGACAGGTTTCCCTCAGATGGTTACTGTATAGGCAGGGGCGTCTATCCCCCTAAGTCATTGGAGCAACTTCCCCTCCATCCTCTTCCCCTTCCCCCCAATAATGATGGCACATACACCGACAGATCTTACCCCCTATTTTTTGGATGGAGCATTTGCTCCAAGGTTTCTATGGAGTAGACGCCCTTGTGTATAGGTACTTTCATCAGGTCATTCACTCAGAAATGCTCTGTGCCATCGGCTGATGCCTTGTGCATAAATTATGACACTGGCATCTATCTATAAAGAGTCTATCCATCTATAAGATTTATATAGCATCCCTTCAAGGAATCTACTCAGAGGCATTCCCGACCCAGGCCCGATCAAAAAGAAATGTCTTAAGAAGACCGCAAAAGGAACCAGATAGATCCCTAGGAAGGGAGTGAATCTCAGGAGGGAGATCATTCCAGATGGCAGGACCAACCACTGAGAATGCCCTAAGCTGTGCTATGGCAGTACTAGCGTAAGGAACAACAGTCTCCCCGGGAGGCCGAGCGCAGGGATCTGCACCCCGCACAGGCAGAGGTTAGAGTAAAGAACTCATGAAGGTAAAGTGGTGCCCGGTCTAAGACACATTGCCAGGCCATTGAGGAGACTCTAAAGGATGTGCTGATGGATTGGGAGCCAGTCAGGACATCTCTCATGTATTCGGAAACATGGTCATATCTGGAGATACCCCCAACCAAGCGTGCAGCTGTCCGAAAAAACCTCTCCAGACAACAAAGGCGGACCTGAGGGAGTCCAACAAAGTGAGAAGAATGTTCAGTAATCCAAGCGATTTACACCAAATGCATGGACCAAGGTAGAGGCTGCAGAAAAAGAGAGCGGGAAACAACTCAGAGCTCACGCAGTTGGTAATAGCAAACACGTGTCAGCATCATAGAAATTGCTAATTAGTAAATTTATTTCATAGGCCCCTCGATTGTCGTTTTCTTGTCATGCCTCAAATGAATATTACATTTGATAGCAGAGCTTTCTCCATGATTGGGTCAAGGTTATGAAGAAGAAAAAACAACCACACTCTGTTCACACTGTTGAGTTCTTGGCAGGGGCGTAACTTTAGCCTAAAAAGTGGGGGGTACTAATACCTTGGTTTAAAAAGTGGGGGGTACCAATTTCTTCTCCACTTTCGCTTTTCACATGATAACCATTTTGAACATATTCCCTCCAGGTATTCTCATTAATTTTGGCTCTCGATTTACCTGTATATCTAAGCACTTTCATACTTTTGGCGGAGATTGCGTTCTCTGGGAAGGCACAATAATAAAATATTGATTGGCATTGTTTAAAAAGTGGGGGGTACAGTACCCCCCAGTCCAAAAAGTGGGGGGTACGGGTACCCCTCGTACCCCCCACAAATTACGCCTATGGTTCTTGGTGGCATGAGTTCTAGACTCAGTGTCGTGGCAATACAGTCGCAAACTATCTAGATTTTTCTTCAAGCACGCTTATCCTCTTTAGGCTACCTCTGTCTCGTCGTACTGGCCGTACTTTTGACTAACTGCGAATTTCTCTAAGAGTGATATAAACTGACGCCCAGTGCTGTATTTCAGCAGTTAATGGCGCTACAGAAGTTTAAAATTACACGAGGAGGAGCTCAAAAACGTAACCAGTCATATTCATCGATTTGCGAAAAAGACATGAATTTAATGGCATGAACCTCTAAATGTAAATATATGAAAAAATACAACTGTGCTTAATTTCTCAATTACGTAAACAGTCGGAAATAATGCACAATTACTAGTGTAGCAATGATATGGTCATCGAGAGCATACCTATTCTTAGATCGAGAGTACCTTCTTTCCTCTAATAATTCTTCAAAATGGCGTTTACGAACCTCAGAAGCAAGGCTCGGAGCATCGCTCAGAGCAAGGAAGTATTGGCTCAGAGCACGGTAGAAGATGGCTCAAAGCAAGGACTTTTTCCTTGACTCAGAGGTAAAATACCATAAATAGAAGTTGTATTATTATGCTTATCCCGCTTGCGATTGTTAGTAAGTAAGTAATCTTTTATTAGAACAAGACAAACGTTCATACTATACAACCACAATCAGTGTTTAATCTAGACGTCATTTGGGGGGGAAATTTCCCCCCCAGGATTGAAGTTTCCCCCCCAGAACTCGGCAATATTGTAAGGCAGATACCTTTTGGGGGGGGGGAAATTCCCCCCCGAGAAACCTTGTTTCCCCCGCCAGAACAGGGGGACTAGATTACACACTGAACCACAATACATAAAAAACACAATATCAGTAAGACATCGTTTATTTTCAGTACGTAAGTGCATGTGATGCCCTTGTTTCTTCTACTTCACTCTAGCTTACCTCGCAAGTGATGGAAGGCCATTCTGTTCGAGTGTGATCTTGTGTTTAGTCAGGAATGTTTTCTTGAGGAGGTGTAACATTTAAATAAGCACACTTATAATTAATAAATTAGCCTTAAATTAGAACTAGGCTAATTTAATTGTGGTAGGTCCAAATCCTCCTGGAATATGTTGTCTAACAACCTGCTACACGAACTACTATAGACGTTTTCCTCTTATCTGTTCGATCGTGGTTTCATTGTGTTAGGTCTGGAGCGTTCTGATGGCACTATATAAATTTGCAATTATAAATTTACTGTAACCTGTATCATGATTTTTATTCTAACTGTAACCTGTATCCAGGCACTGTCTACATACTCAGGGAATCATTCAAATACAATTTCAACATGCTTTTAAATCTTCGATGTGATGTGACTACTTATAAGGGCGCTAGCACTTATATCACTAGCGCTAGCATACAGGGAATGTTTAAATTAGAACTAGCGGCTATCATCTTTACTAGTGGCCTCGGTTAAACCCGTGAACAAACGTACCATGTTTATGCGCTATAAGAATCCTATAGATCATTAGGATATATTTGAGCCTTCAGTTCTTTCCATCGAATATATGTCGATGGTTCTTTCTCGTAAATTCTACTCTATTTCCTGTGAGCTTTTGCGGAGGCACGTGTTTTGATTATTTTACAAGTGGAAGTGTTCACAGTTTAACTTATTCACACTAAAGTACACGGTTGGTTTGTTATTCATGAATATTAAATCACTTAAAACTTAAACATTATGTAAACATCGTGGATCTTACATGGTTCAAACTTCTCTGCCGCCATCACCATGCAGGTCTTACGAAGTACCGAAGTGACCAAACCACACTTATTTACACATTTTACACCGTGGCCCAAGCGAACCACCAGAATAAATTTGTTCTTTGGTCCCTGTAATGACTACATATAAGGGCGCTAGCACTGTTTAAAACATACAGGGATATAAAACATGTTTTACGCAAGTTTGGCCGTTTATGATGATGTGATTCAGGTACGCTTTTGTTGGATTTTATTTCAACAATATCGACCTAAAGCACAAATTATTTTATCCGCATAATCCAGCACAAGAGCTAAGAAATTTCTAAATGAATTAACAAAATCGAACAAATGGACGGATGAGGGTTATATTGGGTTTCAGATAATGAGATCCAATTGACCCATGTGACTAAATTGCACCAGACTAAATGTTTATGTTAGATGACCAAGGTTTATACTGATAGTACTTGTTCGAGAAGTTAGAATTGCTAATGGGTTGTATTTTACATTCGATCATCTGAAATGAAAGTGCTTCAGTTACAAGGAAGTTGACATTAAGTTTTGTTATTTGATTATTAGTTATAGCCTATCGAAAGGTATGATTTTGCAGTGTAAATAACATTCATTGTTTTGCTGTAGTTTTCTCTTTGCAAGAATAACATCAAGTCTGAAATTGGTTGAACCGTAGTTTACGTTGATGAATTAATACCACGTGGACATCCATAGTTTATGTTGCTAAATTCTTTCAGGTTAGGTCTATTGTCATTTTGATCACAATGCGCTATGACTGGAATTGGTTAGATGGTATGTTAATTTTTCTACCGTTTGAGGATAACTTGTGAACTGCCTGTACAATGTCATCTGGTGCTGACATTAATTGTGACTGAAGCCTGAACCATTTTCTCGAGCACCATGTGCAATATGCAAGCAGCAAATTACAACAGTGCCCTGGACATCAAGCGGGACAGAACTCTGTTGTTCAGCAACGTAAGCTATGGGATTGAAAACACGGTATTAATTTAGCAACATAAACTACGGTTTAACCCAAAATTGTTTACTGTGCCTAAGCTGCTCAGATGTGAGCCAGTAGTCATGAATGACATTTGTATTAGTAATGTTATGCAAATCTGTGAATTTTCTCCACATGGTGCACGCACTTAGCTGCTTATGCTTACCTGAATCCTCTCCAAAATCATTCCTTGAAAGTGAAGAAAATGATAAATAAACCCAGTTCCTGAAATTTTTTTTACCAAGCATTCAAATCCTAAAAACTAGCGTGGACTAGTTGGCCACATGTGATCTTCTGAATAGTATTTATCGACAAGATCCAGAAATCCCGCTAAGTTAGATTTGCTCAAATCTAACTTAGAAAAAGATTTTGAGGCTCTGACAGATATTCAGTTTTGGGGATTGGGGTTTCATGGATATGCTATGCACCTTTGTATCTGGACTTTTATGAAGCACATTTTAGCACCCCCTCAAAAGCGACCCCTTATAAGGGAGTTGAGCCGTTTCACCAGTGCCAAGGCACCTCAACTCTGCAATTAAACATCCAGTCCACCATACAAGCAAAATCAATTGAAGCAGCTGTAACTTTAGGTACTCTGTACTACTCACTATGTCTTGTGTAAAGTTATTAGTTGCTTGCTATTGTCAAGTGACAACATGTTTACTTCTTTGAATCTGTTTAGGAAAATGCGATTTCAACGAGGAGGTGGTGGAAGAGGAGGAGGTTTTGGAAGAGGTGGAAGAGGAGGTATACATGAAAGTGATATTGTTTCATTTGGACTAGTTCACACATTAATCTGGATAATTGATGACATACAGATATGTTATGTTATATATAGGGCTGTACCGAATAGGTGATTATCACTATTCGGCCGAATACGAATAGTTGGACCAACTATTCGGCCGAATACGAATACGAATAGTGTACAAAATAGGTCTACCGACAACATTCAACATTTCAAATGTAAGCAAAAGTTTCAGCTCTGCAAATTTAATACATAAACTAAAAGTAAACAGTTAACTACATGTAATTTTTGCATCCTTCTGCCAGTCTGTGTATACTAGGAATGGAACTAATTTAACTAAACTTAGAAATTGTCACTTACAGCTCAGTTAACGCATGAATGTTGCTTCAGTCCACTCGCCATATGCTGAAACAGATGTCACGTGACCACTATTCGTATTCGGTCCGACCGATTCTATTCGGCCGAATACCGAATAGCTATTTGGTCCACTATTCGGCCCCGAAGCGAATACGAAGCGAATATTCGGTACAGCCCTAGTTATATAGCACCTTTGATGAACACGTAAACAGTCTACTGTGTTAATATTGACAAGAAGACAGTAAACATTCCCCTGAAGTTGATGTTGCAGTAGGTTAACCAAAATATTACTGACTATGTCCTGTGTGCTTACAATATCATGACACTCAATACAGTACTGTTTATGTTACACTCATGAGCACTGATAAATAAAATCGTGATAAATTTATATTAAAATAAATGATAGACGGTGTGATATAAAATCTGGTGTTAAGGAAATATTTTGGCAGTTTTTGTCGAGTTGTATTACACTTTATTGTTTAGTTTAGTAGATGCTTCACAGTTTTTTATGAAAAGCATCATCTATAGAATAGATTCAGATTGTTACAAAGACTAAAGAGTTGTTGATCAAAGTGTTGTCACAGCGCTGAAGGAGACTAATAAAACAATGAGAGTTTAAACAGCAAGAGATATTAAACAGAGATAAATACAGAGAATTATATGAACCAGGAGACTTGAAACAGTGATATCACACCTGTAGGGAGAAATACACGCATTACACAATTGAGACACAAAATGTCTTGGCTTGATTAGACTGATGTGAGCTCTCCTGGCATGAGAACAACATCCTTCTTAGAAGTTGGAGCTTGAGGTATGTGAAATTAAAATAGGACTTCAATTGTTTAGGTTTCAGTTTAAAATTTTGCAGGTGATCGTGGTGGAGGACGCGGTGGTGGTAGAGGTGGTTACCAAAATCGAAACTATGACACTGGGCCTCCAGAGAGAGTTGTTGGTAAGTACCGAGTTTCTATCAGTCTTGTTGTCAAGACCTTAAACCTCAAGACCAAGACCTTGAACCTCAAGACCAAGACTTTGAACCTCGAGACCAAGACCTTGAGCCTTGAGACCAAGACCCAAAAAATCGCAATCAGGTCAAGACTTCTAAAAATTGTCAAGTCGGAATATTCGCTATTTTAATGAAAACATGAGTCTTCTATTTTATTCAAGCAAATTAACTTTAAATCCAAACTGCAGAGAAATCCGAATTTGTATTCAAAAGTCCTTCATGCAAACTATTATTCCAAATGCCTTTTGTTTTTTAGTAAAACCAATTCGCTCAGAATTTTCTGACCAAGACGTGCCTGGTGGGCCTCATAAAAATTCCGCCATGTGAAACAATACGTTCTACAGGTGCTGAAGTCGCTGACACACACACACACACACACACACACACACACACACACACACACACACACACACACACACACACACACACACACACACACACACAGAGTAGCTTTTCAAGCACTGGATGTAACTGTATACAGATAGTGAGTCCTTTTTGAAATCTTCCCGTGGTTTATCATACCGTCTGATACAGCATAACTGTTGCTGCTGCCAATGGGTTTTCCTGACCAACAAGACTTGTATATCTATTCATAGATACTGGTCGTATGATGCAAGCAGGCTTGATACAGAATTCTTGAGTTCTGCTAAATGACTGTTCATATTGACAACCGGTCTTGGTCTTGGTCTTGCGAGACCAAGACCAAGACTTTGAACCTCAAGACCAAGACCTTGAACCTCAAGACCAAGACCTTGAGCCTCGAGACCAAGACCAAGACTTTTAAAAACGAACTCGAGTGCGCTCGAGACCAAGACCTTGGTCTCGAGGACAACAAGACTGGTTTCTATAAACCAAGATTTTTGTGTGTGTATTATTTATAGACAAATTAATTTGCTTAGTAGTGAAATTGGACAAATCTAATCCAATAACGTCTACTGTGCCGTTATCTAAATGCCAAAGATGTCAATGGATGATTGCTTCAAATGAAATTGCAGTCAAAATTACAATCCATTGGAAAATCCAGGTCGGTCAAATAGGTCCAATAGGTCAGAAAAGCCAGAGGTTAGATAGTGTGAAGATCGACATGTGCACTCGATCATCCTTATACTTGTTTCCAAAACATGAACTGATGAGTATGGAAACGCCTTTTAGACCTGTTGTTAGTCATTCCATCACAAAATGGCTAGATTAGTTATCTAGACACTGTATTGTGCTTTCTAAGTAAGGTGGGCTTTCAGTTTCAGCCACACTATGCTCCTAGACAGTCATGTAACAAGCAGAATAAACATTTAAAGTCCGTTTGTTTTGCAGAGCTTGGCCAGTACGTTCATCCATGTGAAGACGATCTTGTTATAAAAGCCACAAACGAATCGGTGCCGTATTTTAATGCTCCAATTTATTTGGAGAACAAACAACAAGTTGGAAAAGTTGACGAAATTCTAGGACCAATTAGAGACTACGTATGCATTTCAAATATCTTCATTTGTCAATATCGAATGTTTTTCAGTGCAGCAAAACTCGTTTATATAGCACCTTTGTAAATGTAGTACAAGTCCTCGAGTCTGTTATTGAATTTTGTTACCAGCTATAGGGGAGCACGTTGGTATAGTGGTTAGCGTGCTGGACTGTCAACCAAGAGGTTGGCGGTTCAAATCCCTGCCAGAAATTTGGTTCGAGATTTCTCCTCCACCTGCGCCTCCTAGCCAACTTTGCTATAATGAGTACACTGACCACACACTGTCGGTGGGATGATGAGACAGCAAGAGAGAGTCGAGGCCCGTCCTCATGTGCTGAGGCTAAGAAAATGAAGCCGCTAAAGATGCCTCCCAGGCTAGCTCAAGGGACTGCTCTTCTATAGTTTTTATGTGATATCTGTTATCATTTTTAGGTATTTATTACTGTATAACTGCAACTGACAAACATCAAATTTTCTGACTAAATTAATTACCTTCACAGAAAAATCTTTGATTAGATCTGTTTGACAAACAGCCTGTTTATAGAATTTGTCTTTTTTTGTTTAGTATGTCACAGTGAAGTTGAGCGATGACGTAAAAGTAGCCTCATTCAAAGAATTGACGAAGGTTTGTATTCAAAGTATTTACAACTAGTTGTAACGTTGTTATTGTTTTCTAGTAACTTAAAGTCTGTTTGTGTTTCTATTGATGTTTATGCTCCAGAATTTGTACAACTATTGGAAAGCTTTATCAATGATGTTGCATACAGTACCTTGTTTTATAAATGTATTTCGATGTTGACACGGACATCAGAACTGATTAAAGTGTAGATTAAATGCTTAATAATGAACAAAGGGTTTTAATGTATGTCATCTGTTGCTACTTTAGATGATCATAACATCTCAGAATTCACAGTTTGATTGAACTGACTTGTGAAAGATATACAGTACACTGTGTGTGTGTGTGTGCGTGCGTGCGTGCGTGCGTGTGTGTGAAGAAACATTTCAAGTCATCTTAATGGACACCTCTTTGGATGTGTTAAATTGCCATGTTCATCACCCTTGTGAAGTTCTTAATAGGCACTTTACAAGTAACCATATACATACATACAACATTTATGTAGCACTAGTGCAGAACTTTAGTAAAAGCACTGGTTTTTACGATATATTCTGTAGATGTTGATTGGTTATACCTAATACTGCAGTGTTGCAATAATCTTTCAGCTGTACATTGATCCAATGAAGTTATTGCCACTGTCTCGATTTCTGCCGAAGGCACCAGGCGATAAGAGTGGATCTCGTGGAGGAAGAGGAGGACCAGGAGGTGAGTTTCGTTTGCACATCACTATCTTTATATTCTCTCAAACTGTTTAGGATTTTGACAGGTGTGCATCTTGGGCTGAAGTCGATCATTTTGTTCTGCTGTTTGGATGTTGTATTCTTAAGTTATCAAGAGATTGATCACATCGTTTAGTGAATCACCAAAAGAGGTTACAGACATTATGATTTGTACAGTTTATACTTGTATATACCACTGTTGAGGTGTCAAAAAGACAAACCAGAAGGGTCGTTACTTGTTTAGAGAAATGAGTGGCATGTTCTTAACTGTTGTATTTGGTTTGTTATTGAGGTATATGGTTGCTCTCTCTGAAGTCCTCTGTATGTAGTTGCCTTGTCATTGTATGGCAGTTACCATGTTGCTTTGGATATTTCAAAAAACATTTTTCTGTGAACCGTAAGACACCTAAATGCAGGCAGTAATCATATTACGGACATTTCGTTTCGAGCATAGCAGTCACTCTTCTTCTAGCCATAGAGTCAAATAAACCAGGTCACAACTTAAACCAACCTGTTTCAGGAGCAGTTTTAAGGAGCTGTTAGACAGCACTATACAAGTTTCCAGCTCTGTTCCTCAGTTAGCCTAGAGCTCAGTGTGATTTTGTTCCTCTATTTTTGGATTTTCTAAACATGTAACACAGTGATTCAAACTTATGGAATGACAGAAAGATGGTTTTCCTATAAGGTTTCCTTGGCACTGGCCATTGTAATTCTTCACCCTCATTACATTTGGTACTCTGTAAGTTTTTACATTACAACCACGACTACATAAATTCTACATATATTTCTGCATTCTGTTCCAGGTCGTGGTGGCAGAGGTGGTTTCCGAGGTGGCAGAGGAGGTGGTGACCGCGGAGGCCGTGGAGGATTTGGACGTGGAAGAGGAGGAGACCGAGGAAGAGGAGGAGGAGATCGAGGACGAGGAGGTAGAGGTTTTGGAGGCGGACGAGGATTCGGGCGAGGGGGTTCATACTAAGATGGGTATTGGTGTGGACAATTGCACTGAAAACAGTTTCCAGAATGTGAATAAATGACCATCTTTGCGAAACATTGTCATACGATACATTAAACTCGATTACTCTGGTTTGAATGGACGTCACAAATTATCAAAATGATTTGAATTCAATTCACCGCTTATTTAAAATCTTGTTTCTGTGTACATGGGCAACCAATGTTGACTTAAGGTGCTTCTATTTCTAACTGCTTAAACCACCGTAGGCTGACTTAGTTTCCCCGACCTAATGGATTTTGAGTAGTTAACTCGGCCATAAGGAGTGCAGTGACCGTATCATGTCCGTGGGAAGATCGGATGGCGAGGGAGAAAACAGTAAACCTTCCCTCATGTGCCGAGGCCAACAAAATTGAAGCCGCTTCATACTCTTGGGCTGCCTCTTGGGGCTAGCCTCAGGGTTTGAATCAAACAGCCTCCTCTTCTCCAATGTAGCATATTTTAGTTTCCAGTGTAGAACAACATCTTATGACAGTTGATGTCGCCCTCCTCTTTTATTCAGGCTTGGTCCTGGCGCCACCCGAGAGTATGGACATGTATTACAAAATTGCTTACAAATTGCTATACGAGATTTACACGGTGGTAGTAGTACTTTTCACAAAAGTTTCGAAGTTCGAGTGCGTTGAACCCCGAATGACAGTACATCAAGAGAACTTCTAAAAGAACTTTTTTCTAAAGTCGTATGTACAAAGTTGCATTCAGTGTCACAAGACTTAAATTTACAACTTTCTGGTTCTGATATGCCATTCTACATTTTACCTATTTGCACCCTACTAGTCTGACCATCAATTTATACTTTACATTGCAATGACAGAGCTACCAAGTTCTAAATTTGACCAAGGGTAATTTAAGTGACATTCCAGTAATACAATTTAGTCATTTGAATAAGTTTCAGGCTTTCACCCTCTATTCCCTAACAGCGTATGTCATAATGAATTTGTAATTTTACTTGTAAATCGATTCTATTCTCTTAGGAAGCCTTTAAATTTCTAAATCTTTCCTCCATTCTGTTATTCATTGCTGCATAATTTTCAGTTCACCCATAATTTGACCAATCTTTGCACAAGTTACAGGTTCTACTAATTTTTTCACTTTACAATGTGTGCATTGCATTTGAAGGGTCAAAAGCCTATGTGCATTGTATTTGAAGCGTCAAGAACCTATGTTCTTTGAAGGGTGAAAAACCAACAGGTATCTTCAGACCTGACTAGATTGAACAGCATCCAGATCATGGCCCCATATAAGCAACCCAGCAATGTTTGGCAAATGGAACTATCATTTCCAGTTGAAGCAGTTGAATTGAAAACCTAGGGGCAAATCCTCGGAGCAATCTATACATATTAGGACAATATCCCGAGCCTGGCCCTTCGATGAACGACCATAGTAATCTTTGTGAAATGGAACTATCATTTGGAGGGCAGATTCGTTTTTGCATCAGTTCATATCTCGGTTGTGATACTCGTTTCATTGATCATTTCGTTTCGACCCTTAGTGCTCGTTCCTGGACGTCGACAACTCATGCAGTTGTTGTTCTGTGGAAGTTGTGGTGGCGTTTCACTGTTTTTGTCTTTTCCACCTGGAGTAACTGATTCTAAGGAGCTGAGAGAGCGTGTTGATGTAGCGCTTCCCTCGTAGGCGTACTCCCTGACCGTGTCATATGGGGGCGCGTTCGGGTCGCTGTCGATTTCCCTTAGTCGGTTGTTGATAAAGTTGTCGAGAGCTTCACATTCAGGTGTTGGTGGATGAACTTAAACACCAAACAAGTACATACTGCTACTGCAATCACTTTGGACTTCATTAATCACAAAGCGTGAATGAAAGCCTGTCTGACAAAAATGGACTGAGTAATAACATGTATCCTTAAACCAAATTGGTGTAATAAGCCATTTTCTTGTTGCATGGTCCCTCAGCTTTTACAGCAACATGCCTGTGGAAATAGCTTTCACAGTAAGTATGCCAAATGCAGATAGAAAATATTGGTGAAAAAAATTTAATGATGATATTAATGAACAAGTGATTACTGAACAAATACTGATATTACTGAACATAGCATTGCCAACAAATACAGTAATCATATCTAAAATGTTATAAAATTAATAACTGCTATGCGTTTAGCACCTCAAACGTATAAATTGAACCAATTGAAAGATTTGCATGTCAGATACAGGAAAAGGCACCAACTAAGTAAATCCTGTAAATAAATTTGTCACTCAAACACTAATGAACATTGCTGTGTTGAGCTTACAGGTGCTGGTATATCCAGAAGTTCAGAAAGCATGGCCGGATACACTACACTGACTAATATACTGACTAACCCATACACAGAAGCGTAAGTATACATAATAGAAACATTATTAAATCTACCTTCTCTGGTTTCCGTGTCCGAGATTTGGATGTTCGTTGGTGATGAAGGCACACACATGAAAGTATCCTGCAGTGGTTTCCGAAGTTTGTTTATGTCATAAGCATTCTGATCTTCCTCTCCTGCAGACAACATACCCAGTCACTTCTAAGTCCCAGTCATATATATATATATATAGGCCCTATATATAATACAAATGTTTTTGGTATTGCCTTCTTCCACAGTTCAGAAGTGCACACATGACCAATGTTGACCATATGGGGGTCATCAAAAAGCGGACAAGGGGTAGGGGGTTATGACAAGTGCGGACGTCCGCATCTAAACTTTTAAATTTGATAGTTTTTTAACCATCACCTTGTTTCAACCTCTGAAAGACGAATAGGTCAGTGAAGTGCATGATTGCCTAAAACTTCATGCATGGTATAACCTTTACTGCGACTTAAAAGAGGCTGTTACGTAATTACTACTGCACATCCTGCGATATGAAACCGCAACTGTCACTTAAACGTGCACAGGAACTGTGGAATAATTGTAAAAAATGATGACATTAAAAATTGGCTTAGGCGTGCGGACGTCCGCAAAGGGGGAGCGAGTGGGTAAGGTCAAATGCGGACAAGGGGAGGTAGGGGTCCAAAGTAGGTCATATTTTGCGGTCGTCCTTTATGGACGACCCCATGATAGAACATTAGTGGTGCTGAGCAAATGTGAGTGGACTTGCTCAAGGTCCTTACCGTACTCAGTCCATATCCATGGACTGCTCTTCCTTTTCTCTACAGCTGACTCCGATATGTAAGAACCATAAATTTGAATAGAGGCTCTCAGAAATTGCAAAATGACTCCAATGTGTGACATCGGTAAATTAAATTGCAACATTCATTCATTCGTACATGTAAATATATAAACTATCAATATCATCATCATCGAGTACGTTAGCTTCAGCCTGATCATACGGTAATATCAAAAGTTTATAATTGCTAAAACCACTCAACAAAACCTAAATGACTGCTTCAGTCAAACGCTAGATAGAGCTCACTGGCAACTTGAGGACCCACTTGACTTCGACCCCTATGACCCGACCCAAACAGAACTGAAGGGAGTCAAAGGACTGACCAACTCCCTCTTCGTTGTATTGGATGATGTTTTCTCTAACGTCTTCATCTGGATTTCCGACAACAGAGTATGACTCTGGTTGCCTTCGTCGACTGATTGCTATCAGAATCACTAATAAAACTGACAAAACCAGATATAATTAATATGCATGAGACTTTGAATATGCACAGTAGCATGAATGTGTAGAAATAACGAACGTATGTATGTATGCAACTATGCTTTTAACTGCCTGACAAAGGGGATAACAAATGTAGGAGCAATGTGAATAATAGCCTACTTTTCGAGAAATACGTAAGAGAAAGTTCCACTATGGGAGCTCTGTATATGGCTGACTTGAGTCGCATTCTATCCGATAAGAGGGGTTACCTCTCATTAATATGCTGATGACATCCAGGCCTATGTTCATGGCCCAGCTGCTGCAGTGACTCCTCGACTACCCTAGTTGATCAGATTGTGCATGCGTGGGAGGCTATGGCTGCTTGGATGTCCTCAAACAGTCTTACGTTGAATTCTGATAAGACCCAATTTAGTTGGCTCAGTGGTCGGATTCAAATCTCTAAGATTTATCTTTCTGCCATTCGCAGGTCTTTTCATGGCATCACATTATCTAGCTCTGTGTGAGACGTGGGCATTATTCTTGATCAAGAGCTAACGCTTCTTAGCCACGTAAATAATGTATGTCGCACCTGCTACTATCACCTCTGTCAGATTTGTTCAATGCAACCATCACTTACTACACAGGCTGCTTCTGCACTGATCCACGCTTTCATTTCCTCCAGAGTCGATTTTGGAAATGCTATCTTTTGTGGTCTACTACTTAATACTCTTACCTTAAATTACAGGCTATTCTTAATGCTTCTGGTCGTCTGATTGGTGGCATCCCGAAATTTGGCCATATATCTATCTACACGTGCGATACCTTGCACTGGTTGCCTATCCCTCAACACATCGAATTTAAGATTTTATTTTCATGTGGGGAACTTCTTGGTGGGAATTGGCCCATCTTATCTTGGCTCATTACACGTGTATCTCTGCCTCGTCTGTTCCTGGCCATAGGTCTCTTCGTTCGGCTGATCAGGGTCTTTTCTTGTCCTCTGGAACTCTACAACTCGGCACAGAAGCTTTGCTGTCATCGGTCCTGTGGCTAGAAACAATTAACCTTCCTCATAAAACTAGAACTGAGCTAGTCAGCCTATCTCCTTCTCTGTTCCGCAAGCGCTTAAGTCCAATGTTTTTGAACGAAGGTTCTCGTTTATTGTTTCGAAGCACTAGTGTTTCCACTGCAACTATCCATTGTCAGCAATGATCGGTGTAACCTATTCTTACTTTACCTTGGAGACAATGGAACATTATATAGTGCAACATCCAGTAAAATGCTGCTAACTGATCGATTTTGGATAGGATTCTCATCTACGATGTTCTTCAAGCATATTGAGTCCATGCCAGGCCGGGCTGCAATGGCCGAGAAACTAAAATGCCTACATACTACTACTGTAGTATTACTGTAGTACTAGTAATCGTAATCTCCAAACTTCTAAAGCGCCACTCGAAGGCCAAGCGCAGGACACCAGCCTATTCACGAGCGCTACGTCAGATCAGAGGGGGTTTCCAGAGAGTAGTCCAAAAGAGGTCCAAGTCCGATTTCCAGGAGGCCAAACCAAATCAAAGGGGGTTTCCAGAGAGTAGCTAAAAGAGGTCCAAGTCCGATTTCCAGGGTATTAGATCAGGGGGTTTCCAGAGAGTGGTCCAAAAGAGGTCCAAGTCCGATTTCCAGGAGGCCAAACCAAATCAAAGGGGGTTTCCAGAGAGTAGTCCAAAAGATGTCCAAGTCCGATTTCCAGGGTACCAGATCAGGAGAGGCAGAGCAGCTGTCAAGGCGGGTGTCGTTTACACTACTAGTATTACTACTACCGCTAAAACTATTAATAGCACTATTACTAATAGTAATAATATCATGATCTAGAGAAAGAGAAGCTCACTTAGAACAGAAACTGCACAGCCAATAATCGTCAGCATAGCACTGGTGCTGATAAACGCTGCAGCCATTTCGGTTCGTATCGAGCAGTCTGGACCCGTGTAGCCATGGAAACAGTGGCAGTAGTAGCCATCTTCCGTATCATGGCAGTTTCCATGGATACAAGTGCTGGAATACTCCAAACACTCGTTGATGTTTTCACAGAGATCATAGGAACCCTGAGTGACAAGGCGTCGACCCCGAGGACACCTGTCACAGACAGAAACGAGGAACTGTTTCACAAGAAAGACAATGAAATTGGTAGTGACAGGTAAAATAGTTGTCAACAACATTTCACTTAGAAAAATCTTTATCTGTGAACCTGCATATGTACAGTAATTGTGACACATGAAAGAAATGTAAGTAGCAGACAACGAAGATTACAATACCAGTCAAAAAATACTTAAAACCCTCTGCTGCCGTTCCAATAATTAACAATAAAACCAGAACCGTTGATGTCGCCCTCCTCCTTTCTCCAGGCTTCGAACTGGCACTACCAGAATATAGGCAGTGGCCGAGTTTAAGTCTGAGGTGTGTTGAAAGGCATCACCAGATGAAAAAGGTGAGCGTTCATATGTTTTCCAAGTGACAGGTCATCCCACAGTTGGGGATTTCTCAGAAATGCAAAGTCATATCCATATCTCTTATCGTACGCTGCCTGACAAGACCTTCTCCAGCTTGTTTTTTCAGAACCCTGTATCAGTCAACCTAGCATTATTTTTCAATCAACTCAATCAAACATTTCTTATAGATGCACCTTAACTATTAATAATACTACAACCTTAAAGCTAGGGCTATAAATATGAACAGATCTATACCAATACAATACAACTGTATTTGATATGGCCTTCCTTTCAACATTCAGAAGTATACAAACGACAATACGATAGAACATCGATGTCATTGAGCAACTATGAAGAAAGGACTTGCTCAAGGTGCCTACATGGTGATCTGTTCAGGGCGGCTCGAACCTGTGCTCTCCACAGAACGAGCGCTCTAATCATTCAGCTATCGTGTCCCACTAATGGATAAACAAACTCACCGGCATTCTGCATGGCGCCAAGTGTCAACGCAAACCGTTCCGTACAGGCAGACGGGACCTTTGTCGCTTCTGCACATGTCGGATGGACAACCCGTCTGAATGTTCTGGCTCCGTGGCTGGTAATCGGCTGCTCGGCTTTCGCGATTCTGCGAATACTCCATCGGAAGCCATTCACCATTGAATCGAATGTCGTTCAGGCATCCTAACAGAACAGAATTCAAACTGATATGATGACGTCTTATAATTTTTTAATACATCAGAAGTAATCTAATCTTGCAAGCCACAAGGCAGGCTAATATTCACTATATTCAACATTGTAGCAAACTGAAAAAGGCAATTTTTTTATTAATATTTACCAATTTCAACATCATAGTAAAACAAGAAGCTGAATTAATTACATTTACATTTACCATACTAATTTAAAAATCATAGCAAACAAGAAATGACAAGTTCCTATTAATACCTACCAACTTCAAATCAATACAAACAAGAAATGGAAACTTTGAATTAATTATTATTTACCATTTCAAAACAACATCCCCCAAGGAGGCAACCAGTTAACATTTACCATTTTCAAAATCATAGTCGACAAGAGGTGGTGTGTTTGACGATGGAAACCGGACATCTCCACCGGCAAAAATGCTTCTCTGACTGACCCTGATCTCGCGCTGACCACCGCCCAGCTGGCCAAGTGACTCGTTGAAGAACCTACCCTCGCCACTGTCCAGCTTAAGCACTGACCACTGACCGATTCGCTCTGTGATGACCGTGTGCCAAACACCATCAGAAACGTTGACGTAGGAGAGGGTCAACTGACGCTCTGCAGAACCGAAATTATAACGAAAGGAAATCCTGCAACCAGAAACCTAGAAACACAACAGACGACCACCATTAATAGACGGTTTATTTTATTGGTCTATTCATCTATTGTGTGTGCATTGAGCATGTGTGTGTGTGTTTCTGTGTGTGTGTATGGGTTTGTGTGTTTTTGTTTGTGTTAGTGTGTGTAGGTGTTTGTGCATGTGTGCTTGTGTGTGTGTGTGTGTGTATGTTTGTGTGTGTGTGTGTGTGTGTGTGTGTGTGTGTGTGTGTGTGTGTGTGTGTGTGTGTGTGTGTGTGTGTGTGTGTGTGTGTGTGTGTGTGTGTGTGTGTTGTAAGTGTGAGAGCCTGTCACTGGTGACTATTCTAGTAATCTAAGCATTGTTTGCATTAATCATTAACGAACTTCTGTTAAACATTGTTTAGATTGACACAGGCAGCAACTCTCCAACTAGTTTCTCTGTTTTTTTTAAAAATCTGTTTATTTATTGCATCTGATTTTTATTGCCTCTGTTTTTTTTATTGCATCTGTTTTATTATTGCATCTACTTTTATTGCATCTGTTTTTTGTTCTACTGATATTTTGTGCTACTGTTCGCCACTGTATGTATATTGTTGTTGTAAAGTATAAGCGTTTTTCTACTTACTTATAACTTATAACAAGCGGTAACAAAGTGACCATGCTCTCAAGGCATTAAGGTATATACCATAGTTGTTTTTTTGGGATGGTAGTAACCTACGTAGGACGTGACCCGGGTTTCTTAAGAAAGGTAACAGTTACTCAAATTATTTATTGCTACTGTAGAGTAAACCATGCATGCTCATTGCTCACCTCAATTATCATGTACTCGGATTTTTGTGCATTCTGGGTCTTGAAGAGGAGTCCTGAGTCACGACGTGTTCGGAACATCAGCTGGATGTCCGTTCTATAAAGGTGTTTCAGAACACGCTCGTAGAAGCGATCCTGGAAATCCCACTCGATGAAACTGTGCTGACGAAAATCCTTCACAGTTGTTGCTGTTCAAAAGTTCAGTGAATATACTAGATGTTATACTTGCTCTGTATGATAATTATAATACAATTACAATTTAATAATATATAAAATGTTATTTTATAATTTATTAATATAAAATGATATAGTCATAATGCAATAATATAAGTTTAATATGATTATAGTATAAATAAATATAATTTAATGGCATAATTATAATGTAATATAATATATTTTAATAATATAATTATAATTTTATAACTGAACGATATAATTATGATATAATTCAATAATATAATTATATAATTAGAAGGTAATAATAATGTGATGACACCCTTTTTATAAGATATTATATTATACCTTAATTGTAAATTTATAAACTTAATTCCTAAAAAAACAGAAGCACTTGTAGTCTGTCTATAAGGAGATGTTTCAGAGGATAGTCTGTCTATAAGGAGAAATATCAGATATATGAGAGAATAGTCTGTCTATAAGGAGATATATAACAGATATCACAAAGAATAATGTCTATAAAGAGCTATATCATAGTCTCTCTATAAGGAGATATGGATAATCCGTCTATAAGGAGATATATAAGATACAGCAGAGGATAATCTGTCTATAAGGATATATATCAGAGGATATATGGTGTCGCTGACCTATGCTGCAGTGTGGTCCTCTGAATCCCGGATGACAGATGCACTGCATGGCAGAGTGGAAACTGCCAATGCACGTGCCATTGACGCCACACTTGGATCCCAACAGCGGATCCTTCATTCGACATGCGACATCCTCTCTTGGACATCCGTCATCCGCATTTCTGCTCTCACCCACCTGACCAATGTGAAGGTCGTACAGCTAGACAAAGACAAACACCTGATTGTCTATTCTGATTGTCTACTGTGATCCCTCACAAGTTGAAAAATTATCCAGAGAAAAAATGCTGCGATGGGTAGAATATAGTACTATTTTGTATTGTTACAGATTTTGTGCTGCAAAGCGACACAGCAACATATAGATGATAATATGTTTTAAATGAGGTCCTGCTACTCTGTAATGTAATACTAGTCTGACTGAGGCATTTAGAATTGAAGAAATATTGGGGAAAACAGGTTAAATTTTTTGTAAAGAATATCTTCACAACGGCATATTTAGGTTTTATTAATGTACATGTATAACTACCGGTAGGTAACCACTGCCAACTAGAAATGTACTTGGTAGGTCATCATAAGGTAAGGTAAAGAAAGGTAAGATATAGGAAGGAAAGGCACTTGAAAACAGGAAAAGAGTGTCGATCCACGGTACCGTAAAGTGAGCTGGCACCTATTCCTCACGACTTTTCCGCTTTCAGAGTCTCGCATGAAATTTCTTGCAGCGATCTCACCTCTCCGTTGACAAAAAGGTTCTTGATGCACCCGAAGAATCCTTCTCGAAGGACATTCTGCGGATACTTGACCCCGTGATTTGACCTTCCACCGACCTGAAGTGGGGCGTTTATGTTAATGAACTGTCTGTCTCCTGGCACTTCGCTCAGTGCCTCACAAGCACGACGATCCTCAGGCGATGTTTGTTCACTGCCGAATATGGATGAAGACCCCACTTCACAACGATCCACCACCAAACGGACTTGCTACAGAAAATATTAAGTAAGTAATTGTATGTATGTATGTATGTATGTATGTATGTATGTATGTATTTTTTCTTGTTACCTGTAAATATGTTTGTTACTGATTGTCAGTTGATACAATAAAGTTATTGAAGTTATTGAATGTATGTATGTATGTATGTATGTATGTATGTATGTATGCATAATGTACAGGGGCGTAACTTTGGTTTAAAAAGTTGGGGTACCAATTTCTTACATATACGAAACAAGGCGGAGACTGCGATCTCTGGGAAGGCTCAATAATAAAATGTTGATTGGCATTGTTTAAAAGTTGGGGGTACGTCACCTCTCAGTCCAAAATGTAGGGGGTACGGTACCCTCAGTCCAAAAAGTGGTGGTACGGGTACCCCTCGTACCCCCCCCCCACAAATTACGCCTATGTACATGTATCTGAACACTTATGTAGCTCGTTTATGAACCTCACAAAGCCGCTGTAACGCGGCTACATAGCGGATCTAAAAATGCGCGTCTTAAGATGATCTGAAAATGTTTTATGAGCTATTTGTGGCGGTTAAGTTCTAATGTCAAGTGGAATATTGTTCCCCAAAGACGGTCATTAGATGAGACCGACGTGTAGCGCTCTTGCCATGATTAAACTTGAGATGATGAAATTTAAGATGATTAAATATCAGGTCCTACTTATCCCAACTCTGTTGCCTGATTTCAGGCTTGGCCTCCCGCCGAGCTTTGAGCTCTGCGACTAGGGAAGAGCTCTTGTGCTCGGCTTACGGTCAAACAACGACAAGCCCTTTTCGATTGTTGGCCCGGCTACCTGAAATGGGCTCATTCCCGGAACAACCTAAGTGCCTTCTACCAGTTGCTTAAGTCTACCCTCTTTGGCCGTGGCTGCATGGGCTGGGCTGGGAGCGCCTCTGAGTGCGCCTCTTGAAGAGACGCTTTATATATCAGAATGAATGAATGAATGAAGTAATTGATTTGCTGTATGGGAGCACAAGACCAAGTGCTGCAGAGACCAAAAACTGGGCATGAAACAAAATGGTTTGGTCAGTCCTACCTTGCCTTCCATAAAGATGTCCACCCGATGCCAGTGACCGTCGTTAAGCTTCGTCAGCTTCAACTGACCACTTCGATCTCGTCCATCGACGGTCACCTTCGTCTCACCAGATCCAAAGTTGACCCGGACGAACGGATATCCATTGTGCAGCTGCACCAGGAAGAAGTCTTCGGCTTCTCCGAACACAAGGTCCTTCATGGGACCATGGTAGAGGACCAGTCCGTTCTCCTTAGTCGTCATCAGTTCAAGGCTGAGGTGAACGTGTTCACACTGGGCCAGAGGCTTGAACCACGCCCATCCATTGCCACGAAAGCTGTGTCGTGTCTGCTGGCAACGAGGCCCGTC
Organism: Allolobophora icterica; assembly: GCA_963556255.1. Classification (NCBI taxonomy): domain Eukaryota; kingdom Metazoa; phylum Annelida; class Clitellata; order Crassiclitellata; family Lumbricidae; genus Allolobophora; species Allolobophora icterica. The sequence continues at coordinate 26,293,839 of OY744614.1, forward strand.
GAAACCAGGCAGGCAATCACACCTGGAAAGAGAAGCAAGCTCCCTTGGCCATTTGATTTCATGATACGATACTATTAGGCATGGAGAAGTAAGGGCAAATCGAGTCTGGTCAGCAATGAGACTGGTTTCCATCCGTGGATTACCACGGCACCTGGTGCTACTCGTCTCTCCATCTTCAGACCGTGACTACCATCAGAGGACCACCAACACCAACGATTTCCACGGTATAGGCCTACATTAGTATACATTGGTTAGAGAGCACATCAAGGTGCCATGACGTAAATCATCCTTGATATGACGGCGGCGTTAAATAAACGTTGCAAACATACATGTAAAGGTGCCTCTGCAGGGCTTGAGGATACCGGTTCCCATACCGATGTTGGCTTATTGAAGAGATTTAATCTTGGTCTAGCACGGTCCACAAACGGGACCTCAAAGGACATGGCAAAAGGGCAGCACTGGCGATTCGAAGGCTCTCACCTGATCAATTCATTGAAAAGTGAGCAGGGTCACTATAGAAACCATTTACACTGATATTTAAGCTACGGTACTCCTTTGACATCCTTCCCGTTCGATGAAAAAGGTCACTAACTTAAAACCGTAGTCCCTCTGGTGACAAGTTCCGCCATTAAGGCAACTGGCAGGCTGACACTCGACATCCTGGTTGTTGTCAGTGAATGTCTTGGCAGCGCAGACACAGTCGACCTGGACGTAAGTCATGACACCGACATACGAAGTGCTGTTTGTGTTGATGAGGATGGGATGACCGGTGGAGACGAGGATGTTGGAACATCCTCCAGATTCGCACCGTTCGATCAAGCACTCGTTGATTGGAGACATCACTAGTTTCACTCCAAGCAGGTCTTCAAACTTAATGCAAGATGCATATGTAATTTAATTATATAGTAAATTCAATCGAGTCTAAAATTTCATTGTGTCTCAAATTTAATCATCTGAAATTTCATCACCTGATATTTAAACTAGTGATGAATTGAATCGTGGAAAATTTATTCATCCCAAATTTAACTATGGCAAATTTCATCATCATCATCATCATCATCATCATCATCATCATCATCATCATCATCATCATCATCATCATCATCATCATCATCACCATCTTCTTCATCATCATCATCATCATCATCATCATCATCATCATCATCATCATCATCATCATCTGTGGCATGCTCCTCTCCTGAGCATTGCCGTTTCCGCGAGACGCATCCAGCCGTCTCTATTGTTGCCTCGTCTCCAGGTCATGTGCAACAAAAAGTTCAGAGGATGCAGGTCAGCTTCCACTGCTCTTTTCCATTGATGGCGACGGATCGAAAAGGCCTCTCTGAGGTCGGCAAATTTAATCGTCACAAATTTAATAATCTCAAATCTTATCTTGCATAGGCCTACTGTTCGATCACAGCAAGTTCAGAATTATATTTACACAGTTTGCTTGGTTCAGATTTGGAAAAGGCAAACAAAATAAACGCAAAACGGACATTGAAAAAACACCAAAAGCTAAAAAAAAATACATGTAGGCTACATAAAAGACGAATAGGAAGATTTGTTGAACCTCTTCGCGATTTGCCAAAACAAGGCCATCAAGCTTCGCTGGCCGGTAAAACAGGGATCCATGGACGGCGTATCTCACATCGATCGTCCGAGAAGAGCTGTGATGATTGGCAATGCTGAAGATGTCGACGCTCTGCAGAGGGACGCTCATCTTCTGCGCCAATCTCTCTCTCAGAAGGTCGTACTTACTCTTGTGATAGTCATCAGCACGACTTCCCGTCTTAATGCGCAAGATGAATTCCTCTGCTGTTATGCCTAAACACAATGTATGTAATCTACATACATATGCATGCACGTATGTACGTACGTACATATATATATGCATAGCTGTTCGTATTTATGCATATATGTATGTACATATGTATGTATACATGCATATATGGCTGTTCGTATTTATGTATACATGTATGCATACACATGTATGTATGATTGTTTTGGTATTTATGTATGTACATATATGTGTGTGTATGCATTCGCAAATATTAGGGCCTATATGTATGTAAGCCTGTTGATTGTGTGTACATATAGATGTAAGTAAGCATGCATGTATGCACATATTTTACTAGGTAAGTATATATGGTATGTAGGCCTATGTACAGCTCTTCGTATGTACATGTATGCATGTGAATATATCTATACATGCCTCTTCCCGCATATGTACGTATACATGTATGTCTTTAAGTATGTATATATATATATATGTATGAATCGTATGTAACTATAATAATTAGTCACTTCGTATAGCGCCTTTAAAGTATCTTACGAAAGCACTTCCTCTGCCAGCCTCCGCTAAGCGGAGTCGGAGTTCATTAAGCGGTTCTAGGACTTTTCGCCCCCGGAAGATTCGCCCCCGGGAAGATTCGCCCCCGGAAGATTCTCCCCCGACATTTCGCCCCCCGGAAGTTTCGCCCCCGTCGATCCAGCTTCTATTCTTAGTTACATTTTCATCATAGATCCCGCTTCTAGTCTTCTAGTTACATTTTCATCGCTAATCCAGCTTCTAGTCTTAGTTACATTTTCATCATAGATCCCGGAGGCGAAACTTCCGCGGGGGCGAATCTTCCCGGGGGCGAAATGTCGGGGGCGAATCTTCCGGGGGCGAATCTTCCGGGGGCGAAATTTCCGTATCCCTCATTAAGCGCAAACCTTCATCTGTCAACTCAAACGCACCCTTCAGTCGAACGGATCCTGAATTTGCAATCGCCTCATCTCCGACTTCCTTCACGTAAACGGTGACCGTGGAGACGACCTCTCTCTTCCAGACGATGTCGTAGACTTTCACCTGGAAGTTGTACTCTCCTTCCTGCAGCTGACCGTTTGTGCTCAGTTCACCGGTCTCTTGGTCCAGCCTGAAATCAAAAGCCATTTTACATTGAAAAACACTTTCGTTACAAAGGATTCAACTCGAAATGGGATACCTGTCGTAGATATCTTCTTCGAGGCAACGTAGCTCAGGAACTCCAAACATCGTGTCTACTATTAGCTTTGGATGAGATTCTGCCGGATGAGCTCTGTGTGTTTGCGGGAGCTCGCCAGTGCTAACTCTTCCAGTTATTCTGAGCACTGTTCACTTAATGATTAACTTTTCTTTGTAGTTACATTATCATCAATTAGGTTGACATAGACAGCGCTTCTGTGAAGTAGGCCTACTGAAAAGGTGCCTGAGTAATTGTCCACAAACATAATTATATACAACGACACGAACATTCTTGCTTAGAAAGTCATTCCCGCTATGAAGACCAGCGTTACTCTTATACAGCGCCCTTCAGAGCTTCTCTAAAGAAACTAGAAAAATCTTTGGTTATATTACAACACAAATACCAGATGTAGCAACAGCTATGGGTTAAAATCTACTATTTTCGATTTCTTAAGTTACTTATAATGACCAAGAATAGTAGCCATCCAGGTAATGGGGCAAGTGGTGAACATTAATCCGCTAGTAGTTACTGCGTGAAAGTGCGCATTGCCACAACATCTTGTGTGCATTGTGGCATTTAAACAGACAAACATTAACATGAAAACAATGACACAGTCAACTTCATTCCAGCACAACCTATGAACAATGACACTCAAGTGGATTTGATTTAACAAAACACTGTGCAGTGGCACTGAGAAATTTCAGAGATTACTTTAAATTACACTCCCCATTCTATTGTATTACATTCCCCATTACATTCCCCATTCTATTGTAATACATTCCCTATTACATTCCCCATTCTATTGTATTACATTCCCCATTACATTCCCCATTCTATTGTATTACATACCCCATTACATTCCCCATTCTATTGCATTACATTCCCCATTACATTCCCCATTCTATTGTATTACATTCCCCATTACATTCCCCATTCTATTGTATTACATTCTCAATACATTCCCCATTCTATTGTATTACATTCCCCATTACATTCCCCATTCTATTGTATTACATTCCCCATTACATTCCCCATTCTATTGTATTACATTCCCCATTCTATTGTATTAAATTCCCAATACATTCCCCATTCTATTGTATTACATTCCCCATTCTATTGTATTACATTCCCAATACATTCCCCATTCTATTGTATTACATTCCCCATTACATTCCCCATTCTATTGTATTACATTCCCCATTACATTCCCCATTCTATTGTAATACATTCCCCATTACATTTCCCGGGCCCAACTGGAGTTTGGAATGTAACCGGAAAAGCAGAAAATCCTCATCGTCTCTGGAGGAGAAGAAGGTAAATGTCTTGTTGGAAACATCCCAGTCGTCTGCGTCCTCCGCGTAAACATTTCCAAGCGGAACATTTTCAAAGATGCCTTCAAATCAGAAAACATCACTCACAGATATTCAGAATACAACATAATAATACAACTGCGTTTGATATTGCCATCCTGCCATTGTTCAGAAGTGCGCACAAGACCTATCGAAAGAAATTTTACGGTGCTAAGCAATTGTGAGTAAAGGACTTGCTCAAGGTTCTTCCACATGACCGCCTGAGTTGAGGTTGGGGCTCGAACTCGTACTCTCCACGTTACAAGCCAAACGCTCTAACCATTCAGCTACTAGGTCACTGAATTATGTAGCAACATTGAGGCTCTTGTCAAAAATATAAAACTTTGGCAATTAAAAAATTAATTTAACTGAACTACGAAAAAACCAATAACATGATGGAAAGTATCTAGATCAGATTAGTTTCATGGGATCACACATTCGCCTTAAGCAGTAGCTGCTACACCAATGACCAATCGTAATTGACAACAGTAAGGACAACAGTTACATGATGAAAAACAACAGTAACAACAGAGCCTGTATGCAATACAATCACTTTCTCAGTCATCAAACTGAAAGGCGAAAAGTTAAACGCTAAATGAAACAAAGACATGTAATCGTAATTAAAAACTGCTACTCTAAAACTTAAATGCCGGGCACCCATTCACGAGCGTGGCATCGTGTCAGCATGTGTGATAAGCAGACTAAAACTTCAACAGAAATTAACACTAACGAATTTATCAAAATACAAATACCTTTCCATCCTTCCAGCAGCAGCATGAAACACAAATTATATTATATATTCTGAAAATAATAATAATTTAAATTTACTTATCAATAATAATCTCCAGATATAACTTAAAAATTGAGTTTGTAACGAGACTTCACGTATGATAACCTTAGACGGATTGACTTTTTGATTGACAAATGACTGATTGATTCATTGACTTCAGGAAATACTGGTTTCACCTCAGACGATAAAAAATGACTACGACATTATACTATTTTAACATGAATCAGCATAAAAAAATTAGTCAAAAAGTAATGAATAAATTCAATTATTTATTCCATCCAACAAATATTTAAAATTTGCCTACATATCAGTTTACTGGGCGTACGTATCCGATATTCAAATAACAAATATTCAAAGAACAATCTTACACATCCAAAGAACAATTCATATATCCAAAGAACAACTCATACATCCAAAGAACAACTCAGACATCCAAAGAACAACTCATACATGCAAAGAACAGCCCAGACATCCAAAGAACAACTCAGCCATCCAAGAAACAACTCAGACACCCAAAGAACAACTCAGACATCCAAAAAAGAACTCAGACATCTAAAGAACAACTCAGACATCTAAAGAACAACTCAGACATGCAAAGAACAATTCATATATCAAAGAACAATTCAGACATCAAAAGAGCAACTCAGCCATCCAAAGAACAACTCAGACATTAAAAGAAAAACTCAGATATCAAAAGAACAACTCAGACATCTAAAGAACAACCCATACATCCAAAGAACAACTCAGATATCCAGAAATACCTCGGTAGCTGTACACATAGATGTTCTTGTGTCCCGGATAATGTTTGTTATCGTTAATGTCTCCAATCGTTATCGTTAGCGTGTTAGTTCCGGAGATGGAGGGACTTCCGCCATCTTTCATTATCACCGGAATGTAATACTCTTTACGCTGCTCTCGATCAAACGTCTTTAAACTTGTGATCACTCCAGATCCGAATCCGTTGTCACCACCTCCTTAAATCACATGCAAAGAAAAACACCAATCTACAACAGACCCTCTTACAGCACGCTTAGTTATAGCGTGGATTCTGATATAACATGGTGGTGCACCGACCCCAGATTTAGCTAAGGTTTAGGAAATCACTGCTTTATTATGCAATCTATTTCTGTAATGCAGTTCTTCATATGGCTCCTGAAGGCAGATGTTATACAACTGTTCCAATGTATTTACGGGATCACATTGTATGTAAACGTATACACGCTTGTACGGGGAGGGGGATAGAGTAATGGTAACACTCGTGGCCAGGAGAGCATTAGATCGCGGTTCGATACCCGTAACCGCCCTCTAGGGCGGCGCCTTGCATGGCTGCCAAACCGTGTGTTTAATTAAGATCTTGATTGTACTGTCATATTTCAATGTTATTGTCGCAATCGGAGGTCGCCCTGTCGTGTGTTTGCCGTGTGTTGATGTCGACCCTCGATTGCTTGTTCTTTTACTTGCACTTTTATTTAACGTGCCTAACTTTTCTATAGAAGATTCACGACGAACTTTGTTTAATTAATAAATGAATTTAATTAAAGAAACAAATATATACACTAACTCTACGGGAACTTCCACGTAGTATTAAAGCGCTTAGATATTAAATCGGACTATCTCAAATGTTGCTTCGTACAGCCTAACTACAGATCGTTCTTTCGCGTCAGTCTCTGAATCTGACGGACTATACTCTGCCGCCCCGCTGGTCGTTCCTCCCGATGTTTCTCGCTCGACCGATGTTCACACGTCGCGTTCGTCAGCAGTACAAGTCCCGTGTTCTCCGTTCCCTTCTGTTAAGTAGGAACTCCAGCGTGCATCAGTCAGCCCCCCTCCCCACGTCAAGCTATCGTCAATTAGTGTCAGATTACTCCTCGATACGCGGGTCGTCGCTCGCCTGCAGCGCGGGCGGTGTCTGGTTACACCATAGCCGCGAGGTGTCCTATTACACCTTGGCTGTGTGGTGTCCGATTACACCTGGGCCTCGCTGCCTTCATTGTTGCCCAAGTGGAGACTGGCTTTTCGTCCGTCATCATCCTATCTCGACCGGCAACGACGCTTACATCATAATGATGATGCCATCTCGTCGTTGTTGTCGATCTCCTCACGCGACACCTCCCTTCCCGGGGGAGGACAAAGCCAGTCATTGGTTCGCCTCCCGGCTGAGAATGATGTCGTTCCCTCCATCGATTTCCTCCAGACCATGTCCTCGTCGTTCCCATGAAAATACAAAATATCAGCACAGTTAGAAATTATATTTACAGTTGTCGCGGTGCCTTATATGGTAGTCCGCCTTCTTCCTCAATCATAGTCTGGACAAAAGATCAGCGGGAATATTCAGCGACCCAGGTCGATATTCAAAGGAAATACCGAAGTCCTGGAGGGCCAGAGCCCCTCTCGCAAGTTTAGCACTTGTGGGCGTAGAAGCAGTTAGGAAAGTCAAGGGGGTGTGATCAGAATAGAGGGTGGTCCTTGACATAAAAATCCAATCCCTAAACTTCTTCCACGCAGAAATCACAGCATGCGCTTCGCGTTCCACAGTGGACCAACGCGCTTGCGTAGCATCTAATTTAGAACTGGCAAAACATGTTGGCCGTTCTGTTCCATCGTCTTGAATTTGGAATAAGCAGCAACCGACTGCTTCGTCTGAAGCATCAGTCGATAGACCAAACTCTCTGCCGTAGTCAATTGTCTGCAAACATACAGTGTTATTCAAATCGTGCGTAAGTTTATCTAGCGCCTTTTGGTGATCAGCTCGCCAGGGTATCTTAACAGGCACCGATTTCTGGGTCAAGTCAGTGAGAATTCTGGCTGTCTCAGCCAGGTTAGGGATGAAGTTCCTAAAATAACTGAAGAAGCCAATTAATCTCCGTATGTCCTTTTTGGACTCGGGTTGAGGGATTTTCCCTAGCCCTGCTATTTTCATAGGATCCTGTTCAATGCTCCCTGATCCGATCAGGTGACCTACAAACGTTGTTTGTCGCCTAGCAAACGAACTCTTCTTAATGTTAAGGGTCAGACCCGACTGTTGAATAGTCATTAAGTATTTCTCTAGGTGTTTCATGTGATCCGGCCACGTCATCGAGTGTACTGCCATGTCACTATGTGAGGGAGTGATAATACCTAGGGCCAAAAGTTCGCGGGTCTGCTTCTCCATCTCCGGTTTGAGCAGTTCCGGCACCTTATAGGCTCGCAAACTCTTCGGCCTGAACTCCGCGCTAACAGTGATTGTGTGTTCTAGGACGGGACAGAAACCTGGTTTGTCCGAGAACACATCTGGAAACCTGTCTAACAGACTAAACAGCTGTTTCCGCTCGGGTACCGTTAAGTGTGCAACGGCAATAGGGTCTACTTGTGCACTGGGCCTTGTCTGCCTCGTGACGAAGCTACCCACCGCTTCCCCGTGACCGAAGTCTTCGTCCTTCTCGAACAGAATGGAGCAATTGTTAATCAATGCTTGCTGTATTCTTTCGTTATATTTGCGAATCCGATTTGCGTGTAGTAAGCGGCTTTTGCCCCCTATTTCCACGGTGTATGTGTAGGGTGATTTCACCTGAGCGATGATGGCCGGGCCTTGCCATTGGCCCTCCTTCTTTGCTCCTCGCGCTTCCGGTGATTGGATGATGACTTTGTCTATTCTCTCTTTAGGCAAGCACAGTTGTTTTACAGAATGCCCAGCTATTTTGTCTTTATGAAAGGGTAGATTGTCTTCAGTGAAGAAGCTCTTCGCCCCAATTTTCCCGTGGGCCAAGAATGGTGCTAGTGTCGAACATTGTGCTTGTTCAGCAGCCATCTTGTTTCTGCCTACTATTGTGTCTTCCTTGGGTGGGGGTGGTATCTCAGGATTGAAGACCTGCTCTTCAATATCCGTTTCTTCGGGATTGATTTCTCCTATACTCCCACTGTCTGCTTGAGCGACCGTGAAGTAATCTTCGCCTATCAGCGACCTAAGTCCCTCTACCTCCTCCCCTCTCTCCTCTTCCTCACTCGTCTCAGTCCTTGCGACCGCCTGCGCTTCTGAAATTTGATCTATTTCAGGAGCGCTGGCCGAGTGACTCGAGTACAACGCTGTCTCGCGCAGCAAGTCGGCTGTAGTGGGCGTGATAATTAACGGTTCATTAAGGTCTTTAATGAGTGCCGCCCATATCCGAACATCAGGGGCGTAACTTACCTCCCCCTCCCTGTCCTCGCCGGCCTGAGACCCCTTTAGTCTCAGCCGCACCACGTCCACAATCATTGATTGACCGTTCAGCCCCTTCACCTCTATCTGCTTGACCACAGGTAGGTTGAGCGGCCTGATTAGTTCTGCTCGCGCACAATTGTATTCGGCCCCGCTATCTATTAGAGACGATGTCATAGGGAGCCCCGTAATATACACTTTCATGTACTCTCTTACATAAGTCTCCTCCACGTCAATGCAATCCGGGCTTGTCGGTAATGCATGCTGGTCTATCTCTTGTATCAATGGCGGACCGTCTTGTCGCGTCTCGCTTTGTCTGTCTGCCTGTCTGCCTGTCTGCCTTGAGCTCTGGTCACGGTTGGCTGGACCGCACACGCGCTCACCTGCTTGCTTTTAGTTTGTTTGTTCTTCGAACACAGTTTAGCTCTGTGGTCTGGAGAAAAGCATAGGAAACAAAGGCCACGCTTTCTAATCTCGTCGGGGGTTGGACGTCCGTCTGTCCTGTTATTTGTCTGTGTCCCTCCCGGTCGGTCAGTCCACGTGTCCGTCTGTTTAGCTGTCGTCTGAGGAGGTGCTGGCGCTTTCGCGTAGCGTGCCTCCGTCTCACCCTCCTGAAGCCTTAATTTTTCTGCTTCCTCTTTCCCTTCTCTCCTCTGCTTCTCCTCCTGAAGCCTGAGCTTCTCAGCCTGCTTTTCCTCTAGCATTCTGAGTCTCTCTGTTTCCTCCTTTTCTTCTCTCCTCCGTTTCTCCTCCTGAAGCCTTAATTTCTCTGCTTCCTCTTTCTCTTCTTTCCTCTGCTTCTCCTCCTGAAGTCTGATCTTCTCAGCCTGCTTTTCCTCTAGCATTCTGAGTCTCTCTGTTTCCTCTTTTTCTTCTCTCCTCCGTTTCTCCTCAAGAAGCCATAGTCTCTCATCCTGCATCTCCCTAAGCAGCCTGCTCTCCTCCCCAATGATCCTGAGCCTCTCAGCCTGCGTCTCCCCAAGGAGCCTCAGTCTCTCTTCTTTCTCTTGTCGTCTCCTCTCTCTCTCTTTTTCGATCCTTCTCTGCCTTTCCTCCTTCTCTTCCTCTCTCCTCTCCGCTCTCTCCTCAAGCAGCCTGAGTCTCCGCTCCGCTTCCTCTCCTTCTTCTTTCCTCAGTTCCTCCGCTTCCTCTTTCTCTTCACTTCTCTGCCTTTCTTCTTCCTCTTCTAGTCTCCTCTCTCTCTCTTCTTCGATCCTTCTCTGCCTTTCCTCCTCTCCTTCTTTTCTCCTCTCCACACTCTCAGCTTCCCTTCTCTCGTATTTTAATTGTTCGAGCCCGACTAGCTGCCTCAGCCTTGTCGAGCGAATACTGGTCTCTAGGCTACCTATGTTTACTTCCTCACTTACTTCTGGCGGGGCCTCCCGTCCAGAAACAATTATTTCGGCGCTAGCCTCTCGGAGCTGGTTCATATTCATGGAATTCAATTCCTTCTCTCCTAGTCCCATCTTTCTCAGATATGCGACTAGTCTGTGATGGGGCGTGTTCTGCACCATCATTCTTTTCTCTACCGACAACTTATCCATCTTCCAACAGTCCGCTCACTAATAGAAAAAGATAAGTAAGTTAGAGGAGAGTCACCGCTGGTCAGAAATCAAAGAAAACAACGTCCTAAAATTCTACCACAAATACAACAAGAACAGAACTGAGTAAAAGGAGCTACGCAAAAGCCTCGGCTATTCGCACACCAATCCTCATCCAGACCTCAACCGCAACCTCACAGATTACCACGACTACCAGTAAGGACTTACCCTCTGATACGTCGAGCGTGTTCCGTCTTTTGGTATCTTGGCTGATCCGCTGTCCTCCGTTGCCACTCCCGTCCGTCGTTGCTAGCGATGGTCGGTCGTCCGTTGGCGCTCTTGTTCCTCGTCCTTGCCTGTTGCTGTCGGTTCCTTCGAGTCCTTCGTCTCCGGAGTCCGGCACTCGATTTCTCCAGTTGCGAAGGGTTGTATTCGCCGCTGGTCCCGATCTGTTGAGATTCCTCTTTCCGTTTCCGGTTCCGCTTTTCGTCGTGACGTCTTCCGATGAAAATCCTGTCGACTGCGCCAATGTCGCAATCGGAGGTTTCCTGGCTTGTGTTTGGCGTGTGTTGATGTCGACCCTCGATTGCTTGTTCTTTTACTTGCACTTTTATTTAACGTGCCTAACTTTTCTATAGAAGATTCACGACGAACTTTGTTTAATTAATAAATGAATTTAATTAAAGAAACAAATATATACACTAACTCTACGGGAACTTCCACGTAGTATTAAAGCGCTTAGATATTAAATCGGACTATCTCAAATGTTGCTTCGTACAGCCTAACTACAGATCGTTCTTTCGCGTCAGTCTCTGAATCTGACGGACTATACTCTGCCGCCCCGCTGGTCGTTCCTCCCGATGTTTCTCGCTCGACCGATGTTCACACGTCGCGTTCGTCAGCAGTACAAGTCCCGTGTTCTCCGTTCCCTTCTGTTAAGTAGGAACTCCAGCGTGCATCAGTCAGCCCCCCTCCCCACGTCAAGCTATCGTCAATTAGTGTCAGATTACTCCTCGATACGCGGGTCGTCGCTCGCCTGCAGCGCGGGCGGTGTCTGGTTACACCATAGCCGCGAGGTGTCCTATTACACCTTGGCTGTGTGGTGTCCGATTACACCTGGGCCTCGCTGCCTTCATTGTTGCCCAAGTGGAGACTGGCTTTTCGTCCGTCATCATCCTATCTCGACCGGCAACGACGCTTACATCATAATGATGATGCCATCTCGTCGTTGTTGTCGATCTCCTCACGCGACAGTTATCTTACTGCGTAATTGTCAGTTTGATTTAAGTTGACAAAATCTAAAGAGACCAAATGAACTAGACCAGAAATACGGAGCCATATCTAGAGCCAAATTGTAATGAATTCATGTTATAATAAGTTTATTTTATATGAGTTAATTAATTTTAGAATCCACATCTCAAACCGTGTTATATCAGAATTCATGTTATGATGAACCACGTTATAAGGAGTTTCCACTGTAGCTCGGAAAACACAACTGAATCATTGTCATCTTAATCTCCGGATTCCTTCATCACCCAAAAATTCAAGTCACGGCACACTGCTGATTCGCAGATGCTTAGTCAAATCAAAATTCTCAGGAGTCTCTCTTGAAGAGGTGTTATATAAATCCGTGGTTACCGTTACTGCTCGGATTCAGCTGAAGGTTCTCACTTTAGTCCTTCGGTCCTGTACAGGCTTAGCACGCAAGTACCTCTGTGACATTTTTCGTCTGCCAGTTTCAGCTACTTCCCTCCGTCCATTGCGATCGCTTAATAGCCATGATCTTCTTGTACCAAGAGCCAAGACCACTATGGCCAAAACTCGAGCCTTTTCTTTCATTGGTCCTGCTCTATGGAATCAACTCCCTCCAGTGACACGTGCCTCTTTATTAGCTGGTGGCCCAAGTGCCTCGTTCCGCTGTCTTAAAACCACTTTCTATTCACTGGGTATTTCGCACTGGGAGCGCCTCTGATTAGCGAATACTGTGAGAGGCGCTTTATAAATGTTTAGATACAATACAATACAATACAATACAATACAATACAATACAACTACTAAATCAGTACGGAATCATCATAACCTGGAATAAACCTGAAGGAAAATTCGTGACAGGTTGGATTGGCGTGACACGGGCAGTTGCCATTACATGGCAGCCAGAACTCAAATGGTGGTCCATTGGTCAAAGTGTCTCGGTCAGTTGCACTGATCTCGACGACGCTCCTTCCAGCTGGATAGTTCTCGTAGATGACCGGTCGGTAGTTTTCGGCAAATTCCGGATAGTTGTCGTTGACATCCATCAGGTTAACAATCAGTGTTCCCGTTCCCGTTTGAGGCGGATATCCTGAAACGAAACACAGCTCAAAAGTATTTATGTTGAACATTAAGGACGAAGGATTGAGAAGACGTCAGGTGATATGTTATTCCTTGACTGGTCACTACACTAATTGAACGTAATCATCCATTTATGTAGCGTCATTTAGATGAAAAACATATCCACGGCATTCTCCAGCAGCATATAAAGCTGTTTCTTTGCTTATTCATTTTAGACGGCCTCTCAGTCTTATTGGATTTACTGATCGTCGGAATGATGACCTGATTACGGCTTGGTTCTTGTGCGGCATCAGTTGATGTCTTGTGCGTTAGACAATGGCACTACAGAAGTCACAAATTAATACTACTACTAATAATATATACACACACATACATACATACATACATACATACACACATACATACATACCTACATCCCTACATACATATATACCTATATACATACTTACATACATACATACATACATATATTCATACTTATATACATACATACATGCCTATATACATACCTACATACATATCTATATACATACCTACATACATACCTATATACATACCTACATACATACATACGATATTACCTATAAACATAGACACATACATACCTATATATAAACATACATACATATGCACATATCTATATGCATACATATGTACATATGAAGCGGCCGTTGTTGGCTACTTCGTTGATAGATAACACTCATTGATTTAACATTTACTTTATTGTTAACTTGCAATTAACTACGTTGACTACAATAGTTAATATTCGATTCACCTACACGCACTCTCAATTCACTCACTACACACTGTTGTTGTTCCTACCACCGTCGTTCGTTTCTCGTTCTTTCCTTCTCTCTCTCTCTCGTTTCCCAAAACATGCCTCTTAATACATAAGTGACTTGTGCTGATGATGATGATAGCTGAGCCTTCCTACCTACAGCTCGCATGCAACAGACACATTATGTGCACGACCGAATGAATGAATGACTGTATGTATGACCACTATATGACCATCCTTATAAAAAACACGAGCCACGGGTTTTGCCCATTAAACCCCTCAACAAAATAACGAATAACCAACAGTGAAGAATACTAACACATAAGTCCAATTCAAAAAATCTAGTCAAGCAGTCTATCAGTCCATAACTCTATCAGACCCCGTGCGGTGAATCGAACGCAGTGACAATAACAATCGAAATAGCAATCAAATAGTAAGCACGACATGAGAAACTAACGTAATATAACACAATACTCATAACTACCACTATATGACCATTAATGATCACAACACAATAACCATATAAAGTACCGAAATATAACCATGTAACCATAAAAATCGTCATCCATTACGAACAAGTAGAACATGATAATACAAGCGTCAGCAAGATAAGCAACTAAAACTAAACGATAGCAATCAATCGACGAATAGTTCAATCAACAAGCAGAAATTCAAGGTAACAACAACACTGATTATGGTTGCAACTCAAGCGGAACATTGAAATCCAAACTAGAGATATACAGTTGAACAGAATAACGTTTGTTAGGGCCAATAATAGTGTCCAGTTTTCGAGCCAAACAGTAAGAAATAGATAAGGACTGCGGCAACAACACTCGAATCTGAGAAGGTTTATGTAAAGCTGTAATATTCCACTGAAAACGTAACTGACGACCAGAACAATGACGAGAAAGACTAATGTTAGAAATAGCATTCAAAGCGACAACATCATAATCTCCTAATGCATAACGCAACTTATACCAAGGAATAACAACTTTAGCTTCTGTGTTAAAAATATGCATGGTTAAACACACAGGCTGAACAACCGACGACTTGCAACAACGGCGATAAACCTTCCGAAAAATCAGAACCAAAACCATAACCACAAGGAACGTGATAACAGTAATCTGAAACCATGGAAATTCCGCATATTCAAATAAAATCATTGGCCGGGATGTCGGAATCCCAGTTGACTGCGAAAAAATCCAAACTGGTGGAACTGAATTAGTTTGAACAGGGCGTGACAAAGTCAACACAATAATAGACAATTGATGCCCACGAACCACCAAATAAATCGTTACTACAGCAAGGAGAACAATTATAAATGAACCCACAGGCACAAGAAAAGATATGGATGCAGAGTAAAAGGACGAATCCAAATTAGTCAAATGTCCCAACTGTTCTCGAAAAATATCATCCTTGGACTTGAATATCGCCTGACCTTCCTTAACAGAATTCATTGCAGTGGCAAAATCCTCAGCCAACTGTTCCTCAGCTACCAGAGAAGCATTTGAATGAGTAATGAAAACAGGCAACTGCAGCGTAATCTGTTCAGCGACAGTAGTGTCCGCCTTAAGCAGAGCCCAATCCTCCTGAACAAAAAAACTCTTGAATAATCGCCAAATTAAACGTATGCACAACTGAATCACTAGCATTAAGTAGGTCACTCGCTGAACACGAAGCAGGCTTATCACAGCACACAGCGATAACAATATCAGCGCGCAGCTGTACGGCATGGTTTTCCCCATTCACCGGCACAACCACTGGCCGTACAACGACACACCCCAGCATAACCACAGCATACACCCTCACATAACCACGTAATATGAGATGAACCCCAGGCCTATGTCAATGACGACAACTCTGCCAAAACCCATTATATCCCATACATGAAGCGTAGGCCTGTACGTACGTAGAACAGCATCTGTAACAACGGTGCATGAAACAACTACTATAGTAGGACAAAGAATAATATATATACAAGAATAATATCAACCAAGAAATCAAATCTCCACGGAAATAACCTCAAAGCAGTCCAACTCGTCAGTAACCCTGTCAAACAAAAAACTGTCTGGATGGTGAATAAAGTGTCATTTCTCGACATTATTCCACGACTTTAAATGTCGATTTTAGCGCTGAATGTATTCGTGTAATACATATGTAAATAATTGTTGGCCAACAAGAAATCCCAAGATGAATATATAATAAGCGCTGTATAGTAGTTGCTCTAGTGACGCACAGCATACTCACTGACATCATTGTACAGCGGCTTTAACATAAGCACAAGAGGCAACTATCTCCTTTAAAACATATAAAATGCAACATTTCTCAGGAGCCAATAATAATCAATCACGACAAGTGACCCTGTGACATTAGACTTCAGGGTCAACATAACCTGTAATAATAAAAACTACCATTCAGCAACTCGTCTAATCACCTAGTGGACCATTGGTAAACCGCTGAGGAGTAGGCCTTTTCCTAACTTTCCCCGTCATGGTTCGTTTAATGTGATATTCTCTCTTCAAGCAATCACTGACATCTTCTTCAGCTGTCCATTCAGGCTTGAGAGACCTATTCTTAAAAATCACTCTATAGAATCTTTTTTTATTAATGAATTTCATTCCACTAATTTGCTCCGCTTCAATCCATGGAGAATGCTCAGTCACAACATCAGATACTGTTGCTGGGTCGACAACTGCGTCAGTACCCTGTGAAGGTTGGACCCGTGAAGTAGGCGTAACCTGTAAATCTTGTTCATAATCCCTTCTATCAACATAACGCCTCAATCTATCAACATTGACTGGGTGACGTAACAGTTTGTTAGTCAAGGCGTGCCGTAGTAAGTAAGTAAATGGAGCAACCTGAGACGTAATGTAATAAGGTCCAACGAATTTCTTATACAACTTTGGCTTCTTGCCAACTGGCGTAACAGGATTAAAAACCCAAACTTGATCCCCAACTGCGTAATCTGAAGAACTGGTCCTAAGATCGTAATTCTTCTTATTGCGAGCTTGCAAAACTACAGTCTCATCCACAGCTTGCTGTCTAGCCATTTCCAGTGCATTAGCAATTCTCCTGACATACTCATGAGTAGTCTCTGGTTGATCAGACAAACCCATCTGTTGATCCACTGGGAATTTAAAATCTCTGCCAAATAACAAGAACGCAGGACTGTGTCCTAAATTTGCACTCGTTGTTGCGCGAATAGAATACAGAATGGCAGGAATAAAAATAGGCCAGTCAGTCTCATCTTTACAGTGGAGTCTCAACATTTTCCAAATAGATCGATTCACAACTTCGCAAGCGCCATTACATCTAGGATTATAAGAAGCTGTGTGAATCCTTTTAACACCAAATAATGATGATAATTCGGTCACAATTTTACTCAAAAAATTAGCTCCTCGGTCAGACAACAAGGTTTCAGGTGGACCATATCTAGTAAAGATTTCTCTATACAGGGCCTCAGCAATAGTCTGAGCCGTCTGATCTTTCAGCATAACCATCTCCGGGAATCTTGTAAGGGATTCGACACAAAGAAGAAGGTAACGGTAACCTTCCTTACTCCTAGGCAGCTGAAGTATATCCATATGCCATCTACCAAAAATTTGTTTAATTGGCAATGACGTCATCGGTGGTTTGTTCAACGGGAGAGGATATTTACACTGTTGGCACAAACTACACGACATGATATGATTCTGCAGATCCTTGTGCATGCCTTTCCAAAAATAACGACGTCGAACTGACAAATAACATCGGTGGAACCCTGGATGACTGCACTCTTCGTGATAACCATTTAAAATACCTTGTCTCATACTCAATGGTACAACAAGCTGATTTATATAGCTCCGTTGTGGACCCCGAGAACGAGGCTGATAGTAATGCCAAAGAACTCCCTCGTTTACAGCATATTCTGAACTCTCAATAACCAACTTCCTCGCCTCCCTATCATCCAGAGGTAATTCACCTAATTCCAAATAACGAATGATAGGAAGACACTCTAAACATCTATTTTGTTGCTTCGCAGTCTCTTGGAGAAATGCATCGCCTTGAGGTTCCTCCGGTGCACCTAAATCACTGTCTGTGATTAAATTCAAATCCATCTGAATAATGTCAGTGTCAATAGGAGCCAATAAACTTTCAAGTTCCTCATCAGCATCCACGTGCATGGGATAAGATATGCGACTAAGTGCATCCGCATTCACATTACATTTACCCTTTTTGTACTTAACATCAAAATTGTACTGCTGTAACTGTAACGCCCACCGAAGTAAACGACCAGTTTGACTCGTTTTCAAGGACTGTAAATACTTCAAACTGATATGATCAGTATAAACGGTAAATGTAGCATTGGCAAGATAACAGTGAAATTGCTTGATAGCACAAATCACAGCTAACATTTCCAGTTCAGTGACAGTATAATTTCTCTCACAAGTAGTCAAAGATCGGCCCCCAAAGGCAATTGGATGCTCCCTACCTGTAACATCCTCCTGAGCTAACACAAAACCCACAGCTTGAGAACTTGAATCACAATTAATGATAAAAGGCCTAGACATGTCAGGATAAATTAAAACCGGAGCAGTCGACAAAGCCTGCTTCAATTTAATAAAAGCTTCCTCACAGGTCTCATCCCATTCAAACTTCATGTCTTTACGAAGCAATCGATTTAATGGACTTGCAATGATAGAGAATCGAGTTATAAATTTGCGATAGTAAGATGCAAGACCTAGGAATGACCTGACCTCTTTAGAAGACGTCGGCCTTGGATAATCACGAATGACCTTGGTTTTCGATTCATCAACGGCTACCCCATCCGCTGAGAGCACATGCCCGAGATACAAGATTTTATCCAGACCAAAGGAACATTTTTCCGGATTAAGTTTCAAGTTAGCTTCATTTAGGCGATCAAAAACCTCCTTTAAATGCACCAGATGTAGGTCAAAGGTAGTACTATAGACTAATATATCATCCATGTAAACAATTAATGATTTAAAATGCAAATTCTGGAAAACTCTGGACATGAGCAGCTGAAAGAAACTCGGCAAATTTTTCAATCCAAATGGAGCAGTGGTCCATTGAAACTGACCCTGATGTGTCACAAAACTAGATTTTTCCTTAGTGTCCGGATGTAATGGAATTTGATGAAAACCACTCCTTAAATCAAGTAAACTGAAATACCTAGGCTTGACCTCTCCCAGGGCATCAAAGACATCTATCAATTGTGGCAGAGGATAACTGATGGATTCAGTTACAGAATTGAGCTTTCGGTAATCAACACAAAATCTAAATTGACCCGATCGTTTCTTTACTAACACAACGGGAGAACACCAGACACTTGTACTCGGCTCAATGAGACCAGCCGATAACATTTTCTCTGTTTGCCTAGCAATTTCCGCCTTAGCAGAAACAGAATGACGGTAAGCTTTCTGGTGAATGGGTGGAGCAGACCCAGTGTGAATAGAATGCTGTGTCAAATGAGTCCTGCCCAGATCATCCAATGATGATGAAAACGTACCTAAATTGACTTGTAAGAACTCTTTCAATCTAACATTCTCATCTGCTGACAAATTATCAGAGTAAAAATTGACTTTAAGGTCGTCCAAAGACCTGGATCGCAAATCGCTAGTGCCATGTAATCTATTCAGCGGATCAGCAATCGGCTTATCTGATGCGGTTCCAGTGCTGCCAGAAACATTATCCGTACGGACAAAGAAATCATCAGTATCGTAATTACTTTCCGATGGTCTGCCAGACAAACCATCCGCATAATGACTTTTACGGGCAGACAGATTATCCAAGGAAACGTAATCATGCGTGGAGGATGATTTGAGGACTCCAAGTGCAGAGGATGGCGTATGATTGCAATGTGTGGGTGGTGGTGGTGATGCCGATGGTGGTAGTTTATCATCAGCAAACATTGCTAATATCTCTGGAAAAATAGGCTCAACACATGCCAATGGTTTATGTCTGGCTAACCAAATGACTTGATTGGTAGGGTTCAAAACCTTGCAAACAGCTGTTTTCTTAGAAGAATCAATGGCACTTCGTGCACAAATAAATTTACATTTCGCCTCCCGTGCAAATGGTTCAATAATGGACATATCAGCTGAATACTTTGAAGGCAATAAAACTGGGACCAATGTCTCAGACATTGGCTTCAAGACAGTTGCATGCAGAGTACACACAGAGAAAGAATGCACAGTAGCAGTTGACAACCGAGTAGCAGCCAAATCATCAAAAAAAGTGACAACCTTTGCATCAAAATCAATTCTTGCCTTACTGTCAGTCAAGAAGTCTAACCCAAGAATCAGACTATATCCCATCTGTGGCAAAATCAAGAATTCATAAGGAATACTCAAACCGGAAAGTTTAACAGTAATGTCTGCACGACCTTGTACTCGAACAGGATGACCATCAGCCAAAAATACATTTTTGGTGTCATCATCTCTCAATGGTTGAACAGGAAGTTTCAATTTATGCAAAAATTCAGCACTGATGCACGAGACACTAGCGCCCGAGTCAAGCAAACATTGAGCAGTGCGGTTCCTAACTTGTACAGTAATTGTGTTTCTATACATCGCAATTTTGTCAGTCTGTGCATACATTCTGTTCTTAGCCCCAACCGTCATTTGTGGACGGCGGGAAGCGAATTCCTATGTTTGGCTAAAGCGACCAGAGGGCGCTCTGGTTGACCTGCAAACAGACTGTAAGTGGCCCCTTTTTCCGCATCTGAAACAAGTGACACCCTTGGCGCGACAGAAGTTATTAGGAGCATGATTACCTCCGCAATTACTGCAAGATGACTTGGAAGCTGAACGCCAGGAGGTCTGTCGGTAAGGAGGTTGAGAGCAATTCCACGATCGACCTTGCGAGTACCTCGGAGTGTTCCCAAGATACCTCGGCGAATCAGACTGTTGTGGCGGTTGATAGTTACCAGGGCGTGGGTGATAGTCTCTTGCCGATGTCGTGTAGGCTTCCAGACGTGTTGTCTCCAACGATGGATCAGGTAGCAAATCAAAGGTGACATGACGCGGCGAAGGTGACAATGTTCTGTGGCCAGTAGAACTTTCCGCAGCTACATTGGTCAGATGAAGCTGTTTCAATTCCTCACGGATAGCAGCTAGTTCAGAGACCGTTTGACGAATGTGTTGACCCGCATCAGAATGATCGTCCAGGGACAACTCCGTCAATCGACCCCATTTCTGCAGATCCTCTATGGTGGTTATATCATGGTGAATGACATGTTGTCGAATGTTAGAGCGTAGGCCATTCAACGCCACGAGAAATGTTTGGTCAGCTCCAACTCCAAGTTTTTGGGCAGCCTTTTGGACAACAGTTAAAAAGTCATCGACAGTCTGGTGTGGCAATTGTCGAATCTGCCACAGGTCCGCAGATCGTTTCCAGGCATCCGAAGGATGTGGACCGTATCGCAGAATCAAGGCATCACGCAATGCAGTGAAACTGTCCCGAGTGGCCTGTGATTGAGTGTTGAACCACAGCGCTGCACCATCCTTAAGGAGGAGAGGTAACCCGGCCAATTTCTGACCTCCGGACATAGCTCTAAAGGTAGCCCAAAGGTCATAGTTATTCAGAAACTCGAGAACATCTTCCTGCGGTTTGCCCGTGAATGGTGCAGGAACCAAGGTATTGCCAGCCATTTCAGAATCAGATGAATCAGCGTCAGAGGAATGAGAGGAATCAGCGTCAGAATCGTCAAGGACAGCGTAGACTGGCTGACTAACAGCGTTTGCTGGTTGTCCAAAATGAAACGAGAAAAAATTGTCTGCCGGTGGTGTCAAAATTGTTGGCGATGGAGGCGTAGAGGTTAGAACGTCAGCAGCTGGAGCCAAGTAAGTAGATGAAGAATCAGTTGAAATGTTCGAAGACTGCGGCAGCAAGGATATGTGTGACTCCGGAGGAGAGAAGTCCAACGACGATGGTAATAGCTTACCCGATCGAAGATTGTATCTGCCAGATGTTGGATTGATGGGTACACTCATCGATATACCAGCGCTGAGCGGTCACAGCACTGCTGAAACGGAACTGCTCGATCGGATATAGACGAGAGGTCGGATCGTTCTGAAGCGGTTCTCCACCACCTGAAGCGGCCGTTGTTGGCTACTTCGTTGATAGATAACACTCATTGATTTAACATTTACTTTATTGTTAACTTGCAATTAACTACGTTGACTACAATAGTTAATATTCGATTCACCTACACGCACTCTCAATTCACTCACTACACACTGTTGTTGTTCCTACCACCGTCGTTCGTTTCTCGTTCTTTCCTTCTCTCTCTCTCTCGTTTCCCAAAACATGCCTCTTAATACATAAGTGACTTGTGCTGATGATGATGATAGCTGAGCCTTCCTACCTACAGCTCGCATGCAACAGACACATTATGTGCACGACCGAATGAATGAATGACTGTATGTATGACCACTATACATACATACATACATACATACATACATACATACATACATACATACATACATACATACATATATACATACATACATACATACATACATACATACATACATACATACATACATATATACATACATACATACATACATACATACATACATACATACATACATACAAACACATACCCACATACATGCACACACAGATGCATGCATATATACATACATAAATACATACCCTTGTCTATGGCCAGCACGTGAACCCTGTGCCCTGGTACAGTCTCTCGATCAAGAGACCTTGCCGTCGTAACCAATCCATTGCCATCAACTGAGAACTGTCGATCTGGATCCGTCAGTCGATCAATGAAATAACTGACAATTCAAAACAACAGTTTTATTCAAAACATAATGGTGTGATGATCGATGACTGATCCATCGATCCATCACTCAATCCAACAATCAATCAATCAATCAATCAAATTGACATCAAGATGCACAAAACAGATTTTCATACCAACAGAACAAATCAAATCGAAAAAGATAGTGGCTAAGATGACAAAAGATTTCTGCTGCAAAAAAGGATTGCAATTTTGAGCAACCATCAACCAAAATCTTGTTCATCATGATGAAAACGCTATAGAAGTTTCGAGATTAGATTAGAAAGCAGTCGATAAGCGATAACATCTTTATGAAAGTGACAATTCTTTCAATTTCTTTTTTAACTGACGACAAGAATGTTTTCAAACATGATTGTTGATCGTCTTTTCTCATGATCTCGACTCATTCTTTCTAACTGAACGTAATTGTAATTAGTAACTTCTATTACGCCGGTGTCTGATGCACAAGGTATCAGCCGATGGCGCACCAAAACCAAGTCGTAATCAGGTAATAGCCAGAAGATCAGTCCGTTAAGACAGAGAGGTTAACCTGTGACATGGGCTTCTCAGCCTCTCTTTGCCTCTTTTCCGCAAACACTTGAAGACCAGTTTGTTGGATCATGGTTTCATTGTGTTACATGTAGTTCGGGAGCACCTGTGATGAGTCTCTCTTTAAGTGGCGCCATATAAATTTGAATAATCATTACCATTAACATAGCCTATGGTAGATACCCAGTTTGCAACAGGTATAGGTGAGGTTCTGGAATGAAGTTATGCTTAGAAGTGACCAACGACAACTGATGTCTTGCATTGTATCGTATCTAGGAATTTATAAGGCGCCTTTCGCAGATAAACTACTCAGAAGAGCTACAGATCACATGTGTGGTTTCTGTGCGTTCTGGTCCTATCAATGGATTTCACTACCACTAGCTTTGGTCGACCTTTCGCATTCTCTCATTTCATTTCGCTTTCCATAGGCGTAATTTGTGGGTGGTACGAGGGACACTCGTATCCCCCACTTTATGGACTGGGGTACCTTAGGCCTACCCCCAAGTTTTTAACAATGAAAATCAATATTTTATTAGTATGCCTTCCCATAGATCGCAGTCTCAGCCTTGCTTCGTGTATGTAAGAAATTGGTACACCCCACTTTTTAGACCAAAGTTACGCCCCTGTCGCTTTCGATGTGAATTCATATAGATACAAATTTCTGATCACTAACATAATTCAGATTTATTAAGACTCGCCTAAACTGTTGATTGATTCCTGTATCTTTGTCGGTGGCTGTAAACTTGTGGAGGGTTGTTCCAATGGTAACGTTTTCGAAGATTGTGACTTTCTTGCTGTTGGGAATGAACATCGGAGAATTGTCGTTGAAATCTGTGACCTGGACCTCGATGTAAGCCGTGTCGACGTGAGTTGCATCGATGTCTTGGACGTAGATCGTTAGGTTGAAGAACGCATTTGGTAAAGAGTCAAAGTCAACAGGCTAAATAATTGCACAAATGCGAGATATGAGTTTCAAGACTTTGAGGTCTCTGAAGACTGACTTTCCAACCAATAACATCAATTAGTGGTTGGTTTATTTGTATATATAGGGGTAGACTGATTAATTAAATGACAGACAGATTGATTGACTGAATGATTGATTGGCCCGTTGATTGCTTAACTGGTTGTTGCTTGATTGACTGATTGAATGAATGAATGATTGACTGGTCAATTGACTGATTGATTAACTGGTTGATTGATTGACTGGTTGCTTGGCTGACTGATTGATTGATAGTCATCACTGATTGATCAACCGACTGACTGACTGATTGCCTGACCTGTTGATTGATTGACTGGTTGTTTGACTAACTGATTGATTGATTGATTGATTGATTGATTGATTGATTGATTGATTGATTGATTGATTGATTGATTGATTGATTGATTGATTGACTGATGGATTGACTGACCCTGAAGACTTTGAGGACGCCAGTGTTGGTGGCATCGACGCTCATGATGAAAAAGAACTCTCGATCCTGTTCTTTGAGCATGTAAG
The DNA here is from genome assembly GCA_963556255.1 of Allolobophora icterica. Lineage (NCBI taxonomy): Eukaryota > Metazoa > Annelida > Clitellata > Crassiclitellata > Lumbricidae > Allolobophora > Allolobophora icterica. Next base: position 26,318,636 of record OY744614.1, read on the forward strand.
TCAGCTTGGCGTTGATTCCGATGTCAGGGTCCGTGGCTGACACTGACGTCACGGAAGTCGACTTCTGGAAGCTTTCTGACATCGTCGCACGGTACAGCTTCTGTGTGAACTGTGGAGAATGGTCGTTGATGTCATCGACGTAGATCGTCACAGTGGCGCTTGCTGGACCATCATCCAACCACAAAGCAAGCAATGTTCTTAGGGTAAGAGGAAAACTCAATGTGTCGTGAAGTTTAAGAATATATTCATACAAGTACTTAGAATATAGGCATGTATGTATGTAGTATGTATGTATGTATGTATGTATGTATGTATTCATCTATGTATGTATTGTATGTATGTATGTATATAATGTATGTAATTATGTATGTATGTAATTATGTATGTATGTAAGTATGTATATTATATATGCATGTATGTATGTATGTAATTCTGTATGCATGTAATGTATGTATGTATGTATATATGTATGTAATTATGTATGTATGTAATTATGTATGTATGTAAGTATGTATATATATGCATGTGTGTATGTATGTAATTATGTATGTGTGCATGTATGTATGTATGTGCATATGTATATATGTACAAACGTATGTAGCCAAACATTTTATACAGTGTCTCTCGAAAACCTCTCAAAGGTCCAGAAACATGACTAATCCATTTCCAAATAAACCTAATTAGAGTTAAAACGTAAGTCAAATTAAAAACAATAAGATATACTTGTAAACTCCAGAAATGCATACAAATTTAAGAAAATTGTCAATAAATAGACAAAAATGTCCATCTAGAAACAGAAAAAAGCTACACATATCAAACGGTTAACTGATGAAAATTTGAAACACAATTGAACAGCTGCCTAGGGAGGGGTACCTGACATGGGGGGCGATCCTCGATCCTTGGCCTGAACAATGATGTGATAAAGTGACTGCATTTCCCGATCCAAGGCATTGTTGAGCATCGTTGAGATGAGTCCCATGTATGAGTCAATCGAGAACAGTGGCTGACTGCCCTTCATTGGAACTTGCTTCAGAGAATACGTAACCGAACCGTTGTTGCCACTGTCCGAGTCGGTCGCTATTACCGTCAACACCGTCATTCCTACGAGTGAAATGATCTGACTTTCATTCCCATCCAGAAATACCCTGCAACTACTGAACAGAGGGATCATACTGCCCTTCCACAAACGAAACGTCAAAGTGTCACTCCAATTCTGAAATATCCTATTTTATTGAACAGAAAGGTGATACTGTCATTCCCGTGCACAAAACTTCATCGTGTCATATGTATGAAGAAAAAGATAACTGACTTTCAAACATTTATATATCTCTATATCTAACCGCACTACTAACTACATACATAAATACATGTACACACATACATACGTAAATGCATACATACATACATAAACGCATACATACATAAATACATACATACATACAAAGTCATACATACTAACTGCACTACTACCTCAGATTCACTTTGTTGTATGACTGTGCATACTACATAACATACGGTACCAATTTTAATAATTCATTCTGAGAATTTTATGTATGTATATATGTATGAGAACACTAACTATAGAGCATTTGAAGTAACTCACAAAGGTGCTGTACCTGTGACTATCTAACAGACTATCTAGCAAGTGCATTTTTAGACACTTAGCAAATGTATGTGTGCTGCACAGAGTCAAAGGCAACAATACATAAGTGCAGTGGCAGATACTAATAACAATAACAATAATTATTATAAGAATAATAAAAATAAATTTGCCCTTGGCCTCTAAAACTCTGGGTCAAATAAACCAAGATGGCCTTACTCTATCAACCTCATCTGTTACTGCCTTTCTAGGGAGACTACGTTCCTCTATCAGCGCTTATCTACGGCTATCAACCGCAGCTCTTTAATACAATCACTCTTTGCAGCACCTGTTCCACTGGATAAAACCACCCGCAAAGACAACCAACTCCAGAACAACGCTCCCCTAAAGTTTATAACCATCAGGGAACATATGTACCTCGGTTATAAAGAAAAATAATAATTTATAATAATAATAAAAGCCATTCCCATGAAATACGTCACCTGCTCTGGAATGTTCTGGAACTCGGCCGACGAGGCGATTGCGATCAAAGACGGGCGCATTGTCGTTCACGTCCCTCGGAATAATCCGAACCTCTGCGTATCCCGTCAGAGACGACTGAAAGTTATCCGACTCATCATGTGCAAGGACGTTGAAGTTCCAGACTGGCCGACCTCGCGGATAATCTCTGTCGAGGCTTCGCGTCAGGTAAATCTCACCTGTGTGCTCGTTAATGATGAAGGTGCCATCGTCGACAAACTGACCGGTTAGGCCGTAGCGGATGTGGGACTTGCGATCCATGTCAGGATCTGTTGCTCTTACCTACCACAGTAAAGCAAAACTCTGGCAGCCGGACTCGGATCTCCACTGGACGACCCCTCTGATATGACGCAGCGCTTGTGAATCAGCTGGTGCTTTGCACTTAGCTACAGAGTAGCGCTTTAGATATCTGGAGTTTACGATTACGATTACGATTACGATTGAGGTTCAGATGTTACAAGGAATAGGAAGAGAGCATTCCCTTAAGTTACTGCAAGATGCAACCTTGGGTATGAATGGATGTACATTCTTAGCCCCAATCAATCAATCAATCAATCAATCAATCAATCAATCAATCAATCAATCAATCAATCAATCAATCAATCAATCAATCAATCAATCAATCAATCAATCAATCAATCAATCAATCAATCAATCAATCAATCAATCAATCAATCAATCAATCAATCAATCAATCAATCAATCAATCAATCAATCAATCAATCAATCAATCAATCAATCAATCAATCAATCAATCAATCAATCAATCAATCAATCAATCAATCAATCAATCAATCAATCAATCAATCAATCAATCAATCAATCAATTTCGTTTATTCTCAAAAGCAAGTTGAAAAGATCGCAACTTGTAACAGAGTACAACCAATTATCATAAGTTATAGTAGGCCCTACATAAGTAGTTAGGAAATTATGACTGTAGGCAACATACAGGTAATATAAATTGAGGTAAGCTAGTATAGGAATTATAAGTACATGGTTTAGCATATGGAGGCATGAGGGTTAGTCTTCACCCTCACCACTATCTAATGACCACCACGTAATGCATCAATTGATGGCGCCGAGCAATTATGAGTGAAGGACTTGACCTACATAGTAACTATCTCAGGGATTCTCAGACCCGTACTCTCCGATTTACAAAGGCAAGAGCGCAACCAATCGGCTACTACATCCCACTACCACTGTAACAAGTTAAAAAGCCATCAAAATCCAAGCGAATAATGGCACCAGTGAATTATAAGCTGATTTTCATGCCATGGGGTTTGTGTGGCACTCAGAAATTTTGGAGACTTAACATTTAGAAATCATTTATGATTGAAATGGTCCTAGGACCTGGAGACTAGGTTTCTGAGGAGCTTCTACAGCGCCAGATAAACAAATGTGCAATCTGAACTGGCTGACCTTTGTTACATATTCAAATGTAATTCTATCTTAAATTTGTTGAAGACGTTAGAAGAGAGTTTCTTTCAGGGTGCCATTGATACTACAACTTCAACGAATTCAATTAAAGAAGAATGTTAATGAGCATTTATATAGCGCCCCTACAAAACAATTGAGAATCGATTGGGCTGATAACTGAAAAAACTAAACTGAAAATAGCAAGCTGAAATAACCACGTGACCTGTGACCTGTCCCTTCAATCAATAATTCTTCGTCCTCGTAGGCTGAAACCTGCAATCAGTCTATCACGGAGCAGAGCACGATGCCAAGTTGTCTACCATATCATTTTACGTTAGTCTAGTGGTAAGCATTCTGAACAGTCAACCGAGAGGCCAGAGGTTCAAATCCCTGTCAAGGCAGCAAGATGTTTTCACATTTATGCTTGTCCATATAATTAGTGGGTCGCGGTGGTGTGGCGGTTTGTTCTGTAGTTGTAACTGGAGGGTCACAGGTTCGAATCTATCTCAAGCCACTGCGTAGCAACCTTGGACAAGTTGCTCACCCACAACTGTCTGTGAGGAAGGCAACGGGAAACCATCTCATTCATCTCATCCCGGGTGGCATAAAGCCAATGGACCTGCCTTCAGGCAGAGAATTCATCAGCGTCATATAATGAGTATACTGACCACATGCAGTCTGTGGGGGTTCAAATTCCCCCCAGGGCAGAAATTTGGTTCGAGATTTCTGCTCCATCTACACCCCCTAGCCAGCTCAGCAATAATGGGTACACTGACCATACACTGTGGGTGGGAAGATGAGACGGCGAGGGAGAGGACTGGCCACGGTATGCTGAGGCTAAGAAAATGAATTCGCTAACACTTCATACCTATGGCTGCCTCAGGGCTAGCTTAAGGGACTGCTCTTCTTTTCTCTTCTATATGGGACCCAAGTGGGCTCTATCTGAGTCCCATATTGGAATATGGGTCCAATAAATGTTTCACATGGGCAAGTTTGTCAATTTGCTCAGGAGCCCAAAATTCGAGGAAAGATAATCGGGTTAACTCACAGTCAGCAGGTACTTTGGGTTGTTTTTGGAAATTCCCGCCTCCTCTTCGATTGCGTCGGTGACATTGTAAATGGCGTTGTCAAACTTTGGCGGGTTGTCATTGACATCTAAGACCTGGACAACGATGGTTGTCGTGTTGGCGTATTTGTCATCAAAAACACGAAAGATCAACTGATAGCTCTGCAAACAAACAAGACGGAATTGATCGGTTGGCAATGGCGTCGACATCAGACTATTAAGAAATTTTTAAAATTTACACAAAATCGAACACAATCTAACTGACGAAATCTGTAAATCTGGAGGAAAAATTCATGTTAGAAACAAGTCAAAACACGATAGCTTGACTTTTTCTAGAAACAAGTCTAAACAAGATAGATTGATTTGTTTCAAGAAACAAGTCAAGTTTAGAAAGGAGGAAGGGTAACAGGAGCAGAAGAGCATGACTTTCGCCCTAATGACATTACAGGTATAAACGAGCCATAGCCACATTTGGACCAAACAAGAGGCAAGCAGTAGACTGTATAACTGGCCTGAAACAATGAAGATCATCTATTTGCACCCATTGTCACCAGATGACCGGCGTCAGAAACTGATGATGATGATGATGATGATGACTATGGTGTGTGATGGGTGAGTCAGGAACTGATGATGATGACGACTATGATGATTGAGTCAGGAACTTGACGTTCTAAAAACGGTTATTATAATTAATTAATTAATTAATTAATTGATGATGATGATGATTAAATGCATGACTGACAAATAAATGGTCTAAAAACTGAGCTGCATACCCGTGGTCCACTTTCATAATCAAGAAGCCGGCGAATCTTGACCTCACCAAGATCTGGTTCGACGCTAAACATACTTCCCGTATTGCCACCAGTTATGGAATAAGTCAACCGACTCTCTGTCAAAGAAAAGAAGCTCACATTTCTCATTTATTTCTTTTTTTTCGATTCTTACCCAACTATTCAGATCGAACAGGACTTTAGTGGCTTCACCAACAGATATCTTGAAAAATGTCACACGAATAAGAAGTTATATCATATTGTAGCATTATATTACATACGTATGTATGAATGTATGTATGTATGTATGTGTTCATGTATGTATGTATGTATGTATGTATGTACGTATGTATGTATGTATGTATGTATGTATGTATGTATGTATGTATGTATGTATGTATGTATGTATGTATGTATGTATGTATGTATGTATGTATGTATGTATGTATGTATAATGTATATATGTATGTATGTATGTATTCATGTTTGTATGTATGTAAGTATGTATGTATGTATGTATGTATGCATATTTGTGTGTATGTATGCATGTATGTAAACTATGTATATATGAAGATACTCAGATAAGTCATCACTGATGGGCTCCCGCATGCACGTACAGCCCAACCAATGGAGTTCTAATGAGACCGTTACCTTCGTCCTTGTCATCTGCCGTGACCGTGATGATCACTGTTCCTGGCTCCGTGTTCTCTGGGACACGCGCCGAGTAGAAGCGCTCACGGAAGAACGGAGCATTGTCGTTCATGTCTGTTATGTGAATGTGAATCTCAGCCTCACCTGTGCACAGAAACAACAACGACAACAATGACAACCATATTGACAACAGTGACAACCATATTGGCAACCATAATTACAACAGCAATGACAACCACCATGGCAACAACAATGACAACAACAATAAAACTATAAAGACGACAACAACAATGACAACCACAGTGCCAACAACAACAAATGACAACCACTATGACAACAACAGTGACAACAACAATGAAACCATAATGACAACAACAATAACAGCAACAATGACAACCATAACGACAACAACAATGACAACCACAATGATAACCACAATGACAACAACAGTGACAACCATAATGAAAACCATGACAACGTTCACAAGGCAACAACATTAAGACAATCACACAACAATGCTGATGACAATGACAACATGGTCCAGAAACTTTGAAAATGCTCTTCTAGTGGTGCCACATAAATGTTCCATTAAAATTTATGATGATGATTATAAGCTACATGATAAAGATGACAACAACGACAACAACGACGACAAAAATGCTGATGATGTTGACAACGACAATGATGATTTACGTATCAAACCATTCATACAGTATCCTTAAAAACCTCGCTACAAAACCTGCTTAACATATCTGTACCATTGTGACTTAAGATAAAAAAAAGTATTATTATCATTATGCATTTTATTAAGCTCCACTACTTAATGAGCAAGCATGAATTCGCTGAGCAATTGTGAGTAAAGGACTTGTTCAAGGTCCATACCCAGCAGCAGTCTCAGGGGATGCTCACACATGTACTCTACCCTACAACGCAAGTGCTCTAACCAATCGTAATCGTAATCTCCAAACTTCTAATGCGCCACTTGAAGGCCAAGTACAGGGCACCAGCTTATTCATGAAAGGGTAGTCAAAAGGATAATAATAATAATAATAATAATAATAATAATAATAATAATAATAATAATAATAATAATAATAATAATAATAATAATAATAATAATTTTCGTTTAATATCTTCAAACTGACAAT